>JANFCV010000061.1:2400000-3000000 GCA_024500475.1 Phthorimaea operculella
AAATTATGTTTCGATTCGATCGATATTTGTTTTTTTTTAAATTGGCTTACTGTTGAAACAGGAAATAAAAAGCGGCATATTCGTTTTGTTTTTTGGGAAACATTTGACATCGAATTACTTAACAATACAGATTATAATAAGGAAATTATTTTTAAGGCTGCATTCATAACAAAATTGCTTTCGATTCTGTAAAATGAAAATGACTTAATGAGTGTAGATAAAATATTATTTTCTATAGGAAGTTGTTCAACGTTATAGTCTGAATACACCTTACCAGAATGCGAAGGGCTGTCCCGTGCCTGTCTCTCACACCTTTTATTTTGAACCAAGCCTTAGCCATGATTTTATGCAGATAGATTAGTCAGTACAAATTATAAAATGAAGTCGCTTTTTTTTAGTTTTTCTGTCTATCGTGGAATTCGCTAACTCTTCCAGATCACGCATTGGATTTTGATGCGGTTTTTTGTGATAGATAAAGATTTGATTTGATGATTAAAGAGAAAGGATTATACGTATAACACCGGTAAAATTCTTTTTTTCCCGTGCGACAATTATTTGCAGCGGGTGAAACCGATAACGCTGCTAGTTAATAATAAATTTAAAATGCATACTACGTTGATAATTTTGTTGCTTGTAAGCCGGATGCAAAAAATTCGCATTGCACCGTTGACTTAATTTTATAATAGGCATTAAACGTGATCACAATCCCGGTTCTTAGTAGCCTAGCTCACGCTAGCGATTATAATTAAATGAAAAATGAATTGGTGTAAACTTGCTTCCATACACGAAATACACGTAGGTACTCATAGCAAGTTGTGAACTTTCTTAGAGCTCTAATGTCAGAAGGTCCCAAAAAGTAAGTCCCTTTCTTTAGCGCTGTGATAGAGAGAAATAACAGACGATGACGCTCCAGTTCAGGAAATATGAACATTTCTTGTAATATAAAATGATATTAGAAATATTTGAAAAATTAAGCTAATAGTTTCAGAAGAAATTTAACAAGGAAAAAGAAGACACTAAATAAAATATAAAATATACCGGCTATATCAAGACAGACACGCATAGCTGTCAAGGCTGAACTCAAAAGGTTAAGGGAGGAATGCTCGGATACTTCACCTAATATGAGGCCTGTTGTTCCCTCTGAAATACACAAGGCGCTCAAAAACACCAAGAAAACTTACTCGCCGGGGACAGATGGCATACTGCCAGAGTTCCTCAAACAAGTGGGACCATGTACGATTGACTGGCTAAGCGCGTTCTTCTCAGACGTTATTGGCCGGGCAAAGCTGCCGAAGCAGTGGAAAACAGCTAATGTTACTGCACTTTTAAAACCGGGTAAAAGCCCCGATGACCCCAAAAACTACCGGCCCATATCACTTTTATGTACTACATACAAACTCTTTGAGAGAGTACTGCTAGCGCGTCTGACACCTAAGATCGAAGATTCGTTGCCAGTCGAACAGGCAGGATTCAGACCTGGCAGAGGTTGCTGCGATCAAGTTCTGTCTCTTACCACCCACATTGAGACGGGCTACCAAAATAAGCTGAAAACCACTGCTGCGTTCATCGATCTCATCTCCGCTTTTGACACCGTATGGAAGCAGGGACTGCTGTTGAAAATCGTTAAAATATTTAAATGCGAACACACATACAGACTGTTTGATGCCATACTATCAAACCGGGTATTCCGTGTGTCCATCAATGGCATGCAAAGCGCTACTAAAGTGCTAAACAACGGAGTTCCCCAGGGGTCTGTACTAGCTCCCACGATGTTTAACATATACCTGAGTGATATACCCAAGACCGAGGGCCGCTCTTTTATGTACGCGGACGACATAGCTGTCACGACCCAAGCTTCAACTATACTTGCAGCGGAGGTGGTGCTGCAACGCGACATCACCAAATACGAAAATTACTTTCACTACTGGGGCCTGAAACCCAACCCTAACAAGACCGTTTGTACTACCTTCCACCTCAACAATCAGCAGGCAAACGTCGAGGCCAAGGTTTGTTTCTGCAATGAAGTTGTCAAACATGATCCTTGCCCCGTGTATCTCGGAGTGACACTAGACAGAACCCTCACATACAGAGAGCACCTGAACAAGGTAAAAATGAAACTAAAATCCCGAAACAACCTTCTTTCAAAACTAGCCTCTACCTCGTGGGGATGTCGAGCGGGAACACTGCAAAGTTCGGCTATGGCGTTGGTGTATAGCGTCGCGGAATACTGTTGCCCCGTATGGGCTGGTAGTCATCATACCGGCCTTGTAGATACGGAACTCAATAGCATCATGAGGCTGGTCTCTGGAACTGTGAAACCAACCCATTCTGCATGGCTGCCAGTTCTGAGTCACATTGCACCACCGAAGCTTCGAAGAGAATGTGCAATAATGCGGGAATACACTAGACTGGAACAATACCCCGATCTCCCCTTTAACCAGGACCTCCCGACAGGGAGCCTAGACCCAAGGCTTAAATCTCGCAACCCCTTTGGGCACACAGCTCTGCGACTGAAGAGTGACAACAGGTCAATGGAGGAAAAATGGAGAGATATGTGGAAGACTGACTCTGCACCGAACAAACATCTTATCAGCGATCCAACTAGCTGCGTGCCGGGTTTCAATCTCCCTCGACCGGTGTGGAGCAAGCTCAATCGATTTAGGACGGGCCAAGGACGTTGCAAATTCCTGATGCATCGTTGGGGTTACTGCCCTGATCCACATTGTGGCTGCGGTGAGGTGCAGGACATGAGCCACTTACTGCAGAATTGCCCAGTCTGGTCGGTGCCTGGGATGGACCTTCACAAATTGAACTCTGCTGATGACGACGCCATAAAATGGCTAAACAACTTACTATCTTTGTGACATTTTGCTGTAAAAACAACCGTACGATAAATAAATAAATAAATATAAAATATTGGATAGCAATCAAATCGTTCGGGTCCAAAAAAAACACAAATACATTATGTGCGGTGGTTCATAAATAATAATTACAATGCGTTCTAATTCCTACGGCCTACCTGACTTCGAACACCAGGAGTACGGCTGAATTGCAATCTATGAATATCATCTTGTTAGCATGATGTATCGCTTCTGTTGGGACATTCCTAGGTAACCTCTAAGCATTATTCAGTTTCGTGAGCACCTTGATCTTCTTTCGGCTTGTTACTCCCCTCCTCACAGAGTACCAAAATGTCATTCGCAAGATTTCATTTGTCTATGCTCCCGGTATACTTACTAATGCATCTGTTTGCTTCATCGTAATGCATCCCTGTTGTTTGCACAAAAGAATGCATCGCAATGCGCCCGCAGCGGCGGCTCGTAAATAACAATTACAATGCGTTCTAATTTCCTACCTACCTACCTGACGTCAAACACCAGGAGCACGGCTGAATTGCAATCTAGAATAGATATAAAAATAGTTCGATTAGGTACCTCTATATTCAGTTTCGTGAGTACCTTGATCTCCTTTCGGCTTGTTGCTCGCCGTATACCTTACTAATGCATCTGTTTGCTTCATCGAAATGCATCCCTGTTGTTTGCACAAAAGAATGCATCGCAATGCGCCCGCAGCGGCGGCTCGTAAATAATAATTACAATGCGTTCTAATTTCCCATTTCGCGCGATGCATGCTCATACAGGGTGTAAACGGTTTATGGACGAATTCGTACTAATGGTGTGTTATGACACGAATAAATTAATGAGGAATTATTAATACGAGAGTTTTAGTTTTTTTCATTCTTGTTACCACTTCACGCTTAAACTTCTTGCCGGATTTGAATGAAACTTGGAAGATAGAATGATGTTAGTTTGAAATAACACGTCATAGTCTATTTTATTGAAGAAAAACATGACATTTTCACATTTTCTGCGGGAAAAGAAAACCGAAAACAGCCAAAATCACAGAGCAGAAAGCAAGTTTAATTATAAACAGCAGCCTGGCATAAGAATTTTTATCTGGTAGGCACACTTTTCGTAAAATAAGATATCATAAAGCTCTATAAGGAGCTACGTAGCAACACTCGTAGCCAGCTCGTAGCATACTTCGTAGTAATAAAATAACTAAGCTCTCTACTAAAGTTTGTAGCAATAAACTAGCTTAGCTATCTAGTCTCCCTTCTAAAGCTATCATAAAAAAGCTTTGCTACGCTTTTACATAAAATAGTGTCGTATGTAATGTGCTTCATATTTCACATTTTAAAAAGAGCGTATTTGTGAGACCCGGAATGTTGTAGTTTTTAATTATTGTTTGTGTTCCGCATATCCACTTTGTTTTTAGGTCAAGTGTCTACATGGCACGTTTATTTTAATACAAAATTGTAGTATGCAGTGTCTGCTGTAGCTAGCATTTATAAAAATTAAAAAAAGATTGTTCTAGTTTACAGATAAGAAGAAATTTTATGCTGCGACATAAGCAAAAACTTGCTACAAAGAATAAAATTATTGAAGACATATTAATAGAATTGATTTTGAAGAACAATTTATACTGAAGACATTATGTCTGAATGACTTGAAGAAGAAAAAAAAAACTAACTGAATTCTAGGCAGCATAAAGATCTTCGCCTGTTCCTTTGGAAAGAAAAACACGCTTTTTGTAAGAACGAACACTGCTGGTGAAAATAATTCGG
Organism: Phthorimaea operculella; assembly: GCA_024500475.1. Lineage (NCBI taxonomy): Eukaryota > Metazoa > Arthropoda > Insecta > Lepidoptera > Gelechiidae > Phthorimaea > Phthorimaea operculella. The sequence continues at coordinate 2,404,628 of JANFCV010000061.1, forward strand.
ACAGCCGATCAAATGGTTTAATAGCTTTTGAATGACATTAGCTGGGTCTTGAAGGAATGTACATTGATACAAATAGACACGGTACCTCCATACTGCTTGTACAAAAAAGTTGTTCCGTGAAATTCGCTTGAGCAGCTCATAGCCTGACCAAAGCCTGACTGACACAAGACTGTCACATTGGTCTCACGGAGACCAATTTGAAGGAACAACTTTTTGCTCAAGTGGCGTATCTACAACCTAGAACCTTCATATAATATCATTGCATTGATACACAAAAATCAAAATAAACTACAAATTGAAGAAAAGTAAAAAATGATTATTTAAATAAAGGTGGATTCGCTGGCGATAGTCCAATCTAATAGCTTTACTTAAAAAGAAATTACTCTTTGTCCTGCTCATCAATGATGACAGGAACAATTAAAACTTATTACAGCATTCCTAAAGGTGTTTTCCGTCAAAGCTTAAGAGATATTGTCAGGGGGGTCATGCCCCCCAGTCACCCTTAGGGCTCCAACAGACCAACGACACTTTCCTCACAGACGAGCGACACTTCGCCAGTGGTAGTGGTCGTCGGTCCGTCACTGACTGTCCCGTGGCAGTTCGCAACAGTTGTCAGCGACTGTCATCGATTGTCTACAACGGTAGTAAGTCGCAGCTGTCGCTAAAGGTCAAAATAAAAATCGAACGAGGAGGCGGCGTTATAATGCGCCGTCAACGTGACAGCGTCGTTCATAGAATGACTGGTTTATATGGGGATGCCAGAAAGACCGGGCGGCACGCCGCGGCGCTCCCTCTACCTATACTATGAACGACGCTGTTATTTTGACGACGCACTACGACGCCTCCAAGTTAGGTCTTTATTAACCTTAACTCTCGTTCTCAATTGCGTCACAATCGGTGACCATCACCGATAGCTGTTGCGGACTGTCGCAATCGTTGCGCGACAGCGAGCGCCCGTCTACGAGCGTCACCGATAGTTCTAACAAGCTGTCATGTCGTAGGCTAAGTGTCGCAGGCGAAGTGTCGCTCGTCTGTAAGCAAAGTGTCGCTGGTCTGTAGGAACCTTTAATAGGGAGGGCAAGTCCCAATATAAACTTTGCGGGGGACAAATGGCCGTGGAAAGATTAATCTTGGATCCTAACGGCAGTTTAGGCGGGTATAAATTTACATTGCCTATAAAATATGAAGATTAAAAATGCGAGATTCTTCTTTGACGACTTTCACCTGGCTGTGGAGGAATCAAAAGTAAATTTCAATTTAAAGTACTTTTTGTAGCAAGAGATGCTGCTTCTTTTATATGATTACAATAACAATACAAATTGTGTCTGTTTTATTAAGCAGTTTGGCGTTTAGAAAGCTCAATTGACTGTGAACATGAAATCAACAATAGATTTAAAATCACGGGAAATATGCTACAATTATAACTACAAAAAATAAATAGAGTAAGTAAGTGTATTTTATGTTGCCACTAGCAGCCTGATAATCATTTTCCCAGCATGTGTTATAGTATACATTATTATCCTTTCTCTTGAATCACCCTATCTGTTACAAAAAACCGCATAAAAACACTCGTTGGTCGTGTGTAACATTTTTGTGGTAATACCCTGAAAGTTTACAAGTTTCCACGAGTCAGCCAGTTTGTTTCGCTATTCGAGCCCTTTTAGTTACCCTGCTTACTTTATAAAGATCATTATCAGTATTTATAGTTACAAAAGGAAAGAGGCATAAGAGGCAGCGGAAAAAAGGGTGACAGGTATTGGCTAAAGGATTATGTTCTGCTTTAGAAAGGCGCACTATTCAAGATTCCACATCCCGTCTCCCAAATTTTGATAGCGCCAACAACATTGTAAGTTGATTATTAGCTTCCACATGGTGCCTAATAAAATGGTATCTGTTTCTGAATGTTTGTGGTTTGGAAACCCAAATTGTTTCCGTGTAACTAGCGGCCTCACTGCAACTCATTTTCCCGCAGGAAATAGTGTTTTTTCCGGCAAGCATTATACATTTCTACCTGCCTCTTGAATCACAAATCCGGTGCGTGGTTTAGATAAACAGACAGAGTAACTCAAAAAGTGACTTCATTATGAAACTATGTTTTGATGTAGCTTTTACTAATCGCTCGTGTTTGTACCACATCCACAAAGTTTAAGCGGAAATTAAACGTTTTGTGTTACGTCGCTGTAACGAAAAGAATGTTGTCTAAGATAAGCGCTGCCACCTTTCAGATTAGTACCAAAAAAATCTTTCATGAAATACTCGCTGAAAGAACGTTAGCATTGTGTGACAGGAACCTTTGTAGGTGATGACGGATGAGATGGGGTTAGGATATTGTTCGTAGGTATTCCGGTTGTTTTAGGTGAGTGTGCGGTGAGGTGTATTTGACAGCCGATGTGGCGCAGTGGTTAGTATGACTTCCTGCCACGCAGAACGTTCCGGGTTCAATTCCCGGTGGGGTCATAAACAAAGTTGATATTTATCACTTTGTGAATTTGTTCCCAGTCTGCTTAGGACATTGCAGGCGGAACCACCTGATTGTCCGAGAAGCGAGATGGTTCCGTGCTTCGGAAGGGCACGTTAACCCGTCGGTCCCGGTTGCTATCTATGATGGCGGTCGTTACACAACCATGTCAGAGGCCTGCTACTTGCAGTAGACGGTTGAAAAACTCTGACACCAGGATTCATCGGGTCGTTGAACAACTCGGTGTCCCACAAGAAGAGAGAGAGAGTATGAGGTGCGTTTTAATTGGAGTAAAATATCCCTTTCTAGATTTTGGTTTTTGCTAGCTCAAATTTAGGATACTATTAATTGAATCAAAATATTCAAGTAGTAAAGTATGATCCGGATTAAAATAGCATCACCTTAATTCTACCCTTGGGTATCGTAAAAAGCGACTAAGGATAGAAATAATCTAGGGAATGGGCAGCAGCGTTCCCTGTGTATGAAACATCTTGCATTGCGCTCGCCAATCCGCCTGCCAAGCATGGTGAATATAGCAATACCCCCCGAAAGGGCCATGTCCAGCAGTGGGCTGTTGTGGCTCTTATAGTATGGTATTAGTATTCGAGCAATACCAAACAAGGACAAGAAGTCCAAACTTTCAAGCGAGGCCCTGGAACTGATGCGAATTAGACGGGAAACACCAGAGGATGCATTGCCAGATCCCCAGTCACTTAACAAAAAGATCCGAAGTATGGTAAGACGCGACCTCCGAAGCTATAACACTCGACTCGTAAAGGAGGCGATTGAGAAAAACCGAGGGTCGAAAGTTTTTACCAAGACACTGGGAAGGAGTCATCTGGCAAAGCTAACTACCTCGAATGGTGTAACTGTCACATCGGTTCCAGAGATTCTCGCTGAAATTGAGGACTTCTATGGAAATCTGTATGCCTCACATGCGAAAAAGCCTCCACCTGATGCGACCCCAGACCCAAGAGCTCCTCTCCCGCCACTTTACAGAAGATCTCCGGACGTAGATATAGACGAAATCGCGGCGGCTCTCAGACAGCTTAAGAATGGGAAGGCTCCGGGAAGACGGAGTGGCCTCTGAGCTACTTAAGGCCGGTGAAAAACCTGTCCTCGAGGAGCTGAAAAGGCTTTTCAACTCTGTAATAGCCAATGGGACAACCCCGAAGGCGTGGAGCAGAGGTGTAGTGGCATTGTTTTTCAAAAAAGGAGACAAAACGCTTCTCAAAAACTATAGGCCAATCACACTTCTGAGCCACGTCTATAAGCTGTTCTCGAGAGTCGTCACGAATCGTCTGGCATCAAGATTTGACGCCTTTCAGCCACCGGAACAGGCCGGGTTTCGTAAGGGCTTCAGTACCGTGGACCACATCCATACTGTAAGGCAGGTTATACAGAAGACAGAGGAGTATAACCAACCACTGTGTATGGCTTTTGTGGACTACGAAAAAGCCTTCGACTCTATCGAAACCTGGGCTGTTTTGGAGTCCTTGCAGCGGTGCCAAGTCGACTGGCGGTATGTGGAGGTGCTGAGAAGCCTTTATCAAATGGCTACGATGTCCGTTCAAGTACAAAACCATAATACAAGACCCATCCAACTGCTCCGTGGTGTAAGACAGGGTGACGTTATATCCCCGAAACTCTTCACCAACGCATTGGAGGATGTCTTTAAAACTCTACAGTGGGATGGACTGGGCATCAACGTCAACGGCGAAAGTCTCACGCATCTCCGCTTTGCCGACGACATAGTCATAATGCCCGAATCGCTGCAGGACCTGCAAAAATGCTATCTAGTCTTAACTCTGCCTCGAGACGTGTTGGACTTGGGATGAACTTGGATAAGACGAAGGTCATGTTCAATCAACACATAATCCCCGAGCCGGTCTCCGTCGAAGGTGTAGTCCTTGAAGTTGTCCAGAAATACGTGTACCTTGGGCAAACTTTGCAGATGGGAAGAGACAACTTTGAGGCTGAAATCACCAGAAGAGTGCAGCTTGGTTGGGTAGCGTTTGGAAAGCTGCGTCACATCCTCGAATCATCTTTGCCACAATGCCTTAAGACCAAGGTGTTCGATCAATGCGTCCTACCAGTCATGACCTACGGAGCCGAGACGTGGAACTTGACAGTAAAACTGGCCCACCGGCTACATGTCACTCAGAGAGCTATGGAAAGGTCTATGCTTGGTATCTCTATAATGGATAAAGTCCGGAATGAGACCATCCGAAAAAAGACCAAAGTGACGGACATAGTCTGGAAGTGTAGCAAGCTGAAGTGGCAGTGGGCTGGCCACATCTGTCGTAGAACCGACGGACGGTGGAGTAAGCGGGTTCTCGAGTGGAGGCCACGCCTCGGCAAGCGTAGCGTTGGACGCCCTCCGGCCAGATGGACCGATGACTTGAAAAAGGCGGCTGGTAGCGACTGGATGGCAAAAACGGGAGATCGTGCCTTATGGCGTTCCCTGGGGGAGGCCTACGTTCAGCAGTGGACTGCAATAGGTTGAAATAGAAATAGAATACCAAATTCTTCGAGGCACATTTCAAAACAAACCTAAGTCAAAGATATTTGACAAAGAAACATTTTAAACCAGTTACTTTTAATAATTTATGATAAAAAAAAACAAAAAGAAAACCAGTAAAACTGATCTTTTTAAATAAGTAAGTTTATATGCATTTTATTATAGTTAGATTTTAAATTCTAATTCTGACTCAGATAAACTACATAGCTGGTTCATTCCTTACAGCTGTTTCTGATTTCAAACTTGGATTTCTTCAATCCTTATATTAAGCAAAAGCAAATTCTTTTTACAGCAATTTTATATCAAAGAGTTTAATGGAAAATTCGGGCTCAGAACGCGTAAAGAATAAACAAACAAAAATGTGTGTTATGGAAAATCCTTTCCCTTAGAGTAAATAAAATGCATAGGGTGAAATTTAGCGCAAATTCAGAATCAGCTTTTGGACCCCCCATACAAAATTCCTGATTTAAGGGAGGTCCAGTTTTTTTCAGATTTCAACATGTGTTCCTTGGGAAAAGTTGTTCCTTTTCCTCAGGTGGTTCTAAGTGTTTGCTAATTGGTCACTATTAAAATTTCACCCCGTCTCTTTCTCTCTTCGTTTGGGACACAGAGGCGTTCAACGACCCGATGAACCCCGTATAAACAAGCAATATAGGGCCCGTACCGTACTGTCAAGCATAAGCAATTGTTCCCTAGATACCTACGTAATATTTAGGAGAACACTTGATTTTAAGGTTCCGTGGTTATTATCACTAAAACTATAAGACATTATAACGGGTTTTAACTCACGGTAGGGGTATATCGAGCACCCAATATTTCGGCGATGTTGCAATCGCCATGATCACGGGTAAACTGGAGCGGCTGCGGGTGACGGCTAAGGGCAAACATATCTGTCTACCCTCATTCTTCTGCGTTTTTTCGGAACACTTTGGTCACTATCGGAACTCACTCGAAAGTCATCTCGACAACACACACTAACGGTATCGCATGATTTTATTGCAGGTTTAGACACAAACTTATTTTTACACAAGTTTACCACTGGATTCCATGTACTTGACAATTTGAAGCCATCTTCTCTATTGAAATTTTTGTACTTGGTGATTTCAATAGCCTCGCTTACCAGTCTTGGTATGTAGTGGCGTTCGGTCGAAAGTACTTTTGGATTATGTAATTCGATCCAGTGGTTTGGACCAGACTCAAGCAGGTGTTCCGCAATGGCAGACTTATGTGCTTCATTGTTTTTCACTGCCTTTATGTGCTCTTTGACACGGGTGGAGATGGTCCGCTTAGTTTGACCAATGTAGCAACTACCACAACTACAGTCTATTTTATACACCCCTGGACATTCTTTTTTTTTTTTTTTTTTAATCTATGATGGGCTTACTCTTGACCCCAATCTTACCCTAGAGCAGAGATGGGATCTACGGTGGAGCGAGCTTGCCCAGAAGATGCCTATTCACTCTAGACTTAAAGAGATTCAGGTTATATGCACTCGGAAATACAGACGCAGGCAGGGAATTCCATTCTTTAGCCGTGCGCATAATGAAAGATGATTTGAAGCGCTTAGTGCGTAATGTGGGTATATCAACTAAGAACGGATGGTAGCCGGCCGTGCGTCTGGATGTCCGATGGAAGAAAGGAGACGGTGGTATAAGCTCATGCAGCTCACGCGCACACTCTCCGAAGTACAATCTGTAGAAGACCGATAGGCAAGCAACCTTGCGGCGGTGAGCCAGGCTGTGAAGCTTGGTCGCCACCAGTTTTTTATCGCCTATTAATCTCTTGGCTCTGCGTTCCACCGAATCCATTGCAGCAAGTTGGTATTTAGCCGAGCCATCCCAAAGGTGACAGCAGTACTCCATGCAAGATCGGACTTGAGCTTTATAAAGAGTTAGAAGCTGTTCAGGCGTGAAGTACCGCTTGACTTTATTCAGGACGCCCAACTTTCTAGCTGCAATTTGAGCCTTGGACTCGATGGTGGTGCCGAAGTTGAGGTCAGAGGACAGCTCCATGCCAAGGAGTTGAAGAGTGTTGGTCACTGGAACAGATGTACCCCGAAAAGTAGGAGAAAAGGTGAAAGGAATCCTTTTTGCGGAGAAAAGACACGCCTGCGTTTTTGAAGCATTGAAGCTGACGAGATTGTCATCGCCCCACTGGGAGATTCTAATGGAAATCGATCCTTTGGTGACCGTAGAAACTGCGATATCTTCTTGAAAGGAGTGAACACAGTTTTTATCGAATACTTATCCAGTATCCGTCCGATCCTGTCTGTTACTCCCTTCACATACGGAAGAAATGCAGCACGACGCTCAACCTTGGGAATTGGTGTCCTACTCTGTGTGTTTCTGAGGCTGAATTTTGTTAGGGTAGCCATTGCTCAGTAGTACGTGTTGAACATGTTGCAGTTCCTCATGAAGGTGTTCGTTATCGCAAAGGTCATAGGCGCGATTTGTTAAGGAGGTAACCACTGAGTTAAGCTGTCGCGGATGGTGATGCGATGTTGCGTGTAGGTATCGGTCAGTATGTGTCGGTTTCCTGTAGACCGTGTGACTGAGAGTGCCGTCGCTTCTGACCGTCAACTTCACATCCAGGAATGCCAGAGACCTATCCTTCTCTATTTCTGCCGTGAAACGTATGTTGCTGTGGATCGAGTTAAGATGCAGTAGACATTGCTGCACTGACTGGTCGTCTCCTCCAGTACACAGAACACGTCGTCAACATATCTTTTCCACAACTTGATTGGCAATGGTGCAGTGTTAATGGCCAGAAACTTGAAGTGCTCCATCCATAGGTTGGCAACTACTGGGGCTACTGGGCTGCCCATTGCTACACCATCTATTTGTAGAAAAAACTGACCTTGGTAGACGAAATAGCTAGAAGTCAAGCAATAAAGTTCGACCATATTAGCCGTATTGGGGCAAAGCTTGCATCACACCCACCGGGTAGTAAGCAGTTCTGGTCCCTTTCGAAATCAGTCGAATCCAACTTCTGCCGTCCCTCACTACCTCCAATGCAGAAACCTGATGGGTCGCTTGCCCACACCGCGGCAGAGAAAGCAAATTTATTTGCCGATCTGTTTGCGAGCAACTCTCGTATAGACGCTGGCTCGAAATATCCACCCACCTTACCTCACTGTGATTCTTTGATGTCTGAGATCACAGTGCACAATAAAGAGGTCCGTAGAGCCCTTCGCAGTCTGGACGTGAACAAGGCCAGTGGTCCTGATGGCATACCAGCAAGATTGTTGAGGTATTGTGCGCCTGAGTTGTCTCCTGTACTGACACGCTTGTACCGCCTCTCTCGTGTCAAAATTGTACCAAAATCTTGAAGCTTGCCAATGTGCAACCTGTGCCCAAGAAGGGTAGCCGTGCCGACCCTAGCAACTATCGACCGATCGCCATCACTTCCGTACTCTGTAAGGTTATGGAAAGAGTTCTGAACTGCAAACTGCTTTCGTACCTCGAAGACAATGATCTTCTCAGTGATTGTCAATATGGCTTCCGCCGAGGCGTTCCACGGAGATCTTCTAGTGTACGTAACGCATTGCTGGGGCGAGGCCATTGAAAACCACGGCGAAGCAATAGCAGTGTCGCTGGACATTTCAAAGGCCTTCGATAGGGTGTGGCATGCGAGTCTGTTGAGCAAGCTTCCAGCGTACGGCATACCCACTGGCTTCTGTAGCTGGGTGGCTGACTTCCTGAGTGAACGGTCGATCCGAGTGGTCATAGACGGCTGCTCCTCTGACCTCAAGGCTATTGACGCCGGAGTTCCTCAGGGTCTGTACTCGCGACGCTTTTCCTGCTGCACATCAATGACCTTCTATCTTCAGGAATTGTTGGGTACGCAGATGACAGTACTGTCACCGAGAAATATCTGTCCGGCGCAGGAGCCAGTGGTGATGAAATCCAAAGATTGAGAAAGGCTATGATTGAGCGTACGAGCCTGACGTTAAGTAACGTCTCCCAGTGGGGCGAAGACAATCTCGTCAGCTTCAATGCTTCAAAAACGCAGGCGTCTTTTCTCCGCAAAAAGGAGTCCTTTCACCTTTCTCCTACTTTTCGGGGTACATCTGTTCCAGTGACCAACACTCTTCAACTCCTTGGCATGGAGTTGTCCTCTGACCTCAACTTCGGCACCACCATCGAGTCCAAGGCTCAAATTGCAGCTAGAAAGTTGGGCGTCCTGAATAAAGTCAAGCGGTACTTCACGCCTGAACAGTTTCTAACTCTTTATAAAGCTCAAGTCCGATCTTGCATGGAGTACTGCTGTCACCTTTGGGATGGCTCGGCTAAATACCAACTTGCTGCACTGGATTCGGTGGAACGCAGAGCCAAGAGATTAATAGGCGATAAAAATACTGGTGGCGACCAAGCTTCACAGCCTGGCTCACCGCCGCAAGGTTGCTTGCCTATCGGTCTTCTACAGATTGTACTTCGGAGAGTGTGCGCGTGAGCTGCATGAGCTCATACCACCGTCTCCTTTCTTCTATCGGACATCAAGACGCACGGCCGGCTACCATCCGTTCTTAGTTGATATACCCACATTACGCACTAAGCGCTTCAAATCATCTTTCATTATGCGCACGGCTAAAGAAAGGAATTCCTGCCTGCGTCTGTATTTCCAGTGCATATAACCTGAATCTCTTTAAGTCTAGAGTGAATAGGCATCTTCTGGGCAAGCTCGCTCCACCGTAGATCCCATCTCTGCTCTAGGTAAGATTGGGGTCAAGAGTAAGCCCATCATAAAAAAAAAAAAAAAAAAATGTTCTAGAAGTTTGGCATATACCTTCGGGATGTTGTTATCATCTAACACTTGCTTTACCACTTTCAGGCATTCGACCACCGGCACGTTGGTAAATAGAGATTCCACATCAAAACTTACCATAAGGTCCTGTGCACCTAGCTTCGTCTCTCTTAAGCCTCCAACTAGTAACATATCACAACAAGAAATTGCTGCAATTAAAGATCTCCGTAATGATGACAGCATATACGTCCTGAAAGCCGATAAAGGAAACGCAACGGTAGTATTAAATACCAGTGAGTATAACGGAAAACTGAAGGCTCTGCTCAGTGATGAAAAAAATTTGGTTCAATAGTGTTATCAGGTTATGCTACTAATGAAAAGAAAATGTGTGTTCGTACTAGTGCCACCCGTTCATACCTAGTAAGGCACACTCTACAGCTTGCTTAATATACTCTAAACCCTTTTCCCATACGGGATGACTCCCATAAGCAACCCATAAGCTCCGACGCAATAATAGTGATGGGACGTTTTCATAGAAATTTTGATTCGTTATATTGACTCTCTGATTCGTTAATTTGTTCTTGAAGTGTAAGTTAATGAGTGAACCAACCTACTATTATAGTTTTTAAGCCGTTCAATATTATTCTTAGAATGGTAAACACATTTTCCAAATTTGAATACAATGCTGCACTGCTCCCGCTTCAACGAAAACAATTTCCTGTACTTAGGTTGCCTGGAAGAGATTGCCTATTGGCGATGAGGCCGCCTAATTGTACGCTAATTAGTTCATACTAAAATTTGTAAAATGTTTCCTTTGGTGTGCAAATGAAGAATTTTTATCTTATCTTACTAAGCCTGTAACATGTTTGTCTATGACCGCCATCTTACTAGGTAATCTAATCATAGAATACAACCGGGATCGATGGTCGAACATGCCCAACAAAAAATGGCACCAATTTATTCGATAATCTAAAATGTCGTAATCGTAACTAAACTGGGAAGTTAACCTCAAAGAGTAAGAAAAATATTATTATCTTTGTTTTCTCAAACAACTTTAGGAATAAGTTAACTAAGTATTTTCAATTCTATTTTTATAAAAAATGTTGAAAACGAATGACTTGATATAAGAACTTTGATTATATGAATATTTTTTCAACGTGACGTAAAAAAATAAGGAATACTCTCATCCCTTCCCTATATTGTTTACGTGATGTGTATTTTTTTATGAGCCGTGGGGTTGAAGCAATATGTTGGGGCTTATTTAATACGGAGTATGATATACCTAATTATATAAGCTACCTTACAACACGTCTGATCATGAAGCGTGATATGGATACGTCAGCCTCCGTACTGATATGAGGTTACGACAACAATTTTTTGAGCTGTAATATTCCGTACATTGCTTTTCTAGGAAAGGGTTTTCGAGTGGACGCCATGCTTTGACAAGAAACGTAGCGTTGGAAAAGAGGTGGCTGGTAGCGTCTAGATGGCGAAAACGGGAGATCGTGCCTTATACCCCTATGCACTATACCCTAATGCCTTGTACCCTGGGAAAGGCATAATACGCAGTAAATTGCTATAATGCTGTTTCGATGACAAGGTACCATGTTGAGTTGCGGTGCCGCTGTTTAGTCAAAAATCTCGTTGAATTGTGGTACTCCTAAAAAAAGGGGTAGCCGTCGAAGAAATAATGTATTCGATAAAATAATTTCTCCCAGTAATAGAGATATCCACACGCCCAGCAGTGGACAGTGTGTGTCGCTATTAATAGAATACACCCTGCGTGAAACTCACGCAGTTTAAAAACGTGTTTGATGTCGAAACGGCGCGGGAACAGCCTCCCCAGCTCGTGATGAATGCGAAAAGAATGTATGCCACAAAATGAGGTTACAAACACATGCTCGTATACTTCATAACGAGTAGGTATTGTCGTTGTCTTATTAGAAAAAGAAAATACTACTCTTCGTGTAAAAGTTTTCTTATAACAGAAAATTCATATTCTCACAAAAGGTTAAAAAAAAAAACTGAATTTCTAGCACAAAATCAAAAGATAATGACACAATAGTATTAAAAGTTCAGCATCAAAATATTGCTAATATTAAATGGGTTATGTACTTGTGTGTATTACAGTTATAAGTTTATGTTACTTTATAATAAACATTATTTTGGTAAAAGAAAGAAATTTTTCCTGGTCGGTAATTTTTTAGATCCTTAATAAACTCAGCTACGATGGAAAGACTTGTGGACTTGTTATAAATAATAATAATATTTATTTTTATCACTGCACGTACAACTCATCATCAAAACAGAACAAGAAGAAGACAGAAAGCTGTTTTATCAATTGGCTTTACATAGATATAAGAAGTACGTATCTTACAAGAAAAGATCAAGTAAAGAAGGGCAAACAACACATGATTTAAAGTTTAAAGCTGTCTTCAGCGAAACTAAAATGAGGCTGACGTGTCTTCCGATCCGGAAGCGCTTAGCTGGAATCTATTAAACAAACTTTGCTTAGTTAACGTTTCTATAAAGTAGACGTTATCAGTCCAAAGTTAATTCAGGAAGTTAACTTGAAGGCTTTTACGGCTGAGGCGGAACCCACACGTAACGTCCCTTGCTGCGAATTTTTATAAAACCAAAAACCTGTTAAATAGACTGTATACCAAGACCAGAGTCAGAATAACGCAACGAGAATTTCGCAACGAATGTTTCTGCGTTGCGTTTATTTCAATGTCGTTTTTATTACGAGTTTATCTATATGAATCTGACGGGTATATGCGTTAGTGATGCGCTAAAATACCGCAGAAACGGACATAAGGTGTAGTCCCCTCCTAAGTATACGAGCGTAGCATCGTTTAACGCTGATGGCAGCAGATATGGTTAAGGGCATTAATTTTGTTTAAAGTGTAAAGATAATATCTACTGGTTATTACATGTAACATCAACCTAGAAAATAAAGGGACCAACTCAGACTGGTTAATCTTAGTATTTGAATGATAACCAATACAACTTGGACCCTTATGGAGGTTGATGTGCAGGTGCTGGCGATCAGTCAAGCTCAGGCTGCGCTTGAAAGTTCGGGTTTTGGACCGATCTTCAGTCACTTGAGTAAAATTTACATTGATGGCACAAATAGAGAGTTTACAAAAGGATCACTCGACCATAGGGATTTTTAGGATCTTCACGATTGTCACTTGTTACATAGTTGCTAGATTTAATACGAGGACAAAATTAATAATAACGTTAATGATTCTGAGCCCATTTGGTAACATTAGGTTTGGACTACAGTCTTCGCAGACAATTAACGTTTAAAAACGTTAATTTTTTTATCCTATAAAAGACAAGTCCACTCGAGAATTATCTCATTGAATTCCAATTCTGATTTTGTTCTCTGCTTGTTGCAATATGATAAAATCAATTTTAATATGACTGTAGCCATAAGAATAAATAATAACACTACCGTGTAGAAATTAAACTCCTTTTTGTCTGGGTCGTCGTGGAGTTCTTCTCGTCGGCCGCTTGCGGCCGGCGGGGAAACGTTCACGTGGCATTGGCCACTCCAACGTGGGTTCAAAACGCCGCCTGCGACAACAGGCGGGGCGATGGGGGGTCGCGCTGTGGCGCGACGTGGTTGTCCAGTAGTCCAGGTAAAACTTCACGCCGCGGCGAGGTCGAACCAGCCGGGTGATTCCCCGTTGGGGGAGGCCCAGCTAGTGCCCATCAGCCAGCGGCGGCTCGCTACATCTGGTGGGTCAAGTCCGGTGGTTGGCTGCCTCATCCTCCTCGCAAGGTGGTCCCGAGGCAGCGGTCGTGTCCAATAAGCGGCGGTTGCCGGGCATCTATGGGATTGTGCCCACGATCCTGACTACTCGACGTGGAGTAGTGGATGTGGACAGGTGAAGGCCACGTCAGGCTGTGCTGGACAGCACCACCCTGAGCAGCCTATCTGGGTCCCAGAGCCTCCAGCTCGCCCCTGGCGGCCATGACCCCGCCGTATGACGAGATCAGGCGCTGGAGGCTCTTTTCGACGATTGAGGTCGCGTCCGCCCCCGTGCGGAGCGCGACCTGGACCTCAGTAAGGGTCCTGATTGCGCTGATCAGGACCTTTCTGTCCTCTTCTAGGACGGCTGCTCGTGCGCTCTCTTGTCTTGGAGCCCGTTGGTGCTCCGGCTTCTCCCCCTGAGGTATACCCTGAGGGGTGCCGACCACATCCAACGGACCCGTGGGTGGCTCTTGACGTGGCTGGCCCGGTGCTTCCACGTCCTGGTGGGGCGGGGGCGATGCTCGCCTCCTCCGCCTCCTCGGCTTCCGCTTCTTCGTCGAAGTTCCGGAGGGACCGTTGGCAGCCGCCATGAGGGATCCAGCTGCGTTGGTTTCCCCATGCGGTGCCGCCTCCGTCTTCTTCAGCTCGACGGGTTTCGTAATGGGCGCAGTGCCTCCTCTCTTGTTCCGTACTTCACGGCGCAGTACGGGGCAGTCGAGGTTGTTCGCCGGATGCGCGCCGCCGCAGTTTGCACATGTGGCGGGCTCTTCGCGTGGCCGTTTGCAGTCCCGAGCGGCATGTTCGCCGCCGCAGATCACGCACGTCAGCTTGCGGTGACAGTGCTTGCTGCTGTGCCGGAACTGCTGGCATCTGTGGCACTGTGGTGTTCCCTTCTTGCCTCGCCATCTCTCGATCTTCACGCCGGGCATACACATCAGCTCTGTGACGTTGTAAATGCCCGGGGTGAGGTTTGGCGTGCGGTTGAGCTGGGCGAAGAAGATGCACCCTGGGCGTCCTCCGCGAGCCTTGATGGGGCGCACGTAGTCCACCTCGTAGCCCAGGGTGGTCAGCTCCTTCTGGATGTCCTCCGGGTCAGTGTCCGTGGGGAGGCCTCTGATAGCGACCTTGACTGGCCGCTCCTTCGGGGGTGCGTAGGCGAACCAGGATATTCCGGTGCCGGAGCCCTCCAACGCGGTTAGGTAGCGCTGGTACACACGGAATTCCTGTTCGCTTTGCGCCAGGAATCGGAACCCTGTGGGCCCATAGGGCCGCACGTTTGGCGCATAGCCGAGCTCCTTCTTAAGCTCGACGAAGTGGTGGCTCCAGTTGGGGAGCAAGTCGACCACTATCGGCGGCGGCTTTTTCACACACCCAGTCATCTTCATAGACGTCTTCTTGGGTGCGGGTGGCGGCGTCATAAGAATAAATAATAACACTACCGTGTAGAAATTAAACTCCTTTTTGTCTGGGCTCGAAAAGCCGCGCTTTAAATACCTACTTCCCCCCTCAGCCCGTAACGCCCCGCGCGCTCCCGCACTTTAAGCCAGGGCTATCACGTGCTAATAGTTTTATTCCAAACTAGCGGCTCGCCAAGCACTTGCATGTCTTTCGGTGTAGTATTTTTACACACCTACGCGCCATAGGATGAAAAATCGTGCAAATGCAATTATTTTAAAAAAATTGCGATGGATACGAATTTGTTTGTTACCATAATCAGCTTACAATAACTTAACTTAGACACCTACCTACCTTAGGTAGGTAGGTATGTCGGGTTAAAAAACTGAAACTATGTAGAAGGTACCGACGTAAGTAAATATAGGAGAACACAAAACCAATACGTACCTATTAAGAATGGTAGTATGGAATGCTATTATAATTGTAGGTACCTATTTACTGTACCTAGAACCTTTGCTCATCTTTAGAAAAATTAAAAAAATAAGATGGAGAGTCATCGTCGCATCGCTTTTACAGCCATAAGCACCATAGTCATTCGGAAAGGCTAAACATTTCCGAAAAAACAAAATTTGACCCGCGCGACGAACGCTTACGCGGGGAAGCGCACTCCCGACCGAATTGCTCGCTCTGCGAGCGCCAGACGGTAGGCAAATATAATGACCTTGAGAGCGTCTGGAGCGGGAGTGTCGTCTCTAGGTGTGTTTACTCTTATGCTGTAGCTATTTAAATGTTCAATCGTCTAAGAAAAAGGTATTGAAATGTGCTATATTTTAAGAAAATTGAAAAATTCAGTAATGGACTCGGAACTGAAACGAGCATACTAGTAATAAAAGTAACTGAACTCTACGGATCCAAAGTACTACTTTTACAAAGTTTAATATAAAAATTGTCTCTAACATAACAGACTCTGGTATTAATAGAAGTGCAACAAAGTTTTCCATGAGTTTGCAATCTGTCTTATTAATAAGGATGAATAAGTCGATAGAGATGAAGATCTTCAACTAACTTATTCTTAGGAATTTGTTTTCGCAGTTTAGAGAGGTTTTTATGAAGTGGGGTAACTATAGGTAATAGACGCATTCTATCAGTAGTTTGCAGTCCTTTATCTTGGTGACGACAGTTTTTTTTTGTGTGATTTATCCCACTTTTTCATGTAATACTGGCTCAATATTTTAATACCGCAATGCTACGCTAATGTAGGGAGTAGGCAGCAATGTTCCATGTGAATGTCAAAATAATCGTAGATGGGAACAAAAAATCCGATTACGTGACCAGTGTTTTAAAGAAATTACTTGTCAAACTCTATTTGACATCTCGCTAGGACTAAAAGCGTGCTAGGGCGAAAAGCGTGCGGATTTGATTTACATACCGAACAATCATGGCGTTTTTATATGGGCGTAAGCTTATTGCGACCTGATGTGGATGTTTGTGTTACCTACATAGAATATTGCAGAACGTTGAACGTGGAAACTTTATTCAATAATCTTAATCAAATATCAAAACGATACTAGGCTAGATTATGTTAATAAAATAAATGTTCAATTTTGAGTCGTAGCATTACTTCGATGGCGGTCGTTACGCAACCATGTCAGGTCAGGCCTACTTGTAGCGGTAGAAAACCTCTGACCCCATCTCTGTTCATCACGTTTTTTATTGGACCGGTATCCCACATGACGTCTTGTAAAGAATTCTACTTTAGCTCTAGTTAATAATGCGTTCACGTATCATCTGCAGAGCGGATAGGGAACAGCAGTGTTTCCTATACGAGTACACATCGCCTTCTAACATGTATGAGGTTTTCTACGTTGACTGCATCGGTTTTGTATAGGATGATTCCTATCTACCACTACTAACTGTGATAATGTTACAGTAGTATTTCTTTCTATCATTATCACATCAGCCCATAGCAGTCCACTGCTGGATATAGGTCTCTTCCAAGGTTCAACAAAAAAAATCGTTTTTTTCACAAGAAAGTTCCTCAAAATTCAATAATTTCGCTATGCATCCATTGAGTAAAACTTTCTCTTTCATTTGTTCTGCAAACCATCTGTCTTTTATTTATTCTTCTTCGAGAGGGACACCAAGTCGTCCAACGACTTCATGAACCGCCCGGTGTTAAAGTTTTTCAACCGCCTACTACAAGTAGCAGGCGGAATGCTGGAGGGAAACACTTTCCTGACTCCTCACGCTCAATTCAACAGTTTGAAAGAGACAGTCGTGGCTGCATAACCAAAACATAGGGCAAAGTCGCATGTTCCACGAAATCTCTGAAAAAATGTGTTTCTTAATTATGTGCGACAGCTGTGAACGTACAGCCTAATAAACCCTGGTGTCGGAGTTTTTAAATCTTTAACCCTGACCATAATAGCCATAGCAGTCCACAGCTGGACATGGGCGTCCCCCTATTGGAAGGTATTGTTACTCACCGCACTTGGCAGGCGGATTGGCGGGCGCAGTTCAAGATTTTGCATTTAAGATTTCAAGATTTCAAGATTTTTATTCAATTGCATATTGTACAAGCATATTTAAAAAGATCTTAAAAGTATATATAGGCAGTTAGGTACAATAACCCCGTCGGGGGCGTAGCAATAATGGTGTAGTCAAGTATTAATTTTAATGTTTACACTACCAAATACATAATTATTTTTAAAAACTTTACATTCTACATATCATTCAATTTAATTTAATGTCAATTTTATTATACCTAAATAATGTTTACATTACCAAATACATAATTATTTTTAAAAACTTTACATTCTACATATCATTCAATTTAATTTAATGTCAATTTTATTATACTTAAATAAAAACAAGTCAATATACATTTCAAACATACTAGCAGTCTAAGTAAATTCATGCATTTATAAAATCACCTCATTTAACAGTTTTATCATTTAAAAATTCAGCTATGCTATAGTATGCTTTCCTAAGCAAGAAGATCTTTACAAGCCTATCAAACTTTCTATCATTTGTCTCTTTCTTAATATCGTCAGATAGTTTGTTGTATACAACTAATGCTCTGTACAGGGGACTTTCCTGAAATATTTGTAATTTTGGTGTAGGGAGGGCTAATTTATTTTTGCGTCGTTCTCTTTTACACGTTTCAAATTTATGTATGTTTCTCCTTACGAATTTAATTAGCTCGAGTATGTAAATACACGGGAATGTTAATAACTGTTCTTTAATAAAATGTGGTTTACAGCTTTCTTTCGGTCCTAAATGTAGCAGTATCCTAACGCATTTCTTTTGGAGTATAAAGATATCTTCAGCGTCGGTACTATGACCAAATAATAAAACCCCATATCTCATCCATGAGACTGCGTAGGAATAATAGGCACTTAGCGCTGCTTCGTAATGAGTGTTACGTTTGAGAATTGATAAAGCGTAGGTAAATTGTGATAATTTTGTTTTGATTTTGTTAACATGTTTTTTCCAATTTAAGTGAGTGTCAATTGTTATCCCGAGGAGATTAAAGTCATTAACTTCATCTATACACAATTTGTTTTTGACTGGTTTTAGGTTTAGCGGTTGCTTTTGATATGGGTGAAATTGTATTAAGCGTGTTTTTTTTAGATTAATTTCCAAGTTGTTTTCAGACAGCCAGTTTCTAACTATTTCGAAGGTTTCAATGACTTTGTTACAGCTTTCCTGGCGGTCATCTTTGAGGTGAAATAACAGTGAAATATCATCCGCAAACAGTACACACTTCGATTCCACTATGTCCGGCAAGGAGTTTAGGTACGCTAAAAACAGAACACATCCAGTGACACTACCCTGAGGGATTGAAGCACTTGTAACAAGGGTGTCTGACTGAACCCTGACTAGTTCACCCGTGCATTCGTTGTAGTGGTCCAGTTCAACATACTGTGATCTGTTTGATAAGTATGACTGGAACCACCTATGTGCCTTACCTCCTTTACAAGGCACGCTGCTGCCCGTTCCCTGGATGATTATGCCTTAGTAAATTTTTATGATACCCACGGTTAGAAATGAAGTGATTCTATATTCTAAACCGGCATCACACGGCAAAAATCTTTGAATTTCACTTTGTAGCGTGTTTCTTTCGTGTCTAAAAGCTTTGACTTTGTTTTCGTAGCACCCTGTACTTATGTGATTTAGCGTCGTCGGGAGTCTCACAACACTACAGATGGTTGCAAGTAGAGCAAGGCTGTTTACTTCATGAATCTTTAACAAGCGCTTTGTTTAGAAAAATCTGTGTTGACTCGTTCTATCGAGGAGTATTCAGACTGGAATAAAATAAGCCACAGCATCTAGGATTCTTTTGATTGTGAATAATAAATACTATGTAAGGGATATCCCACCCAAAACATAAATGTGAAAGGCTGCCAAGTTCGATAATATTGGAATGCTTCGCCTATAAAAGAAGTGAGATCTAAATAAGTACCAAGTTCCATACACAGACCTCAGTTAAAAATAGTTACAGGAATGCACGTTTGATTTTCCGCAGTTTGGAAAGTAGATTCTGAATAAATATAATATTAAATACCTAAAATTCTAATACTTACAAAAACGCAAACCTGTTTTTTCAGCAGTTTCCTCATAACATTTTTTATTTATTTTTTTCTGTACTTTTTAATGATATAACTTGGCAAGTTTTAATAGAAAATTATATACTTGACTCATTGCGTTTAGTAGGTTTATAACAAAGTGTGTGAAAGCTTGCCAAGTTATATCATCAAAAAGTACAGAAAAAAATTAATAAAAAATGTTATAAGGAAACTGCTGAAAAAACAGGTTTGCGTTTTTGTAAGTATTAGAATTTTAGGTATTTAATATTATATTTATTCAGAATCTACTTTCCAAACTGCGGAAAATCAAATCAAATAGTTTGAAATTTTAAAAAAAATTTTTTACTGAAATGTGTACCAACTACGTTTTGTTTTGCTTCAAGATCCTACCGCCTGCGCCACGCAGTTTTCAAATCTATAATATTTCTCTCGTTGATAGAATATGCTAATATTAGCCGGAGCGGATCGTCGTGTCGGCTGTTTTTTTTCAGAACCCAAGGGTACCCATTTTTCACGGAATATGTGTTTCAAGCATTTTTGGCATTTCATTTTACTTAACGGTAAGTGGATTGTTTACGATATTGCTTTGTATTATGTTGATGGAAAAGTTTATTTATGAAGCGGAAATGGCTTACAATATTCAATTTTTTCCGTATTTCTATGAAATGCAAACAAAAAATATATGGATCAAATTGTATAAATTTCTACTTTATTTATTTACGGGTAAACCTGATCTAAGTGAAATAAAATGGGTTATTAATCATTCTGATCAACTTGATAGGTAGGTTCCTCTTCTTCTTTCGTGTGGGTCAAACACTCGATAAACCCTGGCGAAATGGATATCCAGAGTATAAATTTGAAGAGGCTGTTGTAAAAATATGAATTTTTCAAGTACAAGGACCGAAACAATACGAAGTTCACGGTTACCAGCTACCTAAAAATTCTTGGCTCAATTTTTTATTCTATAACTGTATGAACATCTTGTAACAACATGCTTCCACCAATTAGTAACTCGAGTTGCCGCTGTCTGTACAACGCTTGTACGTATTGCTCAATTCATTCTCATAAGCTGGCAACACAGCAAAATGAACGAAACTCATTTATCATCACGTCGGCGTTTAGAACAATTCAATTTCCAAACGGAAGATTTATTTGCTAAGGGTTTGTGTAATGTGCAATGAATTCGGGCAAGGTTTGGCAGACTGACGAATTTAGTTCCTGTTTGCTAGAAATTTATTGCTTCGGGAAATTTAAATGGACATACTGTTGTTTTCGGGTCAATTCTATGCCAATATTGCAATGGCATGTACTCTCCGCTAATATGGAGTCTTTGCTTTAGAATGTCATGAGGCGCAAGCTCCATATAGTAAACGTGAGACGTAACATGGCATCTGTCAAACAAGTGATCGTCAGATACGCAAGACGTGCAACTTTGCGACGCTTGAAACCGTTTCTATTCAAATTAACACCAAATGTATGAAACGGAAGAAACGAAGTTACACACGTGTAGTGTATTGTTTTAATTGGAGTTTTTCATTTATTCACGATGTTTTACCAATTCTTACGTGCATTGGTGACAATAATGTAACTAGTTGAGGCTAATTTGAATCTACGATATGAATGATGATATAATCATAATAATCAGCATCTATTAATACGGGTTGCTACCAAACCATCGACTTTTTCGAAAACACTAAACTCAACTAGTTAAAATGAACAACTTTCCGAAAATGATCCTTTCAGTAAAATGATTCAAGTTTCAAATGGAATTTGGAACATAGCTCAGTTAGGTAATTTTTTTCATGATAAAGAGTTTAGAAGTCTATTTTTTTTTAACTCAAGGTTTTTAACTCAAGGTTTATTGTGGGTTTGTAACCCCATTGGTTCTTGGGGGAAGATATTCAGCAAAAAGGGTTGAGTTTAGCGTTTCCGAAAAATTCGGTCGTTCCACGGCACCACGTATCTATACCTAAACACAAATTAGGGAAACGGCGCGCGGGGCACCTGTACTTGCGACCACGTTTGACGCTTACTGACTGTAACTGGAATCTCAGAGGAACTAAAGGTACGAAACTAAGAAGATGGGTGCCTCGAGTGTCATATTCCTTGTATTAAAATTTGCTCACAATTATTCGTTCTCGTATCAGATTTTGCTGTTTTGCTGCCTTGAGATTTTTACCAGAAGCAAACCTGGCTATGTAACAAGTGACAATCGCAAAAATACTGAATAGTGCCGAGTGAACCTTTTGTAAACTCTCTGCATTGTAAGAGTTATTAAAATATGAAACCAAATCTGACAGTCTGCACCTTGAAATTTGGAGTGACGTGAATTTAATGATGACACCGATTGGTGATTCGGT
This sequence comes from Phthorimaea operculella, assembly GCA_024500475.1. Taxonomy (NCBI): domain Eukaryota; kingdom Metazoa; phylum Arthropoda; class Insecta; order Lepidoptera; family Gelechiidae; genus Phthorimaea; species Phthorimaea operculella. Next base: position 2,426,457 of record JANFCV010000061.1, read on the forward strand.
AATTTATCGTTTTCGCGTCGACAGAGCGCGATATGGGCCGTTATTTATGATTCATTACCTGGCCTAAATACAAAATAGAGAGTTTACAGAAGGATCACATGATAAAATACTATTTAGGATTTTCGCGGTTGTCACTTGTTTGTTACATAGCCGGGGTTCCTATTGCCAAAAATTTTAAATCATGAGAATATCGACTGCAAAGTCTGATTCAAGAAAATCATGATTCAGAGCCAATTTTAATCCAAGAAATATGACGTTCAGGGCAACCGTCTTATCATTTATCTTCAGTTCCCCTGAGATTCCAGCTATTTCCAGCTTAAGTCAGTAATCGTCAAAATTGTCACTTGTACTGAGTGAGCCATCTGTAAAGGCACCCTGCACGCCGTTTCCCTAATTTGTGTATGGGTCGTTATTTATGATGCAGTACTTAGCCAAAACTGTTTCGTACGGGGTTTGTAAACGACAAGAGGCCAGCCCAGCTTTTTCACCCGCTGTATAACGGTGAATAGCATCACCCCATATCTTTCGTAAGAAGCAAATAAGGGATTAGAGGATTGATGAGTATTGCAAGTTTAGGCCACTGACTGGAAACCTTACACTATGGTGAATACTACTCCTGAATGACTCTCAAACCTTGTAAACTTTTGCCAGACGTATTCTTAATGGCCGTTTTTTACGGCCTTTCACACTCTGCCTAAGAATATAAGAGTGATATATGTTTGTGTATTTGCTTGCCGTTTTACGGTGAGAAAGGCATTTTTCCGTAATAAAAACTTACCTATATTAGTCAAGAATATTATATTTTATAAAGGAGGCAGTATTTTGAAAATCGGTCTAGTTTTTTCGTAGGTTACCGATTTAGTGTGAGTGTGATGTATGGATATTTCTGCCATTTGTTTTTCTAAGGCCGTTATAGTTTACGTCTGACGCTGTGCATCGAATGCGTCAGATGCAAGGAAATGTTGAATTTGAATTCCTGTAATAAACAAAACTAACTAACTAACTCCGCTCTGCCGTGTCAAAACAACATACTGTAAAGTCCAATACAGTGTTTTGTTTCTATAAAGCTAATTCGCTATCTCTTCCCCTCCTACATGTTCCCCTAGAACATTGTTTTATGTTAAACTAGCTGCCCGTCAGCGGTTTCACCCGCTGCAACCTATTATTCCGCGAGAAAATAGCATTATCACCTCAGAGTTCACGCACTTTTATCCTACTAATATTATAAAGGCGGATGTTTGTGTGTGTGTTTGTTACGACATCACGCAAAAACGGCTGATTAGATTGACATGAAACTTTGCAGAAATATAAAAGGGCATCTGGAATAACACATAGGATACTTTTTACCACGGAAAAATGTCTCATTCCCACGGGATCACGCATTTTCCAATATTTTTTAAATAGGTGGCGTGACTGAGCCGATTCGCGTTTTAAACGTTTTCGCCGAAAACTAACAGCGACATCTCTTGGCGAATAATGCTATTTTCCCGCGGAATAATAGGTTGCAGCGGGTGAAACCGCTGACGGGCAGCTAGTCACTTAATTTAGTCCACTAGTCAGCTAGTCACTAATCACTTATAACCTGTTTCCTGTATGAATCAAGGTTTCTTTTCTCGTGGTAAATTTTATACTATGTATATACAGGGTGTTAGGGACGGTGTACCGAAAACTTTGCAGGCATGCTCAGACCATCAAACTAAACAACTTTTACTATGGAGCCAATGGTGGGAAACGAAAAAAAAAATCCGACCTCCCATACAAAATTCACGATCAGCCGACTGACTTTGTATGGGAGGACGGAAATTTTTTTTCGTTTCCCACCATTGGCTCCATAGTAAAAGTTGTTCAGTTTCATGTTCTGAGCACGCCTGCAAAGTTTTCGTTACACCGTCCCTAACACCCCGTATAGTGGCCTGCACTGGCTTTGCACGATTGTAATTTATTTGGGTGGTGTTGGTGGTTAAATAAAACTGATAAAAGTTTAATATTTTAGGGGTTTAAAAATCAAACCCCTGAGACATATATTTACCTTTTTTAGCTCTTTGGCCTTGTCGCAAATTTTAAAACAGATCGAATATAAAATCACGATAATCCATACAAACTTTTTACCCCATTTTTACCCGACTGCCTCAGAAGGAGGGTTATGTTTTTCGAGAGTATGTATGTATGTATGTATGTGGACAAGAAAATTCTTTTTCACAGGCTCCAGCCCAAACAGATAGTTAGATTTTGACATATGAGGTGTCATTAGATTCGTCTCAGCAGCGCGAGTGATACTGGCTAAAAATTATAGATTCAAGGTGGCGGATTTTTACAGCAAAATACTACTTTAAAATTACCGCAGTCGAATTTTTGTTTTTTAACACATCTACTTGTAAACTCAGGTGCCGTGTGGTCCCGGCAGAGTAGAATAGCACCACCCCTTCTCTTCCCGTGAGGGTCGTAAGAGGCGACCGAGGAATAAATCCGCCCAAGCGAATTAGGGTCCAGGAGAAGGAAAACTCCACATACAAACCCGGAACGGGGTCTCCGTCAGGCGCGAGTGACTGGTAATAAATCGTGCGGCAGACTCCTGCAGCCGACCTGGCTCCGCACGTATCGACCCGTCGTTCCTGTGGAGTCAGCCAGGAGCCCAGGAAGGTCGAGAGGGTGGCGCAGGTTCTGGGCAGCCCTGCGTTTTCCATAATTGCGTCCCAGGCAACGCAGTGTCTGTGGAGAGCGTGCAAAAAGCTATGCCGCTCCCATATCGGCTTATACAGCCATGAAAGATTTTGCCTCAGACACTGAATAAATCGTCTGACACAGACGTGTGAGGCCAATGATGATGAGGGGTTATAAATCGAAAACCCCTGAAACGCGCTTAAATTTTTATGTGACGTGAATTTTGCCTTACTTACTCGCCAAGAGATGTCACTGTTAGTTTTCGGCGAAAACGTTTAAAACGCGGGTCGGCTCAGTCACGCCACCTATGCAAAAATATTGGATTATGCGTGATCCCGTAGGAATAAGACATTTTCCCGCGGTAAAAAGTAGCCTATGTGTTATTCTAGATACTCTTCTATATTTGTGCAAATTTTCATGTCAATCTAATCAGCCGTTTTAGCGTGATGTCGTAACAAACACACACACAAACATCCGCCTTTATAATATTAGTAGGATACTATAGTTATCAAGATATTGGTATGGAAAAAACACTGTATGTCTAAAAACTTAAAGTTTATAATTGCGTAACACTGTACTCGCCGTTGCAGTGTTTTGATTTGACAAAGCCACGCGCGCGCCGCAAAACTCATTTCACACTCTATGTCTATAAAGTCAAGGTCTATAATTGCGACTGTACTCGCGCTTTACAGTGTTTTGATTTGACTAACTCGCGCACGCGCCGCAGAGGATATCACGCTTTCTCATGTTTAGTTACATAGCTAGACCGTTGAGCTAGACAATCAGTTTGTTTGGGAAGTTGTAGGCCTTGATGAGACCTTTATTCTATGTGACAGCTGTCAAACTAAAAACTCGTTTATCTCGGCAAATATTTATGCTATGCTAGACAATCAGTTTGTTAAGGAAAGTTGTAGTTGTAGGCCTTGATGAGACCTTTATTTTATGTGACAGCTGTCAAACTAAAAACTCGTTTATCTCGGCAATAATTTATGCTAGAAAATCAGTTTGTTTGGGAAAGTTGTAGGCCTTGATGAGACCTTTACTTTATGTAATAGCTGTTAAACTAAAAACTCGTTTATCTCGGCAGTCATTCATGCTAGAAAATTAGTTTGTTTGGGAAAGTTGTAGGCCTTGATGAGACCTTTACTTTATGTGACAGCTGTCAAACTCGTTTATCTCGGCAATCATTCAAGCTAGACTATCAAAATCAGTTTGTTTGGGAAAGTTGTAGGCCTTGATGAGACCTTTACTTTATGTAATAGCTGGTAAACTAAAAACTCGTTTATCTCGGCAGTCATTCATGCTAGAAAATTAGTTTGTTTGGGAAAGTTGTAGGCCTTAATGAGACCTTTACTTTATGTGACAGCTGTCAAACTCGTTTATCTCGGCAATCATTCAAGCTAGACTATCAGTTTGTTCTAGAAAGTTGTAGGTCTTGATGAGACCTTTACTTTATGTAACAGCTGTCAAACTAAAAACTCGTTTATCTCGGCAATTATTCATGCTAGACTCATTTTGTTTGGGAAAATTGTAGGCCTTGATGAGACCTTTATTTTATGTGAACAATCAGAAAAAGATCTTATAATGTACAACTTGTGTACAGGTCAGAACACAGTTTGAACCAGTGTTTCATTACCACAAATACTACCGCAGTTGGGTCAAGTCAAGTCAATACACACTGCAATGTACAGTACAGTGTTTTGTCGTGACAAATCGCAAAGATTTTTCTAGCTGTTGTTAAGACAAAACAGTTTTATTTAAGTATCTCTGTATGTCTTACGATTTTAGAATATTTTTTTTAATGGCTATAAAGATCCTGACACGTAAAATCTATATAATTTTATTTTATTTCCAATATCTTCGAAACTCATATAGAAACCATACAAAAACAAAAAAAAATGTTTTTGTGTCCGTTCTCAAAACTTGAAAATTGAAGTTACAGTCTAATGTTTTGACACGGCAGCGCTGGCTCAGCGACCCGAAATGGATCTTGGTCTCCAAAACGAGCCTTCGCCGCCTAATAAACAAAGGAAAGTAAATTCAAAAAAACTACGTATTTTCGAAAATTTCATTGTATTTTTCCACAGCTTTGAACAAGATAGAATATTTTCGTCGACGACGATACTTACCGGAAATGGGATGTCGATCACTATTTCCGGTTTGTAGCCTCCCTCTACGGTGTAGCGTTCTTCTACGGCGTAGCGATGTCGTATAACTAACAAAGCTTGAAGATAAACTAAAGTTGGTATTACATTGAAAATTTCTTTCTAGAAAGTTCTGCCTCGACTTGCAAACAGCTGTGCAACTTGTACAGCTAGCATTTCTGTATACGGGGTGTTTCGCCAAATTATAATGCTGGCTTAGAATAGCATCACTCCAATTCTTCTAGTAAGCATCACAAAAGTCAACTGTTTTTATCCAGGACTGGGTCGGCAGCATTCAGGATTGGATGCAAAATCGTGCCAATCCACCTTATAAGCGTGGGAAGTAACCCTTCAATTAGAGGGAGGATCATGTTAATCGGCTTTCTTACCTACGTATAAAGAGCTACTTATTTTAATATTTTTTATTCTCCTATATAATGATTGCAATAATTTTTCTAACGCCCTGTAGATGACTGCGCAACTTTAAGTGGTCCGTGAAGAATGCATGTGTTGAACGTTTTGACACTTTACATTGTGGCCACGAAAGTGAAGACCTAAAGACAACGGGACAGCTCCACTGAATTGACGTGAAATGCGACGCGCAACATGGCATCTGTCAGACAAGCGACCGTCAGCCGTTATAGATGAGACGCGCGTCTGACGTGTCTTGTAGCTATGTTTTTTCTATTTCATACATTTTATACAATTTCAAGCATCGCGATGTCGCACGTCTCACGACGACTACCACTTGTTTGACAGATGCCATCTTACGTCTCACGTCTACTTATTACTTATTTCACAGGGAAAACTGCTGCCCATTTCCAGGATAATTAACCCTTAGTCGCTTTTAACGGCACCCACGCGTAGAATTGGCGTGATGCTATTCTAAGCTGGCATTACACGTGGTTTAGGATATAATTTACTCTTTTTTTTTATTGTTTTTTATCATCTGAGCATATCTACTTTTGAATGTTTACTATTTTATAGAAATTTTCCACAAGATAGTAATTTCAAATACTTGGAGTTGTATTTAAACACAAGATATTGATGATGATATTAACTTTCCACTTGTATTGTTTGTATCAACTTTGTAACCAAAATAATTAATTTTTCTTTGTGAAGTTTTCCTAGCCACACTTGCATCATCTGTGCATCGTCCGCAAGTTGGGCGCTATGGCTGTTCGAGCATCATGTGCAGCCTAGAAACACTTTGGAAATCTTCCACCATCTCTTGGTCTACATAATATTGTAGGTAGACATGTTTTCGCCCATCTCTTGGTCTACATAATATTGTAGGTAGATATGTCTTCGCCCATCTCTTGGTCTACATAATATTAGCGAGGACTAATAGCTATATAACAAAAAAGTTTCATCAAAATGCGTCTAGTAGTTTTTGCGTTAAAGATGGACAACAAACAGACAGACAGACAGACAAAAATTTTTTAAATGATATTTTGGCTTCTATTGGTTGTATGAAGATCTTCCATCTTAGTTTTTCTTTAATATATTTAATGTACAGACATGAGGTTGTTATAATTTTATTATATGTATAGATTTATTAACCAAATATTATAATCACTTTTTCTTTGTGAAGTTTTCCTAGCCACACTTGCATCATCTGCGCATCGTCCGCAAGTTGGACGCTATGGCTGTTTGAGCATCATGTGCAGCCTAGAAACACTTTGGAAATCTTCCACCATCTCTTGGTCTACATAATAGGTAGATATGTCTGTGCCCACCTCTTGGTCTACATAATATTGTAGGTAGACATGTCTTTAGTACCTTCTGCGCTACATAAGTATACCTTTTTGTCGTACAGGGTGGACCATGCAGTAACGACAAAGAACAAAATTTTAATTCCTTATACCTACTGAGATGTATCCGAATCACCCCTATAAAGAGGCGGTTCGCGCACTGCTCGTGTCAGGTCAAAGTCACTTTATTCAAGGCGTACTGCCAGGCGTTCTACACCAGCCAGCTTTGGAGCAACCACACGAAGGGTGTAAACCACACTCTTCGTGTACAATACAATTATGCTCTCAGAGTAATGCTCGGTCTGCCCTGGAGGTGTAGTGCGTCTGGTATGTTCGCCGAAAATAAAGTCAAAAGTATGTGCGATCTATTGAAAGATATTAGAACCTCATTTCACAGAAGACTATCCTCCTCCTCGAATGAGATCACTAAAGTTATATTTCAAGACAAATTCTATTTTTTGAAATAAAAACATTATTGTAATAATGACGTACCTACGAATGTACCGTGTTATTTACCGATTGTATTCATTGTTAATGATCTGATTGTTAATTTAATTTTTAACACAGAGCTTATTTATTTTATATAATTTATTATTCTTGACTATTTACAATGTAAATGTATGTTGCTATGGGTATCTTGCCTGAAATAAACGAATTTTAATTTAATTTAATTTATAAATCGACGCTTGAAAGGCAAAATTATCTAAGCGACATCAGAGTAACTTTACAGGAGAGCAGTTTAAAGTTTGGATTTTCAGAAAAAAAATCGTATAAATTTTTGTGATAGTCCTAGAAGCCTAGTTTTTACATATTTGTTTTGTTATTTTTTTACCTAAATTTTAGTATACATATCAATAAAGAATAATGCTTAGTTTTAGAGTTAGTGGCGCTTAGTCAAAAATTACCTAAAAATAAATACAGGCAAATTTGACTAACCGACAATCTGGGAATGACAAAGGTACGGTAAAATTTTAATAAACACCTTTTTTAAGAATTTACGACAGAGTAAAAGTTGCCTAACTAACATCAAAAATACTTCGAATTTGAGGCAAAACTACTTAGGTTACAATTTTATACTAAATTCTTCCCGGCAATTTGACTTAAATAACATTTGTTACAGAAAATTTACCTAATGCAAATTACCTATAACATTATTTTATTCAAGTGTTATATCAATAACAATAAAAATCAACACTAAGGTACACAGAGGCCTATTTCAACTAGGATCATCATCACATTAGCCTATAGCAGTCCACTGCTGGATGTAGGCATCCCCCAGGGTACGCCACAAGGCACGATCATCCGTATTCGCCATCCATTTGCTACCAGCCGGTGTTTTTCATCGCCGTCGGTCCATCTGGCCCGTGGGCGCCCAAAGCTATGCTTGCTGAGGCTTGGCCTACACTCGAAAACCCGATTACAACATCGTCTATCGTTTCTACGGCAAATGTGACCAACCTACTGAACATTTAGAAGATAATCTCTTTCCGGGCCTTATCCATTAGCGAGATCTCTAACATAGACCTTTTCGTCGGTCTCTGAGTGATACATAGCCGGTGGGACAATTTATTTGTCAGATTTCACGTCTCGTCTCTGTTAGTCATCACCGTACATGATAAGACACTCCGATTGAAAATCTTGGTCTAGAGGCATGGTGACAAAGGTGGCTCCAGAATAAGACGCAACTTCCAAAATGCTACCCAGCACAGCTTCACTCTTCTGGTGATTTCAGCCTCCAAATTGTATCTTCCTAACTGCAATGTTTGCCCAAGGTATTCATACTTCTGGACAACTTCAAGGTCTACCTACGTCCTACACCTACCACGGATATTGGCTCAGGAACGACTTCATGTTCATTCAAAATTATCTTGCTCTTGACCAAGGTAATCCTGAATTCAACATGCTTCGAGACCGTATATAAACAGGACAGCATTTTTTGCAGATCCTGAAGCAATTTGGGCATTATGACTATGGCGTCGGCAAAGCGGAGATACATAAAATATTCGCCGTTGACTTTGATACCCAACCCATCACACTGTCAGGTTTTGAAGACATCCCATGGCATTTTGGTGAAAAGTTTTAAGGATAAAACGTCATCCTGTTTTACATCTCGGTGTAATAGTATGGACCTTGTTTTGTGGTTTTGTACTTGAACGGGGGTCTTTGCCAATAGGCTTCTCGCACCTCTACATACAGCCATTCGACTAGGCACGGCTGCAAGGACACCAGAACAGCCCAGGTTTCTCTCGAGTCAAAAGCTTTCTCGTGGGCTACAAAAGCCATACGCAACGGTTGGTTGAACTCTTCTGACTTCTGTATTTTAGGATGTGGTCTATTTGTACTAAAGCCTTTACGATACCCTGCCCGTCCCAGTGGTTGTAAGGCGTCAAATCTTAGTCGTTTTATTACGATCTCAAGAAAAGCCTATAAGACGTAGCTCAGTAGTGTGATCATCATCGTCATCAACCATTCAGGGTTTTCCCATTTGTTATTACGGAGATAAAATTAATTGTCTTTTCAACTCATCAAATCCAGGTTTTTCACTAGCCATTAGCCATTCCTACAAACACCTAGGAAATTTCGTCTGCCCAATCCGAAAGCCCATTACTATTTCTGAGCCACTGTCATAAGCTTTTTCGAGAGTCGCTTTGAATGGTCTGGCATCAATATTTGACGGTTTCTAGCTACTGGAACAGACCGGGTCTTGTAAAGGCACTGTGGACCACATTCATGTTGTACGGAAGGTTTTACAGACATCAGAATAGTATGACCAACCGCTTTGTGTGGCTTTTGTGGACTACAAGCAAGCCTTCGACTTCATCGAAACCTGGGCTGTTCTTGAGTTTTTGCAACGACGCCAAGTCGACTATCGATATCCCCACTCCACAGATACTGAGAAGCCTGTAATTAATAGCAACGATATGCGTTCCAGTATATAGCCATTCAAAGTAACTAAAAGTATAAGGCATTACTTTGCGGAAGTCCATCTTGTTGAAAGTGATAGAAATATGTTTTGCTTCTTCCGCACTTATGAGTGAACCACATTCGCGACCGCAACTTAATGCAAATGTACAAGCGACGCACCTCTCCAACACCACAACCACCGTTTTACACTCTACAGGTATACTTCCACGGAGTATCCTCAGGAGATCATCGACAGTCGTGTTCCGAGGACCGACTAATAAGTAACTGCCCCTGTCGATTAAGTTGCGGTCGTACGTGTGGTTCACTCAGCAGCATAACTTGCCATCATAAGCGCGGAAATAGCTGAACATATTTCTATCACTTTTAACAAGGGCCATTCAACTACTGCGAGGTGTAAAACAGGGTGACGTTATATCGCCCAAACATTTCACCAATGCGCTTGAAGACCTTAGCATGGAATGAAATGGACAATTTCGTCAACAGTGAATACCTCACAATCTCCGCTTTGCCACCTACATGGGCAAAATCATCAGAGAGGAACATAGAATCGCGGCAGGTCCTGTCAAAGGTGTTCAGTTTAAATACGGCCTCGAGGCGTGATGGACTTGGGATGAATTTGGAAAAGACCACGGTCCAGCTCAATAGCATATCTCTGAATGTGTAGTAGACCTTGAAATTGTCCAAAAGTATGAATACATTGGGCAAAAATTGTACTTAGAAAAAGATAACATTGAGGCTGAAATCTCCAGAACAGTGCGGCTGGACTGGGTAGCATTTGGGAAGACGTATCTTGTTCTGGAGTCACCCTCGCCGCAATAAGATGTTTGATCAGTGCATCTTACCGCTCATGATGAATTACGGAGCAGAGACATGAAATCTGAGAGTAAAACTGGGACACTGGTTACATGTCATTCAGAGAGGGGATGCTATGCTAGGGATCTCGCTAATATGTCGAGGTTAATCCGGAACGATTATTCGAAGACCAAAGTAACGGACATACTGGAAATAGAAGTGTAGCAAGCTGAAGGGTCAGTGGTTTGACCACATCTGTCGTAAAAGCGATTGACGACGGAGTAAGCGGGTTCTCGAATGGATGCCACGCCCAGAAAGAGCAATGACTTGAAGAGAACAGCTGGTAGGGATTGGATGGTAAACGCAAGGATTTTACCTTGTGGCGTACCCTGGTGAGGCCCACGTTTAGCAGTGGACTGTTATTATAGGCTAATGTGATGATGACCACAGAAGTAGGTAACGAACTAAGAAACTGAATGAAGCGAATGAACAAAATTTATTTATAATCTGATTTATTTGTAAATTCTACTGAAAGTTTTGGACTTGTTACATGAAAAGTGCATTCGTCATATTTGGCGACATGTAATCGAAGCACGCGCGTGCATCCCAAGCGACGCCCTGCCATGCACTGAACTATCTAAGTAACTTAAACTCTAGATTCACTGTTTGCACAAGCGACTGTTCGTGTGTCATCCGTAGGAGTAACCTACATTTTTATGTAAACTACTTTAATTAAAAATATTCCAAGCGCCTGTACGTGATGCTACCATAGGTTCTAACCGACATTGGATAATCGTATTTGGTCAAGTAAAAATTGTCTAAATAAGAAAAGAACCTTTGAAAACGGCGGGTAAAAATTGACTAAGCGACAATCAGATTTATTTTTAAGACAGGTAATATATACTGAACCAACTGAATAAATAAAAATTATAACAGGCATTTTTAACTAAACGCCAAGCACGCAGAAAAACGGGTATGCAAAAATTACTTAAGTGATGAAAAAGCAAGATCTTTGTAAGGAAAAAAATAGCTATGCGCCTTACACTGTGTTGTCAGATTGAGGCAAAATTGACTAAGTGGAGAAAATACTGTACGAAGAGAACGGTAAAATTTGACCAAAGTCAAATTTAGCATTACTTAATTTCGATAACCACCAAATTTTCAAAAATGGTCGAAAATCGTGTCGGTTAGTCAACCGAAAAAAGTGAATTTTCGCGAATTTCAAAATGTCTAAGCGACAAAAAAGTCATCGTAGAGAGACGTGAGTAGGACCAAACGACGCAGAAAAATCAGGCGATTCCAACAATATATATATATATAACTCAATTTGGCCAAAAATGTCGCTTAGATAATTTTGCCTTTCAAGCGTCGAAATGTTTCGCGATTTTGTATTGTTTTGGAGTTATTCAAGTTTGTTTTACGATTGAAAGTAAAAATCATTAAGAAACAAAAAAACGATCAAAAGCTGCTATGAAAGAAGTTAAAAATCCTGCCTATTTTCTCTTGAAAATGTTTACATACAACTTTCAAAGTTGCATAACTTGCAACTACAAAGAAAGCGGAACAAAGGGTGATGCGGGTACCTTTCAGTGTAAGGAATTTAAATCTTGTTTTTTAATGTCACAGCCAATTTTTTAAGTTCGTGTATGAACACATTGCACTGTCCATAATGTTACTTTCACATTAGCTGAAGAAGGCAGCTTCTGTAGCTGAAGCCTCTGGTGCTTCAAAACTTTGACGAACAAAGTCTTAGAATAATTATTTCTGTTAAATAGATACACACAGTGGATTGTTGTGGCTGTAGAGGAGAGAGAGAGAGAGAGACAAAATTAACTTAACAAAAAGACTGAGTTAGAAACACTGATATCTATCAACTGATACATGGGTGTACTGGCATTAGATTATACTCTAGGCATACACAAGGCCATAAAATTTAATAGAAGTAAACCATTTCTGGAGCAAGACTCTAGACTAACGAATTTGTAGAGCACCAAATTCAAATTTAAATGTGAATGTGTGACAAGGCAAGACTTCAGTATTAACGTTATAAATCTGAGAGCATGTGTGTATGTATGTAGTGGGTACTCTTTTTCCTTTATGATCAAAAAACTTGAAGGATTTGGATAAAAGTTGGTACAAATTAGAGGTATGTCTTTATCCCTGGCGGGATAAATTAACAGCCATAAAATATACTATTGCCGTCACGTCAAGGCCAATTCATCGCTTCAGAAAAAAAATAGTCACTTTTAATGAAAGATTTTCAATTTTCCACCTGGATTTTTTATTCTTGATGCCCTCAATGATATTATATGTAGGTTCTAGGGATGCCCATCTAATAGGTTGATGCTATTCTAGATAAAGTACAACTAAAATAACCCAAATAAAACTTTTTACAATATGACAAAAAATAAATCGAATAGCAGCTTTGAGTGAATCTGCGGGGCGGAAACCTAGTTGCTACATAAATTATGATACTGGACTGCGGTTTGGCTGCCAAGACGCTGTTACTGTTGTACCTGTTATTTAGAGCGACGGTTCGGGCACTTGACCAACTCGGCTGTAACTTAAACTTAGGAGAATTTGAGAGTTATGGGCTTAGAGTTAAGGCTGACTTCTTGTTATACTATTCGGATGGCTTTTGAGTGGTTTAGCTGGCCGGTGGACTTGTTGAAAAGTGAACAGGTGACAGCTTTTGAGTATCTAAGGCGCTTTACACACGTAACCTCCGTTTTGACGATGTAGTACCCCTACACCGCACAAAAACCTTGACGGATTTGGATGAAAGTTGTTACACAGATAAATAGTCACTCAAACGTACATACATGCCATTTTCCCTTGCGGAGTATCTATCAGCTATAAAAATACGGTTGATGTTTCCACGTCTGACAAATATTTGAAAGGCGCTTTGCCATCATTTCAGTTTTATTCTGTCACTATACTGAAAAGTTTTTAACCTTCTGCCTGAAATTTTATTTCTAGAACCCCTTGATTCTAATAAGATGATCCTATTCTAGAAAAAGTACAACCAAAATAACCCAAATAAAACTTTTTACTATTTATGACAAAAAATAAACCGAATAGCTTCAAGTGAATCTGCGGGGCGGACATCTAGTTCTACATAAATTATGATACTGAACTGCGGTTTGGCTGCCAAGAAGCTGTTACTGTTGTACCTGTTATTTAAGGCGACCGAGACGTTTCGGGCACTTGACCAACTCGGCTGTAACTTAAACTTAGGAGAATTTCAGAGTTATGGGCTTAAGTCTGACTTCTTGTTATAGTATTCGGATGGCTTTTGAGTGATTTAGCTGGCCATTGGACTAGTTAAATAGTGGCCAGGCTTTTGAACATCTAAAGGTGCAAGTTCGTCAGATGCGGCTGACTGCAGCCGCACACGGCTGTTGTTTAGTTTCGCATCATGTACGCGCGCGAATGCGATTTGAGTTCGCGCCATTTCGTCTGACATACCGCGCGGCCTGTGACGTTGACGCCCCGGTCGGCGCTATCTTGCATTCCTTTGTTCGTTCGGTTCGTTCGAGAACCACGCGACTGGCGATAACCTCACTTTTTATTCACTCGCTCGACCCGTGCGCGTCGCGGCCCGGTTAGGCACAAATTTTAATAAAGTTTGGTGTCTTTATTATTTCGTGTGTGCAATTTCCACCAGGGAAGAATTCCCTGTTCGATGTGGATCCTTTGTTATTCGCGTTTTGTGCAGTAAACATTTAGTGCTGTCGCGAACTGAAATAGTGGTTGTGAAAATCTTCGGTTGAATATTGGAGTGGCGGATTGCAATCCCGAGCTGGTATCCAGAGGCAGTGAGTCATAGTGTATAAGTTCCTATCCTTATTTGCTCCAAAATTCCATGATACCTATTCCCGTCACACTTTGACTCATAAGGGAACGGCGGCGACATACTTGCCAAACAGTAAGCAATTCGCTGTTAGTTTTTGTATAAGTACGTTATTTGCAGTGATTTAGCAACATTACGTGGAGGTCACCACCTTGATGACCGTTAGTACAACCGGAACTTGGTACATATACTTTAGACATGAGCTGCGATAGTGCGGTAAAATATTAGTCATCTTGTAGGAGATTAAGGGCCGTCGCAGACTTCGGAAACAAAAATTTCTCAACAGGAAATTTTATTTTCCGGAACAGAAAATTTTCTCATTAAATTTATTTTATTTAGCTATAGTAAAGAGCACTACGAATCGTAGTCAAATGTTGTTCCGAGGCTGATCGACCATTTAGTTTTAGATTTTAAGATAACTTTAATTTGCTTCCACTGCGCTAAGATCAGCTTCGGAATCAAACAATATGTGTTCTTTAACTTCTTACTGGTGCGTTTAGACACCTACTGCTTTCTTCAAAGCCGCACAATAGGGTCTTGCTTGCTAAGGAAACAAAGAGACTTTACAATTTGCTCTATTACCAATACAAACTTAATAACACTATATTGTACAATACTATAAAAGGCGACTTGCATACATACCAAACAATATTGCGTTTTCATCATACAAATAACACCCTGTGACAGTGACAGCCCGCAGTTAAGATGCAGCCACGTGTGCTATGTTATCTGTTTTTTGATGAGGTTTTCGTAATTTCTTTTCTTCTGACAACTGGACCCGGAAAAACATGCGGTAGGTCTGAAAACAAACTTACAATCTAACGCCGCATTCTGCTAGGAGTTTACGAGTAGACTTGCTTGCGTCTTGTATGCAAATGTGGACGGGACATGGGCTTGCCGAGGTTATGCAACTGGGATTACCATATTCATTGGAGGAATTAATAAACAGAATATGGGAACCATGGTATAATAAGATACTCCGCCTGGTATTCCGTTCCGAGACTCGTGGACCACGTGACCAACACATGTCTACGTCATCATGCTTGTGGGTTACCAGAACTACCCACTCTTATGATGTTTTTTGTAAATCATTTATGATACTCTTAACTAATAAATACAATTGAAGTGTTGTTGTAAAGTTCAAGTTAATACACACGTAAATCTAAATTATAAAATTATTAAGAAATATTTTAGGTCACTTTTCTGAGATTGAATTTACCCCATAACGTATTTTATTGAAATAAAATGGCAATACTAAGTGACGTTGTCTTGTGTTTCTCTGGGAAGGAAAGACCATGTTTTATTAGACTATGATGGGAACCGCTTGTTTGTATGTAATGTTGCTATTACAGAAACAAATCCCCACTTGTATATCTTTCGGGGTAGGCAGCGCGTTTTCTGCTGTTAATAAGGTCCGTAATTAGCAATTAAAGTATCGCTACGACTGACGTACCTAATATTTAATACTTAGAATACCATCACCCCATATCTTTCCGGTGGGTGTCGAAAGAGGCAACTAAGGGATAAATTCATCGAGGGATTCAATCCCTGGGTGAATTTCGCAATCACATTGCAACATCTTGAATTGCGCTCACCAACCTGCCTGCGAAGCGTGGTGAGTATGGCAAATACCCCCCTACTTGAGGGAGGCCCATGTCTAGCAGTGGACGTTATTGTGGCTGTTCCTAAGGGAAAAGCATACAACTGAACACGTCTGTATCCCTTGCGAAGTAGGCAGAGCGTAAACGACCTTAAAAACGGTCATTTACACCACGTCTGACAAAAGTTCTAGAGTCATTCAGAAGACTGTGTATCACCACAGAGACAGGTTGTCAGCCTGTGGTCTAAAATAGCAATACACTCAGCCACTCAAATCCCTTAGCCGCTTCTTACGATACCCACGGGAAAGATAAGACAACTCAAAATCGTAGTATTTTCTTGGATTAAAGTTTTTGTCATAATCATTAGAGTAAATCTGTCGAAGTGAGAAGTTGGGAATGTAGACCGGCCCATGACTTAAAGAAGGCGGCTAGTAGCGACTGAATGGTGAAAACGGGACATCCACCTTAAAGGACGCCTATGTATAGCAGTGGTCTGCTATAGGCTGATTTGATGTGTGTGTCGCATACAGAGAGGCTGATACAAAAGTTTGTAAAATTATGAAATCTGCCTTTTCGTTTGGAGCTCCGAATCGTACAACTACCGGATGAACTCTGGGAGTTTTTTAACCGTCTACCGCACAAGCAGACCAGCAGACTTGTAACCGTCTAAGTAATCATAAACATCAACAAAAGCCCGACGCCTTTACAAGTGACGACTGTATGACGAGATAAGGCTCTAGTGAACAACATATAAAATTTAAAATGAGTAATCCATCCAGATTCTGATTTAAGGGCTGTCTGGACACCCCCCTAAGGGAAGAGGGAAGGGGGGGGGGAGACCGCTCGCGTGCCGCACGCTACCTTTAGCTGCAATTAATTAAGATTTTTATTGTTGCACTGTAGTTCCTGAAGTAGAGTCGGCAAAAAGTCAAGCAGTTTCAAAGATACGGGAGATTTAATGAATTTGTAAACACGCGTGCTAAAAGAACAATGAACCCGGTTTTATTTGTGTTAGAAGCACCCTAGCTGTAGTTTAAACAGGACGTAAAAGGAAAACGATTAAACTATTTAGAGATATTTTTTTCGGCCGATGCGATTGCTTACTGCCTTCTTTGATCGTTTACTTTCTAATACCTGGTTGACCGAGATTTCTCAGGTTTAAAACAGATAGTGTGGTTAAATTACATAAAACTCGCAAAGAAGGGGTAAGTAACCAACGATTTTAGGAAAATGAAAACTCAAAATTATTTAATATGTATACCGAGTAATAACCGACCGACTATATCCATATTAAAAAATGTTTTTTCTTCTATCCCTACTTCCTATACCTTTTCACCTGTCAAGTGTCAGTTGACACGGTCCCCCAGGAAACGTGTTTTTAACTAAATTACCCCCTACATCTACTTTATAAGCATAAAATATCTAAATTGTGCCCGTTACGCGTCGCTCGAGATGATAAGCGAGTGAGAAGGTGCTTATTACGATAAGGGAGTGCATCCGGTGACTTTTATTCCTACCGGATTTAGTAATGTTTGACCGGATCGCCACCGGATCCGGAAAACGTAAGAATTGCAAAGAAAATACATTTTGGTGTTATGATTTTGTCAGTTTGTAATGATTACGATGTAGCCTATCTCAACCGACACAGTGCCAGCTGTCCCTTCGCGTTTAAAAATATGCCCACAATGTGAGCTGAGTACATCAATTAACAAAAATCAGCCATTATTTAACCAACATTTTATTTCTTATAAATAAAAGACTTGAACGGATTTAAGTCGTATATTAACCGATTTTAATTAAACCGACGTTTCGGACACTTTCCAGTGTCCGTGATCAACGGATGACTAAGGTGTTAGACGTCATCATTTTGAATTTAAAATTATTTTGTTCTACCGCCATCTATTTCTTAATTGCCTAGCATAACGTTCCGGTTGTACGCAGAATGCAGACACCGTGTCTTGTGAAGTAGGTCTTGCAGTATGTTGGACTTGGTTCTTCCGCTGTGTAATTAGTGGAGTCCAAGCTGGTGAGATGCCCCATCCAGTGTCTCGGTTGAAATTCGGATGTTTTTGAATTTCTATGGCTTCCCTTACCTTCCTAGGGATGAATCTCTTCTCTCTCGCTAGGATTGCAGCCTTATCAAACCTGATATAATGGGTGGGATTATCCATGACATGTTCACACACTGCAGACTGTCTATCACGACGATTTCTCACAACAGCAATATGTTCCTTGAGACGCGTAGAGACATTCCTCTTTGTTTCCCCTATGTATGAGAGTCCACAGTCACAGTCAAGTTTATAAACACCAGGGTCTTGGAGGGGGATGTTGCATTTCACTGATCTGAGGTTCTGGCTGATCTTCCTTGGCGGCTTGAAAATGGTGTTGATTGAAGCTCGCTTCAGAATTCTGCCTATCTTGTCAGTTACTCCCTTTAGGTAAGGTAAGTATGCTGGTTGTCGTTCGACTGTGGATGGTTTGGCACGGTTTCTGTGACGTTGACGAGGTGGTTTCAGGTCATTGTCATGGAGTACTCGTCTCACATGTTTTAGCTCATCATCTAGGTGTTGGGGTTCACAGATACCGCGTGCTCTTAATTAAAATCAGTTAATATCAGGTTAAAGAATCTTTATTTCTTATTAAAGACATACAGTCACTTACATAAGAAAAATGTTAATCATAATAGTGTTGTTGCCGTTCACATAACATACGAATACTTACTATTTAATCAGTTTTCAAATATTGTGCAAGTTTGGTTTTAAACAAATCTAGATTGGTATTTTTTAATTCTGACGGTAGTTTATTATAAAGCCGTGCTCCCTCAAAAGTAAACATCTTTTTTCCGTAGTTCGTCCGAGTTTTGGGTACCACGATAAAGCTAGCTCTGCGAGATGACCGTTGAGTTATATGTTTTGTTTGTGTGAGTGTGATTGAAGTGTGTATGGATTTGGTTAGGATCTTTTTAACAAGTATGCAAGTGTGGTATGCGTATAGTTGGGCTACGTTCATAAGGCGAGTTTCTTTGAAGATTTTGTCAGTTGATGTGAGATATGGATAATGGAATAATAATTTAATTGCTTTATTTTGTTTTCGTTGTAGTTCTGTTAATTTAGTTTTTGATGCACTTCCCCAAATTTCTATTAAGTATGTTAAGTGTGATTTTATTAAACAGTTATAAATATTAATTCTTATTTTACGCGGTATACAACGTACTATGCCCCGGAGAGAACCCATTAATGTTGTTAGTTTATTTTTTATGTATTCTATTTGCATATCCCAGTTTAACTGTTCGTCAAGTCTAAGACCTAAGTACTTTTCATATTTCTTTTGTTGGATTGGCATGTTATTGATGGTAAGAGGTTGGAATGACGGAATAGGTTTGTTTTTTGCTTTAAATATTACATATGAGGTTTTGGATATATTAACTGTTAGTAGATTCTCCTGAAGCCATTTGTACAAGATATCGAGATCTATTTGAGCAGTTCTAATAATTTGATTTATAGATGGTCCGAAATAAAATAGACATGTGTCGTCGGCATATAAAGTAAGATGTCCATGCAAACCTAAGTCCTGAATATTATTAATATATATTAAAAATAGTAATGGTCCCAGTATGGAACCTTGGGGGACCCCATAGGTTACTGGGAGGGCTGAACTCTGCCAATTATCTATTTTAACAACTTGTTGTCTATTTGTTAGATACGATTGGAACATCCGTAGTGCATTTTCTTGAATACCAATACTTTGAAGCTTTTTCAATAAAATCTCGTGACTGACCGTATCGAATGCCTTTTTCAGGTCTATGAAGATGCCTAGAACGATGTTTTTGCTGTCGATGTTCTGCTTTATTTTTGTTACCAAATCGACTGTCGCGGCTAAAAGGTTACTCTTGGGTCTGAATCCAAATTGTCGTTTTGATATGAATTGAATGCTGTTTAAGTATGTCTCGAGACGTTTGTGCAGTACTTTTTCAAAAATTTTGGAAATAACTGGTAACACAGAGATTGGGCGGTAATTGCCTGGGTCAGTTTTTGTGCCTGATTTATGGACTGGACTAACTTTTGCTATTTTTAATGAGTCGGGGAAAATACCATCGGTTAACAGTTTATTAAAGGTTTTTGTTAAGGTTTCTAAAATTAATGGCTTAAGACATTTGATTGTTTTTGTGTTTACTCCATCTAAACCAGTGCTGGAATTGGGATCAAGTTTATCAATTATTTTGCCAATTTCATCGGGACTACATGGTTCAAAAGTTGAAAGACTTGAGGTAATGTTGTTTGTGGTAATATTAATGTTTGTATGTGTGTTTGAAGGATTGTTTGATTGATCGTTTGTATGAGCGTTGTGTGTTCCTGTTAGTATCTCGTTCGCTAGTTGAAATCCTATTGATGAAAAGTATTGATTAAAAATGTTGCAAATGTTAGTAGGATCTGTGACGATGCCGGTTTCTGTTTCAAGTTTTGGAGGAACACGGCTTGATTTGATTTTATTATTGGAGAGATAATTTATTATTTTCCAGGTCTTCTCAGGGTCATCGATATGTTTCGTGAATTCGTTAAAGTAATAGTTGTCCTTAGTGTTCTTAATTTTGTTTGCCACCAGTTCTTTTTCTTTTTCATAAGCTTTTAGGATGGTATCGTTGTTCGGATCAGTTTGAAGTTTTGCCCAGGTTTCATTTCTCTGTTGGATGCTGTCGATGATGTCCTTATTAATCCAGTCTTGTTGTGGAAGGTTGAGTATTTTGGTTTTGGTTATTTTATTTGCCTCAATGTGTTTATTGAGAAGGTTTTCCAGGTGTAGGTATTCATCGCCAGCTTTTTCGATTTGAACTAAATCCATCGTTTGATACAGTTTCTCGTAGTCTAGTGCCTTGTATGTAGTTCGTTGTTTCGGTGGTGGTCGAAACTTCTTGAGCTCTAGGTAGATTTGTCTGTGGTCGGAGAACGGAGTATCTATCAAAGTAAGGCCAAATGGTTGATTTTTCAAATTGGTGCTAATATGGTCGAGTTGAATCTTTTCTAGTAAAGTATTTACTGTTAATTTTGTTAAGTATTTTATAGCCGTTTTCTTTGAGAATACTCTTATATAGTTTAGAGTCACGTCTTTTCTTTAACAGGTCTATGTTGAAGTCCCCAAAGACCAGGGCTCTGCTCCTTGCTTGCAGCTGTAAGTCCAGAACATCTAGAAAAGCTTTTTGTTTTGTGTTTCCTGGATTGTAAATAACACCTATTTCTAGAGCAAGCTTCTCTAGTTTAACCCAGAGGTAATTATTTCCTTGCGTATACACAGATTCAGACAAACTGTGTTTTAAGTCGTTGTGGATAAATGTTGAGACTCCACCGCCAGTTTTGTCCGTTCTGAGACTGTAGTAATGACTGAAATTGGGTAGTTGCAGGGTCTCAGCTTGTTCCTCGGTTTTGATCCAGGTCTCGGTGATTAGTATGACGTGGATTTTGGTGGACATAGAACTGATGATACATTTCAATTCATCAAACTTTCGTGTGGAACAGATGCTTCTTGCATTTAAGTATAAAAAATTTAGGCGTGATTTCGATGCATGAGGAAGTGAATGATTGGTAACAATATGGTGAGTGATCTCTTCGGAAGGTAAGTTTTTAAAGGATTTATTTAGTTTTTTGGAATTTCTTCTATAATTCTTGGCATGCCCTTAACATATTTAATTTTCAGATTATTTTCGCCATTATTTTGACGGCGTAGTAGTTCGCTCTTAAGCTGGTCAAGAAAGTTTTGTTGTTTCGGTGTTAAATCTGAGTAAAATTTAAATCCTTCAGATATTTTTTCTTTTTTCCGTAAGAGTTTTTTCACGGGTTCATCGCTATCAAAGCAAACTTTGACTCTGCGAGTTTTGTCTGGGTTATATTTGCCGATTCTAAAGACCGCGTTCGGTTCCTGAATATCGTCAATTACATGACATATAATATTTTTAGCTTCGATAAGGTCTTTGGTTGCGCGTTCTTTAGAATCCTTTGATGATTGTTCATTAATACCGGCAATTATAATGTTTTTCGATCGGTTATTACGTTCTTGGAACTCTTGGATTACTTCTTCATTAGAATATATTTTGTTTTCCGGTTGAGATTTTTCAGGTGTGGTTTTCTTTAGTTCAGATACATTGGCCTCTATCGCTTGCACTTTTTCATCAAGTGATATTAATTTGGTGTTCATGTGGTTCTGTTCGGTTGTTAGTTTCGAGGATGTAGTTTCAATTTCACTGATCTTTGATTGTATCGCCGTCAAAGCAGATGCTTGAGTTATCTTAATATCATTCATTTGAATTTTTAGATCAGAAATACCAGTACGCATTTGCTCCATAGCAGTATTGTTTGAGGCTATAAAATCAGTTAGTATTTTTGATAGACCAGCTAGATCTTCACGGACGGAACTCACATCACATTGGTGGTCATGTGGCTGTTTCCTTTTGAGACTACGAAAAGTAATCGGATCCACGGGGTCAGTATTCATTTTTGATAGGTCAGGTTGAGAGCCGCCTGCTGCGGTGCCTTGTGAAAGCATCCTTATAAAACGATGTACCAGTGTCGGTGTGGAGGTCCGGTCGTGCGCAATGTTGGTCGACGCGCATGAGATAAAAATAATATCACCCCTCTCTTTCTACCGTAGAGATGTGTGGCGCCCTCGGTGTGCTCGACGTGAACTTCACGCACTATTTTTGAACAGGATTCACTTAACGCACTTAGCACAATATGAGTTTTCGATAGATAACAGTAGAACTCTTTTTTGTTTGCTTTAATTACTGTGATTTTTTAAGAAAACCAAATGCACGTCTACTTTGGATGATAGCGAACGGCGGAAAAAAGACGACTTAAATCCGTTCAAGTCTTTTATTTATAATGAGTGAAAGTCGTACAAACAAAAGAAAATATTATTTTATTTCTTGCTTACCAAATGTGAGAAAACATACAAAAATAACTAAGTTATTCTAATCAGAGATACCTCGTTTGTATGTAATAAATGTTCTTTACATCCTTTGATATGTGGCTACAAAAACCAAGACACTATTTTTTTATAAAAGCCGTATATTTTCCTGACGAGCGTCGAATTGGAAATAAAAAAAACATTAAAATTTGACTGAGCTGTAACCATTTTAGAGAGACCATGTTTATTAGGTCTGTTATATGAGCTCTTATTAAACCTACACCTATGAAAGAACCGCTGAATTTGTTATAATGGCATTCGAATTCAGATTCGTGAAGATGTCGTGTCACGCATGAATGAGGGGATCGGGGTTCGAAGAAGGCGGAATTGTTATAAACCCTATAGTATAAGGTATCAACTGAAAGGATATTGAAGAACATGACGGTTTAAAAAATCACATCACTACTTTTCGACTACCTGTTTACTAGCTTAAGTTTTTTCCACATGCCCTAAAGTAGTCCGTTAGATAACGCCTTTGGCGTTAAGTTCGCCATTGTGCAGTTGTGCATAAATAAATAAATTCCGCTAATTTTGCAGCCACAAAATGTTACTACAGCAACTAAATCCCATTCCATCACGTGTACGTAACTTCTTAACAAATCTAATTCTTGGCCGACCCTTCACTTCGTTTCCAAGCGAATACGGAAAAACTTTCGCGAGAATTTGTCCAAGAATGTGTCTAGTAGAGTGTAGCGAAATTAGGGTTCCGCATAGATTCAGCTACTGATGTGGAATAATTGATTAATGAAAACGATACGCAACTTTTTACTGCTGAAAGATTAACGTTTGAAGGTATGTTAAGTAGTTTGTGTAGGTATTTGACATAATTAACTTCTTATAATTCAGTACCTAACAAGATATGAAAAGTACGTCGTGACACGCGGGATAGCATCTGTCCAACAAGTGATTGTCAGAGACATAATATGTGTGATATCGTGACGCTTGAAACCGTTTCCTTATAAAATGTACATTATAAAATGTATGAAACAGAAGAGACAAAGCTACACACGTGAGACGCGCGTCGCATCGATAACGGCTGACGATCACTTGTCTGACAAGTGCCAAGTTCGCGTCTCTTAGGTAAAGTTTGTGCCTTAGATAAGCAGAAGGTATTCTAGAAAATACAGAAAAAGGTATTTACAAAATGACCAAAAAACTTCTGTGTGAAAAGAAAACCTACAAAGAGGACTCCAAACCATGATTACTATTACTCATTCATTACTGATACTCACTAAATAAGACAAAAAATAAGTTAGTTCGGTGAACCACTTTTCTTCTACTAAGTGCCTGTCAGTAGTACTTACTTCGTTTATTTCTAGTTAACTCTGAGAAGCATCCTAAATTACTTCCGAGGAATGAGATAACATCTCTTTGAACTAGTGAACCAGCTCCCAGTATAAACTAGAAATAAAATCAAACAGTATTGACATATTTTAGGTATTGTGGGACACTGTACCACCGGTTGGAAAAGCTCTGGCACTTGGTGAACGAAAACAAGACACAAAAAGATGGACACTGAAAAGTTTTAAGTTTACAAAGGATCATGCACCTAAAAGTATGAATGTTCGTTCATTGTTGCCAACAGGCCCTGTTGGCACACAAGCATCCCTTGGTGGGACGAAGTTCGTCGGCACCAGCTATATTGTGTAAAGTTTGAACTCTAAACATTACCTTTTATATGACAGAAGTTATGGAGTTATTGAATGTTAGGTATTAAAAGAGTAACTAAATTTGTTATCTTCAGTAAGCAGTGAAAAAAGGTTTACAAACACACACACACACACACACACACACTAATAAAATAATTGATAAAAAATGCTAACAGTAGAAATTTTTCCTGTTTTATCCAACAATTTGCCGTGGCTAATTCTTAGTTAAAATTTACGATATTATATATTGCATAAGTTGTTTTGTGAGGCGCTACACTTTTTTAGACCAGGAATGTTTATTTTCAGAAAATATTCGTAGCAAAAATTAATAAATATGCATAAATGCGTCAACAGATATTTCTCAAAGGGCATATTAATCAAAGTGTAGCGTGTCCTCGAGCTATTTCCGCTCCGTCCTGATATTTTCATTAAGTCATCCGCCTGAAAGCGGGCCCGAATGGAAAACTGACGAAATTTAATTAACTTACAGAGATCGCGTCATGATGACGGCAATAATTTTTATATTGATTTCGTTTTTTGGCTACTCATACTCTATACTAAAATACAAGACGCAATATCCTGACCAAACTGGGTTTATTTTCAAGGGCGCCACACACCGGGCCCATATGCGTGACGTGCACATAGTCACGACGCCATTACGCGCGTAGAGATGACGTTGTATCGTATGGGATTATATGAGAGATCGCATATTGCCTGCGTATGCGTGCGCGTAATCAAGACGTAATCACAATTTGTACAGTACAATTCCATTCGATAAAATACAACGTCATCTCTACGCGCGTAATGACGTCGTGACCACGTGCACTTCACGCTTACGGGCCCGGAACTTGGCGCCCTTCAATGGTGCCTCATGCTCATGCCGACCCTAAACTGACCTGTCAAGTAATGATATACGTCAGTTTGTATCAGGGGCATAGTATCAGCTGTACTTGGGCTGTCTGAAGATGCCTTTTCCCAAGTTTAAAACGCACTTATAGGTGTAATTTGTATCCTCCCCGAGAATCAAACTAAGAACCTTCGTATCCTGTGATCATCCTTCAGACCACAAAACCACGAAGGCAGTTATTTATTAAACTTTCTCTTTATAGAGCTTTCATTTATAATTCATTGCTAAACTTCAGGCTAAATCTTAAAGAAAGCCACAGAATTTAATATGTATAAAGGAGAAGTTTTCTGTTACTTATTTATGTAAAGAATTTACCTTACCTGCAACTATAGGGTATTAAATATTTGCACAATTTAAAATTAGACGAATAATTTAAAAAGCACATATCATCAACCTACCTATACTGCATTTTAATACAACTCCTAGTAATAACTAGCATATGATGATCTTTTTGATGGGTATATTGATGTGCTATACTAACAGTTATAAAATAATGAAAACAGTGTAGATCGTCGACAGTAAAATTCTATAGTTGCACGTTGCACAACAAAATGACACGTTGATCCTCACCACTGAACAAGCTGATGTATTAAAACACAAAAACCCGACTGCGGTAATTTCAAAGTTGTATTTTGCAATAAAATCCACCATCTTGAATTTATGAATTTTTATTATAGCCAGTGTCACTCGCGCTGCTGAAACAAATCTAACGACACCTCATATGTCAAAATCCAACTATCCGTTTGGGTTGTAGCCCGTGAAAAAGAATTTTCTTGTTTACATACATACAAACATACTCTGTAAAAACATAACCCTCCTTATGACGCAGTCGGGTAAAAATGTCACAATTTTTCTGATAAATCTTTTAGCTCTCGGATCACTTCCAGTCACCCAGGGTTAAAGCCGTTATTTATGCTCAACTTGCTCAATAAATACAGTTCAGTTAGTTTTGGTTTATCTGGACGAGAGCCAAGTGCAGTCAAATGGTTTCCGGGTGAGCTGCTCGGATTGCAGTTGTAGCAGATTTCTCAAGAGATTTTTGAACGGAGCGCGTGTTTGAACTCAAACTTAAAACAAATAAAAAAACGCTAGACACACGTTCAACGCGTGTCTAATTTTTTTAGTTGTGAGGCACTAGCCCTAAGTGTAAGAACGTATATACAATTTTAAAATTTCACGATCACAAATATTGAAATGTTATTTCTATGATTTTACAACAAACCGAAGAGAAGTCAAGGTACTACTGAAACATAACAACTTTTCCCTTCCCAAAAAAATATATATATTTTCTTCATATTTCGGTTGATAAGACCACATTGCTATTAAAAATATATCACAGAACAGCTGAAAGCCAAGGCGTCGGCCAAGCCATTTTATTTTAATTATAATATAGCTTGAAGTGCTTGCAGTGTAATTACATTTAATAATGCAGCATGACTTGCATTACATTCAAATTAGACGCTTGGTGTAGATTACAAGAGAGAGCGGTGATAAAAGTTTTTTGGCGAAATGTCTGTACTCTCAGAGCGTGTTTTAAATGTGAAAATGAACAACATACATTTCTCGGCGCCAAGAAAATGTGAACAACTTAATCTAATACAAATACGACGACGCATGCCCGACCGTTTGACAAAAACCAAACCATTTGACAGACGTATACGTTAACGCACCGTTGGGTATATTGATATTTATGGGATTAAGATGAAAATTTGCATTTTCCTTAGCGCAAAAATAACGTCGATATGGACGCTATATCCGGGACTCGAACCCAGGCTGCATGGGTTAACGCCTTACCGCTCTGCCGCTGAGCCATCGATGTACAGCTCAATTGACTGGCCCGATGGCGTAGTGGATAGTACCCCTGCCTGCCACGCCGTTCGATCCCCACCGACACAAATGTTTGTTAAGTCAATTTTCAAATATTTGTGTTTAGTCTGGGTGTTTTCTATGTATAATAATGTATTTATTTACAAAAAAAAAGAATATACGTATTATATCAGTTGTCTAGACCCCATAGTACAAGCTTTGCTTAGTTTGGGGCTAGATGGCGCTGTGTGTCTCGTCCAGGGATATTTTATTTATAATGCATGCCTTTTCAATCTATTGATACTCGTTTCAAAGCGACGATCTAGTGACATCTAGAAGAAAGTATGTTCAACTTTAACTTTATATAGGGTTTGAGCCCCGGTCAATGCTCGTCATTTTTCATTTTCTTATATTTATTTATGAGATTAATATAGCACTGTGAGTGCATTAAAATTCCAATAGACAAACAGTTCAAGACTTACTCCTAACCACTATCTTGCAGGCCAGCCAAGCGCAAGGCCTGAATTTACCGGCAACATTAAAGCTCACTTAATAAAGCTACAGAACCCACTCTTGAATTTATGAAACCACTGAAAGTTAGTGCCTTTTTAAATTTCAGTACAGTTTTTTACTGAAATTAAATTCAAAGTGTTTAAAAATTGAGGTTCAATGGCTATACGGTAAAAAAAAACGTGTGTTACCGGAACGTAAGCATTTATCCAATCTGCTGATTTTAGGCCCCTACAAAAATTAGGGGAACGGCGCACGGGATGACTATACAGACAGAAGACTCACGCAATACTAACGACGACTTTGACGTTTACTGACTTTAAGTGGAAAATAACCGGCATCTCAAGGCAACTTAAGGTAACTACGAAGTTGGTTTCCACGAACGTCATATTTCTTGGTTTAAAATTGGTTTAGAATCATATATGAAGTTTTTAATCAGATTTTACTATTTTGATATTCTTATACTAATAACACTGTTGACATACTAATATGACAATCGCAAAAATACTGAATAGGGTCGAGTGAACCTCTGTAAACTCTCTTTTTGTGACCTCTATATACAATTTTAATTATGGGGCTTGGTGTGAAAATCAGTTTTTCCTTTGAAAAAGTTAATTCTCAGGCATTTTCGTGATTTTTCAGATGGCCCCATAGGTATTAAAGGTTATTGATATAGACGTCTAGAATCACCAGTTTGGTTCAGATCTAAAGCTGATCTAGCTGGGAAGAGCATCAGACAACTAGAACACAGACGTCGTTGTTGTGACGTTAATATCAAAGTAAAAGTTACACAGCAGCAAAGTGGAACAAAGGGGATACTGCTGGAGTTTTTTCAATTAAAAGTTTTTTTATCCCCCAGTCGCGTGGGGCGCAAGATAACGTGTTATTTTATTTATACACTGCGGGACAAAATTATGACCCAGATTTTAATTATTTTCAGTCTAATCAAAGCAGATATTTTTTCCCATTTGATTGCGTGAATTTCGCTCCTTTGAATGTAAAATAAGATAATTTGTGCGACAAATTATTATTTCCTTCATGATAATATTTCCGTATTGTAACAATCGGTATGTATGTCATCTCATCAAAGATATTTTACCTTTGTTGACATTTCTAAAGTGACAATACAAATCTGTGTAGGATTGTTTAAATTACATCAAAGGTTTTTTACATAAAATTTCACATATCATACAATTTTTAATTGCACACCCGACTTAAAGAAAGGTACATGGGTGGGTGAGTATAGTACCCACCCAGCAGCACATTACACCGCAGCACATTAGCCTTAATCTACTCTTGTATAATATCCGCTTTTACTGTTTCATTAAGAACTGTGTTGATAACCAGTTAATGTAGCGTATGTTACGTACGTACCCTCCCTGTAAGTAGGAGAAAAACTACTACAACAGCAACAAAAGTGCACTGCATGGGTTTCGCTGTATGTTAAGTGGGAATTTGCCAAATTCAACATGCTCGGCTGGTCGATTGGCGAGCACATTGCTAAAGTGTTGTACATATTTACTGGAGACGCTGGTATAGGTACATTTCCTAAATTCATCCATTAATCACCTTTTAGAACAACCATGGACAGCAACGGAGGTGATGCATTTTAAGGTAGCATCACATGGGGACGGTGTAATGCGGAAGTTTTTTTTATAACTTGCAAGTTAAAAAAATACAAAGTTAAAAAATAAAACTTAAGTTTAGCCATTACACCGTTTCCCTAGTTTGTGGTTTAACTACCTACTTGAAAACTTGTCCGCAAGTGTACGAAAAACGTTGGTAACCACGCTTCGTTTGCGGTTCAGGCTTACTTTCCTTATTGAGTTGCCTTATAATAATGATATTTTATGGAATTAAAATGAGAACCTGCAGTTACATTTTCTATTTTATGCAAGATCTGGAATTTAATAGCACGGCTTTTTAGATATTTCTTTCTTCGTTTTATAAAATGCAAAGTGATGAAAGATGTGCTTATGATATTTTTGTAAAAAGATGTTCAAAGCACCATAAACCTACAAACCTTAATTACAAAATAGATACTTAGTTTACAGTAAGTTCACTCGAACATATTTAGGACTATTGTGATTGTCAATTTTTACATAGCAAGGATTGCTACTGTCAAAAATCTCAAAGCATTAAAACATCAAAGAAGCTAAATCTCATACAAGAACGTCATATGATTCTGAGCCAATTTAAATCCAAGAAATATGGCATTCGTGGCAACCATCTTCTGAATTACCTTGAGTTCCTCTTTTCAGTTGTTTTCAGCTAAAGTTAGTTAGCGTTGAAATCGCCGTCAGTACTGAGTGAGCTTATCTATAAGGCTCATTCTCCTAAAGCCATGGAAAATTCTAACTTCCATGTCTTTTTTTAATTTTAAATTTTTTGGAAAATATTATACAGTTTATCAAAGTTTTCTTCATTTCTGAGATAGAATTTAAAAGGCCCGGTTTTCGGACCACTGGTTCAAGAGTAATTTGATGTCCACTATTTGCGAACATGGACGTTAGAGAATTCCGTGGCTTATTTTCTTTTTGTAAATAATGAAAAAATTAAAGTATATTTTAAATATAAAACTAGTAAGTAATGTTGTTTAGAGCTTATACAAGGTATTTTAGTGAAAATATATAACATATGACTATCAATAACGGAAAAAATGGAAGGCCACTATTTTTTGACATGGAAGTTAGATGTCCACTACTTGGTACGTCGGAAAACTAAACAAAATACGTTTTATTTCTTTATACAAGATGTAAAAAAAATCAACTACAAATACTTTAAGGGGTGAAACTGAACAACTGAGCATAGGTCGAGATGCGGAAAACAATTTTGAACCTCCCATACAATTTTGAACTCCCTCGGGCGGCTGCTACAATTTGTATTGTCCCACCATTATTATTATTTTCACATTACGACCTACGTTCCTTCCTACGCCTCATAATATTTGCAGTTGATTTTTTACACATTGTATAACGTTTATTTCGTATGTGATATCGGCGGCTCAACAGACAGATGTGCTAGTTCCTACGGTGTGATATTCAAAACTTTAATACTAAAAATATTAAAAAAACTATTAAGAGAAACAATGGCACCAAAGTTTTCGCAAGGCACCTGTCTATTGGGCAGAGCCGGCTGGCTGACAAAGCTGAAGACGGAGGATGGCAGTGTGGTATCCATGCAAAGAGAGGTACTGTGGGAGATCAAACTGTTCTGTGGACAGCTGTACATTTCAGTCGCAAAACCTGTTATTAGCTCAACGACCCTAGAGCATAGCTTACCCGACAACAGTGTCTAGACCTCGGTATAGACCGACGATGACCCGGATATCAGCTTGTACGAGATTAAGATAGCCCTTGAACAGCTCAAAAACAACAACGTGCCGGGCGAGGACGGAATCATATCAGAGCTACTAAAAGCGGGTGAAACACCAGTACTTAAAGTCTTTCAGAATCTCTTTGACTTTGTCTTGTTAGGAGGTGTGACGCCAGAAGTATGAAACAGAAGCGATATTAGGTATATATCGCCGACTACAGGTATATCGAAGTGTTGAAATATTCATAAACGAAGAAAGAAACGCCACAATGTCAGTTTGAATACAAGATCAGACCTCAGCGGCAAATCCATTGCACAGGGGTGTAAGACAAGGAGATGTATTATCTCAGAAGCTCTTCACCAATGCGATCGAAGATGCCTTGAAGCTCCTGGAATGGGATGAACTTAACATCAATATCAATAGCGAAAACATCACTCAGCAAAATGCTACAGGACTTTAATCGAGGTTTCCCAACAAGTAGACCTCAAGTTGAATATGGACACGACGAAAGTCATGGCCAACTCTCATGTAACGCCCACCCCAATATCGGTAGACACTCAAAGTGGTGGACAAATACGTCTGTTTAGGACAAACAGTCCAACTAGGAAGATCTTGAGAAGGAAGTCACTCGGCGAATCCAGCTGGGCTGGGCACCTTCGGGAAGTAACGCAGCGTCTTCACGTCCAAAATTCCTCACTGTCTCGAGACAAAAGTTTTTGAACAGTGTGTCATGCCAGTGATAACCTACGGTGCGCAGACATGGTAGCTAACTGTCGGCCTCCTAAATAGAGAGGAGTCACTCAGTGAGCTATGGAGAGAGCTATGCTCGGTGTTTCTCTTCGTGATCGAATCAGAAACGAGAAGATCCGTAGACGAACCAAGGTAACCAACATAGCTAAAAGAGTCAGCAAGCTGAAGTGCCAATGAGCAGGCTACAATACTCGAAGGACTGATAATCGGTGGAGGAGCGGCGGCCCGCGGCAGGGAAATGCCGGATGCAGGCCGCTTCTAATCGGTCAAGGTGGAAGTATTTAGTGGAGTCCGATGTTCAGTAGTATACGTCCTATGGCTAATTATGATGACGATGACATAAAAAGTATGAATTATTTTGGAAAACTTGCAAACGCGATAGTGGACAAGATATACTTGCTGAATTCGCAGGCTCGATTAGAACCGCGGTAGCCCAGTTGGTAGTGGCGTCGGCAGTACAGATGCCGAAGGTCGCAGGTTCAAATCCTGCCTACGGTGGAAAATTCTGCAAGTTTTCCAAGATTGTATACCTAACACGAGATGTGTTTTAAAAATTTGGTATTCAAGTATGGATTACTTTCACAAAATTTTCCATTAAGACACGCATTGGATTAAATTAAGAAAAAAAAAATATCATTTAAAATCTTTGTCCAACAGTGGGGCCAAAAATTTAATCATTCTCTAACGTCCATGTCATTTTGTAACGTCCATGTCACCGCGAAACATGGAAAGACATGGAAAAAAGGACATGGACGTTAGAACGAAAGTTTATTTTGCGGTTTACGAAAAAACTATAAGACCATACTTTTTACAATACCGCCTCTTGTTTAAAGCATAACAAAGGTATCAACCAGAAAAAAT
Organism: Phthorimaea operculella; assembly: GCA_024500475.1. Classification (NCBI taxonomy): domain Eukaryota; kingdom Metazoa; phylum Arthropoda; class Insecta; order Lepidoptera; family Gelechiidae; genus Phthorimaea; species Phthorimaea operculella. The sequence continues at coordinate 2,458,940 of JANFCV010000061.1, forward strand.
ATCAGTATTACCTGATAACTGAATACTTAGTTGTCGATGAACATGGAAGTTAGGTGGGTACTGAACCAAATCGTAAATGTGTGGAAATTACCTTCGCCAGCAAAAATTCAGCAGCGAGAGGCACGTGCTTCTTTAACGATATTGTCGGCAGTACTATCCGCTACTCATGTGTAAATAAACTAGACAGATAGCTTTCACCGTAACGAAAATATGAATGAGAAGGTAGCGCGAGGAAATTTAAGCCTGAATCGGGCTTCAACGCTAAAAACCATGTTTAAAAATAAATTCCAGCGTCTTTTACTTTTAAAAACATCTTGCAAGATAGAAAATATAACTAGTCAGAAGATAAGAATGATTAACATGATATTACCCTGATATTTTAGGATCTATAACAGTTTATCTGTCACAAAGTAGCAAAGTTCCTCGCCATGGACATTAGAGAATGCATGTTTGACAGGAATTTTACAAAAAACTGTCAACATATTTGAGTATTTAAATGTTTGACCATGTGTAAGACAAACTGAAGTATTTTATAAAAAATAATAATAACCCTCTTCCCACAGAAAGCTGCACTTTTTCAGCGGAATGTGTAAAAAATGCGGGCGATGAGAATGTACCATAAAGTAATTTGTGCCTTGATGGTTGAGACTGCTCGTGGTTGTCATAGCTCGATACTAATCTAATACAATAGGAACAAAAACTTCGATGAAATGACCAGAATAGAAGAAATACCTATCTTGTCACACATACCTACTATCTGACATCTCGCTAGGATTTGGATCGGAAGGATTTCCATGTCAAAATCTAAGATCATCTCAACTTGATATAGTTTTAACAAATCAGTGATACGTGAAAATAAAAACCCTTGCTTATTTCGAATACAAAATTTTATTAACAATTCAAAAACACAATACACAATTTTGAAGTGACACGTCTATTTAACTCAGCCTTCAAATAATTCCCGCCATGGCCACCACAATCACTTACTTTCCTGATCAGCCAGTTTTAGCTAAAACATAACCTTAAATACACAACTGTATTTGACATCCTTAAAATAACCTATTTATCAATATTTTCTGTTTTATTTTCCTCATCAGGAATTTCGTTCCAAGGCTGCCTCTTACTGGAGCCAAATATCACGAACAAAGTGTTAGTAGCAATGTACACTGCTGATGCCACGAAGAATACTGTTCGCCAATCGCTGGGGTTTTTCTGTAAGGGAAGACAGAATACAGATGAATTTTAAGAAAAAGAAACTTGTTGGTCGGTCTCATTCCCGAAGGATTCTGTTCCTTACAATGTTTAAAAATACGTTCAATGGTAAATTCTACATACATGCATATATCACTTCTATATTACTTGCGGGGAAGGCAGAGTGTAAACGGCTATAAAAATGGCCATTTACACCACGTCTTACAAAAGTTAGAGTCGTCAGAAAACTGAGTATAACCGTAGTGACAGGGTCTAAATTGCATGCAATACACATCAAACTCTCAAATCCCTTAGTTGATTATCTTACGTAACCCACGGGCAAGATATAGTGTGATGCTATTCTAGGCCGGCATCACACAGCTATGGTAAATTCTGCTTTTTAGTATTTTTTGTTACAGTCAGTTACTGTATTGTAAATAATAATCTCTTCTCTCTCTTTTCGTGTGGGACACCGAGTCGTTTAACGACCCGATGAACCCTGGTGTCAGTGTTTTTCAACCGCCTACTACAAGTAGCAGGCCTCTGACATGGTTGTGTAACGACCGCCATCATAGACAGCAACCGGGACCGACGGCTTAACGTGCCCATCCGAAGCACGCAACCATCTTACTTGCGGACAATCAGGTGGTTCAGCCTGCAATGTCCTAACCAGACTGGGAACAAATTCACAAAGTGATAAATATCAACTTTGTGAGTGACCCCACCGGGAATTGAACCCGGAACCTTTGCGTGGCAGGCAGGCATACTAACCACTGCGCCACATCGGCATCGTAAATAATAATAGGAAGCTAATATACATTCTGACGTACAATATACCAACTATAGGCGCGGGTCTGTATTAACAGCTGGGACGAGTTTTGTTTGGCTTTATAAAGATTTGAGCAGAATAAAATTCAACTGTTTTTGTTGGAAAACATTTGTTTGTTTTTAACTGACGCGACTTTAGAGGTTACGTCTGATGCTTGTTAATTATGGTTTGTTTAACTTAAATTCCGAAAATCGAGCACGATTTTGCCCATGATAATAAGTCAAAAGAGGAGGGAGCTGTAGAACTAGGCAGAAATGAATAAAAAAAATCATAAAGGTATCATTTTTGTTATTAATTATTATTAGCATCATTGAAATCTCTGAGACTTCAATGGTGCTTCTGGGCCGTGATCGAGATTTTTATCCGATTGCATTCAACAGGTGCGTCCGCAACCAATAGAACTGAAGGACATATTTTGATCACGTGGTAAAAGTACTTCTCACGCTCCAAGTTCAGACGCCAGGACGATCTCATCGATTATCTGTTCGAAGATCTTATGCATCTTAGGAGCATAGCCTTAATTTAATTTTATCTCTGCGACATACAGGGAGTAACAAAAAGGCATAACAAGCCGAAAGAAGTTCAAAGTAGGTACTCATGAAACTTAACAACTTTCCCCATGGAACATGCGTCGAAATAAATAATATAGTATATCATACAGTTGATCGGCGATTTTGTATGGGAGGTCCAATTTTTTCTTCATACTTCAAACCATGTTTCATGGGGAAAGTTCAGTTTCATGAATACCTTGACCTCCTTTCGGCTTCTTAAACCTTTTTTGTTACTCCCGGTATAAAGGCTGCTTTAATTCTTACTTGATCATTAAGAATGGCGCCGGCTGCGAGGGGCGCGATGAGGGAGATGATGTTGGCGAAGCAGTTGGTGATGCCCATCAGAGTGCCCGCGAAGTTCGGAGCCATGTCGATGTGCACCAACTGGAAATGTTTAACACATAGCTCTTTTAGTTAGTCCTGTAAAAACTGCGCATGCCTTTCGACCTAGGTGCACTGTGCAGATATGCCCTGCCCAGCCTTATTTTAACCTGGCAGTGTTTTACCCTTTTTCTGTTATCTGAACTAGTAGTTATATCCAAACTCTGTCAGTTCTCTCGACGCCAGAGATACTTCTTTCTATCAGTCTTTGGCAAACCTCGAGCTTCTATTGCTGATGTAGTGCCTTTGAATGTTTTCCAAGCAGTGGGATCTAATAACAATTACTCACCATAGCCCCAGCCATCTGAGCGGCGTTTATCCCTACAACCAGCATCAGCAGCGCTACAGCTACCGTCAGCTGACCAGGCGGCGTATACGACAAGCCAATGAGGGCTATCGCTGGACCGTACATCCCTGAAAGCATTAGACTAACGTACATTATGAAAAAAACTGATTAAATGAAACTACTTAGAAGGAGTTAATTTTTATTAGTGGGATGGAAAATACAAAGAGAAAAAAGCAGTCTATTGCTAACTCAATAAAAAACCAGTTTTAGAAGAAATAAAAGTGAACTTTATCATAAACCTACTGTATAAGATCCTAATTTTCGTGTATTGTTGAAATGAAGACGCTTAATTCTAAAGGAAGAAGACGTGCGCAGGTTAGTTTTTGTTTAGTTCCAGGATTTGTTTGAAAGTTCTTGTGTTTATATGCCAGTATTTAAGACAACACACAAATTACAGAACCGAATTTACCAATAGAATTCATCAGTTTCCTTGTATTGGTGATGCTGAGAAGTTCCTTCTTCAAGATCCAGTCGGCAAGAAAACCCATGGGGAAACTCATCACGAATATTGCCAAGTATGGAAGGGCTGATAGCATTCCGTTCTGAAATCAACAAAATATCTCAAATGTGTTCAACTGAAGGTGACCAGTAGTCTGCAGAATATTTTGGTCGTATTTGTTTACTTACAAGAAGGAATTTTCATGCTATTGTAGGCGTATTTTAATATTGTTTGTACAGGTGACGCAGGTGACGTGCGTTGATGCCTATATATGATACGATGATACAAAAATTCCTTGTTTACCTGTTTTATATCAGCTTCCAGTACATTGGCCATGTAAGTTGGCATCAGCGTGATAAGCGTAAAGAACCCCCAGTTCTGACCTCCGTGAGCGATCATCAGCATCAAGAATGGAACGCATGTGATGATGGACTTCCATGGTGTCTTCAGTTTCTGTAAACAGATCATGATTATAATTGATGGCTTTGTTTCTCCGTTGGTCTTCTTTAGGGTTAAGTTAGTTGTCAAGATCAAAATGAATGTTGATAGATTTTTTCTTCCATTCATTTCTATCCATTGTTTCTATCAGCCGTCAAATCTACGTTTATACATTTTTTCTTTATACCTATATATCAAAAGTCCATCCAAATTATATCAGGCCTTTCTCTTCTTCTACGTTCATTAACATTCATATTCATCATTACTTTTATCGTCACATGATTTTCATCCCTCCTCATTACATGTACATACGACGATAAACGGCTAGCTCTCATCTTTACTGTCATGGGCGCAACTTTCAAACTTCCCTTAAATCTATCATTAAAGTTACTTGTTACCATGGCATACCTTGTGATCTCCAGTCTGTCCTGTAGACTCCTCAATATACCGCTGCTCTTCGCTGCTAATTACCATCGAGCTCTGAGGAGTGTCCGCTCCTATGAATGCATATACTGCCACCCAAAAGGCTCCACAGGCTCCATTTACGTAGAAGATGGCAGGCCAGCCCCAAGCGGACACTATGAAGCCAGATACGAAGTACTGTGCCGTCATTCCTAACATAACTCCTGGGAAATTAAAAAAATACATTGTAATAACCGTGGGATCTCATTAGACTAAGATTTTTATGAAGTTTACATATACCATGCATGTGTGAGAAATCATTTGTTTGTGATTTTGCTGTAACATTATTGTTAGGCAACATTATTTATAGAGGTATCTGCACTCTTGCGACATTACCTAGTGCAATACTAGAGTTTTAAGTTTCGTAGCCTGCCTCCTTCATAGTTTGTCAGACAAACTTTGTCTGTAAGTACTTGCCTGCGTAAACAAATGTTCCGAACCGGCTTTTTTCATCCAAAGGCGCCCATTTACTGAGGAGGTTGTGTGCGGAGGGAAACAGGAACCCTTGAGACAGACCTTGGATTATCCGACATGCACAAACCATCTTCCAGCCACCCTGTTGAAACAATACTGTCAAAAAAGTATTCTTTCTTATTTTTTTAAGTTTTAATGTTTTTATATTGGGCCGTGTAAATGGAAAAAAATATATTTTTAAGAGACAAAAAACAGCTAGTGGGAATTGAATCGATGGTATAATCTCTGCTGCAGAGAGTGGTTGGAAAAGCGTGGCAGAGGATTGAAGAGAATGACGCAATAAAGGATAGGCCTATGTCCAGAATAGGGCTATAAGCTGATCAGATAGAATTGTTTTTGCGTGCCTACTATTCGAAAACTTTTCAACCTAATCGATCGTTGTTTATATGCACAATGAGCCCCACTTTATTTATTACTTACTTACTTAAATCTATTGACATACATGATAAGCGGCCACTGGTAACAGGATAGACACCACCGAGTTGATAGTGACAGTTGTCAGAAGCAGGATCTTACTCCCAACCCTGGTTGACAGCATTCCTCCTGGCACCTGCAGCACTATGTAGCCCCAGAAGAATGAGGATAGGATCACTGATTGCGTCTGGACGTTCCAGTCAAAGAACTGCAATTAAAAGAAAACCATGTGTGTTTGAGCTTTTGGAGCAATAACTTGAAAATTATGCTAGTGAATTGGTAAGCACAGTTCAAAATTGGGTTTTAAATAGAAACTAGTGAAGAAGAAATTAAGTATATCAGAGAAGCTGGCTTATTTCCTTTGCAAATTTTTACTAAGTCACATCGGTAAGTCCACTTGTGGCGCCGTCTAAACTATGAATCATCTGACGCAGCCTCATCTCCTGAGTCTTGTTATTTTCAGGATCTCAAAGAGGCCAACCAGACACTGCTCCAATCTAATTTAAAACCGCTACCATTCCAACTTGAGAAAGACTAAAAAAAATAGCAGCTGTTTTGCCTTACATCTTGTTTACTGGTGTCAGTCATGGCGACGATGCCGATGCTCAGGTTGACGCGCATGGAGTAGCATACCGCCATCGCGAGACTCATCATCAGTACTTGGACATGCCGCACGCCCAGAGTAACTGAAAATTGACATTGAAGTTCACGAGTAGAAGAATTAAAACAGCAAATACGGCTTATGAAAAATCTGTAAGTAAATTTTAAACGGGTCATTTTCATGTGCAAAAACTGATATGTCATAAACTAGACCACGTAAGAGTTGGCATGAAGATCTCTAATTCTGGACATATTTTTACACGATGGACAATTTAAGACGATAGTAAGGAGTAGAAACATGCGGGAAAGTCCTTCAAACGAGTTAATACATAAATAAGTAATGATGTCAACTCAGGTGATTGTCAATAAAGTGATTTTATCTTTTATCTTTATCTTTATCAGGCCAAAAATATTTGACGTAATATTAGTTTTATTTAAAACTCTGCGGTTAAACTTTCTACAATTGAATTAATCCTATAAAGAGATATCGAAGTTTTGTATCAATATTGTATGCCGTGTGATGCCGGCTTAGAATAGCATAACCCCAATTCTACCCGTGGGTGTCGTAAAAAGTGACTAAGGGATATTCATCCAGGGAATGGGCAGCAGTGTTCCCTGTAAATGTAACATCTTGGCACTGCGCTCGCCAAGCCGCCTGCCAAGCGTGGTGAGTATGGCAATACCCCCCGATAGGGGGAGGCCCATGTCCAGCAGTGGACTGTTATGGCTGTTATGGTATGGTATGGTATCAATATCAAAGTACCTATTTAAGAGGACCTCAAATATGTATTACATACCTACCCCACGGTCATACCTATATAACTACGAGTAAGTAGGTAGGTATATGTAGTTTGGGAAATATAATTTGACACGTTTTTTTTTGTTACACAATTATATATATTTAAATTATATTTCCTAAACCAGCCTATAACCTATAACTTTTATTACATCCGCCATATTTTTGGTCGAATCATAATAGATATAGTATAGGTAAGTGTGTCTCGTTTGTTGCATCTTATTTTTGACACGTTTTTGCCCAGACGAGTCACGTTTTACGACTATTACCTAGTACGAAAACATGAATGCAACAAAAAAGCAACCTGTAGATCACGTTGTTAGATTTTATTTGTTTCAAAACTGTGTATAGAAAAAATGTATTTTTAACCAATTTTGGACGAAATTATATAATAACTAGAAGAATAAGATAAAATTCTGAGTAAGTAATGTTATATTATACTCTCCGATTTGTATCAATAATGTTCGTTTGTTTACATCCATTATCTCTTGTAGGTAAGCAAATACTCATCGCATGCTATTGATCTGATTAATAATCTGAATGTTTTATTTACCATTTAGTATGCGATTAGTCACGTGATGTCACTAGTTAGGGAATACAAAAATATTTTTACCTGGTTTTACCAAATTGACCTCATATTTACTTTTTGGTTTATTCATTTTGACCACACTCACAAGTTTTTGTCAAACTATCACAACTTTATCACAATAAAATCACCAAATGAGAAAACATTAATTCTGTCTCCTAATAGCATCATTACATTACTAAATTAAACCTTATTAAAACGAGTTATGAAAACAAGTTATTTCTATAGCAACACACTTGTAAAAATAATATTTAAACAAGAGAAACGTGTGGTTTGGACAATCGACCAATAACAATTAGGTATGTGCACAAAATAGAGAATCTACAGAAGGACAGCTCGCCCCTTTTCTGATAATTTATACCTACTTACTCTCTAATTTTACATAGTGCTGTACCTGGATAAAACGTTCTTAGGTACGATACTTACATTTTATCAAACTTACACTTTGACATTACACTAAGAAGTCGTCATTTGGCTGTCCAGTCGTCGCACCGAACGTTGTTAACACTCGCTACTATCCGGTTCGAAACAGTTCAAGATCGCGCATAGACGACGGCGTATAGATGCGTGTGTGAGTATAGCGATGTTTCCTTGTAGCCGTCTCTCTGTATCGGGCGCCGCCAATACTTACTTTGGGGTATGTGTGTGAGACACAGAGTGAGGTATGCACTGTGGAAGATTTTATTATAGTTGAGACGAATTGAAGTGATGGATTCGACAGTTTACCTTTATTGCCATTTGATACTAGCTTAAAGAATCACCGTAATTGTACCTGTGAGTGTCTTGAAAGCCATAGAATGGGCAGTAGCTTTCCCTGTGAATTAAATATCTTGCACTACGTTCGCAAATTTGCCTGCCAAGCGTGGTGAGTATGCAAATACCCATTCGGGGGGTACCTACTGCTCTACAACGTCAAAAATCTTTTGTTGACACTTTACTCAGAGTGGATTTTCTGTTACATTATGGTTGTTCGAATAGGCCATGTTTGGCAGCTGTCAAAATATTGTTAATGCTATGACTTATTGTTTTCAAGTATAGGTTTGACATCGTTTAAATATGGCCTAACAACAGGTTAAAGTAAAACCATATTGCTTAATTGGGCACATAATGTACAAACTAGGTAAACTATAGATAAGTCACATAATGTATCTATGCTTAGTGGAATGGAATCGATTTACAAAGTTTAGCCTTTTCACTTTGTAAAAGAAATAAAAATGAGTAGGTATGCAAACAAAGTAGATACAATATTGAACAAAATGCAATTACCTACTTTTTTAGACGTGGGACAAACACACTTTAAATATCATTAAACTAAGTATAAACCATAATGATAAGTTATCAACATTAATTAATATTGCATTTCAATTTTACTAGGCGCAGAGATTCATGATCGCCGTGAGGTGCTGGTTTAGAATAGCATCACCCCATTTTTGTCCTGTGGGTATAGTAAGAAGCGAGTAAGGGATTTGAGAGTTGACGTCTATTGCATTTGAAGGCGACATGCCTCTATGGTAATACGCAGTCTTCTGAATGAATCTCAAACATTTTGTGCGACGTGGTGTAGGTACATGGCCGTTTATGCGTGCTCTGCTTACCCCGCAAGGGATAAGGCGTGATATATATGACGAAATATCACCAGAAAGGGGCACGAGCGGGAAGAAGGGCCATAGAAGGCCCAAAACATAACAAAACAGATAATCTTACACGTCAGGAATGTCAGGATATAAAACCAACAGCACGTTGTGGGCGTATACTTGTCGAGTACCTGATGGATACTTGAGGGGTTGCATAGTCAACTGCCGACTCCTGTCAGGATACTACATCGTCACATGCTATCTCGAACCACTGTCATTGTAATGATAAACCACAGTATACTCACTATCACGTAGTCAGCTTTTCCATCCAGGCTGTTTCGGGCTTGCAGCCCTCATCAGGTATGGTGTAACCATACGACAGCATTTACACCACACCTAGAGGAACAATCTTGGAACCTTAGACTCACGCTAATCCACGTCAGCGCTTCTTCGCCAGTCGTCAGATCCCGATAATCACCAATCTTCAACGCCAGACACCGTTGAAGTCCTCTGCCTGCAGCCCTGCATGCCTACAAGGATAGACCACCAGTTATTATCACCATTCTCGTCTGATTTCTGCACTTCATTAACGTTTCGCATACCAGTAACCTTCCGAGGGTAAAACGATAACAAACACTTCATGATGCCCTAAAATATTCCACTAGCCTTACAAAGCTAGGGCTCCACTGTAGCCTGGAGGCCCAGGTTCCTCTAAATACACCAGGATCACCATGATTCTATCGGATTACGATCGTAACTTCGAAAAGACACAAACAAAACCATACCTTAGCTGGAACTGTCACAATCTCCACAAATATTCCGTAGCCCATACGAATCTAGGGCTCCGCCATCACCTGAAGACCATAGCTCCTCGAAATAGTCCAAGATTACCAAGATTTCGCCGGATTGAAATCTAACCTCAAAAGACAAGTTAACGGCAGCGCGGCCAAACCGAGAATGAATCAATCGTATTCGACACTCGAGTTCATCATTCGTCAATCCCACTCGAATGAGTTCATTCGTTCAGTCACTCAATCTTCCATTTTCACTACACAACCGTGATTGTAACCCAAACTGGAACTTTTACTTAGTTCGCCGCCTAAATTCCGTTTCTTTATCACGAAAGCAGCCATCAATGAACTGTGAGAACGAGCTACACCGCCTCTAAAGTCAATCCAGTCTATCTTGCTCTCTTTAGCCTACTGTGTGCAAATAAAGCGCACCGTCTATGCTGAATGTTGCCAGCGCTATGCGTTTCGTTTCTGCAAGAATACACTAGCAAAGGAATGGAAAGACAAATTATCAAAACGCGAACTATCAACTGTCAAATAATTTCAGCAAATACCCACAGAGTTTGATCATTCTCCGACATATATATGTATGAATCCACAAACACATTTATTTCCAACGGGTCTTTGTCCGGATTGTTTTTAAATGGTAAACAATACGATATTTTTGTTTACCTTTCTCTGCTTTAACGAAACAAAAGCACTACCAAAACATACCAATTAATACATACATTACAATGAGTACAAAAGATATGTGAAAGGATCAAAGCATTGTGTTCGTCAATGGAAATTTATTTTGGACTTCTCAAATATTTTTTACAGTTATCATTATCATTCAATCAATCACTACATTATCTTTCCCGTGGGTATCGTAAGAAGCGACTAAGGGGTTTGAGAGTTGATGTGTATCGCAAGTTTAGGCGATATGCTGAAAACCTGTCACTATGGTGATACACAGTCTTCTAAATGACCCCCAAAATAGGGGAATTGGTGAAATTCCCCTCATATCATACAAAATCTAAAATTCCGTGACTGATAAAACCAATCCTTTTCTCAACAGTGTGCCATCTTACATTACGTTTTTATATTTTTCGTGTGTACTCAAAAAACAATAAGCGTGCAAGATTGTTATCGGTTTCAATACGTTTCCTTACCCGTTAAAATGTAACAGTAATTTCCAACACTCGAGTATTATCTTGACCCCTTTTCGAAACTCTCATTCTTTCAATGGCTTTCTAAGAAAGAAATACTTCCAGCAGAGAGCACCCCAATCTTTTGATTCATTCGCGGATAAAAAATGTTGCTCGAAAAGTTCTGGAAGACATTTTGTCACCCGAACTCGGTAGGTATTAGTCAAGAACAACCTTAAGCTGGGCTTAATACTATAACTTTTGGAACTCGGACTAAGTTGGCCGTAAATAATGGGTAAAGGGATTTGATTGTTAGGAAAAAATATTAGGGATCCAGCGGAAAAGTATTCAAACTTTCTTATTTCTGTAAGGTATGTAAGTGAGAAGATAGATACCTAAATTATTTTTCAAAGATGATTTACCAACTAATATTGCGAAAACTTAGAATTAGGTCGAAATATGAAAAAAAATTGGACCTCCCATACAAATTACCGATCAACTGATTTTAGTTACTATGGGAGGTCCAAATTTGATTTTCATATTTCGGCGTACCTATGTTCCTTGGGGGAAGTTGTTCCTTATCACCGGCTGGTTCAGAGTTTTTGCTATCGGTCAAATAGTATTTCACCCTTTGTACATCGCACGCGTTCAATCCTAACTACATATTCTGAGATAGATATCAGAAGATACCTATAACTTTATTAATTTACCCCAATAAAACGATGTGCTAGGGTAGATGAAGACTTCAATCGTGACAGGAGACGTACAGTAACATGACCTTCAAAATTTTTTATGAAAAATGTATAATAACTGGCAACACAAACCAATGGCTAAATGTAAGTTATTTACCTTAAATAGAAAGGGAATCGTGAAAATATTTTCACATTATACGCCTTGTAGCATGATCTCTACCTATAAAGATTCACACTACTATTTTCAATATCAAATGATTTATCTACACCTCCGTCCCGGAAGTTGTAATAGCTGTTCATAACCCCAGTGATTCCGGTACTCACCGACAGTTACTAACTTGGTGTATCCTTAACCGCTCGTTAGCGCAGGCACTTAGGCAGCGAGCAGCCCGTTTGCACGGCCCTTAACGGGTTTACACGTCGTTTTACGTCCGGTGTTTATAGGGTTGAGGCTATGGAAATAGTTTGGACTTACCTTGTTCAGTGAATTGATAGTAATCTTTTGTACCTCATAAAAATATAATAGCAATGGTAGTAGAAATGAATTTAGTTTTTATTATAAGTGTTTTAATGGATAGATTTGTGCAAGGATTTTAGTAAAAATAACAATTTGGTACATGTAGACTTCTTTCTTTGACGTGTCAAAGAACGACGTAGAGGATTAAACCGATTAAACGTTGAAATCAAAGAAAAAACAAACACACAAACTTGTTTGAAAAATAAGGAAAACCTTGTATTTGTAATTGCATCTACTTATTTTCCTACGAGAAAACTTTGCGTGTAGAGTACTGAACTTTTTATTGAAACAAAAACTTTTCAGCTTTTTTCAGTTTGGAAACGCCAGAAACAATAGAAAATACAAATACTTGTTTCAAAAATAGGGAATACGTAACTGTATTTTATCTACGAGAAAACTTTACGTGTGTAATACTGAATTTTCTACTGAAACAAAAACTTTTTTAGCACTAATCAGTTTGGAAACCACAAAAAATACAAATACTTGTTTCAAAAATAGGGAATACGTATCTGTAACTGTATTTTAACTACGAGAAAACTTTACGTGTTGAATACAAAATTTTCTACTGAAACAAAAACTTTTTCAGCACTTGTCAGTTCGGAAACGCTGGAAACATTCGTTCGGTATAAATTCGTGAACCGCAAAAACCGAGTGGGTACGTGGAAGTTTGTCAACGCGCTTGCTGGTTGGTTCTGCGTAGTTCTCAAATAGTGTCCCAATAAATAAGTAAATTTAAAAAACAATGTCGTGTGGTGCCGGCTTAGAATAGCATCACCCCACTTCTTTGTAGTAAGAAGCCACTAAGGAATTTGAGAGTTGATGTGTATTACTATTTTAGGCAACAGGCTGACAACCAGGTTGTAGAACACGCCCCTAATATTTGTACTTATTTAAATGTAACCTTATATTTAAGAGTCTAGTGTTAAAATAACTACGTCCTACATGTGACAAGGCGGTAGTCGTTTTGTAATGTATAAAAAATGAAAATTATATTTATGCTAACTAAAATCTTACATTCAAATGCATCGAGTCTTTTCAAGAAATGTTTTAAACGAAACGTAAATAATCGGATATTTACTTTTTTTAACAATTTATTTCAATCCAAATTACAAAAATTTATACAAAATGTAAGTGGGGGAAGATTTGTGATTCTAATTTTAATTCATAACATAATGTTTTATAGAGCTCTGTGGAGTTGTTTAAATTTTCAGTGTAAAAGTTGTTAATTAGCGCACAAGTTCTCTCATGTACGCACACACTGCAAAAATACAGTTGATAACGTTTGGGATTGAAATTAAGTTGGGAGTTTTTATTTACATTTTTACCCGACTGCCCCAGGGTTTTGTTTTTCGAGAGTACCTATGTGTGTATGTGCTCAAGAAATTCTTTTTCAAGTTCTACAGCCCAAACGGCTAATCGAATCTTGACATATTATGAGGCATTGTTAGATTCGTCTCAGCAGCGCGAACAACACTAGCAATACTTATAGATTAAAATTTCATAAATTCCTAATTTCAGATAATATCGTACGCAAATAGAATTTTAAAATAAATGCAGTGTTGTACTTGAATACATCTGCTTGTATAATTGCATATATTCTTTTAGCAGAGGTGTAAAAAACCATTGGTTTAAAAGTCTAATAGGCTCCTACTAAATATCCCTCAAAAACCAAGTCATTGTCTTTACATCTAGCGGGGTCATTGTACAGAAATGCTAGTCATTTCATCATGAAAGTCCATCGTAATTGCAATCTAACCTTGAACCCTTTCTTGGTCGCTTTTTGCAACAGATACCCGCGGGAAAAAAAGGGACGATTCTACATTACTGACATATTGCAAGAAATAAAAATTATTTATAAAAAAACTTTTATGTTTCCGAACGACTAAGGCAATGAAAAATAATACAATATTTACAGATTTTCACAGTAGAGAAATGAGACAACGTCACACTGACTTGCTAATAATTACAAAGAAACTAACTTTTGTGTACCCAACAAAGTTATAAAGTTCCCTAAGAACTTGCATCGTAGCGTGTATCGTAGCCCGTAGCACATTAGACTGCTACGTGCTGTAGCTGCGTAGCTGTTATTTACGAAGTTCGGTGGGTCCCATACCTGAAGTCCGTTGATGCTCATTTTTAGCGCACCTCTAATACTTGGACTCGGTTAAACTGATTCAGAACCAACCATAGGGAGGACTAACTATCTACTTCTCAAATGAGGTCTTAAGGGAGTCACCAAATTGCGACTGTGGAGCACCTGACAATTGACCAGACCCTGTCCCATGTTGTGAACGAGTATCCATAAAGTTGCTTTCCCAGTGACTGGCTTAAAAACCTAGATTTAGACATTTGGTCCAAGCAAGGATTGCCATATGCTATGATGATGCTTAGCGCCTCTGTAACTAATGCGTCTGTCATCACATCGCATTATAATATCAGCCCATAGCAGCCTACAGGACGTAAGTCTCCCCCATGGTACGACACAAGCCAATGTCTCTCGTTTTCACCATCCAGTTTCTACCAGCCGGTCTCTTTAAGTCACCTTTGCCAAGCGCTACGCTTCGACTTTGTCTGTCAGATGTAATAAACTAAAACGTACATCGATGCAAGGGCAACGCATAAGCTTTCGTTGTCTAACAGACGCATGAATCTTTTTTTGCACCAACAGATGTCAAGTGTGGGATACGCCTTTCCTGTATGAAATTTTCTGCTAGAAAAGTTTTATTTTCAGCATAATAAAGAATATCACACGACGGCTAGACTTAAATGTATGTAAAGGTTGTACGTACTAGGTAATTTCCAAAGTAAGCTTCCTGTACAATGTTTCAGTACTTATTTTTCTGTTCAGTATTTAAAGATAATTCCCGTACATTATTTCATTATAGTAAAGTTATTTCAGTAATCATATTTTCTGGCATTTCATCTTTATACCTAAGCTGCTAAAGCTCACTTTCATTGACAATAATCCCTTGGATGCTAATACATGATACACTAGCACAAAAAATAAAGTGTACAGTAGGATAACTTGACCATAATTCGGATTTTTGCGATTGTCACTTGTTACATAACCACGGTCGCTAGATTCGATACGAGGACGAAATACAGCTAAATCTGACTACTATACTACTATTGGCACCGTGCAATCATCAGCGCCACCTAGCGGTCGCAACTTAGCTGGTCTGTCGGGGAACCACAATGCACGACATACTCAATGTACAGCAGGTTAAGGCACGGCAGCGTATTGTACAGCAGATCATTGTACAACGTGATGGATGGATGGTCTTGAAATACGGGCCCGGACCAATAATGTACAGGGGTGGAAATGGAATCAAAACAAATGACGTCACAGCGGATGTAGTGATGTGACAGTGTTGACTTTGATCGAGTTATCGATTTATTATTGAAACATGACATGCAAGGCAACCCACGGAGGGGGGGTTTGGGGGGCGCAGCCCCCCGCAGTAAAAAAAACATACTTAACACAAATCCGACACAGTAGGTTAGGTTAGGTTAGAACAGTGACCCCCTGGAGCGAACGAAGTGAGCGACCAAGCTTACTAAAGAATATATTAAATATAAAAACAATATCGATTAAGTTAGAAATGCATAAAATATTATCGATCCAGTCTCATCACTATTCTACCACAACACGTGATGTCTCCAACCATCATGTCGTGCAATCCACCCCTGTGCACTTTCGGTACGGGGTGATGGATGGCGACATTGTTTTGATTCCATCCACCATGTCGTGCTCCATCACGTCGTACATTCCTCTGACGGCCAATATTATGCTGTACAATACTACGTTGTACATTGTAGGGACTCGGTCTGTCTTTTGAGGCGGGAAAGAAGATCATAGTGGCGGGAAGTTGAAAAATATTTGTAAAAGCGTAATGTTTCATTAATATTATAAAAATAACCGATAATAAGGTGGCCAGAGTGTTTTCAAATTGTTTTTCGTCTTTTAAATTGAACGCGGTAAGTAAAATCTATTAAAAAAGTGAGATTTGTTTTGGTCACGTCACTTTTACTAAACGTATATTTTAAAGCAAGAAGTTAAAGCTACTTTCATTGTATTATGAAATGATATTAGGTATATACAATTATACACCTTCCGTAGAACTAACATTTATTTACCTTACGAAAAATATTGCTACTCTGTGACTTTACTGGGTAGTGTATTTGCCTTATTTGTGATTTTGTCTACTAGTAAAATCGCAACTTTCTAAGTAATCATGACATCAATCGGAGCCGACACGGTTTATCGTGCACTCCGAAGCACGGAATCATCTTTATTTCGCACTTTCAGAACGCTTAGCATGCAATATCCATGCGAACCGGAACCAATTTCTCAAAGTGATAAGAATTCATTGAATTGTGAAAAAAATACAGAAATTCCAGGATTTGAAAACTTAATTCTACATACTCAGACTAAGTACTTCAGTATTTTGATAAAACATCTTCAAATAATATTATTCTTTAGTATTTTTATTCAGTATTTTCGTCATTTCATTCTAACAAATTGTTAGACTCGCCATAGAAAGATTACAGAGAATACCAGGATTTTTACTGCTTTTCGCCACCAGGGGCGCTGCAGCTGCGCTGTCTCGTACTACGCGAGAACTGCGCACGGTGCCAATAACAGCCTCAATAAAGTCTACTGCTGAACATGGGCCTCTCCATTAGTAGGGGGGTATTTGCCATACTCACCACGCTTGGCAGGCGGGTTGATGTTGAATGATGCAATGCGATTGCGAAATTCATCCAGGGATTAAACTTCTGGATGAATTTCTCTTACGATACCCACGGGAAAGATATGGGGTGATGACATTCTAAGCCGGCATCACACGGCTAAATCTGACAATAGAACATAATAATTCAAAGCTGATTACAATGCAAGAAATGTGACATTCATGGCAACCATCTTCATAATTACCTTGAGTTCCTGTGAGTTTCTAGTTCATTCCATTAAACGTCAGTAATCATTAAAATCGTCGCTAGTACTGACTGAACCATCTGTAAAGGCGGCGCGGTTTGTGACACCTAGGTATTGAAGAAAACAAACTTTTCCCGCGGTAAAATGATTTGTTCCCGCCAGAAACTTCATTGCACTGTAATTGTAAGTTATGGATATCGTTGGCTTAAAACTTTTCTGCTGTGGTTTAATATTTTAAAGGAGAGTAAACGGGTGTCATTTAACTGATAAACACTGCAATTTAACTCCAAGTTTTCTCATTAGCGGATAACTGCACCATTTCTGTTTGTTTTAGCAAGTAAAATTATAGCCTAGTGCGTTTATTTATTTTGAGACAAAAGTAAAAATTATTTTAAAATGTGTGAGATGCGCGTGTCATTGCCGACCTCTTTCTCTCTCTCTCTCTCTCTCTCTCTCTTTGAGTGGGACACCAAGTCGTCCAACGACCCGATGAACACTGGTATCAGAGTTTTTCAAGCGCCCACTGCAAGTAGCAGGCCTCTGACATGGTTGTGTAACGACCGTCATCATAGACAGCAACCGGAACCGACGGCTTAACGTGCCCATCCGAAGCACAGAACCATCTTACTTTTCGGACAATCAGGTGGTTCAGCCTGCAATGTCCTAACCAGACTGGGAACCTTGGCTGGGAACCGTATAGTAGTATAGGGCTTCCAATACCGGTATACCGGTATTAGCCAATACCGGGATCCCGCAATTTTATGACCTCCTTTCTATACCGGTATGAAAAATCTAATACCAAGATTCCGGTATTGATGTTCTTGATGTGTTTTTGATCAATACATTCATATAAGTTCCTATTCATTCACCTTTTTCTTCTTGTGTCTTTGTTTCATTTCATTTATTGCAAAGCCACAGGTATATATTGTTCGTATCTAACAGTAATTTGAACTCCTCCGGAAAGCCATAATTTGAAACTTGCCAGTATGGCTCGTCAGCCGTCCGTTAATCACCACACTAACTACCGTCTACATTGAATACTTTTTTTATTGCTTTGTAGTAAAAAGTTGCATAAAACATTTCATTTTTTGATTCACGTCCTCCAAAAAAAAATCCTCTATACCGGGATCTCGGCATTGAAGAAAATGATCCGGTATTCAATACCGGTATTGAAAAAGTCTGGTATTCGAAAGCCTTAGTACAGTATCGTAAACAACAGATGGCGTACACAGCTTCGCCGAACCGATAGCACTGTTAAAGAACACTTAAACTTCTTAACATGGAATAGAAGCGACACTAACTGGCGAAGTTGTCCAAACAAGCGCACAAACAACCTACAAACAAACTGTTGTTCGTAAATGTTTGTCGATACACATTTGCATATATTAACGGTATCTGCTGGCACGTGGATTAGCTTTTTGAGCAAATACGATTGAATTGGTTTGCCTCAGGGCTTCCCATATAAATTTTCTTAGAAGTAATTTTCAGACTTTCTCAGTTATGTTTATGAAAATTATATTTGGTTGGAGTCATATTCCATTTCTGCGGTTTCTCTTGTTTAAATAAGTAGTTCATCTAATAAATACAAGTAAATAACTATATTGATATCAGAGATATTCTGTAAGGTTGTCAAATTAGTATGACGTTGATACGGTATGAAAAAAATAGTTCTTGTGACTCTACTAATTAATCATGATCCAGTGAAAATTATAGACCTACCTAGGTACGGTCTATAAAAAACACATTTTCATTTTAGTCTTCAAGACAACTCACTGCAGTCAGGGTCATATTACGTGGTGCGAAAAATAGTACCCTGCTCTTTATAAATAATTGTAAAAAATAATATCGACGGTGGAAAGGTAAAAGGGGCTAAGCGACACTTTGGGGTAAAATGACTTATATACATATTCGGAATCAGCGAATTTTTCTGCATTTTTTGAGCTGGGTTTGGCTCAAATCGGAGCACTTTTGTGTCGCTTAGTACCCCCTGTATTTTAGTAAAAAATGTCGCTTGAGTGCCCTCGCGGAATCTAAAATTATTATTTCTTATAGGTTGAACCCAACAGAGTTTAATAATTTTTCACTAGAGTCGTTATTTCTATCTTTACTTTTCAAAAACAGATTTTTTCAATCGTTTAACCTCATTCCATTTTTTCTATGCAACGTATTTAAACCCTTATACGCTATTTCAGATAAAATGATGATGTCGTTTAACCATTTTTACCACGCACTATAAAAAAAATATTTGCTCTTGAAACCTTCTACCTCAATCAGTAATTAGCATCTAGAGCACTTAAACCTTTTTACGTCAAACTATAATTACCCACCGTGTCGCTTAAACCCTTTTACTTCGTCCTATAATAAGCATTTGTGTCGCTTGGACCCTTTTACCTCGATCTGTATAAAGCAATAATGTCGCTTATACCCTTTTACATCGATCTGTAATAAGCAGTCGTGTAACTAAGACCCTTTTACCCCGTACTCCTTATTGATTATATTGTTCGTTAGGTCTTTATTACGTCATCAAAATCATAGAAATATTTTTGATTAAGTCGTTTTACAGTACTTTACTGATAGTTTATATAACTGTTAAACCCTTTATCTATTTTTCTATTTTACATACAATTATTGTTGACACCTTTTACTTCGTGTAATTTATTATGACTTTAGGTATTTAATGCCTACGAGTTTACATTTTATTGTAAGTAAGACTTTTTTCTTGAATCATATTTGAAAACAATGTTTATTTAAAGCATCAAAAGTTTATAGTATAATAAACAGTGCAGTCGGATAAACCGTACATTTTTGGGTCCTATCCTAATGGGCCCCAAACATTTTTGATTCTGAAGCCGTATCTGTGTTCGCGCCCCACCGTCAATCGGCGTGCGCGCGGGCGAATTCTCAGTCAGTCGGTATCCCCAATCAAAACTAAAGGACTGATAGGTGAAATATTCATTAAATTACCAAAAATATTCTTTTTAGAAGATTTAAGGATCCAATTTTCTATTACACATGAGGATGATTTATACGTTGATTTATACTATTTATTTAGCCAGGGGTACCCATCTCAGTTCATGGATCGAAAGCTGAGTTGTGGTATACGGGTCTCGGCTTCCCGAGCTTCTACTGTCTTTGAATACCTTCCGGTCAGTATCCCACTACCTGTGTTCCTGTCCCAATCTCACCACATTCCTCCCCACTCGTATTCCTACTTACTCATCTCTCCTAGATCCCACAAAAGCAGCTCCCTCCTGCTTAAGAATCAAAGTCTGTTTCGGCGAGAATAGCAATCCAATGCAAATAGTGCAAATGGGCTTAGTGGATTCGGCGACTCAGCAAGGAAATGTGGATGGCTTAGGGCGACGGTAGAGGGCGCGTGGGGTTTCTGTCGGCCAGATACACCATCCGACCTCTCCTTCAGTCGTAGCGGTTCTTCGTTCCACTGAATCAGAGAGGGGGAGGACAAAAGCAGCTCCCTCCGCCTTAACAAACAAAGTCTGTTTCGGCAAGAATGCCAACCCAATGCAGATAGTGCGAATGGGTTTGGCGGACTCGGCGACTCAGCAAATCAAGGTGGATGGCCTAGGGCGACGGTAGAGGGCGTCCTTCAATCGTAGCGATTTTCCGTTCCACTGAACCGGGGAGGGGAAGGACTAAGTGTGTGCGCTTGCGTTTGCGCGAACGTCTGCGCATCCTAATATATCCTGCGCAACTGACCGCTTCCGAATAATGGACTCCGATGACGCTAAGTCCTGCGGAGATGGGTTGAAGTAGAGAGGTCTAGCGTGGTGCAAGCTGGGATTTATCTGATGTCTGCACGCAGGCGGCTCCAGGGGTGTGAGTACACGCCGTGGTCGCTTTTGAATTGAAAAATCGGGTCGACGACAATGCGAATTCAGCAGCACCTGGGGTGACAAAGCAGCCCTATTTAGGGAAGCACTGCTTTCTTTGCTCAGCAAAGGAGGGGGCTAGAAAAGGTGCCCTAAAAGAATGCTCGTCCCTACCTGGAATGTGGTAGTAACCACGGCTGCCATCGCATCATATTATAAACTCTACACCATCATTATGAAATTTAACGCGTGCAACGTGAAATCGTTCATTGGTAGAGATGGCAACGCCTGTGTTGAACGTAAAACCGCCTTAGTAGCTAGGGAATTTGATCGCTACAACGTGTATGTGGCTGCACTCAGCGAAACACATCTTGACGATGAAGGAGAACTAGTGAAAGATGGAGGGGACTACACTTTCTTCTGGAAGGCTACATCCGTATCCGAACCTCGACGTTCATGGGTAGGATTTACCATCACAAATCATTTAGTAAAGCGACATCTCGGACCGCTTTACCACACTGCGCCTTCACTTGGATAAAGGCAACTACCTTAATGTCATCAGTATCTATGATCGAATGCTAGACAAGTCTGATGACATTAAGGACAAATTCTATCTATTTATATCTCAATGCCTTGAAAGCATAAACGCCAGAGAGCAGATCCTATTGCTGGGCAATTTCAATGCAAGAGTTGGTCGGGACTATGCGACTTGGCCTGGAGTACTGGGGTGACACGGAGTCGGCAACATGAACAGCAATGGTCAGTTGCTAATCAGTCTCTGTGCTCAATACGACCTAGCGATATCGAACACTATGTTAAGACTTGCCGCTAAGCACAAGACGACGTGGATGCACCCACGATCCAAACACTGGCATTTGATCAATTATGCTATTATGCGGCAAAGAGACATCAGTCAAGTCCAAATTACCCGCGTCATGCGCGGTGCTCACTGTTGGACAGACCACCGACTTATTGTCACTAAAATGCGAATCCGCTTTCGTTGACCTCGAAGATTTATAATTATAATAAAAAAGCCTGCGCTTTTTAACGTGGATAATGATAGATCGCGAGATGAGAGAAAAGTAAACTGAAACCTTAACTGAAAAGCTGTTGCTAACAAATAAGACAGTCTGTTGATGTCAATGCTACTTGGCGAGCTCTGTCATGTCATGTCATCTCATAGAAGCCGCTTCCGCTACTTAAGGTACAAAGGACCGGCGTAGTGAAGATTGGTTCGATGAAATTGACGAAGTTCTCAAAGCAGCTCGAGAGCTCCTGCGACAGCATCAGCGGAGAGGTGGAAGTGTAGCGGCAGTCAAAGAGAGTTACCAAGAATTACATAGGCTGTCTCGGCAAACAAAAGACAAGTGGTGGCAGGAAAAAGCTTGTCAGATGCAGTGGCTTGCCGATACAAACCAGCTTGGGGAGTTCTACTGCGACGTGCGTAAACTGACAGGTACGCCCCATAGAGCAAAAAAGTGCCTTTGAGGTCTCTGGATGGATCGCAACTCTTGACTAGCAAAGACGATGTACTCAAACGATGGGCTAAACATTTTAACGATCTGCTTAACGTAGATTGATTAGCTAACCTGCATCACATCGGTTTATTACCTCAACTCAGACAGCAGCATAATAAGCGGGCAATTGTCATTGACCTCACAGCCACAACAGTCCACTGCTGGGCATGGGCCTCCTCCGTATTGGCGGGTATTGCCATACTCACCACGCTTGGCAGGCGGATTGGCGAGCGCAGATGTTTCATGCACAGGGAACGCTGCTGCCCATTCCATTGATAATTATCCCTTAGTGGCTTTTTACTACACCCACGGGTAGAATTGGGGTGATGCTATTCTAAGCAAGCCGGCATCACACGGCGTTGACCTTATACCAGGTGAAATACTTAAATATGGCGGCGCGGAGCTGCACTCGTTGGTATGGAAACTTTTTGTTCGAATGTGGAGGAGCGAGCCTCGGATGATTTTAAAGTGTCACGCATTAGTGCCCTATACAAGTACAAAGGTAACCCTTCTGACTGCAACTCATACTGCGGTATTTCGTTATTATCAGTCCCCGGAAAGGCCTTCGCAAGAGTCCTATTAAACCGCTTGAAAGACTTATCAGAAAAGATTCTGCCCAAAACCCAATTTGGCTTCCGACCTGACCGAGGCACATGTGAAGCTATTTTCTCGGTTCGTCAACTGCAATAAAAAGAAGAGAACAAGATCGTCAGTTGTACCTCGGCTTTGTTGACCTAAAGAAAGCGTTCGTCAGTGTACCTCGTGAAGCTCTTTGGATGGTGCTAGGAAAACTAGGGTGCACGGAGAAGTTTGTGCCCCTTCTGAGACTCCTGCATAACGATATGCAGTGCTGCAAACGATAAACAGTCTAGTTTCTTCCTGTGGGGTGAAACAAGGGTGCGTTTTAGCGCCCAAACTGTTAGCCTTATACTTTGCGGTAGTAGTCAAGGAGGTCCTAAATACAGTCTCCGAAGGAGTCTGCATCCGCTTCCGCACAGATGGCAGTCTTTTTAATTTGGCAAGACTTAAGGCGCGCACCAAAGTCTCGCATGCACTTATTACTAAAATTATGAATGCCGATGACCTGTGCTTCCTTACAGATTCCCCAGAAGGCTTGCAACTGCAACAACTGATGACCGTTTTTCACCAAGCATGCTGCAATTCGGCCTAAAGATCATAGTCAAAAAGACGGAAGTGATATCCCTGGATACACAAGGTCGTGAGACACTGACAATTAAGCTTGGTGAAGATATGTTGAAACAAGTTGGCAAGTTTCGATATCTGGGGAACACTATAACAGCTAAGTGTGACCGTGATGCTGAGATCAATAGCAGAATCAGTGCTGAAGCTGCAGCATTTGGGAAGCTGCGTTCCAAGGTTTTCTGCTCGCACGCACGACTTTAAACTAGCCACAAAAATATCTGTATATATGGCAATGGTGCTGCCAAAGCTTCTGTACCCTTCCGAAACCTGGTGTGTGTATCGTCACCGCATACGCACTTTGGATCGTTTCCACCTCAAATACCTTCGCACCATCATGAAGATCAGATGGTCCAACCGAGTGCGCAACACCGAAGTCCTAAGACGAGCCAATGTTAGTGGCATTGAAGCTTACCTACTTAATGTGTCGACAGCTTCGGTGGTGCGGTCACGTATCCCGGATGCAGGATGCGCGAGTGGCGAAGCGCATCTGCTATTCTGAGCTAGAGGAGGGCAAGCAAGCGAAAGCATGGCGGTCAACTCAAGATGTTCAGAAGAGACACATGAAAAGATGCAACATCCCACACTGTGCACGGGAGTTTACTGCCAAAATTGGCTACAATAGCCACCTACGGGCGCATCAGCGCCGACTTGATCAGGAGTAGAAGTGGTCGTCATGGCCAAAACCGGCCGGAGAGATCAACATGAGGACGATTGCTTCGGTGGCGATACCCTACTTTTATGAATTAATAACTAATTATAAGTCATGAAATTGATCTCAAATTTTAGCTTTTAGTTGTGGCAGAATTAATATTAATTATTAATCTCTAATTAATAAAATAATACAATTATGTTAATTAATGGCTAACATTCCAAATAAAACTTTGATTATGGATACAAATTGATTTATTTCGTTTAATTTTAACTACACATGTTTCCTGACTCCTTCCAATCTTTGGACCTAAATGGCAATTTACTACTTTTCATTCAATAAAACGGCGCTTTACCCCCTTCTTTCTTTCCGAAGTAACGCAATTAAACCATTTTTCTTGTATTTAAATATCTAAACCTGATGACTTCATTCTTTATTCCTTGTTTTTTATTTCAAATTTAAAGGATATGGTTCGTTTTACTTCATTTTACTTTTCGTTATGTTTCAACCTAAGTCGCTTTACCTGGCCCTCATCATTTATAGCTAGCACGTTAATACTTTTTTCCTTCATCGATATATGAACTTGACAGTATTAATATCTTTTTACCTCATTTTAAATTAACTAACATCAAAAATTAACCCTTTATACCTAGCGCGGTTTTATAATTACTTGTATAGTAATGCGTTTTTACACATTCTCAATCAGAAATGAAGAAACTTGAACCTTTTTACCCAGTTTCGTTAAAATTTACTATGACCATTAGACCATTTTACCTCGCCCAGATTTGGAGTCAATTTGTCTCAACCGACATTTATTTCAATTAATAGAAACGATAGAACATTCGAATAACCCTTAAAATATGCGCCTTGAAAATTATAAAAAAGTAATTTTCCATTTTTTTAAAATAACATCTTTTTACCAAGTTACGATTTTTTTTCCGATTTTTTAAACTTTAAAACGCTCTCCTGTAAAATTTCCTTAGTGTCGCTTGGCCCCTTTTATCTTCCCACCGTCGATATAATAGCAGCAGTGTTCATTGATGTGAATGTTTTGAAATGAATTAACTACTTAAAAAGGCAGTATTTCTAGTACGTTTTATGACCTAGACTCCAGCGAGTTGTTTTCCAGACTATAGTATAGTATTAGCTGTAGCTAGTTCACATGACTTAGTACATTTTCTTTACATTATACACCGGGTAAATTACCTAAGCGTGTGCAGCTTTCAAAAGCATTCTACCCTTTATGTGCATTAGAAGACAACCCCGAACCAACAAAACTCCGACTTGTCAGCAAACTCACTCACAGAAGTAAGTTAAGTTGAAGTTAAGCAGTTACAATCAACTTGCAGTTCCCTTTGTCGAACTGCAGAGTTCTGGAATGTGCTGTACGTAAAATAGTTATGCAAGTTACCGCAAACACAGTGAGAACATAATGATAATTTGTTTAGAAAGATGGTTCCGTGCTTTACTCTAGTACTATTATTTAGTTTTACCTACGACGGAACAGAGACGGTATATGCGTTTGGGGTGAGAGAATGTTTGTGTGTATGTGCAAACCTATGTTGCCTATTATCTCCAAAACTTTTGGTCGTATTTTGATGCAGTGATAAATTAGGATTTAATTTGTACATGTTATTAGATAGGTATTATGCGAAAAAGCCATGGGCGTTGCAGTAAACATCTGTTTGTGCTAATCAATGTTACCAATCATCTCAAAAATCACTGCTCTGATTTTGATACGGTTTTCTGTGATAGATGTATACGGGGTTATTTTTTAGTCAGTGCGCAAACTTTGCAGGGTGTTTCTACTCGTGCTTCTGAACAACTTTTACTGAGAAATCCAAAAATTTTTTTTTATTCCATACATTTTTGCCGAGTAGGTATGAGTTTTTATATGGAACATCCAAATATTTTTTTGCGAATTCGTAGGTGGTCCCATAGTAAAAATTGTTCATAATCACGAGTAGAAACACCTTGCAAAATTATCATTGTAAGGATCAATTTATTCTGGTTTTTCTTAATATTTGTATGAGCAGCCGGTATAACTTGGTCCCTTAAACGGTTAGGTTGATGTGTTGGCGTGAGTAGCACCCTGTTTATCAAGATACGAAAAATACGTGCTCAATATTACTAATGAGTGTGTTTTCAATGCCGGAAAAGATGTTTCCTTTAAATTTCCTGCAACGTTCCGTTTCCTTCGTTTCTCGTTTCAGTAATTAAATAACTGTTTAAATCCAATTTCTCACTAACACATTCACTGCTTGGCTAGCGCACATTTATGATTAGCTACAAAGACATTTATTTTTGGTTTAGGTAAATCATTTGCGATATGATGCCGGCTGAAAATAGCATCACCTCAATTCTATGCGTGGGTGTCGTTAAAAGAGACTAAAGGATAGTTATCCTGGGAATGGGCAGCAGCGCTCCCTGTAATCGCAACATCTTGCACTGCGCTCGCCAACCCGCCTACCAGAGTCGTAAGTACATGGCAATACACTCCAATAAGGGGAGAAACCTACACTTCCTGATACTTTTTATGTTTTTTTTTATTTGACACATAATTTATATTATAACATATAGATTGTTAATGCCACTGCAATAGGCAGTCAAAGTGTTGTATTGGGTATGTAATGTATGATATAAATATTTTTAATATAATTTTGTTTGATATAACAACAAATTATCTAATTTCGTTTAATATAACGTCTCATTTAATATAATGCACATTTGTTATAATTTTACTTCGTATAACGTTATTTCACATAACAATCATTTGATATAATTATTATTTCAAATAATTTATAAATGATATAATGATTACTTGTTATAATATTACATGTTATAACGATAAGTTGGTATAATGCGTGGTAAAAACCTTATAGCAATTCTTTGTAGTTTATAGGCCTTGTAATACAATCACTTGTTGCAGATTATTACCGAAAAAGTGGCGACCAATTATTATTTTCTTGCGGGGGGCTTCGCCCTTGAGGGCTTGAGCCCCTTGCATGCATGCAAGCAAGCAAGCAGCAGGCATGCATGCATGCAAACAAGCAAGCATCAAGCATGCATGCAAGCAAGCAAGCATCAAGCATGCATGCAAGCAAGCAAGCATCAAGCATGCATGCATGCATGCAAGCACAAACAGGCATGCATACATGTCAACCTAACCCGAAGGCTATGGCAGAAGCGAGCGCTCGCTACGCTCGCCTGCTCGCTACGCTCGCCTGCTCGCTTCCGCCATAGCCTTCTGAACCTAACCTATCCGAAGTCGGGGTGCCCCGAACTCCCGTGCTCGCTGCGCTCGCACCCGCCCTTCTTGCTTACGCCCTGTTATTACGAACCAAGATTTAGCAGTGGATTATATCAAAAATGCATTATATCATTAATAAATTAGTTCAAATGTTGGTATATCATCAGATAATATATTATCTGAGCAGTATATGAAATAATATTATATCAAATGTAGCGTTATAAGAAATAAGCAGTATACGAAATAAATTTATACGAAGTTAGTATTATATTAAGTGAGTGTTATGTCTTTTTAGCGTTATCACAAACAAAAATATATCATCTGTTTTTATAACAAAAGTTACGCACCCTGTTGTATTACCTACAAGTATATTAATATAATTTTCTTGCTCGCCTCGGTTTCGCTGCTTACAATAATTATTCTATTTCTATTTCAGCCTATTGCAGTCCACTGCTGGACGTAGGCCTCCCCCAGGGAACGCCATAAGGCACGATCTCCCGTTTTTGCCATCCAGTCGCTACCAGCCGCCTTTTTCAAGTCATCGGTCCATCTGGCCGGAGGGCGTCCAACGCTACGCTTGCCGAGGCGTGGCCTCCACTCGAGAACCCGCTTACTCCACCGTCCGTCGGTTCTACGACAGATGTGGCCAGCCCACTGCCACTTCAGCTTGCTACACTTCCAGACTATGTCCGTCACTTTGGTCTTTTTTCGGATGGCCTCATTCCGGACTTTATCCATTATAGAGATACCAAGCATAGACCTTTCCATAGCTCTCTGAGTGACATGTAGCCGGTGGGCCAGTTTTACTGTCAAGTTCCACGTCTCGGCTCCGTAGGTCATGACTGGTAGGACGCATTGATCGAACACCTTGGTCTTAAGGCATTGTGGCAAAGATGATTCGAGGATGTGACGCAGCTTTCCAAATGCTACCCAACCAAGCTGCACTCTTCTGGTGATTTCAGCCTCAAAGTTGTCTCTTCCCATCTGCAAAGTTTGCCCAAGGTACACGTATTTCTGGACAACTTCAAGGACTACACCTTCGACGGAGACCGGCTCGGGGATTATGTGTTGATTGAACATGACCTTCGTCTTATCCAAGTTCAATTATTATAAGGCACTATTTTTTTTTCTTTTTAGAAAGAATTTGCGTGATGGTAGGTAATTTATTTTACAAAACTATGGATCGAACGCTTTGATATTACGTATCATATACAAAAGATAGAATTTCATAATATTTACTAAATTAATTTGAAATTGAATCAACTACAAGCGCTAATAATATGCAAAGCTACAAAATGAAATAATTGTAGTAGATCCTAATGTCCAGTGCCCCAATGAACCAAGGTGTCAAGAGTTTTTCGTCCAGCTGTTCACAAACTCTGACATTCATTGAGTCAATCATTGACTCTGCGTCGTACGACGAAAAAGGAACGAAAATATCCTTCGAAGCATGTTTTTGCCCGCGTCGCCCGAGGCAGCAGGGGTCGCAAACAATTCCATCAAACGGTGATAAGGCAGGCGGCAGGCCTCCTCTGCCGCTTTGCATAATTTTCGCCGCCCGCATTCCCGGCGTTACGGTGACACCCACTCATTTGACAATTTTACGACGGAATAGGGATGTGGCACATCCATAATGATATAAGATTTTTTTATTTGCGTCGGCCGGGCTTTGAACCCGGGACCGGGGTGACCTTCCACTGCTCTGCCAAATGAGCTATCTACGTCTGACCCTTGCGAGGTAGGCAGAGTGTCATCGACCGTTAAACAACGACCCAGTTCGATAAATACTTGCAGCCCGTTTAAAAAAAAAAGTGAACCACTAATTATTAGTATGTCATCTAAAATTGCAAATCGCAAGAAACCCTCTAGTCCCCAGTCTCCTTTTACGACACCCGCGGGAACTAAAAATGAGGCTATGATACTTCTTAATCGGAATCACACGGCATCCCTTAAGCACATCCCTAGTAGAATTTGATCTTCAAAGGTGTTTTCCCGCTTTTTTGCAA
The DNA here is from genome assembly GCA_024500475.1 of Phthorimaea operculella. NCBI lineage: Eukaryota > Metazoa > Arthropoda > Insecta > Lepidoptera > Gelechiidae > Phthorimaea > Phthorimaea operculella. The sequence continues at coordinate 2,488,539 of JANFCV010000061.1, forward strand.
AAGTAGCTGTAACAAGTTATAACTCAGAAAAAAGTTACGCGCCAATTTGTGTCCACTTACCTTTATAAGCATATTTTTGTCGGTAACGAGAAAAGAAGACCAGAATTTGCATGGAAATAGGGAGTTTAACACATTTTTTGTATAATATTTAACAAGGTTTTGTATAATTTTATCCTTACGTAGCTCAAGATAAACAGCTGCTGGTTTTGTGTTTATACATTATATTTTTTCTTGTTTAACTTTTTATTGAAAAAAGAACATCAAGGTTAATGTAAATAATAATACAATGCTGATTTGAACAACTTTCTTGCTACAGGATTAACCAATAATAATACTCGTAAGCATCCAGCATAAGCGTAAGCCAATAAGCATACCATCAGTAGTGATAACTAAATTGCGATAAACTGTTTTAAACTTTCGCGATCACACATAACGACATAATACGTATCGTAGTAAGAAAAGCGACTCATTATTTTAGTCATTGACAAGTTTTTTATGAGTCATTACAGGGTAACCAGTATAACTACTAACTAGAACCCGTAAATGGTGATGTGAATTGAGGAAATGTTGTAAGACTTTGACAAATAACTGAGTAAAAGCACATGCGTACGAATACATCTGATAAATAACAAAAAGCTTACTTCCAAAGCTTTTTCGAGAGTCCCACAGGGCCAAAGGTGATAATCATATGCCCATACAAGGTTAGGCCCCTCGAAATGGGGGCCTAAATCGAAATGGCTAGTAATTAAACTCTTACATTTCATGAGATTCTTAGCCGTTACCGAGAGGGGGGCCTAGATTTGATTATTGCCTTTATGTAAAGTGCTTATGCTAAACATGATTATGATTTTTTAATATAGATGTATGAATTGTAAGTAAAGTCATGGTAATAATGAAAAATATGGCATTATAAGTCACCTTTTATAAGGCTATACTTTTCAAATTTCTGTGAGCTTGAAAAGGAAATGGAAATCTTTTACATTTTGTTGTTCGTTTATCATATTCTGAGCGGAGTTTAAATAAAGATAAAAATACGTACTAGGGTCTTAGATAAAAATAAAAATACGTAACGCCGTCAAAGAGGGATGGATTCTGACCAAGCGTTATCTTATAATCGCAAAGAGAATTTTCTCCTTACTACGAGGCGGGAGAGGTGGTCTACAATTGAAATAAACCATATAGGTATCTAAGCTCAAGTAAAGAAAATGTATGAGTTTATGTCGCAAACGCAGTATTTACTTTCTCAAATGTTTCGTAATTCGAGTCTCTCTCTCTTCGTGTGGGACACTGAGTCGTTCAACGACCCGATGAACCCTGGTGTCAAAGTTTTTCAACCGCCTACTGCAAGTAGCAGGCCTCTGACATGGTTTTTGTAACGACCGCCATCATAGACAGCAACCGGGACCGACGGCTTGACGTGCCCATCCGAAGCACGGAACCATCTTGCTTTACAGACAATCAGGTGGTTCAACCTACAATGTCCTTACACGACTGGAAACAACTTCACAAAGTGATAAATATTAACTTTGTGAGTGACCCCATCGGGAATTGAATCCGGAACCCTCTGCGTGGCAGGCAGTCATACTAACCACTGCGCCACATCGGCTGTCATTCGAGTGCATTTGTATCTTACTGCTCAACTAGCAGTTTACTCAATAAATACGCTGCCACTTTGTAAACGAATGTACTCTAACGTCACACTAAGTTTGTTAATTAAATGTTGCAGCCTAGCTCAGATCAAAATTAAACCAGATGTGATCATCCAATACATTCATGTCAAACAAAAGCTATTTTACTACAAGTTTTACGGATTTAAAGCAACACCGAGGTCCCGATTTTTTATATCGACATATAAACATAAACATTGCCAAATCCCATTGCAACCTAATTTTGTGCTCTAAAAAAACATGTTGCGCTGACCTCAACTGCTTTGGGTTATAGGCAGGCAGATGGTGGTGAGATAATTTTGATCTAAGCTACTAGCTGCCGGAACTAACTAGATGTTTACTTCGGTTAGTCTATAGAGCTAGTTCATGGTGTTTGAATCTAGAGCTTGGTTGCATTTGAAACGCCTAATCGTGTTGTTCTGTCAGCTCTTCATTTGTGGAAACGAATTTCCTTAATAGTGTTTGCGGCCCGCAGCCCAAATTTATGGAACATGCTGCACCTGCAGGTAGAGTTCTGAAAGTTATACCGTAGTAAAAAATGAAGCTATGACGTCATGCTATTTTGAACGTTTTTTTTTTCTTTTTGTTCTAAAACCTATCTTGTGTGGTATCGAACGAGGACGTGAATCAATTGTTTAAAATTAAATGAGAAACAATTTTCATAACATGCCTGTGCTCCTCCAGACAAGATACGGTTGAATCATTACTTACAAAATGTACGTAATATGATGTGCAATATTATCATTTTCAACCTAAAGAGGGGTACTACGTGGGTACTACGCTACCGCTAGGACTATAACGCTTTAATGCTTTTTTGTACCTAGAACCCAGGATCCATTATTATAACTTTCAGCTAGAAATTAACAAAATCGGCTTTTTTTTTACTCGAGTACCTAACCTTGGACGAAACTTTCTCACCTTTATGATTAAAAACGCAATATTTTTATAATATTATATTCTTTTTGACGCCTCATTAAATACGTGATCTTTCAAAAATATTACGCGAGATTATTCAGTAACCTGAGCCTCAAGATGAGCGAAGTATCCATGAACAGCTGTGAACTCAACGTCTTTGAAAGTATCAAGAGTGTATCGGCCTCTGACACCGCTCAAGCAAGCGATGAATCGGGACTAAATTGATGCGAACATTAAGCAAAAGGTGGGTCCTAAACCTGACGTCAGTTGGTGTAAAATTGATAAGTGTAGCCAACGAATTAAAGATAGTTGTAACTTGGTGTAACATAGACAGGTGCCAAAACAAGCTTTTGCTATTAAACGACCAATATAAATTACAAATTATACTCTTTTGTATTTTTGTCAAGGATTAACCTTGACGCAATTTCTCAAACGCAACCGACAGCAATGCGCAAAAATAACGCACAGACTTACGATATGTGTGTAAAGAGCTATATTTGCAAATGTTTCAGTAAATTCAGTACCTATCCGAAATATTGAATGTTTTTGGTGTTAGAGAACCTTGGCCAAGTACCAGTGTACCTACATAATCTGAGTTCACTTTATATGATACTGCAGAACTGTATCCTAGTTGTGCACCAATTAGGTGAATTGTCAGCAACATATGTGAGGTGCGCGTTTCACGAGATGTGGCGTCAGGAATTATGCAGCTAGTAGATTAATTTCATCAGTTGGTGGCAGCAATTGCAATGGGATATGATCGTGGCAGGAGGTTCAGCTTGAGACGCGATCCTAATTTATGACAATGACGAGTACTTGTTTATACCGGGAGTAACAGAAAGGGTATAACAAGCCGAAAGGAGGTCAAGGTACTCATGAAACTGAACAACTTTCCCTATGGAACATAGGTCAAAATATGAAAAAAAATTGACCTCCCATACAAAATTGCCGATCAGCTGATTGATTTATTATGGGAGGTCCAAAGTTTTTCTCATATTTGACCCATGTTCCATAGGGAAATTTGCTCAGTTTCATGAGTACCTCGACCTCCTTTCGGCTTGTTATACCCTTTCTGTTACTCCTGGTATATATACTTAATATTAAGGCCTATAGCTCTACTCTTAAGACGTAAGGGATGAGACGTGAGTAGCTACGCAAGATGACATCTGTCAGACAAGTGATCGTCAGCCGTGGAACTTGCACCTTTTCTGTACCTACATTCGTTCGTAAGCATTCAACGACGAGATCAAGGGAATACGAACTATGAATGAGGCTTAGAATGGATCTTCGAAGATCCAAAGCAATTCTAAATTCTAAACCGGCGCAAATTGGTTAATGCGAGCTTTGATTCCCGGGATCAGGAATATGCACACAAGCTGAATGATTATCCGGTGTTTTGCCGGATCCGGATTTTTAACGAAAGAATGTTTGAAAGTTCCATGGCATGCGTCAAAGTGGATACAAGTATGTCACCACATTTTACATATGATATCATTCATACATAATATACTGTTAGTTATTGATTTTTACACTGTTGATTGTACATTCAATTGTTGCAATTTTTAAATAACATGTTGAAAAGGAATGATACTGCGTCTCGTCGTATGACGGACAAACATGATCAATCTCTTCGGTTTGGTTATTAACAAACAAAGATAGCACTACCAAGTTGACTACACAACCTTGTCCAAATATGAATCGAAACGCAGTACCAATCGAATACGCGGCGATGTAGTAAAGTTTAATAGTTGTCAAAGTTTTAAAATATAACGGTACCCTCTTGACATTCTGTATTAGGACATTGGTGAATAAAGATGTGAAATTGTGTAAAGTGTTGCTGAATTATTATTTTTCACAATACCTATTTTAGCTGTCACAGGTTGTCATTATGTGAATTTGTATCAGTTTGATTAGAACATTTCTTGTCGATCATCGCTTCGATTTTCCATAATAAAAATGGTTCCGTCACAAATATAAAGCTCTAAGGGAAACAGCGCGCGGGGGTTCCGTACTTTAAATGAAACGTCAACAACCAGATCAGAGGCCTGCAACTTATAGTAGGCGGTTGAAAACCCTAGAAAAAAGGCTCATCAGGTCGTTCCATTCCGTTCGGTGTCCCACACGATAGAAGTTAGGAAATATTTCAAACGGCGTGTGTGCAATCCCCAGGAACAGGATCTAGCGATTAAGTATTCATCAGATCGGATCATTTCCGAAACGGAATACGTGGTTTTGGCTTTAGTTCAGGAATGAAACTATGCATAGTAGGTAACCTACCTAGCGTAAAGTAGAGTTCATTATCATGTCTATATCCCTTGCTGGGTAGGCAGAGCGTAAACGGCTATTTACACCACGTCTGACAAATTTTATGAGTCATACAGAAGACTATGTATCACAATAGTGACATAGTTATCAGCCTGTTGCCTCAAATGGCAATACAAAATCTACTCTCAAATCCCTTAGTCGCTTCGTAGTAAGGTTCGCAGAGTAACCTACTTAACGATAAGTACAGCTGAAATTAAATTTAATCTTATTCCTTTTTAGTGGGATATCGAGTTGTCCAACGACCCAATGAATGGAAACTAATGGTATAAGAAGTTTACTTACCTACTTTTTACTCTACTGCCTCAGAAGGAGGGTAATTACCTATGTATGTATGTGAACAAGAAATTGGTCTTTTTCGCAAGCTGAGCAGCCTAAACGGCTAGGAGGATATGTGAAATAATTTATTTCAACAGCGTGAGTGACACTGGCTATATTAAAATTTCTTAAATTCAAAATAGTCTTGCATTATGGGCCGCCGCCGACAGAGTGGGCACTTTTCCGCGCGCCGTCGCGCGACTGTAACAGAGAAATCGGAAAATGAACCGTACGCAACTGACGTAACGGCGATAATGGCCGGCGGCGGAAAAAGTCCGAGCGCCATTTGTTCGCGCGGCGCCGCGCGAATTCGCGCGACTCCGCGCGGCGCCTCTTGAGTGCGCTTGCGTCCGCCGGGCGGCCCAAGGCCGCAAGCGGACATTCTCCCGGTGTTGCCATCACAATAGAAATAAAAAAGATAATGTTTCTCAAAGAAAAGTGTCGATTACTAAAATAAATCAAAATAAAAAATATCTAAACATTGTTTTGAATAAATATTTATAATATAAGTACCTACAACCTTGGTGTTTATTGGGTCGTTAGGGTTTATTACGTGGGTCGTTGGTGTTTGTTGGGTCGTAAGGGTTTATTACGTGGGACGTTCATGTTTGATGGGTCAACAGGGTTTATTACGTGGGTCGTTCATGTTTGATGGGTCGTAAGGGTTTATTACGTGGGTCGTTGGTGTTTATTGGGGCGTAAGGGTTTATTACGTGGGTCGTTGATGTTTGATGGGTCGTAATGGTTATTTATGTGGGTCGTTGGTGTTTGTTGAGTCGTTAGGGTTTATTACGTGGGTTGTTGGTGTTTGTTGGGTCGTAAGGGTTTATTACGTGGGTCGTTGGTTTTTATTGAGGCTTAAGGGTTATTTATGTGGGTCGTTGGTGTTTGTTGGGTCGTAATGGTTTATTACGTGGGTCGTTGGTGTTTCATGGGGCGTAAGGGTTTATTACGTGGGACGTTCATGTTTGATGGGTCAACAGGGTTTATTACGTGGGTCGTTCATGTTTGATGGGTCGTAAGGGTTTATTACGTGGGTCGTTGGTGTTTATTGGGGCGTAAGGGTTTATTACGTGGGTCGTTGATGTTTGATGGGTCGTAATGGTTATTTATGTGGGTCGTTGGTGTTTGTTGGGTCGTTAGGGTTTATTACGTGGGTTGTTGGTGTTTGTTGGGTCGTAAGGGTTTATTACGTGGGTCGTTGGTTTTTATTGAGGCTTAAGGGTTTATTACTTGGGTCGTTGGTGTTTGTTGGGTCGTAAGAGTTTATTACGTGGGACGTTGGTTTTTGTTGGGTCGTAAGGGTTATTTATGTGGGTCGTTGGTGTTTGTTGGGTCGTAATGGTTATTACGTGGTTCGTTGGTGTTTCATGGGGCGTAAGAGTTTAATACGTGGGTCGTTGGTGTATGTTGGGTCGTAAGGGTTTATTACGTGGGTCGTTGATGTTTGATGGGTCGTGAGGGCTTATTACGTGGGTCGACAGCCGATGTGGCGCAGTGGTTAGTATGCCTGCCTGCCACGCAAAGGTTCCGGGTTCAATTCCCGGTGGGGTCACTCACAAAGTTGATATTTATCACTTTGTGAATTTGTTCCCAGTCTGGTTAGGACATTGCAGGCTGAACCACCTGATTGTCCGCAAGTAAGATGGTTCCGTGCTTCGGATGGGCACGTTAAGCCGTCGGTCCCGGTTGCTGTCTATGATGGCGGTCGTTACACAACCATGTCAGAGACCTGCTACTTGTAGTAGGCGGTTGAAAAACTTTGACACCAGGGCTCATTGGGTCGTTGAACGACTCGGTGTCCCACACGAAAAGAAGAAGAAGAAGAAGAAGAAGACGTGGGTCGTTGGTGTTTGTTGGGTCGTAAGGGTTTATTACGTGGGTCGTTGGTGTTTGATGGGTCGTAAGGGTTTCTTACGTGGGTCGTTGGTGTTTGATGGGTCGTATGAGTTAATTTTGTGGGTCGTTGATGGTTATTGGGTTGTAAGGGTTTATTACGTGGGTCGTTGGTGTATTTTGGGTTGTAAGGGTTTATAACGTGGGTCGTTGGTGTTTGATGGGTCGTAAGGGCTTATTACGTGGGTCGTTGATGTTTGATGGGTCGTAAGGGCTTATTACGTGGGTCGTTGATGTTTGATGGGTCGTAAGGGCTTATTACGTGGGTCGTTGATGTTTGATGGGTCGTAAGGGCTTATTACGTGGGTCGTTAATGTTTGATGGGTCGTAAGGGTTTATTACGTGGGTCGTTGGTGTATTTGGGGTCTTAAGGGTTTATAACGTGGGTCGTTGGTGTTTGATGGGTCGTATGGGTTTATTACGTGGGTCGTTGATGTTTGATGGGTCGTAAGGGTATCTTACGTGGGTCGTTGATGTTAAATGGGTCGTAAGGATATCTTACGTGGGTCGTTGATGTTTGATGGGTCGTAAAGGCTTATTACGTGGGTCGTTGGTGTTTGATGGGTCGTAAGGGCTTATTACGTGGGTCGTTGATGTTTGATGGGTCGTAAGGGCTTATTACGTGGGTCGTTGATGTTTGATGGGTCGTAAGGGCTTATTACGTGGGTCGTTGATGTTTGATGGGTCGTAAGGGCTTATTACGTGGGTCGTTGGTGTTTGTTGGGTCGTAAGGGTTTATTTCGTAGGTCGTTGGTGTTTGTTGGGTTGTAAGGGTTTATTACGTGGGTCGTTGGTGTATTTTGGGTTGTAAGGGTTTATTACGTGGGTCGTTGGTATTTGTTGGGTCGTAAGGGCTTATTACGTGGGTCGTTGGTGTTTGATGGGTCGTAAGGGTTTATTACGTGGGTCGTTGGTGTATTTTGGGTTGTAAGGGTTTATAACGTGGGTCGTTGGTGTTTGTTGGGTCGTAAGGGTTTATTACGTAGGTCGTTGGTGTTTGTTGGGTTGTAAGGGTTTATTACGTGGGTCGTTGGTGTATTTTGGGTTGTAAAGGTTTATTACGTGGGTCGTTGGTATTTGTTGGGTCGTAAGGGCTTATTACGTGGGTCGTTGGTGTTTGATGGGTCGTAAGGGTTTATTACGTGGGTCGTTGATGTTTGATGGGTCGTAAGGGTTAATTACGTGGGTCGTTGATGTTTGATGGGTCGTAAGGGCTTATTACGTGGGTCGTTGATGTTTGATGGGTCGTAAGGGCTTATTACGTGGGTCGTTGATGTTTGATGGGTCGTAAGGGCTTATTACGTGGGTCGTTGATGTTTGATGGGTCGTAAGGGCTTATTACGTGGGTCGTTAATGTTTGATGGGTCGTAAGGGTAAGGGTTTATTACGTGGGTCGTTGGTGTATTTGGGGTCTTAAGGGTTTATAACGTGGGTCGTTGGTGTTTGATGGGTCGTATGGGTTTATTACGTGGGTCGTTGATGTTTGATGGGTCGTAAGGGTATCTTACGTGGGTCGTTGATGTTAAATGGGTCGTAAGGATATCTTACGTGGGTCGTTGATGTTTGATGGGTCGTAAAGGCTTATTACGTGGGTCGTTGGTGTTTGATGGGTCGTAAGGGCTTATTACGTGGGTCGTTGATGTTTGATGGGTCGTAAGGGCTTATTACGTGGGTCGTTGATGTTTGATGGGTCGTGGGGCTTATTACGTGGGTCGTTGGTGTTTGATGGGTCGTATGGGTTTATTACGTGGGTCGTTGGTGTTTGATGGGTCGTAAGGGTTTATTTCGTAGGTCGTTGGTGTTTGTTGGGTTGTAGGGTTTATTACGTGGGTCGTTTGTGTTTTTTGGGTTGTAAGGGTTTATTACGTGGGTAGGTGGTAATTGTTGGGTCGTGGGTTTATTACGTGGGTCGTTGGTGTTTGATGGGTCGTAAGGGTTTATTACGTGGGTCGTTGGTGTATTTTGGGTTGTAAGGGTTTATAACGTGGGTCGTTGGTGTTTGTTGGGTCGTGGGTTTATTACGTAGGTCGTTGGTGTTTGTTGGGTTGTAGGGTTTATTCCGTGGGTCGTTGTTGTTTTTTGGGTTGTAAGGGTTTATTACGTGGGTCGTTGGTATTTGTTGGGTCGTAAGGGCTTATTACGTGGGTCGTTGGTGTTTGATGGGTCGTAAGGGTTTATTACGTGGGTCGTTGATGTTTGATGGGTCGTAAGGGTTAATTACGTGGGTCGTTGATGTTTGATGGTTCGTAAGGTTTTCTTATGTGGGTCGTTGATGTTTGATGGGTCGTAAGGGTTTATTACGTGTGGGTCGTTGATGTTTGATGAGTCGTAAGGGTTTCTTATGTGGATCGTTGATGTTTGATGGGTCGTAAGGGTTAATTACGTGGGTCGTTGATGTTTGATGGGTTGTAAGGGTTTCTTATGTGGATCGTTGATGTTTGATGGGTCGTAAGGGTTTCTTACGTGGCTCGTTACGTAATAAACCCTAACGACCCATCAAACACCAACGACCCACGTAAGTAACCTTTAAGACCTATCAAACATCAACGACCCACATAATAAACCCTTACGACCCATCAAACACCAACGACCCACGTAATAAGCCCTTAGGATCCAACAAATACTAACGACCCACGTAATAAACCCTTACGACCCATCAAACATCAACGACCCACATAAGAAACCCTTACGACCCATTAAACATCAACGACCCATGTAATAAACCATTACGACCCATCAAACATCAATGACCCACATAAGAAACCCTTACGACCCATCAAACATCAACGACCTACGTAAAACCCTTACGACCCATCAAACACCAACGACCCACGTAATTAACCCTTACGACCCATCAAACATCAACGACCCACGTAATTAACCCTTACGACCCATCAACCATCAACGACCCACGTAAGAAACCCTTACGACCCATCAAACACCAACGACCCACGTAAGAAACCCTTACGACCCAACAAACATCAACGACCCACGTAATAAACCCTTACGACCCATCAAACACCAACGACCCACGTAATTAACCCTTACGACCCATCAAACATCAACGACCCAAGTAAGAAACACTTACGACCCATCAAACACCAACGACCCACGTAAGAAACCCTTACGACCCAACAAACATCAACGACCCACGTAATAAACCCTTACGACCCATCAAACACCAACGACCCACGTAATTAACCCTTACGACCCATCAAACATCAACGACCCACGTAATAAACCCTTACGACCCATCAAACACCAACGACCCACGTAATTAACCGTTACGACCCATCAACCATCAACGACCCACATAAGAAACCCTTACGACCCATCAAACACCAACGACCCACGTAATTAACCCTTACGACCCATCAAACATCAACGACCCAAACAAATACCCTTACGACCCATCAAACATCAGCGACCCACGTAAGATACCCTTACGATCCAACAAACACCAACAACCCACGTAATTAACCTTGACGACCCAACAAACACCAACGACCCATGTAAGAAACTTGAACGACCCAACAAACACCAACGACCCACGTAATAAACCCTTACGACCCATCAAACATCAACGACCCACGTAATAAACCCTTACGATCCAACAAACACCAACAACCCACGTAATTAACCTTTACGACCCAACAAACACCAAAGACCCATGTAAGAAACTCTAACGACCCATCAAACATCAACGATCCACGTAATAAACCCTTACGTTACGACCTAACAAATACCAACGACCCATACAAATAACCCATACGATCCATCAAACACCAACGAGCCACACAAATGACCATTTTATTTTTCAAACGTGGCAAAAATTAGTTCAGTGACAATCGTAACGTAATATTCTTTAATTTTTAATAGGTTGGATTCATCTGAACCACCCAATTTATTTTTAATAAGATTAGCGGGCAACACTGTCTAGCGAACCGGCGGACGCACGCGCCACGTGGCGACGCCGCGCGGAAGAATGCCGCTTGGTGTGCTCCGCGACCAAGAGGCGTCGCGCGAAAAGTGTCGCCGGCGTCCGGTCTATGTGCGCCGGCCCTAAGGGTGACAATGATAATTATGAAGAAAATGAATGAAGCGCACTATTTTTACTTTTTTACCTATACAGCCGCAACATTCCACTGCTGGACATGGCCTTACCCCGTCGAGAGGCATTGCCATACTCATCACGCTTGGCAGGCTAATTGGCGAGCGCAGTAAAGATGCTGCTGCCATTCCCTGAATAATTATTATCATTCGCTTCTTACGACACCCACGGGTGGAATTGGAGTGATGCTATTCTAAGCCGGCCGGAAGCTCACTAGTTTTCTTTAATATTGCCATCGTTATCATGCGAGTCTATTTCCTGGATGTAGTTATTTACATTTTACGTCGGCCTTATTCCTCTGGCGATACTAAAAGGTGATAGAAATGCGGATTTTTATCTGAATTTAAATTTTTATAGCCCCTGGAGCGATAAAAGCTAATGTTATGAGGACTTGGCTGTAATCTAAGCGTGTGAGATTCTCGTTTATAAAACCTAAGCTGAAGTTGAATTTCTTATAACTTCTTTATATGGCTATTATAATGCCAGTTACAGGCAGTCTTTTGGTGACACAATTATTTCAAAACAAAAATGAGCTTGTTCTTTGGATTAACTTTTAACTTTCGTCTAAGGTTCTTATAATTTCAGCAAATATTGAATGGTCAGTCAGGTTATTCGTAAAAAAGAAATCATTTCAATTATTTTTGCACATTTTTAAAATTTATACTTCTGGCGAATACTTTCTATGAGTAAAACACACACACACGAACAATATTTGCACTGATACTTAAATTCTGTTACAATCTCAGTTATCCGTAGGGATTCTCTTTGAATTGCTTACATCACAAAGAGACGAAAAAATGCCCAAGTGGGAATTGGATTCGCGCACAAGGAGTGTCATATCATAACGTAAAAATGGCATAAAAATTACGTTAGTTGTTACTTGTTTACCTACCTTAATTTTTATATTATTAAATTTTTAAGTATTAATTGTTGTTATCCCGACAACAGATAAACGGCATCTTTGACAATACAGCCTGGTAATACGTTCTCGTTTTTATCCTTTACAGTGACGGAATCCTAAGAATGAAGTTTCAAGAGCTTACGTTGAACAACAAAGCAAAGAGGAATTTTCTCAGCACTCTCCGGTGGACGGGACAAACTCGTTTAGAAGTAAGTGAGCTAATTGCAATGACCCACCTAGCACTTTTATACTGAAAGGAATAAAATAAAATCCTCTAGGAAATAGATACGAGGTTTGAAAAGCGAAATGTGATACTGAATTACTAACTGCTCAAATGCAATATAAACTTTTTACTGCCTTATTTTATTTTAGTTTAATGTTAGTTTGCCTAAAACTTTAGAGCAAGTATCATGGCACTTTCTGGACAGTGGACACTGGACACGAACCTTCCCTTATTTGAGAAAATTTGTCCTACTCTCCAGGCTTTGCAGGAGAATAAAAAGTAGATTTGAAATCAAAGTTGAAACGACATAAATGATTGCATTGATTGCAGATACAGAAAATACAACAAACTAACATTTCTTGAAGCAAAAAATCACCCGAGAAGAGATGACAAGGTGTAAAAATGTTCTCCGTACAGTGTTATCAATACTCGTTCCCTCGGGCGAGGTGTCCCGAAATAATAAAACCGAGGAGATTAATTTATCACCTCAGTTTGTCATCGCGGAAAATCTTGTCTCTTTTTTCTTCGTATCTTTCGTACTTACGAGGTTGTGTTATTTGTGATACTTTTTTTTCAGACAGGTAGTTTAATTTAGGTGAAAATTATTATGACTTGTTAGAAGCTTGGTCATTACAGACTGAAATAAAAAGTAAAATTTATGACGTAGTTTCAAATTATGATTTTTGTAATTTGTTATTAAGTACGAAGCAATATTTTTTGGAATATCTTTGGTCACCTTCTTATATTAAAAAAGAAACAGTGGTTATTTGAAGTGGGTGATCCAACATATCAACATACAGGGTGTAATAGGGACGGTGTAACGAAAACTTTGCAGGCGTGCTCAGACCATGAAACTGAACAACTTGGAACGTGTGGTGGTAGGTAAACGAAAATATTTTTTTGACTTCCCATACAAAGTCAGTCAGCTGCTGCTGATCGTGAATTTTGTATGGGAGGTCGGAAACTTTTTCTCGTTTCCCACCATTGGCTCTATAGTAAAAGTTATTCAGTTTCATGGATGGATGAATGAATGGATGTTTGTCCATTGCTTGCCTCACCAACTGCAGGCCTTGCCTAGTACAGTTGCAAGCTGAACTACAAGATTGTCTGAAAATAAAGATGATTCTACGCTTCGGACCGGTTGCTATCTTTAATAGATAACTGATAACTTAAACAGCGATCGCTATATTCAACAAAGTCAGAGGCAGAAGTAGGAAGCAGTTAAAAATTTTGACTTCAGGGTTTATGTCGGGTCATTCATCGACTTAGTGCCCCACGCGATAGCAAAAGTATTTATAAAGATCGTAACTGTAACGTAGGATTACAAAATATGAAATTTTCTTGAGCTGTTCCTACTGAAATCTGAATACAATAAGAATTTGAATCCACACGCGTTTCAGAGCGTGTCTGAAGATTATGTTAAGTAGACGGTTTCGTATAATAGCCGCATAAGAATATATCCGCTTAACGGATATTGGTTGGACGTATAGGAATATATTCTTAAATTCCAACCAGCTTAGTAAGAATAAGTAAAAAGGGATATTTTGAGACCAACATTTTAAGCCGATACTTAGGTACCTGGAACAACAAATAATAAAGCTAAAACTTTTTGCTATGCGGTGCCGACTTATCATTAACAGCATCATTTTATATCTTTCCCGTAGGTGTCGTAAAAAGTGAGTAAGAGAGAGTTAATGTGTATTGCAGTTTTAAGTGACAGGCTGAAAACCTGTCACTATAGTGATACACCGTCTTCTGAATGACTCTCAAACTTTGGTCAGACTTTAAACGCTGCCAACCCCGCGAGGGATATAGGCGTAATTTAAAGTATGAATGTCAGAAGTCCAGGTATATTGCGTTTCATTTTTAAGTTCCTATGGCGTCATGTTGGTAGCATTGGAAATTTGTATGTAAATTTTATGGCGGCAATAATATTACATACAAATTTCCAATGCTACCAACATGACGCCATAGGAACTAAAAGATGAAACGCACTATAAGTAGCTAATCAGGCGTTCCATAACGTTCCGCATCGTTTTCCGGTGTTATTCAGGATCTTTGAAATCGCATTGCTGCTAAAAATCGTAGCTGTCAAAGGCTGTCATTTAGCGTATCTTTTGTCTAGTTTCAGCCCGTTGGCTGTTACGAACCGCAATAAAATCCGGCCCCGGGGTGTGTGTGAAGCACCTTATCTTCAGATACTTTTTGTATAAAATAGGTTATATTAGCAATCATTGCCTGTTATTTTTCTCAAGTACATTATTGATAACAATTTAGTTCCCTTCTCTCGTAGGAAAGTCTTCTTTGTTATCATATAATATTGGCTGGAATGCTTCGAGTGTATGATATTAGAACACAAGATGTCTCGAAGTTACAACGGTTATTAAAAAAGGTTTATATTAATTTCCTTTCTCTCCAGCAGGGATCGTATGAAATACATTTACATATTATATTTTTTGTCCTGATTTCTTCTTTTATTTCGGTCTCTCATGATAATTGCTGATATTAATGTCGAAACCACATACCAGAATCATCACTCACAATCTACAATTTTACAAAGCTGAACTTTGACTACTCGAGTTGCGGACCGTTAGTCCAAGAATTTTGCACGGCGGTACAAAATAGCACGCTGAATCCTGATTCACTTCTAAAAGCTTCAAAGCCTAAATGGTTCAGAATCGTGAATTCAACTCGACACTGGTATTCCAAATGTAAGTATTCAGTGAATTACTAGAACGCTGAAATAAGTTAAATCGAGCCACACAGCAAATGTGGCGCTAAATGTTTTTAATGGCTGCAGCGCTGTACGTAGCTCCAAAGAATTTACGGCAGCGCTGGCACGCTTGAGGGTAAATGGAATAGAATGGAACGCCAGGATAAGCGCGATGTATGGAGTGAAAGACTCCTGAGTGATGGCTACTGGGAACCGAGCAAATGTACATTTTGCCTCCAGGCGCCAGCCTCTGTTGTTATGAAGATGATGTCTTGAGTTCTAGATTTCATAGAAATCCATACCTCAAGCAAAGTGTAAATAATGGCTCGTGATATAAAAGTGATGTCTAGTTAATTATTGACCCATACGTTGTGTTTAAATAAAGTAATATGTAACCCATAAGTTCTTTTAAAGGTAATTGAGACATCTCTATACTAATTATTGTAATAAAGTGACTCTGATGAACAGGAGAGGGGAAGGGCAGGAAACTGAACTCCAAACGGGCCCCCAGAACTGCATCGCCCGAGGATTGTGGAATCCCACTCCAACTATACCTATTAGTATTCATAAACACTCCGCAGTCATCTTCACATAACCAATTTATGTATGTAAAGATAACTCTTAAAGTATTTACCAAATACAAATGGTAAATTACCTGATTCCCCCAGAAGAAGGATAAAAATATGGTGAGACGTGCGTCTCTGCTAATAGATGCGTCAGCCACAGACGCTTGTGGTGCTTAAAAGCACCACGAAGAAGGATAGGTGATCAGATTCAGATGTCCTTTGCAGAACAAATGAAGTAGTTTAGAATAAACAGTCTTATGACTAACCAAGCCGACACCCAAGTGTCTAGTTGGTTAAGTAAGTATGTATGTTGTAAATAGATATGTTATCAGTCAAATGACATGATTTCAACAATTATCTTTAGGTTTCCCTAAAGAGGTACCGGCTAGGCCGGTAAGCACCGAATATGAAATTGCACCGGTCAGTCAGCCTCCACCCACATATTAACTCCTATGGAAGTCAGGTTATAATATGAGATGCTTTATGCAATTCCCAAATCACATGTGAGCATACATTCCTATCTGTTGTAGACGAGAGAGCAATATTTTGCCCATCCCAATAGAGAGTAGATAGGATATGTTGATCACATGAACTTCCTGAGAGCATATGGGCTTCTACGACCAGAAGCTGCCGTTACAACCATATCGAATGCTAGATAGTAAATAGATAGGTATTCGATGAAGATATGATAACAGTTGTCCCATGACATTTGATGACAACCATTGTAGTTAATAGTTAAGTTGTAATCATAGTTTTACTATGATGGGCACCATTTTAGCCAGTCATAAGAAGAACTTTAAGAACTTCATGACTAGAATATTACTTTAGATATGATTCATCTGAATCTGTTAGGTATAGGATAGGATGATAGGAAAGGATATTATCCATTCTACCAGCCATACATATATTCTTAGATAACACAGTACTTAGCAACATAGCAAGTACTATAAAATAATATTGTTGTAGATAGATGTTATCTACTGCCGGACACATTCCTTTTGAAGGTATCAAAATAGAGTTGTAAATAAATGTTTATCCACTGCAGGACACATTCCAATACTGAAGACAGTTTTCTTTGTATGACAACAATACTGTTGTAAATGATTATTTATCCACTGTTGGACATAACCAAACAGAAGTAGATATCTATCTACTTATGTATACTTCATACATAGTAACATTAGTCAATTAAGTCCATAGTCGCTCAGCAACCATAGTGCAAATAGAAATCTGTCCACTGTTGGACTAAGCCAAACAGTAGGTAAGTAGATACAATATGTAAGTATGTTTCAAACACAAGAATTTTATCAAGTAAATCCTTAATCGCTCGCCAATTATAGAATAGTAATTTATCCACTGATGACCACAGCAAATAATAGATAAGTAGATATCTAACAATATCTACATAAGTAAGTTTTAACCCAAGAACTTTATCCTGATCGCATAGCAATAATAATCAAAGTAAATTATTTTAATTGAAGCTACATTATTTTGGTCGTTAAAGTTATATATATATATATATATGGCATGATAGATAGATAAGTAAGGAATAGGAGTAATGGGATTATAGGGTAGCCTACCTATTCCTAACATCTAATTTACCTATCTACCGACACACTTACTAGCCCAGGTTTCCTAATTAAAGATTAGATGTGGATACTATAAAGTTTATATGAAACAATCAGAACGCAGATTCTTTAAAACATTCTGACCCGACAACAAAACAAAGTTATTGCAATAAAATGACCTTAGCACTAAAAACCAAAGCATAAGACCATGTTCCGAATCTTATCAGCTTTCAATGAATACAGAACTATCAAGCATAAGTAATTAATATGTTTGTAAACATTCATATAGGGAATATATACTGCTGATAGGGTTCGAAAGAAAGCATGAATTGTACTTATCCATCTGGAACTTGAAGCCACCAGCACACGAAGAACCAACAACGACGACATCCACAATGCCGATTCCAGTGCACGCTGAAGCACGTATCCTCTGTATCCAACAACACACTCCACGTGCTACACGGGTTCAAAGCACTTTTCACACACTCGCGAATCGAGGGTGACCAGGCAAACGTCGAGACTCTCTCTGGTCCACGGCGCGACTCCACCAGGACTGATAGATAAACTAATCACTGCACTAGGTATTCCTTTTCTGTCCTGGGAGACTTCACGATTCAAACTAAAACTGCCCGCAGGCCGTATGGCTCGCTATTTTATACCAAAAAGCTTCGAACTTACGAGAAGAATAATGTTCTCGAAATCTGCTACTCATTACGAAAGAAGATATTCTCCTCTCTTTCATACACATTTTAGAAGACATTCGACTACTTGTTGCCAGACACCAATTCAGGGGGGGTCCCTAGGATTCACGACCCATCCTGACATCCGAAAAAGACTTATAGTGTATATTAAGTAAACCACGGTTTTACCAATATTTCCAAACATTTTACTACTGGTTCATAGAATTTTTAGAAAATACATCAATTTTCTATTACCCGAAAATGTGACTAATAAAATAAACCTTAGGTATTTCAGTCGCTATGGCACTATAATAGGCCTAGTAGGGCCCTGTCTAAAGTGACACCTTGCAGTTTCCGCTACTCGACAATAGATGGCTCTTAAACAAAATAGCAAAATGTTATGTCCTGTATCATATAAGCACGAAAAATTATAAATGCTACTGCAAACGCTGTGCAACTATCAGCTAATTATCCAAAATTATTTAGACTTGCCTATACGAACGATATGATGAGAAAACCAAGAAAGTAACTTACAACTTCACCGTTTCATACACATTGCGCCATCTATCAGCTGTGTTTCTGAACTTCTATAACAATTTTGACAGAACAGAACCAAGTACTAATCGCATCTTATACCAATAGATGTCGCTGTTTTGAAATCTTTATAAAGGCCGAAACACATATTAATTAATAAAGGCCGGGACACATATGTGACATAACACCGTTGGTTCCAGATCCGGAGGACCCAGGTTCAATCCCCAGCGGCGAAAAAACGCAAAGCTGATATTTATTATTTTATCAATTTGTTCCGGATTTGATTAGGATATTTATTGCAGGCTGAACTAACTGATTGTCCAAAAAGAAATATGGTTTCGTGCTTCGAGCCTTTGGTTCTGGTTGTTGTCTGTAATTACTTAGATGACCGTCTTTCCACAAACATATCAGAGGACTACTATCAGTAGTAGGCGGCTGAAAAACTGACAGGGTAACTCGGGTTGTTTGTCGACACGTCGACACGGTGTCCTATGTGAAGAGAGAAGAATTTACGCTCTGCCTTCACCGTTAGAAGTGTAGGCGTGATTAATACATGTACTTATGTGTGTTAGCTCAGATTTGCTTGTTTCAACTGAGAGAGCACTGGCTGTACTGCAGTCACATGCTATAACTTGCTGCGGGTCGTTGGCTCACAGAACATTACACGTTCGAGAAGAAATATGGTGGTTGAGTTTTCGCATTGCTGAATATCAAATAAACAAAAAACAAGAAAATAGAAAAATTCATCAGCGTATTTAGTTGTAAAACCTGCATTGAGACGTCGCTTAAATCGTCGCTTCGAGTAGAGCATCAAGAGGTTGAAAAATTCATCTGAGTCAGCCAGGCGCCCGTAGCTCCGTTAGCAGAGCAGAAGGACGAATCCCCACGGTCCTGGGTTCGAATCTCTTTGGTCGCTTATCGTCGGATTTGCTTTTACTACAGTCACATGCTATAACTTGCTGCGGGTCGTTGGCTCACAGAACATTACACGTTCTGCCTACCCCGTAAGGAATGTAGGCGTGATATGTATGTATGTGTGTTAGCTCAGATTTGCTTGTTTCGACTGAGAGAGCCTTGGTTGTAGTCACATGCTATAACTTGCTGCGGGTCGTTGGCTCACAGAACATCACACGTTCTGCCTACCCCGTTAGGGATGTAGGCGTGATATGTTTGTATGTATGTTAGCTCGGATTGGCTCGTTTCGACTGAGAGAGCACTGGCTGTACTACAGTCACATCACATGCTATAACTTGCTGCGGGTCGTTGGCTCACAGAACATTACACGTTCGAGAAGAAATACTGGTTGTTTAGTTTTCGCTTTGTTGAATACCAAATTTTAAAACACTTCCCTTGTTGTGTACACAAGTTTTGGTAAACTTGCAAAGTAATTCAATTGCCCAGTTGAAAGAGGCATCGGCAGTACAGTTGTTGAAAGTCGCAGGTTCAAATCCTGCCTTTGGTGGTGAAAGTTTCTCTCTCTTTTCTTTATCTGCTAAACATGGTTCCGTGTGATTCTTGGTTAGAATAGCTTCGCCCTATGTCATCCCGAGAAGGTCGTATATGGTTTTGGGTATTAATGCAACACTTTGCTCTCGCCAGTCTGGTTGCGAGGTGTAGTAAATATGACAGTACCCCATATCTAGCAGTGAGATGTAGAAGATATTTTTTGATCTGAACGACCATGCCAAAAATACAGTAAAGAAATTGGTACAATCATAAACACATAAACTTGCCCATTTAAGGGACTTTATACTGGTTTTTCATACAAATATTTAATAACCAGTATAGGTTGATTCCTAAAAATGGGTAAAATTGATGTGCTGGCTTACAAAAAATCATACCAGCTGGACTGGTGCATATCCCCAGGCCAAATGGTAAAAAAACACAAACAAACCTATCTAAACCACACGAGACTAAATTTAGCCATATCCGTGCCAATTGACGCACGTGGAAACAGCACCCGCCCCAATCAGGTAGCGACGTAATTGTAGCTTTTCACACCAAGCTAAGTCTGGCACTATTCATGAAAGAATCCACAGACTAGCAAACTAAAGAGAATGTATACCCATCCTCATCCTAACCTTTACAGCCAAAACAGTCCACTGCTGGACATGAGCCTCCCCATCTTAGGGGGTACTGCCAAACTAACTAGCGCGGTACAAGTTGTTTTATTCACAAGGAACGCTAGTTGCTTTTTTCGACACCCACAGGTAGAATTGGGGTGATGCTATTCTAAGCCGGTACCTACCAATTATCATATAATAGACACATAATGTCCTCACCCTTATTTCACTAAAATTGAGAGTATTTAATTATTAACAGAACAAGGATTACTCATCGTGTATGTTATAAAACGACTAACCTTGTTTTTGAAGTAGAGGCACGTAGAGGCGCATAGATTCTCGACGTTTCGGTCTGAAACTGTCTGAATCCTTGACTACTTATAAGCCTTGACTTCGAAAACAAGGATAGTCGTTTTACTGAATAACATACAAAAGGGTTATGCCTAATAATGTCTATCGCCATAAAACTGAAGCCAGAACAAGACGGTCGCAGATTTACCCCCTATGTCCAGCAAAGAACTGTTGTGTTGTGGCTGTATAATACTCTGTTAGTATTTAATTTATAATATTCTAACAAGCGTATTCCAGGGCAAATATCGGTTACAGTAAATCCGGTGTAAACTGGTCACGCTCTGCTGCAGTCGCCAGGGCTTTAACTGGCTGGTTTGTGATTCCGGCTCGAATATAAAACACAGATCCCTCCCATTGGGTATTTGTGTATCGTGTATTTCAAACACGTGAAAAGTAAAATAAATGAGATGATACATACATACATACACATGTCAGGCAGACCCTGCGGAGAAGGCAGAGTGTAATCGGCTGTAAAAAACAGCCATTTACACTAGATTTCACAAAAGTTAGTGTCAGCCTGTCGCCTGGCAATACACATCATTTCTCTCTTAGCTTTTCATAGCCTACAAAACTGATTATCATAACTTTATTTGACGAAACTTAAAAGCTTTTGATTTGTGGTGATACATTTATTTAATAAAATGTTGCGGAAAGTTTCATTAAAATATATACACACAACTTTACACTAAATCTCGAATTGATCCGAAACGATTTTCAACCCAATCACGGTTGAAATTATTACCACGAGTCACCCAAAAACCATTTTTCACGAAAGATACGATCATGTAATTTGGATCGTAGGAATGCAAAAAACATTTTTCCGCCGACCAAAAGTTTCTGCCTTATCTTGAAGATTGATGGATAGCACCGCTAGATGGAGATAAACAAAATGCGTAAAACTATGAGTTGGACATGTTTTGTGATAAATTGTCAAAATTTGTATCGTTATCGTAAACAAGATAATTTGTCGTCCTGATTTGCTTTTTATCAGGCCAAACCATAAATCAAAATGAATGCACGATAGGGAAAATTGCTCCTTTTTTGGGATAATTCATTTTCGAGTTCCTTTAATCAGAATACAGAAATACTTATAACATTAACAATTACTGGTAGGCATCATGTGCACCCTAAGTTGTGGTACCTTTAATGTAAGTATTTATTTAAAAAAAGTTATATTCCCTCCTATTCCAATAACCATGTTTTATCCCGTAAGTTACATAAACGGATTCAGAGACTTAACTTTATTTAAACCTATTATTCACGCTTATCTAGGTATGTTATCAATATTATCATTAAGTTTAAGAATAAAATACCTACAGTAGAGATAACAAAACATCTATTTATAAGCTCCTTTCAAATTTACACCAACTATTATAGCTTTTCTAAATTTGTCTTAGTGGGTAAAATTACCATAAAAAAGTTCTTTAGGCTTTACTAAAGTGCTTTTACGTAAAGCTATTGGAAAAGTCAAACATTGAAACTGCCGAATCTTTTATTCCTTGCACGTATAAAATCTGAAAATGGTCGGTTTACCCAACTCAACAGTAGATTATTGTGAATAATACGGGTTGTAGATAGCAGAGATTGTGAAAATCTTTTATTATTTACTAGTAAGTATCTGTTTATTATTGACCATTATTAAATTACTGCTCAATAGAAATCATCATCTTCTTGCTATTAGGCAAAAACACAAGTTATGTCTGTTGCTGCGTTTTTTTTGATGCACTGCCTTTGCTCATTTTCATACAAAATATACCTATTATTTTGGGTAGTAATATAAGCTCCGATAATAAATTCGAAAATGCCCTTACCAAAAATATTATATTTACCGCCTAAAATATTAAACTTCCGACAACTTTTTTCCGACTAAAAATGACAAAAGGACCCAATGATATACTTAAATCTCCGACAAAATCATATGACTGTTAATTGCTGTAATACTTTTTTACCATATAAAATTATGTTCTACTGATAACAATGCTTTGTAATTTTTACCTTTACTTGCCAACTAGTAATTCATCAATTACATTTAATTTTTACTATACTTTGTGCTAGTTTTACTACAAAATTATAATTAAATTACTATTGTTGGCACTTATACAGAAAGTTATTATAAATACGAAAATTTACTTACTATAATCACGAATTTTGGCTACTACAGGGAGCAAAGAATAAAGTGAAATTCAGTTTATTATAGCTAAAATATTGTTTTTTTTTTATAAACAATGGGTAAGTATTTGTCCGCAATCTCACCTGATGTTAAGTGACGATGCAGACGATGATGGAACATGCTCGCCCAGATAATGCCTATTCACTCTCGCCTTGAAAAGGCCCAGGTTATAACGTTCCGGAAACAGATCCGCAGGCAGGGAGTTCCACTCCTTACCAGTTCGCATTAAAAATGTAGATGCGAAGCGCTTTGAGCGAATTTGCGGGATGTCTACGATATAAGGGTGGAATCCCAACTGGCGTCTCGTGCACCGGAGATGGAATGGTGACGGAGGTATCAGGTCATGGAGAGACTGTGCACACTTCTCGAAATGTATCCTGTAGAATACCGACAAGCAAGCTACTTTGCGACGGTGTTCGAGGCTCTGTAACTTTGCGTCATTAAGTGCCCTATCAGCGATGAGTTTCTTGGCGCGCTTCTCATCCGAGTCCAGGGCTGCCAGCTGGTATTTGGCAGACCCGTCCCATAGGTGACAGCAATACTCCATCCAAGAACGGACTTGAGCTTGGTATAGTTGTAAAAGCTGTACTGGTGTGAAGTATCGCCTGACCTTTGAGAGAATTCCGAGTCTTTTTGCTGCAGTCGTGGCCAAAGACTCATTATATTGTCCAAAGTTCAGGTCAGATGAAAGGTTCATGCCAAGAAGATCAAGATGGTCGGAAATCGGTACGGATACACCTCGGAAAGTCGGAGTCAGGTCGAAGGGACTCCGTTTAGTGGAGAATAGACATGCCTGTGTTTTAGATGCATTAAACTTGACAAGATTTGCATCACCCCATTCGGATATTGCTTCAAGATTCAAGTTTAGGCGACTCACTAGGGCCTCTCGACAAGACTGAGTAGATTCATTGCTGGCCTTTGCACTGGACAGGTACCTATCAACAACCGTGCTGTTTAATCAGTAGTAAAAAATGTCTCACTTCATTTGTTCTTATGAGCTAAAATAAAGAGGTAAGTAGTACCTAATCTTAATGATATATTTTTCACTTTAAAGGTATTCATTGAAATTATAAGAGCAGGTCTAGATTTAGTAGGACGACCCTGTTTTCTTTTTGTCCTATAGGTAGTGGTGTCCTATAAGTTTGCTTCCAAAGGCGGAGTCGCGAGTTTCAGTTTGATAGCGAGCCCAAGAAGGTATTTACAAATATATTTATTGTAAGACTGTGGGCAAGTGCAGGATCCTTTTCTCCAATCTACATTTTCGGTTACGTTTTTTCGGTATTTTCATCATTATAAAAAAAAAAATTTGATAACCAACAATAGAAAATTAAAATACTCATAAAAGTCGTAGGTAATAGAATGATTATTTTGACATGACTTCTGTTGTCAGTAACCTAGTAATCTTGTCAGAGGTTCAGTATTTCATTCGGAAGTTTAGTTTTGTTATTCGGAGTTAAATATATTTTTAATTAAAAATGGTATTTGATTGTGTTCATAGCTGTTAGTTAAATTTATTTATTTTATTCGGTATGCTTTGGATTTTTTTGTCGGTATTTTATTATAACGCTGGTAAATTAGAATAATAGTCGGGCAGAGATAGCTGGAGATTCATTTATTTGTCGGAACCATTATTATTTCCCTATTATTTTTCTGTCGAATGGTTTGACAGACGCATCGCTTATATTATATTTATGTCAAACGGTTCGGAGCCAAGAACTATAATTCGAAGGATGCATCTGTCAAACTTATTTTATTTAGAGTCGTGATTTTGTATCTACTCGAAATAGGATTTGAAAATCCGCTACCGTACCGGTCGACAATATAAATAGGTATATCCAAAATGTTAGAATTCAATGTCGCGAACCATTGTCGAACTATCGTACGGCCGCTCCAATAAGTCCTATTTGACAGCTGTCAAAATCATGTTAATGCTATGACATAAGGTTTATTTTTCTCTGTTGACATGTCTTCTAGTATGGGGCTGACTGCTGTCAAATAGGACTTATTCGAGCGGCTTACATTAGGTACCTACCTGTATGTTTTGTCTCTCCAACACCCACAGTAGGTATACTGAGCCTGAAAAATTGCTCGTTAAATTAATGACTCTCTTTTCTTCCCTGAAATAATAATGATGAATAATGTATGTTTACACAACACACAAGCGTGTACTATCTTTGATGTGTTCTGCGTGGCCAGGTCATGAATTTTCATAAATCCAGACCAGACCGAAATTCCACAGAATAATGGTTTTTATACACTCTTATCCCTTTTTATACAAAAATTTTGGTAAACCTTTATGGCTGTCCACCTACTGTAAATTTCAGTAATACTGTGTGTTGGACGCTGTAGCTGACTCTTGGTATGTTCTACTCTAATATATTTTTTGGTATGTTAACAATGGAGAGGAAAACTCAAAGCTTATGGGTGCGTAACTTTTGTTATAAAAACAGATGATATATTTTTGTTTGTGATAACGCTAAAAAGACATAACACTCACATAATATAATACTAACTTCGTTTAAATTTATTTCGTATACTGCTTATTTCTTATAACGTTACATTTGATATAATATTATTTCATATACTGCTCAGATAATATATTATCTGATGATATACCAACCTTGGAACTAATTTATTAATGAAATAATGCATTTTTGATATAATCCACTGCTAAATTTTGGTTCGTAATAACAGGGCGTAAGCAAGAAGGGCGGGTGCGAGCGCAGCGAGCACGGGAGTTCCGGGCACCCCGACTTCGGATAGGTTAGGTTCAGAAGGCTATGGCGGAAGCGAGCAGGCGAGCGTAGCGAGCGCTCGCTTCTGCCATAGCCTTCGGGTTAGGTTGACATGTATGCATGCCTGCTTGTGCTTGCATGCATGCATGTATGCTTGATGCTTGCTTCCTTGCATGCATGCTTGATGCTTGCTTGCTTGCATGCATGCATGCCTGCTGCTTGCTTGCCTGCATGCATGCCTGCTGCTTGCTTGCCTGCATGCATGCAAGCAGGGGACGGGGCGCCCCACAAAGGGGGGAAACAAATAGTTGGTCGCCACTTTTTCGGTAATAATCTGCAACAAGTGATTGTATTACAAGGCCTATAGGCCTAACTACAAAGAATTGCTATAAAGTTTTTACCACGCATTATACCAACTTATCGTTATAACATGTAATATTATAGCAAGTTATCATTATATCATTTATAAATTATTTGAAATAATAATTATATCAAATGATTGTTATGTGAAATAACGTTATACGAATTAAAATTATAACAAATGTGCATTATATTAAATGAGACGTTATATTAAACGAAATTCGATAATTTGTTGTTATATGAAACAAAATTATATTAAAAATATTTATATCAAACATTACATACCCATTGCAGACGCCAGTAGGCGAGACTGCGCCTAAAGGTCTATATCTCCACACATGCGACTAGGGAATGCTATCTCGATCTCGTGAGATCTAGAAATCAACGAGATCTCAAGCTATTTCTCAAAGAATTTATGAACGAGATTTTGAGATTGAAATTGAAGGCGTTGAAGTGTGATTAATTATTTATTCAGCTGGAGGATACTGCTGTAGTTGGACATTTTATAGAGAGGGAAAACGAATGGGAAAGGAATATGGTATTATGAGAAGACAGGATATTATAGGCGGAATACCACTGACTGGGGGTAGTGAGGCAAAAACAGTTGCCGGGATCGCGTACCCGGTTAACATGCCGCAATTTTCGGCCCAGAAGCTGAGTTGAATCCCTGCCAAAATCAATATTACAACAGTACAGTAAAGAAATTTTAATTCTGATACAACACACGTGAGACCTGCGTCGTATCTGTGACGGCCAGCTGACTAATGTCATCTTACGTCTCGTACGTAGTACGTCTCATGTGTGCAGACAGCGCCTTGGCACCTAAAGTATAATGTGTTACTGTACACTGTACTTTGAAATTGACACATTTTCGATCAATCATAAAAGAGACATAACATCTGCCGGCGATCTTCAGTTCAGTTCAGTTTCTTGTTTTGTGGCGTTTTCATCATGATTTCGCCAGTGTCTAGTTTTTTAACTGGGTTTTAGTGTTGTATTTTTGGCGCTGATCACTTATACTGTGATTTCGCCAGTGTCAGTTTATTGGTTTTGACATGGCAGACTAAGACTTTGGGGGCATCTCAAAATATTTTTTCTGTTGAGTTGAGCTGAGGATGGGGGCTATAGTCTAATATTATTGGAATCAATATAATTACAAACGGTTTGGAAGGATGGAGAGTTGACAAGAGAAAGCAGCGAGTTGAAGTTAGTCGGGCGAGGGGTATCAGGGGGTAAGAGATCGTAGAGGGAGATAGGGAAGCGAGGGCAATTGAAGAAAATGTGGTCCGGGGATCCTTCCTCCAGTCCGCATTCACATATAGATGAGTCTTTGACGTGTATTTTAGCGAGGTGGACCGGAGTGCAAGAGTGGCCAAGCCGTAGTCTGCAGATGGTAGAGGTAACGCGTTTGCTGGCGTTGCGGTGCTTAAAGAACCAGGGGCTAGGGGGGATGGAACCCTGGATAGAGGCGTAGTGCTTTCCTTTTAGAGAGCTGGACAGTTTCCACTGTTCTTCCCAAAGGCAGAATAAGCGTTTTTTTGCTAGTGGCATTAAATCGCAAGAGTATACGACGTTAGATGTACAGCCTGACGCGGTAGCAGCCTTGGCGCAGTTATCAGCGACCTCATTGCCATGAATGCCGCTGTGTCCGGGTATCCATGCTATAGTGACACGAATATTTTTATTTTGGCATAGCAGTAGGATGTTCTTAATTTTGAGTATAAATGGGGATTTGGAGATGAGTTGGTTTGCTAGTATAGTTTGGAGGCAGCTTTTGGAATCGGAAAAGATAATGGATTTGTCAAGGTTGTGGGATTCTATGTATTGAAGGGCTTCCAGAATAGCGATAGCCTCACCAGTGAAAACAGAGGCAAATGGGAGGCATTTGGTGTTTAGGATAATATTGTGTTTGGGGATCCAAACGGCAGCCCCAACGGGGCCTTGATCAGACGTCTTGGAGGCATCGGTGTATAAAGTTAGCCAGTCACACCAGTTCTTACATATGAGGCGGTTAAGCTGAGAGTTTGCTAAGGGGGAATCTTTTTCTATACCTAGCCGGCGATCTTCTGTCTGCACGCGATCTGACTCTCATGTCATTATAGTCTTCGCTTTGGAATGCCATTAGATGGCGTGCGGACTACAGTCGTGAGTTCTAATTAGTTTCCCAGTTAGCTAGCTCATTGTTGACCTCAGTTCCCGATGCGCAATGTTGCCACACCTATAATGAAAATCTATTGTGAAGGTCTCCTGAGTCCAAATTAATTCCCGGGTCCATATGGGTAGCGCATAGTTAGATAATTGGATTTCCCATCATTATACTGAATCGGCAGTTCTCAAAGTTTTAATTACTTTCAAATAAAATTTCAGAAAATAGTTTCAATAACTTAGTGATGTAGAGCAGTGTTTTTCAATCTTTTTGAGTACGCGACCCCTTTCCAGGCAAAAATATACTGGCGACCCCCCTGTTGGGTCATCATCATAGAAAGACAAAATTTCTAATAATAGCATTTAATCGGTGGCGGGTACGGAAAAACTTCAAGTAACCTGACGTATCGCGAACGAAACGAGCACGCCTTTATTCGGTACAAACGAGCGTGAAAGCTTAAACAGACTAAAAAAATACATATAGCGAGCGAAGCAAGCTCGACTTTTCGCGTTACAAACAAGCAAGGAGCCTCATTACTAGCCGTGAATTTAAAACAGACTTGAAAGGTGTACGTATCGCGAGCGAAGCGAGCTTGATTTCTAAAACAAGCAAAGAGTGTATACTGCATATAATAGCCCTATCGTATCGAATGTTTTGAAAAATAAACAAGCTCATTTTTGTCCCTAAAATAGTGTTAAACTGAATCGTAGCCGACCAACCCACCTAGTTCTGCCTCGACTTTTTTCTTTTGCCCGCGACCCCCCAAGCAACGCTCCGCGACCCCCCTGGGGGTCGCGACCCACAGTTTGAAAAACACTGATGTAGAGTATCTAAGAATCTAATCTTGCTCAATTCAATCATAGACAATTTTTAATTTTTCTCTCGATAAACATTCGAAAGCGAAAACGATGACATACGGCCTTCAGATATCAATATCCTATTTAATCTTTGAACTCTTACATTGAAGATTCAAACTTATTTTCACTGCATAGGGTTGTCATGAACGTATCTACACATAAACATTAACATTATTATTATTTTATTCAATAACAGTTACACTGTGTTCGAATGTCTTAAATCTTATCACATAATAACACATTTCTTACAAATACACGACAATAATACATACACAATCTTTTCATTTAATACAATTCCAATCAATATAAATTACTACTTCAATGTCAATTTAAAATTATATAACCTTAAATCTAATTTAATACATTGCAATAATTACATCCTATTAAAATGTCAATACGTAAAATTTAAATAATTGAATTCATTACAGTTTTATAATTTTGTTTGCACTATTCAAATATATATTGCCAAGTCGCAAATTCCAGCACGGGGCATTTAGGTATGCGGACGTTTTATCACTATCCACTTCCTCTTCACCATCACCATTTTATCGACATCTTGAATCTTATTTCAGAATATATTAGAAGAATACTTAAATAGATAAAATTAAATTCGATACACATGAATATAAATAAAACCAGCACAACAAGTAAAAAATCATATGAAGTGACCCCCCTCCACCCCAAGTATTACCAAGTTTGAGAAACACTGAGCTCACCTAATACCCAGCCAGACTGATTGGATAATTCAATACACTCTCTCTATAAACAAACATAAGTTATAGTGTTGCTGTGTAGTTGACGGCCCACTAATGAAATAGAAGCAATGTCATTATATTTTGTGTAAGTAAAATTATACAGGGTCGTACCGTATGACTGACTTTCCCGTAAACACTAGCTCAACAGCTCTAAACTGAACAAGTGTCCCAAAAGACCAAAGCCTAAAAATATTTTGGCCTCCCGTAGAAATTTGCTCAGACATCAGATTTTTCGTATTAGATGGCCAATCTTTTTTTCATGCTTTCTATATTAGGACTTAGAGAAAGTTGTTTAACCTGTTGAGTTTAGCATTTTCGGGAATGTAAGTTGTTTGATACCCCCCTGTACATACATTACAACCCATTCAAGCCCGAAAAAGGCGTCCGACAGGGATGCATTTTATCGCCAGTGCTGTTTAACATCTACGGAGAGTACATCATGCGGAGAGCATTGGAAGGATGGGAGGAAGGATTTCGCATAGGCGGTGCAAAAATCAACAACCTGCGCTACGCAGATGACACCACACTGTTTGCGTCTTCTGAGAGTGAGATGGCTGAACTCATTCGGAGAGTAGAGAGAGAAAGTGAGGCTGTAGGTCTATCAATCAATCGGACAAAGACAAAGGTGATGATAGTGGACCGAGCCGGCGAACTTACAACTACTGGAGAGTTAAAAGACCTGGAGTATGTAAACGAATTTGTCTACCTAGGATCACTCATTAGTAACCAGGGCGGATGTGAGAAGGAGATACGTCGTCGCATTCAGATGTCAAAAACAGCTGTGACCAAGCTTATTAGAATCTGGCAAGATCGAAATATTAGAAATAATACAAAGATAAGACTAATGCGAACATTGGTATTCTCAATCTTCCTGTATGGAGCTGAGTCGTGGACAATACGTGCTACTGAAAGAAAGAAGATAGATGCATTTGAAATGTGGTGTTGGCGACGCATGCTACGTATTCCTTGGACAGCGAAAAGAACAAATAAATCTATTCTCGAGCAGCTGAGAATAAAAACTCGTTTATCCACCATATGCTACCAAAGGATCCTCAGCTATTTTGGACATGTGGCGCGTAGAGAACCAGACAACCTCGAAAAGTTGGTCATATTTGGGAAAGTGGAAGGAAAACGCTCACGTGGTCGCTCTCCATCGAGATGGGTGGACCAAGTGAAACAGCTGGTTGGAGCCCCTGTAACCGATGCCCTAAGAAAAGCCGAGAGCAGAGATAAATGGAGAACCTTGACTTCGAACGTGCTTGCGAAACTTTGTGGACACGACCTTCAGCAGTGAAGAAAACGACTCAGAAGAAGAAGTACATACATTATGTGAAAATTTTGGATAAAATAACTAGTTTGAACGACATCAAAGAGCAAAAGTTTCTGAAGCTGACGTAACCACATAATTGCCTTACAAGTTCTAAACACTTTCTGAACACTACAAAAACCAAAAGACTCACAAAGAACTTGTAAATTTCTTTCCCAAACCCAATAAAGTGGTTTAAGCTTGTTACATAATAATGAAATACATACACCATGAGTTTCCTTAGTTAATCAATAGATGGCGTTGTTAGTTTTAAAACATTTCATAAAAAAACTGGTGAGAAAAATATATTTTAAAGAATTAAGCCAAGCTAGTTCGATCGCCCCTGAAACATCCTAAATACGAAATTACGTGAAAATCATTCGAGCCTTTTCCGAGACCCCGATCGTCGTCTACTCATCGCCGAGTATTTGTCTCACGTCGCATGAATCATGTCTCACTTCTATCGTCTGTAGAAAGCGCCAAATCTCTCTCTATTCGTGTGGGACACCGAGTTGTCCAACCACTCGATGAAGCCAGTTGTCAGAGTTAAACAACCACCAAATGAAAGACAATGGTACCAAAAGTATGAGTATGGTACCGAAAGTATGAGGTGGACTACGTTTGAGTACATTAGGTGTAACATGTAATAAAAGGTACAAATGGTAACACATTCGGCCATTAGGTGTGAACCAAATGAGAATTCATATATTAAGTTTATCAGAAACTAAAACATTATGTTATAAAGCCTATTACAAGTTAGATGATTACATTAATGACAAAGAGGCATGGACCTCTGAAGTTCCAGCTCAGCACAAGAAAATCGGGACGTGCATGGAATTTACAATTGACATAATAATAATTGTATAATTTTAATTTTTACGCTCAGGTATCTTAATTTGATATTTGATATTCTATTTATTCCTTAATTCTTGACATGTATCTTTTACATTTACTGTAAATCGACTTTTTTTTCTATGACATTTTGATTTTCAAATGTTTAAAGTAGGTATATTATTATTTTAAAGACGAAACAGTTAGAATTATCTACTGTAATTTTTATTTTTATTTTGTTGAGCCCTTTTTGGCTATTCATATTAATTTATTTTCTAACTTAGCTAGGGTAGCATAGGGCCTAAAAATATTGTGAATTTTAGAATAGGTGCACTTCTGGGCAGGTTTTTGGGGGGTTTTCCTGTCCAGGGGGTCCGGCTAACTATACACATGTAACTAACTAACACCTTTCTTGTTTTAAATATTGACTTAGTGATTATTTCCATTTCCTTGTTATTTGTTGAGGCATAAAGATACATGCTGTGTGGTTAGCCTGGCCAGCCCCGAGGCAGTGCCTTTATTTTTATTTTTTTTATCCCGCCCGAGCCGCGTTTAGAGTAGGAACACAAATTGTCATAAAAAAGAGAAAATTTTGCACTACAAATATTCCCTTTTTTAATTTTGAATTAGAATGTGACTTTCTTAAAGTGAATCTTGTAATTCCTACTGAGAAATAAATGCTTTTGATTTTGATTTTGATTTTGGATTCTTTGCTTAGTTCATTCCGGAGGTACATTATTGTGTTTTGTGGGCCAAAGACAGAATCCATTTTCTACTTTTTGAGACTACACCGAAAAATAAGAAACATAAGTTTTTGAAGTATGTACACTTAAAGGTTTTTTACCAAAACGCTGTATGGTGTAGCGGCGCTATGAGTCAGAGGCCTATAGCTTCTTTTGCTATCGCTTATTTGAATAGTTTATTACAATATTCGATGCCTGTTTTAGCAGTTTTTTTATAAACAGAGTACTAGGTTGCTACACCAAAGTCAAGCCTTGCTGTACTGGCTGTGGTCATGGGTATTTAAAAGTCCTTCCCTATCAGATTCTGTTTTCGTAACTAAATGAAATACATGCAACCGCTAGGCTCTTTTCATAAACTTTTCGAAGCACATTTTCCAATAACTTATTGGCGATAGAAAGGAAAAAAAATCTGTTACGAAGCCCGATCAGCGTCAAATATCCAATCTGCTGATAAAGGCGCGCCGACAAAGGGGCTGGCATTCTTTTGTTTCCCCTAACGCGCTGTTGAGGACTCAGGCACAAAGTCAATATTATCGGACGCCTGTTACAGAAAGACGGCTACAAGGAAACGTCACTATACTCCGTCATTTATGCGTGAATTCTAACCGTTTTGAACCGGCTAGTAGCGAGTGTCAACAGCGTTCGGTGCAGACGGACGGCCATATTATGACACGCAAGTGCAAATAATTTGGAATCTTGTGTTATAATAATGTAAGTTTGATGATATCAAACACTCTAGGGTTGCTACTTTTTATTTTAGGATTTTTAAAATGCTGTACTGTACCTAAGCATGTTCAGGTACCGCATTATAATTTAATGTTGCCCAGGTACCGCATATTAAAAAATCCGAAAGAAAATGTAACAACCCTAGAGTGTAGGCACAAATAATCGGTAAAAGGGGCGCGCTGTCCTTCTGTAAATTCTCTTTTTTGTGACCGAGGAGTCCACAAAGTGAATGATACTGCCCCTTGGGGCTACCAGTGGAACATTGAGGGCCGATGTGGCGCACTGGTAGTGCAACAGCCTGCGACGCAAAAGGTTCCGTGTTTGATTCTCAGTGGGCCGCTCACAAAGTTGGTATTTATCACTTTGTGATTTTTGTGGTCTTATAATTAGTTGCATTTTTGGTTTGGACATTACAGGCTGAACCACCTGTGGCCTATGCAACGAAACTACAGGCTACAATTCTACAGGCGAATTTCGATGTTCGTCGCATACCTAGCCGGTTATCAATTTTGATCCCATTTTTAAACCGGTTAGAGTTTTCAGTTGGACATAATTTAGACAGTAGAATTTGTAGCCTATAGTTTGATAAAATTGAGTACAGATTGTACAAAAAGAAATTATATGGCTTCATCTATGGAAATATGAATGGTTATTTTTTATTTTATTCGTCAGTGCTGCCAGTCTGCGGGCTAAAAGGGTTCAAAATGTATTTGAAAGCCACCACAATGCTCTACATTTCTTCACAGCCCGCACACTATAGGATTAATATTTTCCACGTACATTTTTGGATAAAAAAAATATGTTGAAAATATTCTAGAATGCTATGTTTTTATAAACTGACTTTTTCGTAATAAATAACCAACAAACCAAAATACTCAGACGCCCTAGTATGTTACGTTTCATTATTGTTATTGAAAATTTAACCCACCTGAACCAATATTAAAGAACTTGAGTATTAGAACTAATGATCCCGCAAACAAAAAGGCCTTTTCAAATTACGGATAAATACCGATCGGTACGTGAGTTGCAATACTTAACTTAATTTCTTGCTAATTTGAACTCTATACCGCTATAGTTGAGAAGATTACCTACTCGCAGAATTCGCGATATCCCACTTGGTAAACTTAGATAAGTGAGCGCCAAACTACAAAATAGAGAGTTTATTTATACGGCGATTGTCAATAGAATTAAATTGAGTATAAGCTTGAAGGAACGCTGGATGGACTATAGTCCGGCAAGTTCGTGCGCGACCCTCCCTAGGGGTGACAGACGTTGGAAGGGGAGAAATTCAGCGGGTAGCGGGAGGTGTAGCGGGGAAGGGAAGCGCGCGCATCCGCGCCGCACGTCATATTAAAATGACGTGCTCACTCGCCCCCCCACCGTCTGTACCCCGCAGGAAGGTCGCGCACGAACCTGTCGGACTATACTATCCGGGACGGAAGATGCGTTGCTCGAAGGGTAGGTACCTACCTGATACAAGAATGTCATACATATGATTCAGAGTCAATTTTAATCCAAGAAATATGACGATCGGGTAACAATCTTCTTAGTTTTCTGCGTCAAAATCGTCGCTATAGTCCGACAACTTCGTGCGCGACCCTCCTGCGGGGTACAGACGGTGGGGGAGCGAGGAAGCACGTCATTTTAATATGACGTGCGGCGATGATGCGCGCGTCTCCCTTCCCCGCTACACCTCCCGCTACCCGCTGACATCACCCCCCCCCCAACGTCTGTCACCCCTAGGGAGGGTCGCGCACGAAGCTGTCGGACTATAGTACTGACGGAGACATCTGTAAGGGCGTTTGTCCACCGCCGCCGTCACCGTCACATCACCGAGGACGAGATGACGGCGCCGAAGTATCGGTAATAGTACATTACGTCACAGGCCGAGTATAAAGCAATTTCTGGTCGAGTGGCATTGGAAGGCCGAGACGAAGTCGAGGCCTTCTAAAGTAAACGAGACCAGAAATTGTTATTTCGGCCGCGGATTGTATAGTGCTTTTCTCCAATTTGCAAGGAAACATAAATAATAAACATTTAAATCGTGACAAAATTGACACTTCACAACTTCTAAAGTTCGCAAAGCGCATGCGCTGGTTTTGCTTACGTTCCGTTTCATAAAGAATGCGCGGGAAATTCACATTCAGCCTTCAAACTTCAAACAAATTGTGATCTATAAAACACCTAATCACGAAAGTGTGAAGTTAAAGAACCTTTTCTTTACCGGCCTAGTCCGGCAATTTCTATTACAGTCCTCTGCGCCTTGACAACATAAATGAGCCCATTGACGTATTCTTTTTTAAAGTAATGAAGCCATTTCCGAGCAAATTGGAGAAAATACATTTACTTAGCCGTGTTTGCACCGCACATCCGTCACGTCGCTGTTACTTCATATTAAAATCGGCCCGAAATAATCTCGTTCTCGTTGGCGTGACAGTAACAGCGGCGGTGGTAGACAAATGCCGTTAAGGCCCCCCCGCGACGTTTCCCTAATTTGTGGCCATGCGGCCGTGAATACAGCAAGTGGTCTTCTGTACTCATCATCTGCCTGCCCTTGTCCCAATTACTTGGGGTCGGCGCAACATGTTTCGTATGAACACAAAATCATGTTGCAAAAGGATTTGACTTAATTTTACCACCGGCCGCCTGCCTGACGTCAACCCTCTTTGGGAATGCAATCGTAGGTGGTATTACCGCCACCATACGGTTGACCATGGTCGGCAGATATTGTAGCCAAGGTCAAAAACTCAACGTCGCCTTTTACGAAACACCCTGAGTAGAATTGGGGTGGCAGAATTCTTAGCCGCTACCACTCGGCAGGAGTGGTCTTCTCTGTACTATACATATCCATGTACACCCGTAGATCTCATATAAAGAGATATTTGTTCTTTGTAAATACGTTGAAACTTTGAAAGTCAGTATGTCACTAAACTTCATTCTCGAATTTTAAACAGTCTGAATTTTGCATTCCACAAACTTTATGCAAATATGAAAAGGCGCAAAGAGAAATTCAGATCGTAAAGTATCGAAAATGCATCAAACTTTAAAATTTAGTTTAGCGAACCACAAACTACTTTTGCTGTGATCAAACTCTCTTTTGCTTTGGTAGCTGATTTTAATTTGGAATTGAAATTCCCTTTTCAAGATGAGCAACGAATATTTTCAAAAGCTAGTATAGGTACTGTGCTATCGCCAGCAATTCCACCAACTAATTTAAGGGGCCAACTTATAATGATGTTTTATTAGAATACGAAGAAAGACCAGTACCTACCTACAAATTGGTCCTTTGAATGGGTACGTGGGTTTATGTACAAGTAGCTCAAAAGCTTTCCACGTCAAACGACTACGTATTAACAGAAAATTAAACAATATTTCTAAAATTTGCTTCGGCTGAATATCGGTTCACTATGGTCAACCGCATGGTAATGGTGATACTACCTTCATTAGCATTCCCAAAGAGTGTTGACGTAAGGCAGGGGGCCGGTCATTTGTCAAATCCTTTTGTAACATGATCTTAGAACATGACTTTGTGCTGTAACAAAACATGTTGTTCTGGCCCTAAACTGGTTTGGGCTTAGGGAAAGAAGACGATAAAAAATGATTCATATTAATATATATTTTTTCGCGACTGTAACTTGTATGTACAAAAAAATAACCTCACGAAAAATTATCCTAGTAAAGGTCTCTGAATATTTGAACTTCTATTTCCTGCATGAAATTTTGAGCTTGAATTTTCGGTTATATTTTACAAAGCGGAAGCTGAAAAGAGCTGCACAAATTCATAATCAGTGTAAGGAGTGTGAAGCAAAAAGGGTGTCAAAGAAAAATGTGTGATCATCACGTTGCATGGAGCTGAATAAAATTCAGTCTTCTGAACTGCTTCAAAAACGGATAAATGTTTGAATCTAACTTACGTCGCACTTATTTAGAAAATCATAAATGTAGACATTTTGTGATTTTGCTAACACTCACAGAAGACATTCTAACATCTACAGTACAATTGTGTCAGATATCTTTTTATATACATGTTATTTTTAAGTATAAAGCCTCTACTACTAACTACTAAGCCTCAAGCCTCGAATCCTGACATGTAAACATTCTTAACCCTTATTCCACCCACTTCCGTGTGATAGCTCTATACCATGTATAGTAGGGCACTACTTTACATACATTGCGGATTATCTTAAATGCATCAGAAATATACAACCAACCGAATCAGCAATGATGCCGAATCGGCCCTTTCCACAGGGTAGTTGACATACAAGCAGATGTATTAAGAAACAAAACCCGACTGTTGTAAACACAAAGTTGTATTTTGTGATAAAAATCTGTTTTTTTTTTATATAGCCGGTGTCACTCGCGCTGCTGTGTGTGACTAACCTAACGACACCTCACATGCCAAGATCCACCAAGCCGTTCGGGTTGTAGCCCGTGAAAACGAATTTCTTGTCCACATAAATAATATTTACAATACTCGCGAAAAACATAACCCTCCTTCTGAGGCAGTAGGGTAAAAACTACCTAATCGCCCTTTTCGGCAGTGGTCATAGGATTTTATTTGCCTTCGACGACCGCATACTAAACCAGAACGTGAGAGCAAATCGTTGTTAATGGCTGGGCAGAAGTGGCTGACGACGTTTTTTTATACTAGTACTGAAAAATAAAGCCGTGTGATGCCGGCTTAGAATAGCATCACCCCATATCTTTCCTGTAGGTACGTAAGTTGTGACTAAGAGATTTGAGAGTTTATGTGTATTGCAATTTTAGACCACAGGCCGACAATTTGTCTTTGGTGATACGTGATACACAGTTTTCAGTTTTGTTAAATGGAAATTGCATGTATGAAGTCGTATTTTTGTAGTAAAGAGTGAGTCAGATTAATTGGCTGGCTTGGGTGAGATCTCATTTTAATAGGATGGTCTACATAATACAAAAATTAGTTGCAAAGTAAAACTATTTGACGGCTTTTAATTTTGGTATCTACTTTTGACTAAAACTTTACATAATTATCCCTCATGGCTGATCATTCAAACTGAACGATCATCACTTGAAGATAAATCTACAAGTCTCACTTTTAACGTATTACTCCTGTATTATTAGTCAGTAAGTGTTTGCTTACCTCCTATTATAGCCATATCCACTTATTGGATTATTAAACAACTCGCAATGGCATTTTAGTTAAATTGTACCTATCCTTTGTTGTAGTATGACTTATCTTTACAATGTGCCTCAGGAAAACTGCAGTAAATTTTATTGTGTGGCAATAATATGAAAGTGGCTGAGTTGAAACATCTGGTCGTCGCCGTGAAATTGAAACGGTTTTAAGAGTCGCGATGTCGCAGGTCTCACGTGTCCGACGATCACTTGTTTGGCAGATGTCATCTTACGCCTTACTTCTCATGTCTACTCTATGGAGAAAATTTGGCATTTATCAACCGGTGCATCGATAGCTCAGTGGCAGAGCGGTGGGGCTTTTACCCATGCGACCCGGGTTCGATTCCCGGTCGATCATCATCATCATCTTCCTGCCCTTGTCGTTTCTTTGACATGGTGTAACTAGGTATAAATTTTCCCAAAAAAGGAGATCTTCCTTCAAACTTGTTCGCTTCGTTTCTTGTCCTAAGGTGAAAGTGTTCACGCTCGTCGTATTTGCTTGGTCTACATTCTAGATCTACGACCAAGGAAACCGAGAGATTTCTTTTTACCCCTTTTTTTATTCCGCTGCACTTCGCCTTTGTAAAGGACTCCCCAACAGACGGCTTTTTGCATCTTTTGTGATAGTTTGCAAAGAAACCTGCCATGCGCTTCAGATAGACTCTTGAAACGCAATTTTGCGATTCAGCTTGGTATTAAAGGTGAAACATAATGGTGGATAGCAAACACAAAATCTTGATTAAATTGAGTCTAAGCCGAATTTTAAACACTTAAAATCAGACTTTCAAATGACAAAGAGCACACATTTAATTAAGTTCTACACATTCTCCATTGTCAAGTTTCTAAATATTTACCTAGCTAGAAAGCCTAAAATATAATTTAGTTCTGAATAGGTACATTTAGTGGAAGAGATGACTGCAGAAATGCCTATCTAACCAAGTACCACAAAAAGCCAACTTTAGAACGTTAACTGACACGTAAACAAGTCGAAAGACGTAGGTCTGCTAGAGCCAATCCTGCCGAAAGATAGAATAGTCGATATATAGGGTTACATTTAATTAAGTACAAATCTCTTGAGGGTGTGGTCTACTCACGAAACTGAACAACTTTTGTTAGAAACTTTTCTTCGAAATATGAAAAATAAATTTGGACCTCCCATACTAAGTGACACACTTTTTCAACATTTTTGTATGGGAAGTCCAAATTTTTTTTCATTTATCGAACAAGAATTTCTA
This sequence comes from Phthorimaea operculella, assembly GCA_024500475.1. Lineage (NCBI taxonomy): Eukaryota > Metazoa > Arthropoda > Insecta > Lepidoptera > Gelechiidae > Phthorimaea > Phthorimaea operculella. The sequence continues at coordinate 2,528,385 of JANFCV010000061.1, forward strand.
ACAAAAGTTGTTCAGTTTCGTGAGTAGACCACACCACCAAGAGATTTGTACTTAATTAAATGTAACCCTATATTTTGATAATTTTTTCATCTGTAAAATGTATGTCTAAAAGTACCCGAATCAAAGTGCTAGCATCAGTTTACCATTGATAAATTATGTAAAAATAACTTGCCAGCGGAATCTTAGTGTGGTAGCGGCTAAGGATACTGCCACCCCTAGTTCGTACCCGAGCTAATCGTTCATACCCGGTAAGACGCACGCTATAATTTGCTTATATTATAATTATTATAAGTAGGTATACTCTCAGGAAACACAAGTTGCTTACACAGACCACTGAGTTTTAAACACTAAGTCAACAAAATAATTTAATAAATGAACTTTAGTATATGGTTTAGTTTAGATGATAATTAATAAACTAACCCAGGGTTAACGTTTTCACTATAAGTTGAAGCTGTAACTTAAATTTAGGTGTAAGTAATGAAATAATTTGAGCTAGCGAACTTAATAACAGTTAATTCTAACTTGCAATTAAATAACAGGTTCTATCTATTTCAGCCTATTGCAGTCCACTGCTGGACGTAGGCCTCCCCCAGGGAACGTAGGCCTCCCCCAGGGAACGTAGGCCTCCCCCAGGGAACGTAGGCCTCCCCCAGGGAACGTAGGCCTCCCCCAGGGAACGTAGGCCTCCCCCAGGAAGTAAATAACAGGTTAAGCTAAATTTATTGCACTCAGTAAGTGTTAGGTTGAATGAAAGACGTTAAAAATAAAGTGCACTTTGAATGAACAAGATAGCTATATTTTTTGAGATTTTCATGTGTTACATGTTTTTTTTTTTATTGCGTTGACTGACTCTAGTGCTTTTTTTTCGGCAAAATGTATTGTCTACTTCACTTCAAGTAAGTCACTTGATCGCCAATGTAAGTATTATGCCTGCGACATAAGAGCAGTCCAAAGTCCAGACGGTCCAACTCAGCCTGAACATGACTGTACGTTACCTTAGCAGACTCAACATTCCACTGCAGGACAAGGGCATACCGCTAACGGGGGGTCAAAACAAGGGTTAATTTTGTTCGGAGAGAAGTAACAGCTATCTCGCTAGCTATCTTGCGTAATGCAGCTCAGTATCTAGTAAAACAGCTCTACCTACAAATCATTATCGCAAATACTTAGTTAATCAGTTTTGCTGCCACACTCACTAAGCCTGGATTGGCGAATTTGCCCTAAATGAGTATCCCATCGCTTCGCTTTTTTCGACAACCACCGTTAAAATAGGGGTCATGCTATTCTGAACCAGCATAACACAGCGAACATGACTGTACAATTACTGGGTTTCCAGTAGCCATCATTCAGGAGTCTTTCACTCCATACATCGCGCTTATCCCGACGTTCCATTCTATTCCATTTACCCTCAAGCGTGCCAGCGCTGCCGTAAATTCTTTAGAGCTACGTACAGCGCTGCAGCCATTAAAAACATTTAGCGCCACATTTGCTGTGTGGCTCGATTTAACTTATTCCACAGTCTCATCTAAATGGCATTTTACTGCAACCCGTTGGAGTTAAAATAAGGAAAGCACCTATTTAGGTCAGCTAAGTGTCGTTAAGGTAGATATTAAACAATTTGATTTAAGACTTTGGTAACCAGTTTAATACCAATTATCTTTGTAAAACCTGAGTAAGGAATTACATGATGTATTTTTGCATGAAGAGAATATGATTTATTTCGCGCAGTGATGTTAGTTTTCAGGAAACACTCGCTTTTATTTTAAATTTGTCTCTTCCTCTTTAAGTGTAACAATGACGAAAAGACGTGAAACAAGGTTGAAAATTGAAAATTTCAGTGTCCCTTTTAACCTAGCAAGATCCAAGGCAATTGAAAGAAGAAAGAGGTTTTGCAAGTTCTTAAAGACTCAGGACACCCTATTCTCCATACTTTACGAGAAAGAGCTATAAAGCAAGCCATCTTACAATATTCTCTAGGTAAGTAATAAAGTTATGAATCGTTTTTTTCTTTATGCGGACCTATTAAAAGCATTTTACCTCAATTTTACAGAGCACTCTCAGGAGGCCAGAGATCCTTGTAAAAACTTTAATAATTACATCTTTTCGCCGTAAATTTGACTTTTTATTATTTTTCAAATTTTAATCACGATCTTTATAAAAGTTTTTAGAAGTTGTTCGGCCGTACTAATCACTTTTATGAAGTCTTCGGGAAAAATGGGCTTTGGAGGTAACAAAGATACCTGATATTAAAAAGTTTTAAAAGTCTGAACTAAAAATTATAACATTAATAAAATAAGGACGTATAATTTTTTGATAGGTAATTTTTAGCCGCAATTCATCCTACCAATTTCAGATTACAACCTGTACTATTAAAAACGTGTTTATATATCGATCGATATTTTGTTTCCATAAGCCAGGTAGTCGTCGAAAGTCTGAGCTTTTGTAGTAGATACTTAAGTTTCTCATTTAAACTCACTTCAAAGTAATAGCATCTGTTAAACAATGAACAAGATAAAGTTGTGTATCTTCGATAGCTTCTATTTAATCTATGTTTGATGCTGGCTTATAATAGCATCACCCCAAATCAACCCGAGGAGGGTGTCATAAATGCGACTTAGGGTAAATTATCAAGGGAATGGGCAACAGCGTTCCTTGGGCACTGCGCTCACCAGTCCATCTTCCAAGCCTGGTGAGTGTGGCAATAGCCCTCGAGAAGGTGAGGCCCATTTTTATCAGTGAACTGTTGTGGCTGTAAAAATAACGGTAGTATAATTGAAACGACATCCACAAAATAGCAATCTAATTTATTTTTTCGCATAAAGGACTTTTGGTTGTTCAGGAAAGGTGTTCCGTTTAACCTGTTAAGCTAGCATGTTCGGGCAAGTCAGTACGTCAATACCGTCAATACCTCCCTGTATGTAGAATAGAATATATAAAAAAACTCAAAAAGAAATAAATGTTGCGGGCAGAGCTGCGACTTCTTCATAATCAATTATTTCAAGTCAGTCAAAAAAATAAATTAAAAATAAATCAAATTTATCCAAAGAAAACACAGATTCTTAAAATAATCAATTGCTCCATGTATTTAAGTCCTTAATATTAGTGTTGATGAGGAAGTTGTTATGAGGAAGAGGAAGCGGATGAGGAAGTAACATGCTGAAAGTTGGAGGATGCGGATGAGGATGAGGAATTATTTATGAGGAAGAGGATGCGGATGAGGAAGAGAAGTAACTTCCATGTCATACTTGTTATACTCGCACATGTGCGAGTGCATTCCTTTGCCACAGAAAATATGAGGTAGCGGAAGCGGAAGAGGAGTTTAGAACTTTCTTTTGTGAGGAAGCGGTAGCGGATGAGGAACCTTAAAAATTGCGGAACTTCTGCATTATGAGGAAGCGGAAGAGGAATCCTCATCAACACTACTTAATATAAGAAAAAGAACATCATGCCGTCTAAACAAAATTAATATTACAAGGAAGGAACCGAATAAGAAGTGCTGTGTATTTTGATTTATATTAGGTACACAAGGCCCGAAATAGATAGCTGGTGTGAACAATGTCACAAAAATAATCGACATTTTGTACTCGGAAATTTAAAAACTCGTTTAATTAAAATTGCATAATCGATTGTAAAAAGTCGATTTTTTTGGAAAAACATTGATGATTTTGATGATTGATGATATTTTTTCACATCCCTAGCTGCAGGTCAGCTGCCCTGTATTTTAAAAGCTCAAATAACAACAAAATGGTGAAATCCGCAGCTCAAACGTGACAGTTCCAGGCCGCCCACTTGTCGGGCGCTGCTGGACATGGTAGTATAAATGTTACATTTTTATTTCTATGCACCTTTACAGCCACAACAGTCCACTGCTGGACATGGGTCTTTCCTGTATCGGCGGATCTTGCCATACTCACCACGCTTGGCAGGCAGATTGGCGAGCGCTGTACAAGATGTTTAATTAACACGAAACGCTGCTGCCCGTTTCCTGGATAATAAAATTATGCCTTACTCGCTTTTTACGACACTCACGGGTAGAATTGGGGTGTTGCTATTCTAAGCCGGCATCACACGGCATAGCCGGTATCACACTGCATTGAACATTGAAGTTTTTATTGACTATTTTTTCACATCCCTAGTTGCAGGTCAGCTGCCCTGTATTTTAAAAGCTCAAATAACAACAAAATGGTGAAATCCGCAGCTCAAACGTGACAGCTCCAGGCCGCCCACTTGTCGGACGGCTACTGGACATGGTAGGATAAATGTTTCATTTTTATTCCTATGCCCGTCACACTTTCGAGTTTAGTAATATTTAGTTGGTGCATACATATGCCACAAAAATAGTCGACATTTTGTATCCGGAATTTAAAAAACTCGATTTAATATTAATCGATTATAATAAATCGACTATTTTTGGAAAAACATATGTTCTTACCAAACAACAATTTTGCACATTCCTAGTTGCAGGTCAGCCGCCCTGTATTTTAAAAGCTCAAATACCAACAGAATGGTGAAATCCGCAGCTCAAACGTGACAGCTCCAGGCCGGCCACTTGTCGGACGGCTACTGGACATGGTAGGATAAATGTTTCATTTTTATTCCTATGCCCGTCACACTTTCGAGTTTAGTAATATTTAGTTGGTGCATACATATGCCACAAAAATAGTCGACATTTTGTATCCGGAATTTAAAAAACTCGATTTAATATTAATCGATTATAATAAATCGACTATTTTTGGAAAAACATATGTTCTTACCAAACAACAATTTTGCACATTCCTAGTTGCAGGTCAGCCGCCCTGTATTTTAAAAGCTCAAATACCAACAGAATGGTGAAATCCGCAGCTCAAACGTGACAGCTCCAGGCCGGCCACTTGTCGGGCGTCTGCTGGACATGGTGGGATAAATGCTACATTTTTATTTCTATGCCCGTCACGCCTTCGAGTTTAGCTGGATTTAGGACATTTACAGCCACAACAGTCCACTGCTGGACATGGGTCTTTCCCGTATCGGCGGATCTTGCCATACTCACCACGCTTGGCAGGCAGATTGGCGAGCGCAGTACAAGATGTTTAATTAACACGAAACGCTGCTGCCCGTTTCCTGGATAATTAAATTATGCCTTAGTCTCTTTTTACGACACTCACGGGTAGAACTGGGGTGATGCTATTCTAAGCCGGCATCACACGGCATAGCTGGCATCACATGGCATTGAACATTGAAGTTTTCATCGACTATATTTTCACATCTCTAGTTGCAGGTCAGCCGCCCTGTATTTTAAAAGCTCAAATAACAACAGAATGGTGAAATCCGCAGCTCAAACGTGACAGCTCCAGGCCGCCCACTTGTCGGGCGCTGCTGGACATGGTAGGATAAATGTAACATTTTTATTCCTGTGACCGTCACGCTTTTGAGTTTAGCTGGATTTGGTAAAGCAGCTAAACAATTTTACATTTTTGAGTAAGACCTTTTTTATTTTGCGATATAGAAGTCACTTTTACCTGTGCTTTTACTAATTACCAAGACTAGATGAAATTAGAGAATTTTAGATAGCTTTTAAGCGTGAAGTGAATAATGTAGGTATTTGATTCAATAAATTTTTATATAACAAGGGACCGAGTAAAAAGTGCTGTGATTACTATATTACTTACCAAACACCCGAAATAATTAGTTGGTGCAAACAAATGCCACAAAAAATAAACTACTTTTTGTACTAAAAAATTGGAAAAATGAGTGTATAAATAATGAAACACTTAAATTTTCACAATCAATTTTATTGTAAAAAATCAAAACAACAATTTTTGCAAATCCCTAGTTGCAGGTCAGCCGCCCTGTGTTTTAAAAGCTCAAATAACAACAAAATGGTGAAATCCGCAGCTCAAACGTGACAGCTCCAGGCCGCCCACTTGTCGGGCGCTCAGCTGGGCTAAGATTGTCTTGTGAGTCTTCAAAAGTTCTATACGATTTGACATTTAAGCGCGCTTCTGAGGCGCGCGACGAGGCGCGCGTAACAAAAAGGACAGACTGCCATAGACGATCGTCACAAGATTATCAGAATCTAGATTATAGAGTTTTACGTCTGAGGTTATCACCCGCTCAAAACATACTTGCATTTCTTTAATTTGCTTGTTGTGCAATGAGTTTGAAGAAATCACTAACAATGAAAAAACTTTACGCCGTGACTTTTTATTGTTCATTTCTTTTATGTGTTATTTTATTGTTAAAATCATCACCGTCTACAAAAATCTATAATTTTGGTATCACATTATTTTTACCGATCAATTTCGACCTCATTGGTTCTAATCCTACAAGCCATATAATCAATTAAAAAAATACTATTTGACATTTGCCAAGATAGTGATGCCTAGCCGCACAATATTTCGCTATCGATTAATGAGTTAGAAAATTATCATCAAAATATTGCTATGGTCAAAGACGAAACTTTGGCATGCTTATTATTATTTTTTGTTGATTGAAACTTAAGACAACACCTATTTCTAGTTTATATACTTAATCATTTATTTCATTTTGTAAATACCTACATTCGCAGTGTGATGCCGGCTTAGAATAACATCACTCCATATCTTTCCCATGGGTGTCGTAAGAAGCGATTAAGGGATTTTTGGTGTGTATTGCGATTTTAGGTGACAGGCTGACAATCTGTCACTATGGTGATACACAGTCTTCTGAATGATTCTCCAAATTTTGCCATACGTGGTGTATTTGTCGTTTTTTACAGACGTATACGCTATGCCTTCCCCGCAACGGATGTAGGCGTGATATACGTGTGTATGTGTTACCGGCCAAACCCGATTTTAGGATTAACTAGTTTTTCCTAGGCCAAAGTAGTTTATCCTATATGCGTTTGGATAAACCGGTATAGACTAGGCTAAACCGGTCCGTCCGATGGCCGATAGGAGAAACTAGTTAATCCTAGGCTGAACTAGTTGAGCCTAAAATTAATGAATACGCTTCAGGATAAACTGGTTTGGCTTAGTTAAAAATGATTAAGGCTACAGTGAAGGAAACTGTAGAGGGTAGAGGGTTACGTCGGACATCCTGGAGACATCGGACACCCTAGAGGGTGGGGTGTAGCATCGGACATCCTGAAAGCTTAAAGCTTAAAGCTTAGAAAAGGTGAAAGGAGTCCTTTCACCTTTTCTCCTACTTTTCGGGGTACATCTGTTCCAGTGACCAACACTCTTCAACTCCTTGGCATGGAGCTTTCCTCTGACCTCAACTTCGGCACCACCATCGAGTCCAAGGCTCAAATTGCAGCTAGAAAGTTGGGCGTCCTGAATAAAGTCAAGCGGTACTTCACGCCTGAACAGCTTCTAACTCTTTATAAAGCTCAAGTCCGATCTTGCATGGAGTACTGCTGTCACCTTTGGGATGGCTCGGCTAAATACCAACTTGCTGCACTGGATTCGGTGGAACGCAGAGCCAAGAGATTAATAGGTGATAAAAAACTGGTGGCGACCAAGCTTCACAGCCTGGCTCACCGCCGCAAGGTTGCTTGCCTATCGGTCTTCTACAGATTGTACTTCGGAGAGTGTGCGCGTGAGCTGCATGAGCTCATACCACCGTCTCCTTTCTTCCATCGGACATCCAGACGCACGGCCGGCTACCATCCGTTCTTAGTTGATATACCCACATTACGCACTAAGCGCTTCAAATCATCTTTCATTATGCGCACTGCTAAAGAATGGAATTCCCTGCCTGCGTCTGTATTTCCGAGTGCATATAACCTGAATCTCTTTAAGTCTAGAGTGAATAGGCATCTTCTGGGCAAGCTCGCTCCACCGTAGATCCCATCTCTGCTCTAGGGTAAGATTGGGGTCAAGAGTAAGCCCATCATAGATAAAAAAAAAAAAAAAAAGCTTGGACGCCCTGGAGGAACGCCCTACAGTGATGTAGCTCTAGATAGAGCGTTAAGGGTACAATCGCACACCCTAGAGGCATCAAACACCTGTGATGCTCATTTGACCGGGAAGCGTCGGACACCTTGAAGGCTCAGACACCTTTTTGGCCCTGATGCGAGCACTTGCAACGTCGCTGTCGCCGATAGCTCCCACGAGCTGTCACATCACAGGTGTCGTTGGTCTGTGGGAGCCCAGCCCACGGCAGGCAGAGAGAGAGGTGTGTTCGAGCCTTACAGATGCTTGATGCCTCCAGGGTGTATGTAGTGCCTCACTGTAGAGCGTCCTTCCAGGGCGTCCGAGCCTTCAGGGTGTCCAATGCTACACCCCACCCTCTAGGGTGTTCGAGTCTCCAGGGTGTCCGATGTCTCCAGGATGTCCGACGTTACCCTTTACCCCCAAGAGCTACGTCACTGTAGTCTTAACCATTTTTAACTAAGCCAAACCAGTTTATCCTGAAGTGTACTTATTAATTTTAGGCTCAACTAGTTCAGCCTAGGATTAACTAGTTTATCCTATCGGTCATCGGACGGACCGGTTTAGCCTAGTCTATACCGGTTTATCCAACCGCATGTAGGATAAACTACTTTGGCCTAGGAAAAACTAGTTTATCCTAAAATCGGGTTTGGCCGGTAACATATGTACGTATGTATCTACATTTCTTTTTATGCGGGTACCTGCCGCACGATGCAATGGAGGCCTTAAAGTGCCTTTTAAAATTCACGCTACAACAAGACGCTAGTGAAAAAGGACTAAAAAGTACGGTTTCTAATACCAATTGCACTGAAATATTAAATATTGTTATTTTGATTTTGATAATGACTCATTAAATAATAGAGATTTATCTGAGAGATTTATTTCATGGCGCGACCTAGGTACTTCTAGGAAAAGTAGCTAGGCAGTGGAAACAAGCATTATTTTTTTCATCTACATCAATAGCCACAATAGTCTACTGCTGCTAGACATTGGCCTCTCTTATCTGAGGAATACCATATTTACCATGCTTATTACCATTTTACCATACCAAGTGTAAGGTGAAAATATTCACTAGAAACTCTACTGTTTATTTCTGCTGGTGTTTCTTAACCGGGTTGCTTTTTATGACACCTAAGGTTAGCAAGTAAACGTGTAAATTCTAAGCCAACCGGAACTAGATATACATGTAGGTAGTTTTCAATAGCATTTAAATTCACAGCTAATTCATCTATATTTTCATCATGTTTGCTACAATTTCGAAATACCGGTAATCGATATCGATAGTGTCCCGAATGTTTTCTTTAGTCGGCAGCACTACTAAAATTGACATTAATTACGTTGTCATCTTTGGATTGATTGAAATAGTTACAAAATGGACAATTGTTTACATTGTAAAAATATATAAATTATATGCTGTATTTTATTATAAAATATCGTAAATAGTGTTATTTATTTTACAGAATAATATAGATATCTTTCTGCCCATAAAAGTGGCCTTAAAGTGAGTTGATGACTAATATATTAGCGCTATTAGGTACTTAGAACTTTTATCATGTATGAAATTTTATTGTGTGTGTTTTCCTCATCTCTCAATTTATACCAATAGCCAGTAACTAGCTGTATTTACTCTTAGATTAGAAAATTCATTCACGAGTCGTCAATTTTGCAACATTTACAGAGCAAGAAGCATTACATCACATGGAAAACTTACTGCTTATTGAATGGATGAACTTATAATAATTCAAAACTATTATGCTCAGCGTTCATTGCTGGTTCAGATATATACCCATTGGATGCCTCTTAGAGTATGACCGGTGGTTAGACTTTGCAGCCAGCCCGAAAATCATGGCTCTACCTAGCTTGAGCTAAAGGAATCCTAACTTTTTTCAATTGGGATCTTTCTAACAGCAGCGCTGGTAGGATCTGCGGCAAATATGACTGATTTCTGTTCATGGCCTGAACTACATGGATTACTAAGGTGAGGACTGCTTAAAAGTACCAATGTAATAAAAAGGTTTTGTACTTACTGTAGTTAGTGTGCAATGATGCAATGCTATCGAATTATTAAATATCTTACCATGATTAAATCTACCATGGTTCTATGTTCTGTTAGAGAGTCATCATACCAATATTAATACAAATTTGAATACATACCTACAAAGTATAAAATGAAGTCGCTTTTTGCGTTTCTCTGTCTTCTGTCTGTGGTGGAATTCACTACCTTTCCAAAACAACGCAACCGTCTTTAATGCGGTTTTTGTAATAGATTTGGTGATTCAAGAGGGAGGTTTATATGTATAATACAATGCTAGGAAAATATCTTACAAAATGAGTTGCAACGGGCCGCTAGTGAACATATAAAGAGATACAGTGTCAGTCATAAGTAGTTGGTACAATAAATAACATTCTTCTTGTCTTTTCAGTGTACGCTGCCACTATTGCGTTTTAATTAAAGAAGCTAGCTTCTTCTATTTGTGTGGAGCAATGAGTTGTTCAACGACCGAACGAAAATAAATTGATAATTACAGGAGGATAAGAACAATAACAGATTCATGAGCTTTCGCAAGTCACAGAAGAGTCTATAATGCGTATAAATTTATAAGTAACGATAATGAGGCATCAAGCGAGTGGCGTATTAGAGGAGTCTAAGATAAGATTTTGACGATTTTCGAATGGATTGCGTCCTAGACGTTATGCATTTTCTGAAACTGCAACTGGCACATCTGCGCATAGCTGTTGTATGTTATTCTCAAATTAAAACTTTAACTAACTGCATGCGGTATTTCCTTTAAATCTTATCAATAACCCGAGACTAAAGTCAACTTCGTGTGTTTAGAAAATAACGTTCATCTGTAATAAAATAGTACTTTCAAACCATTTAAGTATAACGATGATAACTTCCCGTCGCATAATAACCTTAACCTAAAAATATCCTAAAAGCACAATGATCTAAACTCAAATTGACGTAAACTGTTTGATTCCGAAGCTGATCTTAGCGCAGTGGAAGCAAGTTAAAGTTATCTTAAAATCTAAAACTAAATGGTCGATCAGCCTCGGAACAACATTTGACTACGATTCGTAGTGCTCTTTACTATAGCTAACTAAAATAAATTTAATGAGAGAATTTTTGTTCCGGAAAGTTTCCGGCCGAGAAATTTTTGTTTCCAAAGTCTGCGACGGCTCTCTCACAATCTCCTACGAATATTTAACTGCACCACCACAGCTCATATCTAAAATAAATATACCAAGTTCCGGTTGTACTAAAGGTCATCAGGGTGGTGACCTCCACGTAATGTTGCTAAATCACTGCAATGAACGTACTTATACAGGACCTAGCAGCGAATTGCTTACCGTGCGAATTATGACGCCGCCGTTCCCTTGTAAGTCTAGTTTTTGACAGGAAAAAAGGTATCAGGGTTTGAGGAAGACACTTGGATAGGGATTTAGATACTAGACTTACGGCACCCGGGTACCAGCTCGCGTGGTACTCCGTCCAACAATTTTCACAAGCACTTGAGTTCACTATTGTTCATAGTTCGGCCACGTTGGCCCTCAATCAAGAAACCTGCCCAGTTCGCATTCAAAGCGCACTACAAAACCACTATTCACTTGGTTTTACTACCGCACAAGAACAGGGAACTCTTCCCTGGCAGCAATTGCGCATGCGAAAAAATAAAACCCAGACTACTTAAAATATGTGCCTAACACCGGTCGCGCGAGTGACAAAAGTAAGAGGTTATATCGCCGACCGCGCGATTCGCGGGGTTCGCAAAACGAGAAGCAAGATGGCGTCGACCGAGCAGCCGGTGTCAGACGAAATGGCGCGAAACAATAAAACGCGCGTATACATGATGCGAAACTAAACATAAACACTTAATGAATTAAATGCTGAATGTCCTACACGCATAATTTCCAAAGCGCACAATGACCAAACACAATGTCCCAAACATTTAATGTCCTGTGGTTCCTTTGCTAAGCCCCCTTAAGATGAAGCGTGATTTTTAAATAGCCTGTAGGCAACATGAAGTTATTGCAGTTATTTCCGAACCTCTTATTCAGGCTTATTTTTTACTCAGGCAGCAAATATTGCATCGATTATTTATTAAAATAGTACTTTCAAACCATTTAAGTATAACGATGATAACTTCCCGTCGCATAATAACCTTAACCTAAAAATATCCTAAAAGCACAATGATCTAAACTCAAATTGACGTAAACACTTAATGAATTAAATGCTGAATGTCCTACACGCATAATTTCCAAAGCGCACAATGACCAAACACAATGTCCCAAACATTTAATGTCCTGTGGTTCCTTTGCTAAGCCCCCTTAAGATGAAGCGTGATTTTTAAATAGCCTGTAGGCAACATGAAGTTATTGCAGTTATTTCCGAACCTCTTATTCAGGCTTCTTTTTACTCAGGCAGCAAATATTGCATCGATTATTTATTTATTATGGGACCACCTGCAAAATGGCAAAAAACTGGCCAAGAGCGTGTCAGACACGCACACGTTATCAGCATTACAAAAATAATTTTGTTGCTGGTTTGTTTGCAGCTGTATGATTACCAACCGCAAATAGAAAAACTTTTTTTATTCTGAAGTCTTTAGTGGTACAGTATCCGTTATAGTTTTCATGGTAACTTCAGATTGAGAAGTATATTTCATATTATTTTAAAATTTTTAGCATTTATACTTTAGGAGTTACAGCTGGAACAAATTATGGCTCAAAAACGCTCTTTTTAAAAGCAAATATCTTGAGACAGAAACATTTTAGTGACTTTATTTCAAAGAAACCTTACCTTAGTTTTAAAATACCTATTCAACGATACCCTACTCAATATAACAGAAAAAAAGTTTTTTTGCCCACCTTTCACTTGTATGGGAAAAAGCTTGTCCAAAAAATAATTAAAATATTTTTTTCTCAACATTTCTAAATTTGGGTCAAGACGATCTATCTTCACACCATATTTGATGTCGATAGCTCTAACACTGACGGAGTTATAAGGGCGCGGCATACAGACAGACAGACAGACAGACAGACTTGACGAAACTATAAGGGTTTCTAGTAGACTACGAAACCCTAAAAAGTGGATGCTTCATGATATAGGTACATTCGTTCCAAGTTGGCAGGATTTTTTTCTATGGAACATCTCAAATTAAAAAATCACGCTTCAACTTAAGGGACCGTCTTGCGTTTAGGAATTAGATCATTTTGCGACTAGACCAGGCCTGGCGCACTCCGCTGCGTAGGTATAGATTTACAAGTACGTGCGGCGACACCCGCGGGGAGGTTAATCAGTGGGTTGCCGCACGCCGCTCGCTACGCACGTGTTATATTATACTATAAGTATGAACCAGTTTCGATGTACTTAACAGTTGCCTTACAGACATAATAAATAAGAGTTTAATTTAGAAACAATTTTGTAATCAAGTAAATTGTTTTAGCAGATGTTTTCATTAATTAGGTGTTCGGTCACTCAAAGAAATTGTAAACATATATTATGGTGTCAAATAACAATATTATGATATAGTTAGTGTATGATAAATAGTATTTATATTTATGATGATGAATATCATTGATAGTTTGATACTTGCTCATTGTTTTAATAATTAAGTTGTGATAAGATCTTCAGGTACAACGTGTTTGTTTACTACAATGTTTGTCATGAATTGTTGTATGAAACTTGAGTTGTAAAATATGGATAGGTGTTGATTAATCATATAATAAATAATGAATTGTAAGTATCATTATAATAAGAAACATTAGAAATAGTTTTATGATAACTTCCGGCAGAATGTTTTCTAGCACCGCGTGGTCACATGTTATTCATAGAATATTGTCTTAAATTCAAATAGTAAAATGTGAATAGCTATTGATAATTCATATAATGATTTATAGGTCATAAGAAGAACACTTTTTTATCGATTAGAATTAGTTTTATAATATTGTGATAACTTCCGTTTGAAACGATCGTTCTGATTGGTTGGCGCTCTGGCACATCGTGGTTTCCTGGCAGTCGGGTATAAAACGGCTGACTGTCAGTTGGGAACACACATTTTGTGAGAGCGCCGAGCCGACAGCACTGTTCCTGATCTTACCGAAGTTAAGTACTTTTCTATAATTTATTAATTACTGTTTTGCATTGTTATTATGTCCGTTTGATTGCTGAAAGCGAATTAACGTCAATTTAATTGCTGAAGCTAGTTTGTATAATTAGTCATTAGCTTTTCTGTGTTAAATATTTTATTATATTTTACATAATTATTGCTGAAAGCTAATTAACGTCCATTTAATTGCTGAAGCTAGTTTGTATTATTAGTCTTTAGCTTTTCTGTGTTAAATATGGTTATATTTTATTGTATTGTATATAATTATTGCTGAAAACTAATTAATGTCCATTTAATTGCTGAAGCTAGTTTGTATAGTTAGTCTTTAGCTATTTTGTGCAAAATATTGTTATATTGTGTTATATATTGTACATTTGAAAAGAATAAGTGCCAGAGGAGTTTCTTAGCCGGGTTCTTCTCCCTGGTAGCATATAGCTGAACCTGGTGAACATATTGGTAGATTCATATGTAAGATGTGGTTGACATATGGCTTAATAAAATCAATATGTTCTTACTTTGTCTGTTTCTGATTTGTTAGACTACCTTCCCAATAAATAATTTATATATAATATAGACACATTTATAAGTTCTATCCTGACATTCAAATAATAACTCAAATAAATATTTCAAAGCTTATATTCACACAAGTAGCTTATAGCTTTTAGCTTTTACATAAATTATACATAACACATATCCTATTTCTATCTATATAAATCTAACATCAGAAGTGGGATTGCTCCTAGCTACACGTTATTAATGTTATGTATTTTTCATAAATTTTCAGTTAATCCGGCTCCACCATGAACCTTCTGTCCTGCGTGGTGAAGCAGCCAGATGCCGCTGGAAGCTACTGCAGTGCCGAGTCCTGCTGTCCTTCCTGGTGCCACTCGCCGGAGCCTGATGAAGTATCAACACAGGCGCCAAGCGACTGCAGTGCTAAGTCCTGATGTCCTTCGTGGTGCCTTTCTCCCTTCGAAGAGCATCAAGCATAAAGGTTTATCTGAACTGTAACTGGTATGTAGGTTTGTTTCTTCTTTTTTTTTCTCGCCCGAGAACGTGCGGCTGTCAGTCTGGCCGTTTGACGTAATAAATTGTGAAATTTTAATAAGATTAAGATTTTGACCTTTTAAAATGTAATTTCACGCTGTATTATTAGCAAATAGTTCAGACGCATTATATTATGTACGAATTTGAGTCAAGTTACTGAATTGTAATGTTAATAGTCATATAATAGTTAAAACCAGTTTATCAATTTTCTATTTTATGTAAAACTTTCATCATACAATTATTATTTATAGTTATTTCATAATTTGGTTCAAAGATATAGAATTACACTTACTTATACTTAACGCCAAAACAATTGAACAAAAGAAAAAAAAAAAAATTTTTTTTTTGCTTGTTCCTTTCTTGTAAATGTTTAAATATTAGATTCCAGTCAGGTCTGCCCGAGCATGGTTCAATATGTCCTTCTGTCTCGTTTTGACCGAATATCACAAAAGTCTTTTGTTCTTAATTGTATGGCTTTTAATTAAAGACACTTGATTTAATTATAAGAGTTCACCAACAATCATTTAATTATAAGATGATGTTATCGCTGGTCTGGATTCTTGCTTGTGTTGGTCATCGGGTTGGCAGCGAGCTGTGGGGCTGACACTTTAAGGCAGATTCCTTATAGTTTTAAGCTAGGTATCGCTGGTCTGGATTCTTGCTTGTGTTGGTCATCGGGTTGGCAGCGAGCTGTGGGGCTGACACTTTAAGGCAGATTCCTTATAGTTTTAAGCTAGGTATCGCTGGTCTGGATTCTTGCTTGTGTTGGTCATCGGGTTGGCAGCGAGCTGTGGGGCTGACACTTTAAGGCAGATTCCTTATAGTTTTAAGCTAGGTATCGCTGGTCTGGATTCTTGCTTGTGTTGGTCATCGGGTTGGCAGCGAGCTGTGGGGCTGACACTTTAAGGCAGATTCCTTATAGTTTTAAGCTAGGTATCGCTGGTCTGGATTCTTGCTTGTGTTGGTCATCGGGTTGGCAGCGAGCTGTGGGGCTGACACTTTAAGGCAGATTCCTTATAGTTTTAAGCTAGGTATCGCTGGTCTGGATTCTTGCTTGTGTTGGTCATCGGGTTGGCAGCGAGCTGTGGGGCTGACACTTTAAGGCAGATTCCTTATAGTTTTAAGCTAGGTATCGCTGGTCTGGATTCTTGCTTGTGTCGGTCATCGGGTTGGCAGCGAGCTGTGGGGCTGACACTTTAAGGCAGTCTCCTTATAGACTTTGACTTTAACTTTCAACCTCAACTTTCAACTTCAACTTTTAACTTTGACCCTGACTCTGACTATTAGAAAATTCTATTGTTATTGATCTGCATTATTTGTAACTAAGTTTGTTTGTAACTAAGATAAATTTTTCACTTCTATTAGAAAATTCAATTGTTATTGATGTGCATTATTGCCTTTGTTTGTAACAAAGATAATTTTTTTCACTTCGAGAGCGAAGTGCATATCAGAATGGCCGTGTTATATTATACTATAAGTATGAACCAGTTTCGATGTACTTAACAGTTGCCTTACAGACATAATAAATAAGAGTTTAATTTAGAAACAATTTTGTAATCAAGTAAATTGTTTTAGCAGATGTTTTCATTAATTAGGTGTTCGGTCACTCAAAGAAATTGTAAACATATATTATGGTGTCAAATAACAATATTATGATATAGTTAGTGTATGATAAATAGTATTTATATTTATGATGATGAATATCATTGATAGTTTGATACTTGCTCATTGTTTTAATAATTAAGTTGTGATAAGATCTTCAGGTACAACGTGTTTGTTTACTACAATGTTTGTCATGAATTGTTGTATGAAACTTGAGTTGTAAAATATGGATAGGTGTTGATTAATCATATAATAAATAATGAATTGTAAGTATCATTATAATAAGAAACATTAGAAATAGTTTTATGATAACTTCCGGCAGAATGTTTTCTAGCACCGCGTGGTCACATGTTATTCATAGAATATTGTCTTAAATTCAAATAGTAAAATGTGAATAGCTATTGATAATTCATATAATGATTTATAGGTCATAAGAAGAACACTTTTTTATCGATTAGAATTAGTTTTATAATATTGTGATAACTTCCGTTTGAAACGATCGTTCTGATTGGTTGGCGCTCTGGCACATCGTGGTTTCCTGGCAGTCGGGTATAAAACGGCTGACTGTCAGTTGGGAACACACATTTTGTGAGAGCGCCGAGCCGACAGCACTGTTCCTGATCTTACCGAAGTTAAGTACTTTTCTATAATTTATACTGTTTTGCATTGTTATTATGTCCGTTTGATTGCTGAAAGCGAATTAACGTCAATTTAATTGCTGAAGCTAGTTTGTATAATTAGTCATTAGCTTTTCTGTGTTAAATATTTTATTATATTTTACATAATTATTGCTGAAAGCTAATTAACGTCCATTTAATTGCTGAAGCTAGTTTGTATTATTAGTCTTTAGCTTTTCTGTGTTAAATATGGTTATATTTTATTGTATTGTATATAATTATTGCTGAAAACTAATTAAAAGAAAAGCTAGTTTGTATAGTTAGTCTTTAGCTATTTTGTGCAAAATATTGTTATATTGTGTTATATATTGTACATTTGAAAAGAATAAGTGCCAGAGGAGTTTCTTAGCCGGGTTCTTCTCCCTGGTAGCATATAGCTGAACCTGGTGAACATATTGGTAGATTCATATGTAAGATGTGGTTGACATATGGCTTAATAAAATCAATATGTTCTTACTTTGTCTGTTTCTGATTTGTTAGACTACCTTCCCAATAAATAATTTATATATAATATAGACACATTTATAAGTTCTATCCTGACATTCAAATAATAACTCAAATAAATATTTCAAAGCTTATATTCACACAAGTAGCTTATAGCTTTTAGCTTTTACATAAATTATACATAACACATATCCTATTTCTATCTATATAAATCTAACACACGCGCTCCCACGTTGCCGCTCTTAATTCTTTCTTTGTACTAAATTTACGTAAATTACGCGAAAATGAGAATAAGAAAATACTGCATTGCTTATAATTGCTTGAATAATTCTAGTGATAAAAGCCTCAAGTTCCACAAGTTACCGCGTGACATCGAAAGGTAAGAAAATAGGTACCTACATAGATTCTAGCTATGTAATAAAATTATTATTTATTATCTAGGTACCTACTACTACAACGACCTGATGAACCCTGATGTCAGAGTTTTTGAACCTATCTGCCTTCCTCCTTTAAAATTCGAAAGTGACATCCCCACCGAGCGCGCTGACTGTGACCTTCAGGACGCGCCAGCGGCAGAAGAACTTTCGCAAGCAGCCATTCGGCTCATTTTTGCTTGCGCGCGCGATGAGTAGGCTAATATAAAAGTAGGTATCCAAAGCCGGCGCGAAGGAAATTGTACTTTATTATCGCGCGTAAAGATTTATATTTGTTGAATCGCTATGGCGGAGTGCGTCTTCTGTACCTGTACTATTATGTATTCTGTGACTAGACTAATGTTTTAATTATCGTTATAAAAGATTAACATTATTGATCGGTTATACAGGGGATAGGTAAACGGGGACAGGAGAAAAGTAAAGTAAAAGAATACTACTTAGTAGATATCTACTGATTACCACTGAAAAATATGTCATTCCCACGAGGATACGCATTTTTTATTTTTATTTGGCGAGTTTTAGGAAAACTAATAGCAACGTCTTTTATTGCACTACTAAACCAAGATTTATAAGAAGGCTGCTTAAAACCGGACATTCGTAAAAAGATCGAAATGTATCTAAAATAACATGAATGCTACTTACATAAAAATGTCTTATTCCCACGGCAAAACGCATTTATCAATATTTTAAAGAGAAGTTGCGCTACTGAGTCTATTAGCATTATAAGGAATACTAGCTGCCCGTCAGCGGTTTCACCCGCTGCAACCTATTATTCCGCGGGAAAATAACATTATTCGCCAAGAGATGTCGCTGTTAGTTTTCGGCGAAAACATTTAAAACGCGAATCGGCTCAGTCACGCCACCTATTTCAAAAATATTGGAAAATGCGTGATCCCGTGGGAATGAGACATTTTTCCGTGGTAAAAAGTATCCTATGTGTTATTCCAGATGCCCTTTTATATTTCTGCAAAGTTTCATGTCAATCTAATCAGCCGTTTTTGCGTGATGTCGTAACAAACACACACACAAACATCCGCCTTTATAATATTAGTAGGATAGGATAGGATTAACAGCGACATCATGTAGGTATCCAGTAGCTGAACAAAGGTTAACGTATAATTAATACATACTTCTTACAAAACTTACACGGAAGTCAGTAATGTTTTACCAAGAGCGATATCCTCTATCATCTAGTAGCTGAAGAAAAAACATTGTTGTAAAAGTGGGAAAATATCTACATAATATAAGGTTACATTTAAGATAGTACAAATCTCTTAAGGGTGTGTTCTACTCACAAAAACTTTTCTTCGAAATAAGAAAAAAAAATTGGACTTCCCATACAAGAATGTTGAAAAAGTGTTTCACTTAGTATGGGAGGTCCAAATTTTTTTTCACATTTTTAAAGTCAAGTATTTTTACATTTTAATAGTTTGCACTTTTATCAAATTGAAATGCACTGAAGACTTTGACTATTAGCGAGTCTCATGTGATTAAAAGTTTATACCTACTACGTTCATTGCACAATGCACAAAAGTCTAGGAAGGCATGTCATCATAAACCAGCAGCCAGCTTCAACACCGGCATACAAACCTAATTCATACATTCCAACGTTAAGTATGTGTTCCGAAACACCAACGTAAAATCTGTTAAGTGACAGTTACGATGAGTGCATGTGCATGAATATCAGAAGCGTTCTTATTAGGAAAATACTACAATCTTTACGAACCGGGAGTAGGTAGGTACTTTATGTTCTCGCAGCTATTTATACCTATGTTCCATGATGATATGACTTTATTAGGAAGAAGCAAGCAAGAAGTGTTTAATTTAATTTAGGAATTACTAGATTAAAATTTCTATCTTTGTGTAGGACACCGAGTCGTCCAATGATCCGATCAACTTAAAGCACGTATTGCTTTGGTTGACCATGTAAACCAAGGTCAGTAAAAAATTTCACAGCCATTGTAGTTAGATATTTTAATATGACTTCAGCAAAGTTCTTGGATGTGCTTTACTTGTAGAAACTATGAAGCAAAGGAAGCTATCTATATCCTATATGTCAACATCCAAAATGTTTTATAATATCTTTTATCTTTGAATCAAACATCTTTTTACTCTTTGTCATTTTACTGTATACCTACACCGAAGGATACACGATTATGTTTTGTATAGGTACTTATTTGACAACCTGCCTACAGCTTTGTATCAAGAATAGTGTCAAGAGCATACAAAATAAAGTTTTCTGTATCCAACTTATATTCAAAGCTAATTTAACTGTCTGTTTATGTAATAATGAATAAAATGAATATATTTTATAGGAGCAAATAGGTAACACATATTGTCCAAATAATAAATTCATACACGTATATCATTTATGTCAAATAATACAATACTCATATTCATATCATATCAATATCAAACAGAAATTGTTACCTACCTATATTGGTTGTTTTTTATTATTTTTATACCTACAGGGTGTACCAAAAAGGGTAGGTAATACAAGCCGAAAGGAGGTGAAGGTACTCATAAAACAACCTGTCCACACGGAATATGGCTCGAAATATGAAAAAAAAAATTGGACCTCCCGTATAAAATTGCCGATCAGCTGATTGATTATTATGGTAGGTCATTTTTTTTTCATATTTCGACCCATATTCATGGGGAAAATTGTTTAGTTTCGTGGGTACCTTCACATCCTTTCGGCTTTTTGGTACTCCCGGTTATCCTATATGCGATTCTTCTACTTGTAATAAAAATAATCATTTATAGTCGACTAGCATCCCGTTAGCGGTTTAACCCGCTGCAACTCATTTTCCCACAGGAATAAGCTATTTTCCTGACATGTGTTATACACATATCTACCTAAACTTTTTGATCAATCTGTCTATTACAAAAAACCGCATCAAAATCTATAGCGTTGTTTAGGAGGAGTAAGCGAATTCCACGACAGACAGACAGACAAAAAGACAGAAAAAGGCAAAAAAGCGACTTAATTTTATACTATGTATTGAAGACCACTAGCTGCATTCGCGGCCGTATGGCGCTCTTTTACTCACGGGAGTTTAAGACTCAAATGAGAAAGGGAGCGCTCTCTCTCTCTTTGTTCATTTGGGACACCGAGTCGTTCAACGACCCGATGAGTGCTAATACGACCGCCATACGGCCGCGAATGTAGCGAGTGATTTTCCCAACTAAAGATACTTACCTATTTTGTTTTTGGGAAACTAAGTACAGTTTCATGCAGAAAGAAAAAAAATCAAGGAGATAGAAAGACGAGAGTGCTTATAAACCCAGCGTTAGTATTTATGTTAGGAATGTCTTTTTCAAAGGTAAAGTAAAATAAAATACCCTCACCATTGTGCGGTTTAAGATTAACATGTACGGGTCTACGAGATAGCAATTCATATGCTTATTGATACAAAAGATAAATTCAAATCGTTTAACTTTAACGTCTAACTACGTCTCTTATCCACCTTGTACCTTATTTGTACCTTACGCACTTTCCTCTCTTCATACATGGGGGGTAAATAAATTAAAGTACGGTACAACCATTACCTTCTAAAATAGTAAAAATGACTAATAAGTGGTGTAATTTTATAAAACATAATGCAACAACTTCATTTAATTTAAATTACAAAAGTACCTACTTAAAATCATGGATACCTACCACTACATTTATCGAATTATTCTTGTGATAGCTCGAAGACTCTCTCTGCTCTTCCGAGTCATCTCCGAGTTGGAGGAGACCCAAAATGACAGATTCATGCGCGCCGAAACTTCAGTTGCAAGTCACTTGTTTATATTCTTTATGATTTGTATGGGAATTTGGTCAGGTTTGTGACATTTTGACAGCTCGGCGCGACTCGAGGGCTTTTATGACATCTTAGGGCTGGGACATGGTAGGATATATGTTACATTTTTATTTCTATGCCCGTCACGCTTTTGAGTTTAGCTGGATTTGAGAAAAGCAGCTAACTCATTTTACATTTTTGAGTTAGTATTTTTATGTTGCGATATAAAAGTAACTTTTCCTAATTAACTAGACTAGATCAAATTAGAGAATTTTAGATTACTTTTAAACGTGAAGTGAATAAAGTAGGTACTTATTTGATTCAAAAGTAAGTTTATCTGAAGTAGGTAGCACCTAAACAAATTATTTTTATAGGGCCCTCCCGTAACGTTCGTTGTTTTGTTGCGATATTTTACTGCAGCGCGTGTCATCGCAAGCGTCTGTCATATGCATACAAATTTCCAATTTCCCATACTTAAACTCGACGTTAAAAATAACGCAATAACGCTACGCAAAAACTTGCGTTGAAACAGCGCAACGTAGAAACGTGCTTTGCGTTATTTTTACATCGGTTTTAGTAGGAAGTAGGAATTCGAAATTTTATGCATCCGACAAACGCTTGCGTTAGTGGTGCGTTAAAATAGCTCAGTAACGGAAGTTACGTGTGAACCCTGCATTAGTCAAGGAACGTTCTAGTGAACTCTGGAAGCTACTAATACTAGAATGTGTATTCTCCTAGAAGTCCACAAGAATTCGCTATAATGGGCAAAGGATCGAAACTTTGTAGGAATGTCAGTGATTCTGGAATAATTAATTCTAATAATTCTGTGTATAATTCTGGAAGGACGTTAGCCAGGCAATAGATAATTTAATACTCAAACGATAGTCTTCTTATCATAATTAGCCTGTATCGTCCCAAATCATAATAGGTACCTATGTACCTTAATTCGTTTTTCTCGTATACATTTTGTTTGATTTTCCTCCTTAGTCCAAGATCTCTTTTTGCCTTATTCATAGAATCAGAAGTCACTCTACCATGCAAATGTCTAAATGAATGAGATTTTGTGTCTTTTCTTTTTCTTACTTAAGAAAATTCCACTAAATGTGTTTCAGGAATGGAGAGTAATACTATTAACTGCGCCTCAGGGTCAACTAGAATAAGTTTCTCATACAGTTTGCCGTGTGGTATCGGAATATAATAGTATCACCCCATATCTTAGGGTGTCGTAAGAAGTGACTAAGAGATTTGATAGATGATATGTCGTGCAATTTTGGGCGGCAGACCTGTCTCTAGTCATACACGTCTTATGAATGATTCTCAAACTTTTTTCGGACGTGGTGTGAATGGCCGTCTTTTGCAGCCATCTACGCACGATAGAGATATAGAAGTGATATAATGTATGTACGCATGTTACTAAGAGAAACCAGTATAAATGTACCAGCCAGTCGAGTCAATTTGTATGGGACGTCCATTTTCTTTTTTCATATTTCGACCTATGTTCCTTAGGGAAAGTTGTTCAGTTTCATGAGCTGGTTCACCCCTCAAAATATTTGCAGTTGATTTTTTTACACCTTATATATGCTGATTCTTTAAAAATTTAGTTAAGATGCTGCAGATAGTACTCATCCTTAAGGAGTAAGGGAGTTGTAGCTAATGAAATCATACGGCCAGTTAGCATCTACCACAAATTGCATTAAGAGTGAGCCTTGAGCATGTTAAGGGTTACTTTGAAGATGGGTACAAGTACTATCGCCTGCAAATCCACCTTAGTAATTTAAGGGATCAATTTGTACCGGTTACTTGTAGTATTTGTTTGAAAAACCAGTATTAGTTGCTACCTTAAATGGGTAGACGGATTTGCTGGCGATACGAACTTTGAAAGACGATTACATCAGTGTTCAGTAGGTAAGTAATGAGATTGTGCAGGCATTCATTTCAGTGGACCAATAATAATTTAATTAAAATTGTATTAACTGACGTACTCAACTTATACTGTTCATCCTAAGAAATTGTAAGAAAAAAAAAAACGGGCAAGAGCGTGTCAGACACGCTCACAAATAGGGTTTCGTAGTCAACGTTTAAATATCAGGTCTTTCAGCGTTACAAACTTGATTTTGTTGCTGGTTTGTTTGGAGCTGTATGGTTACCGACCGCAAATTGAAAAACTTTGATTTTTCCTTCATCTTGAGTGTTACAGTATTTGTTATAGTTTTTATGGTAACTTCATATTAAGAACTTTATTCCATATTTTATTCAAATTTATAACATACATACTTTAGAAGTTACAGCAGGAACAAATTTCAAAAATGACCCTTTTCCAAGCAAATATCTCGAGACAGAAACATTTTAGAGACTTTGTGTCAAAGAAACCTCCCCTTAGTTTTAAAAGACCTATTCAACGATACCCTACTCAATATAACAGGAGATTTTTTTTTCCCCCCCCTTTCACTTGTATGTTGCCCATTGAAGGGACCAACTTTTGGGTACTGGCGTACTGGCATAAGGTTATTTTTTTATTCTTATGGTACTGGTGTTTCTTAGTGTTTGTATGAAATCCAGTACCTATAAGTTGGTCTCTTAAATTGGTAGGTGGATATGCTTCGACCTACTTTTATCTACTGACAAGTTTTGCGCTAAATCGAGAGCTTTTAACTGAGAATATCGTATTTATCGCATATGAAATTATCTAAATACCTACTCATAGGTACATTTTACATTTCACATGTGAAATTTTGAAACAATTTTACATTACCGTTGAGTTTTTGGATACCCTTTATACCTACATTCGTATGTATATGTGTACGGTACAATTTTTCAAAAACGGGTGCATTCAGTTCAGACAACGAAACTGAAGAAACTTCCATTAAAAAATATTTCAGGAGACACAAAACCATTTTTGACTTCCCATCAGATAGACAGCTGATCATGATTTTGTTTTTTTTCGAACCCTATCAGTATTCGGAAAGCTGTCCCTTACACCTCGTATTTTATTTATAGTTTAGTACGACAAGAAGTAGTAGTAAAGCTTATGGCAAGTACAAATGGAATAAAATTCTACGGACTTGCTTAGCACTGGTGAGGTGAGGCAGTATAGTATCTTAGTATCACTCTAGGTAAAGCCTGTTTCTAGTCCCAAGAGAGTACTTTTATTCCTTCTAGCACTAGTGGTTTTAAAGTAGGTATAATACCTGGGTCTGTTTTCTTTTTTCGATTTCATTTTAAAAAAGTCACTTATTGACATCTGACGGTGGTGCAGATACGATTGCCTGTGACGCAGAAGGTTCCGGTTTCCATTCCCGGTCACTCACAAAGTTGAAAATTAGCACTTTAGGAATTTGTTTATTGCTGGCTGAACCAACTGATTGTCTGAAAAGCAAGATGGTTCCGTGCTTCTAACTTATATGGCGGTCGTTACACAATTATGTCAGAGGCCTGGTACTTGCTTGTAGTAGGCGGTTGAAAAACTCTTACACGACAGTGCATCGAGTTGTCGGACGACCGGATTCTTATTCGAAAAGAAGTGTTTAAACAGCTGTCGTGAAAGAAACGGGTCATACTGTGCGCCGGTCTTAAAGCTCCTTGTCCCTAGAGTATTTTTATTTCTTCCAGCCAGCGCGAGGTGGGTCGTTGCAATTAGCTCACTTACTTCGAAACGAGTTTGTTCCGTCCGATGGAAAGTGCTGGAGATTTTATTTGTCTTGTTGTAAAACGTGGGATTTTAAAGTTGGAAAGATTTCTTTTATTTCCTCTTTGAACGTTATTTAGACGGTTCCTATAGAATTAGGTGTAAATAATTTTTTTGTTCAGCTCGTTTCTTGTGACGTCGACAACCGAATAGGTAGGTAGAAAATATAAAAGCGAACATAATGAACGATCATCGTTTAGCTAGAAATTCAAAATTACTAGGCTTACAGAAAGCTAAAGGCGATTCTAGTCCGAATGTCCAATGGCACTTCGTAGCCTGATGCGTGCGGCAATACCTCAGCGGGATACTATTACAACACACACATTAAGAGGGAAACTAAAAGTACTAGGCTAACAGAACTCTAAAGAAGATTTATCGCCCGAATACTCTTTGATTGTGCGTAGCCTGATTGATACGTGCGGCGATCGCTTGTTTTGGTACTATTACAACACACACATTAATAGGGAATCTTAAAGTACTAGGCTTACAGAACTTTAAGAAAGATTTATCGAATGCTCTTTGGCTGTGCGTAGCCTGATTGATGCGTGCAGCCGTCCTTCAACCTGATACCATCACAACACGCGGTAAAAAATGGCTGCGGACACGCCCGTTCCTGACACCACTCACATCGTATTAGTCTGTGTCTAACCGATTGATGGTAGACCGATATGGCACAGTGGTAGAGTGCCTGCCAGCGTCACAAAGGTTCCGGGTTTGGTTCCTACCTCATCGAGAACATTTTCACTTTGGGAGTTCGTTCCCAGTCTGGTTAGGACATTGCAGGCTGAACCACCTGATTGTTCAAAAATTAATAATGATGTCGTGCTTCGGAGGGCGCGTTAAGCCGCCGGTCCCGATTACTGTTTATGATCTACGTAGACAGCGATCTTTACACCATGTCGTTACACCTACTTGTAGTTGGCGGTTGGAAAACTCGGACAACAGGGTTCGTCGGTTTGTTGAATGACTCGGCGTCCTACTAAGCCACAGTGTTAGATACCTGTTTTGTCTATTATGCCTATTTCCCATTAGTTCAAGATTTACCATTTTCTATTATACCACGAACACGTCATATTCATTTAGTTTTTGGCACACCCAAATTACACAAGTTATTTACAGCCGCGCGAACTGAGAATCTGCAATGTGGAACGCGGGGCGCGCCATTATTATTCCGAAAATGGTTTCCCCCCGTCTCGATTCACTATTCAAAATGTTTTCTGTTCCAATCTACTCAGATATTTTTTGCTCGTGCAAGATTTTGTTTCACGCCCGAAAATTGCGATCGCGAGAAAATCTGTTTTTATCTGCGGTTTTTTACTTTTTCAATCTCGCAATGCTAAAATTTTCGCGAAACCAAAAGCGGCTTTGTATTATTTCGTTTCTTTTCAGGTCTTTTGGAGTGCATTTCGTTTCAGCTGGGTTGTGAAAGGATAGTTAAGTATTTGAAAAAAATGAAACTAAAGTGCAAAATGTTCAATAGTGGAATTGTGTTCTTTTGAATTTGTTTGGATCATATACCTAATGTCTTGGACAGAAAATATTTTATTCCATTTTCATTGATGACAGAAAAATCTGACAATCTATTCTATACAAATATAATAAAATCGTAACTGGTCGGGGTAACAGGAACCTCTTATAGATTTCAGAAAACACCTCTATTCCGCGTTTTAGAAAACTTCATCTTCATAGAAAAGCGACATCTGTTGAAAAATATTTTACCCCTGATCGTTTGTTCGCGATAATCTTCAAAAATATAGTACGTGTGTACATGAAACTCTTTGTGTTGTGTAGCTACTAGCCCTGGTCAACACCTAGGGTACTTTTTATTGCGGGAAAAACGCTTATTCCTACCCTACCCTATTAAAATATACTGTGAACATCATCTACCCCAGTCCATTGGCTGTCAAAAAGTAGAAACCTCTTCTTGAAACCTCAATTTTTTATTACTTTTGTTTGATTTTGACAAACCGTAAAGACATCAGTTTTGACATTCATTGCCAGAATTAACCTAGATGGTTAGAAGTCCTAATCTATACATATAATAATAAAATTATAACAACCTCATGTCTGTACATTAAAGAAAAACTAAGATGGGGGATCTCCATACAACCAATAGAAGCCAAAAACAAGATTTAAAAATTTTTTGTCTGTCTGTCTATCTGATTGTTGTCCGTCTTTAAAGCAAAAACTACTGGACGGATTTTGATGAAACCTTTTTGTTATATAGCTATTAGTCCTCGCTAACATAAAGCCTTTTTTTTCGGAAATTTGCTCTTTAAGGGTGTAAAAAGTTTGTATGAAACTTCGTCAGTTTTGAAGCTAAATCAATATAAATTAATATTTGTCTATTTGGTTAGAAACTAAGAATGACGCAATAAGGATTTTGGAAATTCTACCTTAACGGGGGTGAAAAAGGGGGGGTAAGTTTTGAAGCTAAATCGAGCTGTTTACGTGAATACTAAGCTTTTCTGCCCTTCTTTTTTCTCGGTTACCTGTTCAAGGAACCATAATAATCTATACATACATCTATACATCTAATAAAATCGTAACTGGTCGGGGTAACAGGAACCTCTTATAGATTTCAGAAAACACCTCTATACCGCGTTTTAGAATACCTCATCTCCATAGAAAAGCGACATCTATTGAAAAATATTTTACCCCAAATCATTTGTTCGCGATAATCTTCGAAAATATAGTACGTGTGTACATTAGACTCTTTGTGGTGTTTAGCTACTAGCCCTGGTCAACACCTAGGATACTTTTTACCGTGGGAAAAACGCTTATTCCTACGTGAAATACGATTAAAATATTGTTCTGTGGCTGTCAAAAAGGAGAAACCTCTTTTCAAAACCTCTATATTTTTTACTAGCTGGTGCCCGCGAACTTCGTTTCGCCAAGGGAAGTTTATGAGCCGACAGAAGCGGCACATCATGCAAAATAGCTTTTTCAATACAGAAATGTTCTTATCTCTTAAAATTTTGCCGAGCTCTATGTGTTCCGTCAGATAGGCAGACAGACAGTCCCTTCAGAGCTGATAAAGGTTCTCCATACCATAACAGCCACAACAGTCCACTGCTGGATATGGGCCTCCCCCTATCGGGGGGTATTGCCATACTCACCACGCTTGGCAGGCGGATTGGCGAGCGCAGTGCATGACGTTGCATTGACAGGGCACGCTGCTGCCCATTCCCTGGATAAGTATCCCTTAGTAGCTTTTTACGACACCCACGGGTAGAATTGGGGTGATGCTATTCTAAGCATCACACGGCAAAAGGTTCTCACTAATCATAAAATACGATGAAGACGTTTATCTTCCACCATACCACACATTAAAAAATATCGCAAACTTTTTGCGTGATTCATGCACATTTTAGGTTTACCACACAGACTTCTTCATCTTCCTTGTACCTTCTTGTTTTAGGTGGTGTTTGCTCTTCTAATTTTTCGGCACCATAAGGTTGTTTCTGGGGTTGTCGGGTCAGGTAGGTCTTCTTTTTTCATGAGGTCGGTCATACACACTAACAGATTACATTTTCAAATGTAGGAAGTGTAACATTTATATTGATTGTTAGATGGTCTCCGCGAACTTCGTGTCGTTTCGTTCCTTATACATATATTGAAAAATACATATTTCCACACCAGCGTCTTGAAAATTGTATCCATCACGCTAATTATGTATTAATTGTTGGAACCATATTTCTAAAACCGTAGATGCATTGCCAGCAGATGCCAGCAAAAGCGTTCCGTCAAGCTGAACAACTTTTACTTTGGAGCCATTTCCATATCTCTAATAGTTTAGCTGAGCTTCTAGTGGTGTTCCTGGTGGTCTGCATCAGCTACTCCAAACTTTCGATGTCTTTTCGCCAGAAGAAGCGTCCTATCAAGCTGAACAACTTTTGCTTTGGAGCCATATCTGTATCTCCTATAGTTTACTTGGGCTCCTGTTGGTGAACCTGTTGGTCTACATCAGGTACTCCAACTTTTGATGTCTATTTGCCAACAAAAGCGTCCCATCAAGCTGAACAACTTTTGCTTTGGAGTCATATCTGTATCTCCTATAGTTTACCTGGGCTCCTGTTGGTGCAACTGACGGTCTACATAAGGTACTCCAAATTTTCGATGTCTACTCGCCAGCAGAAGCGTGCCATCAAGCTGAACAATTTTTGTCTTGGAGAAATATCTGTATCTCCTATAGTTTACCTGGGCTGCTGTTGGTACACCTGGTGGTCTACATACTAATAGTAAGGTACTCCAAGCCTTTGATGTCTATTCGCCAGCAAAAGCATCCCATCAAGCTGAACAACGTTTGCTTTGGAGTCATATCTCTATCTCCTATAGTTTACCTGGGCTCCTGTTGGTGTACCTGGTGGTCTACATCAGGTACTCCAAACCTTGGATGTCTATTCGCCAGCAGAAGCGTCCTATCAAGCCGAACAACTTTTGCTTTGGAGTCATACATCTATATCCTATAGTTTGGCCGGGCTCCTAATGGTGCTTCTGGTGGTCTACATCTGGTACTCCAGATCCTAGAGTGGTAAAATGTATCCTAGATGTTGACCCGACTAATAAGGTATTACGACACAAAATTTGGTTAAAATCCGTCCAGTAGTTTATCCGTGAAAGATGGACAAACAAACAGACAAACAGACAGACAAACAGACAGACAAACAGACAGACAAACAGACAGACAAACAGACAAAAATTTTTTTATCGGTTGTTCTGAGATCTGTATCCTGAGCACAATTGAAAGTAAAAATCCTTTTTTTAAACTATCCCATGTACAGAATTGGTTTCGTTTCTGTTTTATTATATGTATAGATTGTTTTTGATTGATTTTGACAAATTGAAAAGACATCAGTTTTGACGTTCATTGCCAAACACCAGTTTTATTTACATGTCTTCAGTGAGAGTATAGTATTCTTTGCATGTCTTTATTTGATAAAAATATCGTATTGAAATACTTTGTTATGCAACAATAAATTCTAAATGTAAGTAAATTACACTCATTTATTAGAATAAGGCGCATGTGGATTGGCGAGAGCTGTGCAATATTTTACATGCACGCTGCTGTGGGGAGCAGCGTGAAATTCCCTGTCTCTGTGTATTCCAGTCCCTGGATGAAATTATCCGATTTTACGACAATCTGAATAGAATTTGGGATGATACCACTAATAAGCATCACACAGTTTATGATTATTTGCCATAACTATCAGCCACAATAGTCCGCCGCTGGACATGAGCCACCACACTTCGCTTGCAGCGCAGTTCAAGATGTTGCATTACAAGGAACGTTGCTGCCCGTTCTTTAGTTGCTTTTTACGACACTAACAGGTAGAATGGGGGTGATGCTATTCTATACAGGCATCACACGACACAATAATTTATTATTTTTATGTGTACCTATCTTAAGATTATCTCTCTTTTTCAGAGAAATTCTTCCCTGTCTCATGGGCCTTACTTAGCCAAGTAAGGAGAGGCCATTGTAAGACTCAGTAGTCACGGAGGTAGTCAAGAGCTTCCTGGCAATGCGACACGTATTGAGTATTGCGGCTTTTTGTGAAGTGTGATAAAGGTGAGAATGGATTTTTAAAATTTTTTGGCTGTTATGTAGAGTTTTAGGAATAATACCAGTAGAGGATAATACTATTGGTACAATGTGAACCGTTTGAGCTCTCCACTGGGTTCTAATTTCGATTATGTGCAAATACGAAGCATGAATTTGCTGCTGCCCGTTCTTTAGTTGCTTTTTACGACACTAGCAGGTAGAATGGGGGTGATGCTATTCTATACAGGCATCACATGACACAATAATTTATTATTTTTATGTGTACCTATCTTAAGATTATCTCTCTTTTTCAGAGAAATTCTTCCCTGTCTCATGGGCCTTAGCCAAGTAAGGAGAGGCCATTGTAAGACTCAGTAGTCACGGAGGTAGTCAAGAGCTTCCTGGCAATGCGACACGTATTGAGTATTGCGGCTTTTTGTGAAGTGTGATAAAGGTGAGGATAGATATTTAAGATTTTTTGGCTGTTATGTAGAGTTTTAGGAATAATACCAGTAGAGGATAATACTATTGGTACAATGTGAACCGTTTGAGCTCTCCATTGGGTTCTATTTTCGATTATGTGCAAATACGAAGCACGAATTTGCTGCTGCCCGTTCTTTAGTTGCTTTTTACGTCACCAACAGGTAGAATGGGGGTGATGGTATTCTATATAGGCATCATAATAAATAAATAATAATAACACAAGCTCAAAGAGTATTTAGAACCTAACGAGTACTGGACGCGTCTTCGATGTATAGGAACCTAGACTGTGGCAGGCTTGCAGATCGGAACTGGTGATTTCGGACAGCTGCATTTTGTCACCTATTACTTTTGCAATAATCTCAGTTAACCTTTCATCCTTGGTTTCAGCGACCCCATGGAACAAGAGGACCTTTCTTCTCAGGAGCAGGAGAAGCAGTGGCATTCTTGAGATGGATCTCAAACTGTCCCATGTGGAGTAGAGACTCCCATGAGGGTAGAGGTCAAACTCCAAATATAATGAGAAGTGGTTGCAGTGTTGAAATTCTTAATTACGGATAGTGATGATAAGCCACTTAATTACTTAGTGCTTTAATAATGTAAATACAAATGCAGTAAGTTTTATTTATTGATTAAAATATGTAGAGCTAAATTAGTGAGTATTATTGTCACGACTACCTACCTGTGTAGTACCATCTTTTGTGATTCATATTTCGTTGTGTTAGTAAGTAGGTACTTAAGCTACTTTTTCTTATTTAAAGAAAATTAATTAAGCATTACTTTTTTGTTAGTGTAGTAAGTAATTACTTTCTGTTTATTTTATTTCGGTATTTTAAAATGGAGTTGTACTAATTATTATTGGTAATCCGGTTGCGTATACCTACTCGACAACCCCAAACAGAAGACCATGGCGCAGAAAAATTTGGAGAGCAGACCCCACTCCACCTTATGTGAGGCGGTGCAAAGAAGTCATTCTACATGTAGTGTGAACCGATGGGAGGCTCAAACGAACGTAACGTCCGTTTCATCTGCCGTAGATCGTGCATGCATCTATCACTTTAAAACTTAGCGATGTATTTTGATGTTTAGAATGGTTGCACACAAATGTCTTGATCAACATCGATGATAGATAAGTTATGATAACTTTTATTAGCTCTGGACTGTTGGCACACAAGCATCCCTTAGCGAGACGAAGTTCGCGGGCACCAGCTAGTAATAACATAATCTTGGAGTACCTCCACGCAGTGAAGGAGGTAGCAGTTCAAAACTGGCTAGAACTCCCATTTTATTTTAACTCACTCATCAGAGTAGATGTCTTCTGGCTTATGCTGTTTTGTGGTTTACGTATAATAATTTGGAAGTAGCCTACCCGGTGACCCAAGGAAGCAGCCAGCAAATTATCATACTTTGCAGGTCTTAGTCTAGGTAAGTAATATTGTGACAAGGATCATTCATTATGCCTAGACGAAGAAAATTAGGTCTTTCTCAATATTCGAGGGGCTCTAAATGGAAGAGACAAGCTAGATCTCAAGAAACTAATGAAGAACATGAGGCACGTTTAGCTGCGAGGCGGGAACATTATGCTGAATTAGTATCTTCGAAAACAGCTTCGCAAAGAGAAGAGAGATTAGCTACTCGCCTCAGAAACGACTACAGCCGACCGTGAGCGTCACATCGTATCTCACGAGTCTGAGACATTTACTCAGCGTGAAGAGCGTCTCACAGCTAACCGCAAATGTCACACTATATCCCGCAAGTCTGAGACATTTACTCAGCGTGAAGAGCATCTTACAACTGACCGCGAACGTCACTTTATATCCCGTGAGTCTGAGACGTTTACTCAGCGGCTCACTGATCTCGCGAGTCTAAGACATTTGCACAGCGCGAAGAGGGGCTCACAGCTGACCGCGAACGTCACGCCCTGTCACGCTACATCTTGCAAGTCTGAGTCATTTAGCCAGCAGCGTGAAGATCGGCTCTCAGCTGACTGTACTTGTCATGAAATCTCACGTTTTCTAGAAAGCGATGAGGAAAGAAGTTCACGGCTGTCTGCTGACCATCGGCATGAAATATCCCGGATGTTTGTAACAGATGAGCAACATGACTTGCGTACGTCGGCTGCTCGCAGTCGCTACAACGAAGGACAGCAAATTACCGCTAATAACCTGGAATATGAAAGGAGTCGTGTGCAAGAATTGAGACAAACACAATCAAGTGCCTCCCGATTGATACAGTTAGAACAAGACCGGCTGCATCATGTTGTTCTTAGGTTGTCACCTGGCGAAGATAGTGCTTCCCAGTGTCGATCTTAGTACGAGCTGTTTTTCACACGCACAGTTTTATGTAGCTTTCTCGCGCGTCACTAGCTCCGATAATTTGTTTGTATTGGTTCTAAGTGCCTCGCCCTCTACACACTACGACCGAAATTACGCGCCGCCAGTTTTCGGCGTTTTCGGTTGGGAATGACCCACTATAAGCGCCGAAAATACGTACAGATCACGCTGAATTACTTCGGACCGAAATTCGGCGAAGGGATTCCGGCTGAATGTGTGTCATCCGTAATGCAAACAACATTGCTGGCGTAATTGCGCCGAATTCCGTCGCGCAATTTCGGTCGTAGTATGTCGAGGCACTTAGGTTTTATTGTGACGTATTTTGATGTTTGACATGGTGGGAGTAAAAAGTGTTATGTGATCAACATTCTATGAGAAGTTAGGGAAAATTTTAAGCTCTGGAGTCCGGCTGCTTACCTAACTGGTATGCAGCACCAAGAGCACGGCCTCACTCTAAAAACATACGGAAAAGTCTCTATAACAATAGTTCTTTATCTTCTGTTGGCGCGTAAAAATTCCTTGTCAAGCTCGGAACTTGACTGTCGAAGATCTCCTGAGGATGCTCCGTGGAGGAGTGAAACACGTGCAGAGTGTAAAACGGTGGTTGCGGTGTTGGTGTGTTATATCGCTAGTACATTTGCATTAGGTTGCGGTCGTACTGTGGTTCACTCAGCAGCATAACCATCCTAGGTGCGGAAGAAGCTAAATATATTTCTATCATTTTCATCAAGATGGACTTCCGCAATGTAACGCCTGATACTATTAGTTACTAAAAATTCCTTGGCGAGACGAAGTTCGCGGGCACCAGCTAGTCATAAATAAAAATATCCTCTTTAACTAGCTGGTGCCCACCTTTTCGTTCGCAAAGCGTGAATTCTATACAAATCTTGTCTTAACAAATAGTTATGATTAAAAGTAGGTACTTTCCACAAAAGAAAAGATTAAAATGGCCAGTTCAGTAGGCATATAGGTACACAGAAGAAATCTCTGCTTTCTATGGTCTGGATAACACCCACCTTCTCTGAAAACTTCTAGAACTTCATGGAAATGACTAGAACAGATAATAACATTCTCCCATCTTCAGACCATCTGCGCCCAAAGGAAACGTACCAACTCATTTGCATATCCACCAACGACCACATAACCCTAATAGACGCCTATGTGCCATTTTTTCCAAGTAAATAGTTGTGCCAACTGGCTGAGATGCGCGAGTCAGGGGCAGGGTATACCGGGTGTAACGCACTAAGAAGCGAAAAAATTTGCTAGAGTTTCAGGGCATTTAATGAACTTTTCCTTTGAATTTACCTACCACTATTCCCAATGGTGGGATATGAGGTAGGTAAATTTTTGGACCTCTCACACAACATTCACAATATTATAAATAACATAATAATGTATCTAATAAAATATTTTTTTATAGTCTGTTCACGTCTCAAGTCTGCTTTTTTAGCCTTTATAATTTTAGCCATTACAAAACTTTTAACCTACAAACTGTTTATTAGCAAAATACAAAACTACCGAAACTATTCAACATTGACCAAAAACTGAAACGATTTTTATTTGGCAGACTTTGGCCCCTGTAAGTAATGGTTTAAGAATGTTTGCTGTCTAGAAGCAGTGTGGTCGATGTATATCCAGTTTGTGGTGTGCGAAGGAAAACTATTCTCCTTATTACGTTGTAGTAAGTTTCACCCTATAGAATAAGCTGCTTCCTAGATGTAAAGTGTGTTGTCTTTGTGAGACTCATGCATGTTTATGATGCTTTTCATCAGAAAATGCATGAAGTACTATCAATTTTTCTTGGTTTTATAAGTACCTGGTTCTCATGTTTTTTTACTGCGCTCGGTAGGTCGAGCACTATCCAAAGACACCGTCCAAAAAACGTAATAATAATATCAAGTTCATTTAAAGTTGTTTGCAACTTGCACTTCATACTATGAATTATTTTAACAACTCGAGGTGCATTTTTAAAATAATTGGGTAACTGTCAGATGTAAGAAGATACGCCGATTCCGGCGTATGATTAAATGCCGTATTTTTACAAGTACGCCGACTCAATCTATTCAATAATCATTTATGTAAGATGGTAAGTGTTTTTATTTACTTATGCATACTCCATCAAAATTAGGCCTTTATTACTGCAGTTCCTTACAGTTATGCTAAAGCTATTGTTCAAATTATCACAATTTACGTCAAGCTTCGTATTGTTCAGCCCGAGCGCCTGATATTAGGAGCATTGCAATACTCCGCCCATTGTGCTATTACTAAGCTGAATCACAAAACGACCGCATGATATTGCGATTCCTGATAGCCACCATACGGGTGCCATTGGGAGTAACAAAAAGGACTCAAAAAGAAGTCAAGGTACTCTTAGAACTAAACACTTTTCCCCAATTTACCAACATGGGTCAAAATAGGGGAAAAAATTTGGTCCTCCCATAGTAAATCCATCAGCTGATCGGTGATTGGGAAGTCCAATTTTTTTTTCATATTTCGATCCACGTTCCATGGGGAAATTTGTTCAGTTTCATGGGTACCTTGATTTCCTTTCATAATATACCCTTTTTGTGCGTTACTTCCTGTAATTGATAAAAACTGAAAGCAGAAAACCATGTAATGCGTGTGAGAATCTCTTTACACAGAACTGGTATAACGGTAGCAACTGGCTTCAGGCACTAGGTTTGCGGTCTCCTGTGACTGCGATAACAATAAGTACTAGTTCTAAGCTGGTCTTAGTCTTACTCTGTGACCTAGCTTTCTAGCGTAAGGCTGCGCGAAAACATGTTGCTGTCCTTCTTATTTTAAGGGTTAAACTGTTTTTTCTTTGCAAACGTGTAAAAAGCTCATACCGGGAGTTACAAAAAATATTATAAGCCGAAAGGAGATCGAAGTACTTACACATGAAACTGAACAACTTTTCCCGTGAAACTAGGCTAGAAATATAAAATTGGACGTCCCACAGTAAATCAATCAGCTGATCGGCAACTTTGTATGGGAGGTCTAAATTTGTTTTTTTCATAATTCGACTTATTTTTCATGGGGAATTTTATTCAGTTTCCTGATTACCTTGACTTCCTTATTATGCGCTTTTTGTCATTCCTTGTATACAAGTGATGCCTTAAATGGCTTGGTTGATGAGCACGCACATATAATCTCATGTTACCATAATTTATTATAATCGTATACTGTAAGAAAGACTATCTCTTGAAGTTTGATTAAATTGTTCAATATTTGTTTTTAACTCATAGTTCAATAACCCTTCTATGATACATTGTTCAACTCTTGATAGTCATTCAATATAGAGGTACTTACAGCTATTTACACAACGTTTGACAAAAGTTTGAGACTCATTTAGAAGAGTTGTATCACTGTAGGTTGTCATGAAGTTGCAATAAACATCAACTCTTAAGCCCCGTAGCGCTTCTTATGACACCCACGGGAAAGTTATGGGGTGATGCTATTCTAATCATAGGCACCACACGGTGGCATTTAACATGAATAATACCTATTATGTTTTTTTCGCCCAATAACGAAGCAAAATACAACAACAAAATGCAGACTACCGAAACCTTAACCCTTATTAAACCACGAATCTGAGCAACTTTTTCCTCACCTGTACAAAATTCGCGATCAGCTAACTTTCTATAGAAGCTTGCGAATTTTTTGTTTCGTGGTTTGAGCGAGCCTGCAAAGTTTTCCGTACCCTGTCCCTTACATCCCTGTATCACAAATTGGGGAACCGGCGCTTGAGATACAGCCTATACAGATGGCTCACTCAGTTCTGGTGACTATTTTGGCACCTACTGACTTTAATTAGAAAAACTGGAATCTCAGGGGAACTCAAGGTAACAAAGAAAGAAGATTTCTTGGATTAAAATTGGTTTAGAATCCTGAATTTTATTACATTCTTGTATCAGAGTATAATTTTTTTTAAGATATTTTGTTTGATTAATCATAATATACTTTAAGATTTTTGACAGTTGCAACCCTGGCTATGTAATTAGTGACATTAGCAAAAATCCTAAAATAGGACCCTTCTGTTAGTTTTTACATCACCTTATAAATAAAGATACTAAGTACATAAAATACCTACACAGTTTTCAATAATTTTGTATTCGTAAAGTCGAAGTTGGAAGCTTAAATGTAAATAACTACGTACTTATCATTAAAACCCCAGTTTGAAATCTGAATTCAATACGATTCCTTTGTTTTAATGAGAATAATGCAAATAAGATTGAACTAGAGACGTAATGAAGATTGGAAATATCCAGAAATAGAAGTGTGATTAAGATTTTGTACTGATCTACTTATAATTTTAAGAGGCATGAGGTAGCGTGTGATGCCGGATTAAAATAGCAACACCCCGATTCTAACCATGGGTGTCATAAAAAGCGAATAAGGGATAATGATCCTGGGAATGGGTGCGACGTTCCTTTGCCAGCGGCCCATATCTATAAAGGACTGCTTTTACCGTGCGTAGAAAGATTTAGGACATGGCTTAACTTTAACAGCCATAACAGTCTACTGCTAGAAAAAACTGCCATTCTCACCATGCTTGGCAGGTGGAATGGCGAGATTTATTATTAGATTATGACCAACCACTATTAAGTATATTATGAAATATTTTGTGGACATTCGCCAATGAGTCAGTGCTGCTGTAAAAGCCGATAAAATATGATCTGATAAAATTAGTGTAACATCGAATTACACAAATTAATATGAATCATTTTGGCAGATAGTTCCTGAAATCAATTAATTTCCGATAACTCAATTTCATTTGAATTAATAATCCAGTCAAAGTATTAACTTTGAATAAACATTTTAGTATGCAGCAAAATTTGTGTATTTATTTTAAAATAGTCAGCTGTTTACCTATACATTTAAACATTTTATTTTAACACTATTAGCAGCTCATCAATTTACCCTTTCATAGGATCAACTTATACTTATTGTTATTATCATCTGAATTATGACTCTCAAACTTTTGTACCACGTGGTGTAAATGGGCGTTTTTACAGTCGTAGGAGTGATGTAGTATGTAACTTATACTGATTAGACTCAATAAATTTATGAAAACTAGTGTGATTTTGTATCTTAAATTGAGTACGAGGATGTGCTTACTAAATAATACTACAGTTTTGCTGTTTCCTTATTGCCTGGTTGTCTTGAACAAATTATTCAAATTTTTGTTTGCTTATGTCATTTATGTTTTTTGTGCAATAAAATTTATTTTATCTTTATCTTTGATAATATACACTAAAAGAAATAAAATTAGAGGTTAATATTACCGAATTTCACCCAACCCTGTCATTGTCAAAACTTGGTAAAATTTTGGCAACAAAAATGAACCTCTATTGTCCTCAAGTACCCTTATTCCGTTTAAGTGGCATCCCTCTTTGTGTAACAGAAAAAATGCGTTTGAATAAATTACATATTCCATTTACCTCTAGTATGAACTAAGAAAAGTTTCTCATAACTCAAGGAGGGCCCGGGGAGACGCAGGGTATTCCTTTTATGTAATTTACTTGAATAGCATTTTTGCGTCTCTATTATTATCAAAGAATAATTTTGAAGAAAAAATATACTGAATCATCAAATGCCTGCCCTTTTCTCAATCATGTTTGGTGAGAAAAGGATTCAGCCATGTTTTATGACCAGCCACCTGCCTGACGTCAACCCTCTTTGCATGCTATTGTAGGTGTTATCACCGCCACCATGCGGTTCGCCATAGTCGACAGACATTAACCAGAGGCCAGAAACTCTACGTCGTCTTTTACAACACACCCTGAGTGGACTAGGGGTGGTAGTATTCTTAACCGTTACCACACGGCGTAAGAAAACTTTAATGAATATTCAGTCTATTTCCGTCACTTTATTAATAGACCAAAGCAACGGACTTTATCTGTAAGTATCTTGTTGCTGGTCATTTCTACCGTAGAACCGATGAACGATAGAGTAAGCGGGTTCTCGAGTGGATGCCACGCCTCGGCAAGTGAAGCGTTGGGCGCCCTTCAGCTAGATGGACCAAGCCACTGGATGCTGAAAACGGAAGTTTATGCCTAGTACCCTGGGGAAGGCTTACGTCCAGCTGTGGACTCTATGGGCTGATGTTTTAATACGAATGTTTATTTGGTGTCGGTAACAAAATATTCCAAATTGGGAGAGAAACTCAGATGGCAGCAGGCGGACTGATATCTAAACGCACTAATAAAATGAGAAACCGATCTTTGACATTGACTAGAACAAAGACACGGAACAAAGTTACTAGAACGAGAGCGGCGCCATTAATTTCTCACTTTACTACCCCATTTTCAATAGGTAGTTTCCGCCTAAAACGAACTTTGTATGTATAGGTAAGAATCCCAAACTTACTTCTTCCGGTCGGAAAACATATTTACTTAGGCCCATGGTCCCGGTAAAGATGTTTGCTATCATAGAGACAAACTTATGGTACCCTTCTTTTCCAAGCGTCGCGGCGGCGTCGTTGTCGCTGTCAAATGACTGGTTTGTATGGGTTTATATGGGCATACCGGAAAGACCGGGCGTTAGTTGACAGCGCGCTGAGAAGCTCAGGGTTTGTATGGGACGCGGTCGGGTTTTTCTACAAGACCGCAGCGACAATGACGCCGTCAAAATTTGACGACGTCATTGACGCGCGTCGTTGTCGCGACGCTTGGTTTATAAGCCTACCATTACCATGGTTTAATTAAGGAACCGTCACATTTGTGAATACCCCATAATAAAGTCACCTACTTAATAGAGGAAGTAAGTTTTGTGCAACAATTTTCCTTTCGTGTTTTTATTTTCCGCCGAGCGCTTTTACCCACTAAGTAAGTAATTCTCAAGGATAATAACAGGACAGCACAAACTTTTAACTACAATTTACATTTATAGGCTGAAAGATCTACTCTTATCAATTACTATACTTAGCCTACCAGATCCCACTGCTGGGCAAAGGCCTCCCCCGCGGTCTTCCACTGCTTTCGATCCAGAGCCAACTCGGTCCACTCCTTGTGATAGGCATCGAGATCATCACGCCATCGTTTACGAGTTCTACCTCGGCGTCGAGAACCGCCTTGAGGTACCCAGTGGTTAGTGACGATTCTAGCCCATCGGTCTGGGTGCATCCGACAAACATGACCGGCCCACTCCCATTTTAATTTGGCGGTTTTACTGC
The DNA here is from genome assembly GCA_024500475.1 of Phthorimaea operculella. Classification (NCBI taxonomy): domain Eukaryota; kingdom Metazoa; phylum Arthropoda; class Insecta; order Lepidoptera; family Gelechiidae; genus Phthorimaea; species Phthorimaea operculella. The sequence continues at coordinate 2,569,599 of JANFCV010000061.1, forward strand.
CTACGTCGATTATGCCAGTCTTAGCTCTAAGTGCTGTATTTCGGACTCTGTCAATCCGTTTGATGCCAAGGACGCTTCGCTCCATCGCTCTTTGGCAAACCTTGAGCTTGGACTTTTGACCCTCAGTTAATGACCAAGTCTGTGTACCGTAGGTTAGGACGGGCAGAATACACATGTTGGTGAGTTTTCTTTTTAATGAAATGGGTAGATCACCTTTGAGAAAGGCCTTTAGCGACCAGAAGCTTTTCCAGGCATTTTCGATGCGACGATCGATTTCCTTCTCTTGCCTGTTGTCGAAAGAGACAATCTGGCCTAGATAAATATATTCATCAACATAATGTATTGTCTGCCCATCAACCAGTACCCTACGTTCGGTGCCCATCAACCAGTGCTCTTATCAATACATTGTTTAAAATGAAGTCGCGTTTTACGTTTCTCTGTATTTCGATGAGGCTTTTTGTAATATTTTGTAATACCTATACGGGGTGTAAGTTAAAGATCTCCGAATACTGATAGGGTGCATTCAGACCATGAAATTGAACAAGTTGCCATAGAAATAAATTTCAGGAAACGAAAAAAATTTTTCGACTTCCTATACAAAATCACAATCAACTGATGGCATTTACTATAAGAAGTTATTTTTTTTTACATTTCCTGAAATTTATTTCTATGGGAAGTTGTTCAGTTTCATGGTCTGAATGTACCTTTTCAGTATTCGGAGGGTTTTCCCTTACACCCTGTATAGAATAGTTCAAGGGAAAATATCTTTTTCACGCGGAAAAATGAGTTGCAGCTGGTGAAACCGCTAACGAGCCGCTTGTAGAATTTATCTTACTTTTAACTTCATCGCCTTTGAACTTTTAATTCGTTAAGCATAGGTAAAACTATGTTCTCTACGTCTACTTTTTCCTTTAACGGTTTTGGGTGTGAACTGATACCTATGTGTCATTAATATTTTTGATCAGTTCAAATACGCTATTCTAAATTCAACAGACATTTTAAATTTCACAAATACGATTTAATTCTTTATTATTCAGAATTAGTATAATCAATAAAACCTAGATAGATTATTATCTTTTGACAGGTAGCATTCGCTTATGATGCATTATTTATTTGTCTGAAAACTCTTGAAAAGATCGTAAGTAGGATAGTAGGTGAATACTAAGCTATCCTTAATCGAAGTCAATAAACACTGATAAATTCAGACGCACCACAAAAAAGAGAGTTTAAAAAAGATTCACTCGACCCTATTCAGCATTTTCGCGTTTATCACTTGTATTGTATCATAGCCAGGGACGCTAGTGTCAAAACTCTCAAAGTTTATGAATATCAAAACATCAAAATCTGATACAAGAACGTCATGATTATGATTCCAAGAAATATGACGTTTGTGGTAACCATTTTCTTAGTTACCTTGAGTTCCCCTCAGATCCCAGTTATTGCCAGTAAGTGTCAAAATTGTCGCTTTTACTGAGTGACCCATCTGTATAGGTACGCGCCCCACGTCGTTTTCATAATTTGTGGACGCACTGTGTCACTTTTATATCTTGAGTGAAAAAAACCTAATACGGCGTGTAAGGGAGAGTCTATCCGAATACTCTATCGGCCGTTTGGACTGTAGCCCGTGTAAAATATTTTAGTTATCCACATGCATTATGTAATACATACATACAAAAAAACATACTTTCGAAAAACATAACCTTCCTTCTGAGGCAGTCAGATAAATAATGTTTTGTCATGTATGATAAAAACTTCTGTCATAAGCATCATATACAGGGTGTTAGGGACGGTCTACCGAAAACTTTGCAGGCATGATCAGACCATCAAACTGAACAACTTTTACTATGGAGCCAATGGTGGGAAACGAAAAAAATTTTTCGACCTCCTATACAAAATTCACGATCAAGTGACTGACTTTGTATGGGAGGTCGAAAATTTTTTTTCGTTTCCCACCATTGGCTCCATTTACGGCGTGTGGTTAGGGCTTAGAATACTGTAATCCCTAGTCCACTCAGGGTATTTCAAAAAAGGCGACGTAGAGATTTTGATCTCTGCTGAATATCTGTCGACTAAAAGGTCAATCGCATGTTGGTGATGATACTACCTACGGCATTCCCAAAGAGGATTGACGTCAGGCAGGCGGCCGGCCATAAAATATTGCCAAATCCTTTTACGACATGATTTTGTGCTCTCACAAACCATGCCCCCACCTCAACTGCTTTGTGAAAAGGGCAGGCAGATGATGATCACGAATTTTGCTTGCCGACAAAAACATGTATCAGAAATCACAGATTGCTGCTCAGTGTCTATCAAAGATAACGCATGATTAATGTCAACAGAAAGTAAAGTTTAGTCTACAACATTATCTAGCGGATTTCGATTTGCTTTTAATCCTCGATATCAATTTGATTAGCAATATAAATAAAACTGTTACTTATGTTTAGTCATTATTTGTAAGTGCGTAAGCAGAGATAGAACAGATTTGAAATAGAATTTGCTAAAAATATAGTTAAAGCGTCAGTGAAAAATTATAAAGTAGACTAAAAAAAGTTAAAATTAGAAATTGTATCTTCTACTAAAACTTTTTTAGAAACTAATAAAGTAATTGTAAAAACAGTGGAGAGATCTAGGTTCTATATTTCGTTTTTCTCGATTTTGATATAGAATAAAATGGCGTGGAATAAAGTTGCCATAGTGTTTGTAATAATAAGTGCAAGTTTGGCTACCGCAAACAGTGTATTTGACCAGCAGTTGTATGAGGATGTGTTGGATCCAGGATTGTGTCAGCAGCAACTGGTGTTGCTAATGAATAATTCGCTGAGAAATCAATGTAAGTTTTTTTTGCAATCTGGATAGGTATATTAAAGAAAATTGATTAAATCTGGAATCTGAGTATAACCAAGATAATCGTACATATTTCAGGTAGGTAATCATTAACAAATTGATGCTAGTCTGCTTAAAAATATGACAACCATAGACGATAATCTCTTATCTCATATCCAATATCCAATTTTAAACTGTTTAAGTCAATCGATGTAATATTTATTTCATTCGTAATTTTGCGTTTAAACATCGTGCGTTCAGAGCATTCCGTGTGGTAGCGGTTAAGAATACTACCACCCCTAATCCACTCAGGGTGTTTCGTAAAAGGCAACGGAGATTTTTTGACCTGGACTGAATATCTGTCAACCGTGTGGTGGCGGTGATATATATATATATATATCACCTACAACAGCATTCCCAAAGAGGGTTGATGTCAGGCAGACGGCCGGTAATAAAACAGAGCCAAATCCTTTTGCTACATGATTTTGTGCTCTAACAAAACATGTCACGCCGACACCAATCGATTTGGGATAAGGGCAAGAGGATGAGATGATGAAGATCGTGCGTTCAGATAACTTTTCGAAATATCTCATACTAGCTGCCCGTCAGCGGTTTCACCCGCTGCAACCTTTTATTCCGCGGGACAAAAGCATTACTCGCCAAGAGATGTCGCTGTTAGTTTTCGGCGAAAACGTTTAAAACGCGAATCGGCTCAGTCACGCCACCTTTGCAAAAATATTGTAATATACGTGATCCCGTAGGAATAAGACATTTTCCCGTGGTAAAAAGTAGCCTATGTGTTATTCCAGATACTCTTCTATATTTGTGCAAAATTTCATATCAATCTAATCAGCCGTTTTAGCGTGATGTCGTAACAAACACACACACAAACATCCGCCTTTATAATATTAGTAGGATTACTCCACCAAGTTAAGCAAGATTTAAGGTAATGATATTAAAAGATACGTTAAAAAAGATTTATCAACCGCTGAATTATTTGTCAACAGTTTTCGATGCAAGCTTCAGGATCCCCAGTGGTATATTAACAGGAAATGTCAATGACTTGGGAGACTATCACCAATGCCTGAGAATAGATCAGCAGGTAGAAAGCCAACAGATTCAAGGGAAATACTGCGCAATAACAGTGCCTTTGCAGCAACAAAATCCCATACAATGGCCTAACTTTCCAGAATGGAACATCACTATACCAGATTTGAATGGAACATTTCCAAATATAACATGGCCAGAAATACCAGAAGCTGTGAATCCAGAAGACGACCAGACAATGAAACTGCTACAACTGAAATTGTGGGCTCAAGCATTTGCAGGCATTCATCAAAACCCTGAGCCACTCGGAGCACAACAACCTAGGTAAATATTTAGAATAGTCTAAAAGCAAGAAAGATAAACAGCTTTCAGTAAAATGAAATCATCATAATGAGTAAGCTTTGTTTTCTAAGAAGAGCTTAGCCAGATACCAATCAGAAGGATTTGCAAAAGATAAACAATGAAGAATAATTCGATTATATTCTCATAGTGTTTAAATAATATTTTTTCACATGTAGGCATATTTGTAATACTCAATTTAATTTCTCCAGGATCTTTCCAATGCTAATAACGGCTACGCAAGGAGCCACCCTAGCAGTGTGTATACCTAAGGTCTGCTCTCCGAGACAGGCACTAAACTTTGTACAAGAGATGTCAGGAATCCTCAACATCACATTTAACGAATATTTCTGTCGGTTGCCAAATGATAAACCCTTCACTACAGTTGACTACGTGGCAATGTAAGTATCCCATCATTACAGTCAAAACACAGTATAAACTCTTTCCAAAAACATAATCAGTAATTATGGTTAAGAAAAATCAAAATATAATTTATGCAAGGGCATGACAAAGCAATTTTTTCGAAGAATTGATTGCAATCTAAAGAAAGCATTAAGATTGATGATCAAAATTTTGGCTTTTAAATTGATCATCGGATTAGAGATCTACCTAATTCTGGAAACAGTCATACATAATCATTGGCCCTTGTGCCTTAGGCCTGATTTATTGATTAGATAACAGATATTTTATTTACAAGTAAAATGTAGAGACCTACCTACCTCCTATATTTTCAGTTTAAATTTAATTCAGAGCCATATTTGAAAAACTTCATGATTGAATTATGAATAATAAATTTAATCATGTCAACAAATTTTTCGTCCCAATTGTGGAAAGTAACAAAGTATCAATTGAGTCTGTTGTTTCAGAGCAATTTTCTCGTTCATTGGGTTGTTAATCGGAATGAGCACTGCATATGATCTCGTGCAAGTATTCCATTATAAGAGAGGTAAGTAAATACTACGTTCATTAATGTTGAAAGCATTGTCGGTGGAGTATTGACTTTCCGAGCTCGCTGTTTCGAGTTGGGATTACCACATGTTGATTCAAGTTTTAATTAAATTAATGTAAATTTTTGAACAATAGTCTCTGTATAAGTTTCACATGCCTATTTGGTGTCAAATACAAAAACGTTATTTTAAAATTAAAAGACTCATTATTTACATAAAAATTAAAAAACTCACAAGACGCTTTCACATTTTCAGATGCATCCAGAATCAGTCCTCTCTACCGTAGTTTCTCTTTATACACGAACACCCGACGTTTCTTGACGTTCAAGTCTTCGCCCGGAGCTCTTGAATGCGTCGACGGCATAAGAGCCATCTCGATGTTGTGGGTAGTGGTCGGACACACCTACAGCTTCACTCTGCTTCGGTTCATCCACAACATGTTTGACATCTATGAGGTTAGTAAACACCACTGTCATACCTTTCATAAAAAAATGTTTGTTTTCTTGTCTTGTATTATTCATAAAAACTCAAACGCTAATATCTTTTTTTCAGTGGATGACTGATATATCAAGCACATGGATCAACGCGGCCCCTATCACTGTTGACACATTTTTTATGCTAAGTGGAGTCCTAGTAGTCTACACTACAATTGGAAAAATAAGTAGAGGTTTGTAAAGTTGTTGTTATATTTTGTTGGGTATAGTATATTTAAAAAAAAAAACAGAATTTCTTTATAGTAAATAGACATCAGTTTAAAAATTCTTTCCAAGCATTGGGTTTAGTATATTAAAAAAAAAAACAGATTTTCTTTGTAGTAAATAGACATCAGTTTAAAATTGTTATCTACGCATTGGGATTAGTATATTAAAAAAAATACAGAATTTAATAGACATCAGTTATGATTTCCTTCCAAGAAATTGTTATCTACGCATAAGGGCCTCGGTTCCAATTTCTCGAACTATTTTGATAACACATTATCTAATTTCAGATACTTACCTGCCCAATACCATAGCATTTATAAGGTATCGAATTTCATCAAAACATTACAGATATAATGGAAATCAAAGTACTTACGATAAATATTCGTGTGTGTTGTGATAATACCTTGTGTGATTCATGATGACTTTGTAAAATCTGTTTTCACTTACTATCGAGAAGTTTTATATAATGACTCAAAGCAATCGAGGATTATCGACATTAATGATTTTTTGGAATTATGAGTATAACAATTTTAATCTTTTCTCTTTCTATAAATAAGTTTGCAAATAACATGATTCATTTCATAGGTTCAAAGTATCATATTTTTGTCTTATCATCAGACAGTGAATATTTTTTGTACATTTACGTTACGGGGCATGTTAACCAACATATTTTTAACCATTTGAAGTCATGAGTACAAAAAATAATATTTTTTCTGTAATGATATGATAAGGTATAAGCTAGTTTATCCCAACTATAAAGTTTAAGCCAATTTATGGATATTTTGCTCATCGGGCAGTGTTTAACCGTATTTTGTAAATTCACAGAGCTTGTTGAACATGTTTTATGATTTCTTTTTCAGCCCGTTTCATTCGCGCCATCCCCATGTTCTACCTGAACCGTCTCTTGCGGATGTTCCCTCTTCTGGCTGCAATGATACTCTTCCAGGCTTCTCTGATAAACCACCTGGCAGACGGACCCTTCTGGCTGAATGTATCTTCGATATCAGAAAACTGCCGACAGTACTGGTGGTCGACCTTGCTGCATGTCCAAAATTATGTGAATCCTTATAGCATCGTAAGTATATACGTGTACAACATTGGTTCTATTAACTATTTGGAGTTTGCATTAAAAGTTTTACATATATTTTCGAGAAGTGTGTGCTATACACGCTTAATTTCATGTTATTAGGTAGCTCAAAAACTAAGTCAAAGTTGCCAAATTGATTTTTGTATCTTCGAATAATCTACCTGTCTTACTTACCTGTAAATGTTATTCTTCAGTGTCTTCAGCAAACCTGGTACCTATCAGTTGACATGCAGCTGTACTTCGTCGCTCCTCTTGTACTCTTGTTCCTCTGGGCGAAACCACTTGGCGCCTGGTCTGCTCTCGTCTTTGCTCTCTTGCTGTCTCTCGTCTCTTCTTCTCTCTTCAGCTTCTTGTATGACTTCTCTGCTGCTCTTGCTAACTTCAGGTTCGTTAAAAATAAGTTTTTTCTTAATTTGTTCTTCTCTTGCTTTCAATTTGTAATTAGCATCTAACCCAGTCATGAATTTAATTGACTCAAGTAAACTTTCTTGGCTCAAATCAAATAAAATGTCATCTACTCGTAATTTTAGTTTCTATATTTCTATTTTGTTTCTTTAATGGTGATTTCCTTGTTTGCAGTCGAATAATAGAATTCAATGACTACGTAAAATTATACTACGTCAACACTTTGGCTCGTGCTCCTCCATTCTTTGTCGGAATGGTCTACGGATACTTGCTGGTTGTCTTCAGGGACAAGAAGATTCGAATCTCAAGAGTAAGTTACATCAGCATTTGTATTGTTTCTTCGTTTCTTCGTGTAGACTTGTAACTTTTCCCAAATCTTCAAATATCTTTTCATTTGGTTTCAGTGAAATATTATTTATGCTTTGTGTTTTATTTTTTCAGTTCAACAACATTATCCTCTGGCTCTTGTCGCTACTGATGATGGCTTTCTGCATCTTCTCAATGTACCCCGTGATGCAGCCCGACCACACAGCACAGCAGTTTGACAATTTCTTGAATGCCTACATGAGGGCAATCTGGGCCGCAGCGTTAGGTTGGGTCATCTTTGCCTGTGTTAAGGGTTATGGTGGTAAGTACCGTTTGTCTTATTGACATTGTACTTACAAAAATTTAAAACATTATAACGTGTCATTATAAAATTCGAGAAAACTAGCCAAGTCGGTAGAGATATCGCAAGTTGCAGATTGATGCCTGTGATGCAAATTGAAAGTTTCCTACAACATTTTTTTCCTACTGTCTAAGCAATGAAGGCCTTCTTACTTCAATTTAAAAGATGGCAATCCAATTCATTTCTTATGTTGAGTCAGCTACAACCTGGACTTACGCAAATTGTCTATTTCAGGACCAATCAACTGGTTCCTATCATTGACCATGTGGAAGCTGCCAGCCCGTCTCTCGTACGCCGTCTACCTCGTCCACGTGACCATCATACTCGCCAACGGTGGTACTGCGGTCAAGACACATTACTTCACTCCTATGGAAGCGGTTAGTAAACAACAATGCTATGTTTATTTTGACAGTTGCAGTAGAATGAATAAGTTTGTGAAAAACAGCTCTCGTACCATACTTAAACGTTGGTGAAAACAGATTACCAAAAATATCGCGATATCGAAAGCTCGAAGTTCAAAAATTTAGTTTTCATTTTTGTACCTAGTGCCATATAAATTCTTCCTGAATCAAGACACAGTCAAACGTTTCAGAAAATTGATTCTTAAATTTACGAAATCGAAATAAGGTAAATACTCGAAATCTTAAACATCACGTACCTAATACTATTAAATATTTAGTTAAACCGTTACAGTTTATTACTCGAAAACTACTTCAAGATGAAAGTCCGAGCTCGTACTCATTTTATTAGCTGCCGTGAACTACTGGAGTTTCGGTAATTAAAATAGTTGGTGGTACTTTTGCCAGTAAATCCACTTACCTATTTAAGTGATCAGTTTATACTGGTTTTCCTTAGTATTTATACGAAGAGCTAGTATAAATTAGTCCCTTAAATTTGTAGGCGGATTTGCTGGCGATAGTGCGTGAATATTCCTTAGTCGTTATAGTGGAAAATTTTAGTTGCAGACGTATTTGGGCAAAGTGCGATAAAAGATAATTATTATCTTTGTATATCATTTCTTCGTCATGACAAGAATGACTCATATCAGTTATTTCAATACGCGTAATATCGTGACAAGTTATGACTAGGGGTCAGTTATTATCATTGGAACTCATTTACCCGCGAAATTTTAATTTTTCCTGCCATTTCCATTATACACCTTCCTCATAAATCACTCTATCCATTACAAAAACTGCATTAAAATCAGTTGTGTGGTTTAGGGGGAGTTAGCGAATTCCACGACAGAGAGATAAGCAAAAAGCAACCTCATTTTATAGTTGTTATGTATTGCCGCATGCGTCTGACAAATGAAAAGAAATTTCGAATTCCCCTGATTATGAAAACTAACTACAAAATAACTTGCTTTGTTTGACAGACGCATCTGTTGTTGCGTTGTGTTGTTCTTAATCGGTTTGGAGAGTTCCTTGCATCTGGCAGACGCATGCGTTAGCGCTGGCTGCTATGAAAATACGCAGCAACGGACGCCAGTTTGTGCGCCGCCGTTGCCTTGAATTTGTAAAGTTTTTCAGTTTCTCAAATGATAAGTTTTGAAGCAGAAATTCAATATCTAAAACTTTTTGTGTCTTAAGTGAGTAAGATTAGCCCTTCCAATGTTTGTTGTGATTGCAGCAATAAAAGAGATGTTTCAATCATTAGTAGGCTTTTCAAACTTCTTTCATTACAATTGCTAACTTTTCTCTTAATAGTCACTCGTTACCTTTGAATGTTGGATAAGTACTAATTAATTGAGTTTTCTTAGTTTTAAAGGATTTTATCTAGTAACTTGGTATGTTTTACCAACTTCAAAATTTATCGTTTTTAGAAATCGAAAATAATTTCAAAATATGAAACAGAAAAAATGTCATGCATCATCGACCAGGGATCGAACCCGGGCTGCTAGACATTTTTTCTGATTCTTATTTCCATTTATGAGAATAATGTGGCACTGTGAGTGACTGCATTAAAATCCCAATACGAAGATAATTTGATAGATTAGTTAATTTGTAATTTTATTTTGTAGTACCTAAACGCGCGTACCTGTGTGCGTACTATAACTATTCACTTTTAATATATCGGTCTCAAAAGTTTGCTAAAGATTGGTAGGTATTTATTAGGGTGCTTGAGATAAAGGCAGAAAGATGATCCTTGGGAAAAGTTGTACCTTATCACCAGCCCGTCCTGCAATTTTTGCTATCCATCACTAGTTAAATTTCACCCAGTATAATTACGGTCTGGTATTCATATAACATTTTTTTACAGTTCTACCGGTTCGCGTCTGATGCAACGTTCGCGTTCATAGCAGCATTCATACTGTGCATATGTATCGATGCGCCCTGCTCTACGTTACAAAAACTTCTCTTGGGAGGAGGTAAATAATATTTCTTCAAAGTTCATGTTATCCACAAAATACATTTTGTTTCTTTCTAGATCTTTGACATGGAATGTTCTTTAATAATATTTTTTTTTTTATATATTTGATCTTAGATACACAACTTGTTTAAATAAACTTTGACAACTTGTGTGTAAATTCTTTAATGTCAGCTTATGTGTCAAATCAATATAAAATACTGTTAATGTAAAATGTGTCTTAACCTTTTATATCTTTACAGGAGGTCAGAGAAAGCCACAGAAACCGACGCAACCCGAAGCTAGAAATGGCAATGTCGCCGAATTTGAAACTGGAAATGTAATCAAAACTGCGTTATAGTTAAAGTTTAGATTGTGTAATTAATTGTTACGTTAAATTCGGTCGCAGTTCGATTTGAGCTGTAAATTGCATCTATTACAATACCACGATATATGTACAGATAATTATCGCCATATTATAGATATAAGCTAAAAAATCTCAATAGGTTAAGTAATTAGTTATAGACAATAAAATTTATAAATGTGTACCTTATAGACTTTTTTTACTTTACGTCCCGTTATGAGTCTGCTGCATAAGGATTTCGTTGATTTGTCATAAAATAATTTCGAAGTTAATAAAAAAATAGAAAAAACCACAAAATGATAAAAACGTACATCTTACAGTAGCTCTGTAAATATTTTTTACAAATATTGGACTGGCAAATAGTCTGCCTGATAAGAGATATCCTTAAGGCGCTGTAATGTAATGAATTGAAAAATACACATATTATTTAACTTTTAAAAATTTTGGTTTGTATCTTTAATATAAGTTTTTAGGTACTTACTGTATGTTTAAGATCAATTTTATTGTTTTCATCTATCTACAAAATAAACAAAGTATTGTATTGTTTCTGGTGCATAGGTGTTTGATGAATCATTTAATTTTTTTATTCAACTCAAAAATTACTTAAAATTATACATTGTAAATTGAAACAGATGTCTTGGGTACAGTATTGACTATAAAAAATACACTAGGCTTAATTATAGACTTCTTATCTGACATGTTGACACCGGTAAATAAAGTAAACCATTATTGTTTGATCAAATACATACCCTGTCAGTCGGGAGATATTCTTCGTTTCTGCTTGTCATTTTGCCAGTCCTTGCTGGTATAATGCTTGTGGCAATACCACAACATCAGGTTACGCAAAAACTCAGAAGTTACGTGGAAGTTAAAGAACTAGGAATATAAAAAAGGAACGTAAATAAAAGTTTTTAGTTCTGTGCTTGCCTGTTCAAGACACGGCAGAATGGGGGGAAAGCAGAAGGAAGAAATTGAACGTAAGTTATGTTTATTCTATTTTTTTATTACAGAAAAAATAGTATTTAACAGAAATTTTCTAAATCTTAACACTATTATTTCTCCACATTTTTTGTCACTAAGCGAACCAACGTAAACTTAGAAGGAAGTTTATTGTATTTAATAGCTACTATTAAACATCTTTTATCAATCAAAATCGTAATAATAATTGTTTTTTACTACTATTCTATCTGCAAGCAAAGAAAAGATTACAAACAAAACTTTATTTTGAAGTTTTAAGGCTTTCGGTGATAATAAAATTTGATAAAATCGCTTGCGGGAAAAGAACTAAATGGCAGTTTCCCCACCGACAGTACCTTAATTTAATAGACTTTCAGGCTAGAACTCAAAATTTGATGGTAGGTATTATGCATAATTCAAGCATCCTGTGCAAATAAGTAATTGTTATTTTAGCGTCCTTTCTAAAATAATTTGACTTGCCGCACTAAACGAATTAACGGTGGCGCAGTGATAGTGCGGTGCGACTGTCTGTAATACAAAAGCATCCGGGTTCGATTCTCGGTAGATCACTCACGAAATCCTTCTTTAAACAAGCGAAAATTTCGATCAACCAGATACTTTTTGTGAATTTCGTTGGGTGAAAACGAAAAGGTCGTAACTTCAAAAAACCAACTTTACACCAGAGCCGAAAAACTAAAAATATTTCACAAAAATATTCATAACTCGAACAAATTTTGTTCCCGGTCAGGTTAAAAAAATAATGTCTGAAATTAATGATGCTTTCGTGCTTTGGAGGGCACGTGAAGGCATCGTTCTGGTTGCTGTCTATAATAAATTAGACGGCGGTTGTAATGTAACACAGTTTTTGTTGTTGTAGTAGACCGTTGAAATCTTTGAAATCGTCATCTGTTCATCAGGTCGTTGGTAGACTCGGTGTCCCACACGAAAAGAGAGACAAAGACTGAATTATTATATTTGTCAACAGGACTAGGATGGGGCGTGCGGCACCTACAAATAAGTCTAATATGCTTGTGCATGACGTCGCTCCAGATGGTCAGAAGCAGTATGGGAGTGGCTGTGTTGGCCATGACTGACACCAGTCGGAAGAATGAGAGTATTACAGTAAGTGACACTGACACCTTCTTGTAACCTGCAGAAAGTTCAGTCACTGAATTTAGATGTTTAGGAGTATTCTCCATTCATGTTATCATTCTTAGAAATCAAAATAATTAAAATAATCAGTTAAACATTCTGCCTGCAAGTTCAATTTATTAGAGAATACAAAAATCGTTGGTTGGAAAAACAGATGCTTTCTTTGTGCACGTGATTAGATTTCGGAGAAATCCCAGAACTGGCAAGCTGCCAGTAAACGATTACAAGCAAGACCAGTAACGGTACAACATAAATGGGAAATAATAATAAGTGTATAATGTTGTACATCATTATCAACTGCCATGAGACGGCCACTGCTTGACACAGAATTCCCCAGGCGTGCTTCAACAGACCATGATTTTTTAAGAACTGCATTCAAAAACCGTGTCTAATATGAGTAATTTTCCTACAGATATACGACTGGGACAAATCGACACAAGGCGTGATCTTGTCTTCCTTCTTCTGGGGCTACATGGTAATGCAACTGCCAGCGGGGATCCTTACCAACAGGTTCGGAGGAAAACCCATCCTGCTTTTTGCATTGCTGTCCAATGGAGTTATATGCGTGCTGGTTCCTCTGCTAGCTTCATGGGTAAGGATACTCTTCTGATCCTGTTGTTTTTCTTGTAAACTTTTGTAAGGCCACTGCTTTCCAACAGAACGATAATGTGTTTGTTGGTTCATAGATCGTAGAAAACACACGCAAAAAGTTTATGTTCATAGAATGTCAGATTATTTGACCAAGGTATCAAGCCAAGATTTTTTCATAGACTTTAAGTATGTATGTATCTTCAAACTGTATGTTCACAGGGAGGTTGGCAGATACTATGCGCGGCAAGAGTATTAATAGGAATGACTCAGGCGTGCCTGTACCCAGGAACTCACACGCTCTTGGGAAGATGGCTTCCTGAACATGAGCGCACTTTTCTCTCGAGCGTTGCTATTGGAGGTGAGATTTATCTTTCGAACTTTCAATCGTCTTTGTCTTTATTCACTTGTTTAATTCACATAGTGTTTTAAACGAGATGATACTTAATTAACTGTTCAACCTGAAAAACCCATATATACGGGCTCTCATAGAATAGAGGTACCTAACTACTGAGTCAGCAACCTTACTTAAATTGAAAGCATTTAGAATTCCCGGGGGTTTTAATAACGTCAGTGGTGTGTGGGTTGCGTTCAATTGTTATTCGTCAGGTGTTCTTTGTTTACTCAAATGCTTGTGTTCATATAAACATACACTATGTTCTTGGTCAAGTCTGCGGGGAAATGCTGGATGCAGGCGGCTTCTAATCGGACTAGGTGGAAATATTTAAGGAGGCCTATGTTCAGCAGTGAACATCCTATGGCTGATATGATGATGATGATGATGATGTTCTAGGAACCCAGCTAGGAATAATCCTAGGCATGCCGGTATCTGGTCTGCTAGCCTCGACACCTCTCGGCTGGCCACTGATCTACTACGCGATGGCAGGTCTCATGGTGTTTGCAGCAGCCCTGTGGTACTTCTTCACCGCTTCTACACCTGACCAGCACCGGTTCATGACCCTGAGGGAGCAGGAGTACATTGAGCAGAATCTTAATAAGTCAAAGGTATGTTTTAGAATAGATACTTCTGAATTTGTACAATGGTATCATCCATGTAGGTTAAACAGTAGTTTCCGTGGTTAGTCTTGCTTCACGAAGGTCATGGGTCTCCAAAGATAAGAGTCTTCCATGCACGTAAGATTCGCTTTACCATAGGTAATTATTGATTATCAGACACATCAAATACATACATTAATCAAGAGAAAATCCGTGAAAATAAAAAGAATTCCTTTTGGTTATACCTTAAATATAACGTAACAACAATACCTACACTCTCCGCAATTAGTAAAATTTCTCCGTCCGAGCAATTTGTCCATCCATCGTCGAATCTGTCTACTTTTATCTTTTTGCACCAAACTTATTCTTAGGTCCTTAGACCCTTCAAAAAGTGATCTTAGTCACATTTTATATTTCATCCAGAATGACAAACGCATCCCGACTCCATGGTTGGCTATCTTCAAGTCCCGCTCGCTGTGGGCGTTGACCATCGGCCACGTGGGAGTAGCGTACGGCTTCATCATGTTCTTCGTCGACCTGCCCACCTACCTGGAGAAGGGACTCCACATTTCACTGAAAAATGTAAGTCACTTTTAGTTCTGTATTCACGTCTCAGTTTTCGCTACAAGCTGTCAGTGAAGCTTGAATTTGTGTGAAGATGTAATGACTGCACATTGTGTAGTGTAGGGTTTGGTCGTTGTGTGTGCGCAAAACCAGGCACTATGGCGGAAACCGTGATAGTTTTTTGAAATGTCTGTAGTCTATGCACTGCTACTAATCTTAAAGCTTATAAGGCCCTAAATTGAACACGACGAACGAAACTTAACAGAATAAAATGTGTATAAGTGCTTAATCTATTACACCTTAATGGTGACGAGATACTTCGATACAAGTTTTAATAACACAAAAATATTTTAAAGTCAAAGAAATAGTTTCGTAAAGGGCCTTCATAACCTTGTTATAAAACTAACAATATTATAAGTTTTAAAAAGTAATATTTGCCTCATAATTTAGGTTTGTCACGTTCACGCAGAAAAATTAAATTCCATTAGCCAAGCAATAGCCAGACGCGACATAAAATTAAATAAGACTACACAAACAGTATTATTTAGATGAGTCCTACAACATTTTTGCGTTATTTTCGTCCGATTCTAGTAGTATTTATGAAATCAATTAGTCTATTACGTCAAAAATAACTGCGAGAAATCTGAAATCTGAAATCAATGACAGGACCTTACTGTCTGCTTTAAACAAATCTAAGTCTCTAGTAGGTGAAGTTCGATACTGATTTACCTTAAAACAATTTACAAAAAAATCTTCTGGTTATGACGTAATTATGATGTCTTCCAGAGTGCAGCGTTATCAGGTCTACCCTACATCGGCATGTGGGTGGGTGGCATCATTGCGGCGGCTATCAGTGAGACACTCTTCAACAAGGGACTCCTCTCCGCCGCAGGTTGCAGGAGAGTCTTCCAGTCTATTGGTGAGATCACAACACACATATTTCTGGGTACCTACAGTCATGAGTTCAACAAGAATGTTTTTTTTTGTGGCTTAAATAAACGCATCAAAGCTCATTCATGAGCTTTCAGCGGCCTAATATAAGTACCTACATTCAATGATCCAATTTACTTCGTGATATATTTATAGAAAAAGTTATTTAGTTAGGAAGTCAATTTGTTGGGCAGGTTCAACTTTCAAAATCAGCAAATCATGGGACACTCTGTATAAACTTATAGTATTTGCTTACTTATAGCAGAGTTCCACAGTCTTGTAAACAAGAACTCAAGTAAATCGATCATTCAGGACCACCATAACTCAACGGCTGCTCCGCCTCGCCAATTCACTTGATTGATAAATTGATAGGAGCAATGGGAATGAAATATTCCATGCCACTCCAACCCCATGTCACTTTCCAACCACCCACGTAATTCGAGACGATTTGTAACTCCATTCCGATTTGAAGAGGGCAATCGATGGAATAAAATTTACGAACAAAAGAGAGTGATGGGAAAAAGACATGCTCCTTGTAATCCAAATGATTGACACTAAATTGACACCTTAAAAATTCTCGCTATTGGAAGTTGGACTGGCTTTCTTAGCGATATGATGCGGAATGTTTACCTGCAAATTAATATCAAAGACTTTGTGTGCAGGTTGTCATTAATATTTTACATTTCGGCTTTTCAATAATACTATTCAGTGACTAACATGCAACATTTCTTTTTTTCAGCGTCGGTAAGCTTGTCAGTGGGACTCATCTCACTGTCATATGTGGGATCTGAAAATTCTTCATTAGCTATCGTGATATTGGTGGTCTCTCACACACTTGCAGGTTTCTACTCTGCCGGATTCATGGTGAGTTCAAAGTTCAAATATAAACTTCTCTCATAATACCGGTATTTCTATTTTTTAACTAGTAGTACAGTGCGGGAGGCCTACGTCTAGCAGTAGACTGTCATGGGCTGATGTGATGATATAACTTTTATACTACACCTGCATAGTTATTTACCTATAGCTTAACAGTCTATAGGGGGGAACGTTAGTCATTGTTCAACGTACAAATTAGCGGGAGGGAATTAACCATACAAATCACTTTCCTCCCGTGGTAGTTTTTACAGAATTCAGTACAGTTGAACAGGTAGGTGACCACAAGTTGGTCAGTTTCGAAGTTGTCATTAAAAAGTAGTCCAGTTTCATAAGTTGTACAGTTTTTAAAGTTGTTCAGGTGTAAAAGTTGTTCAGTTTCAAAAGTTGTTCAGTCTCAAAAGTTGTTCAGTTTTGAAAGATGTACAGTTTTTAAAATTGTTCAGTATTAAAAAGTTGTTGAGTTTCATAAGTTGTTCAGTGTTGTAAGTTGTTCAGTTTTATAAGTTGTTCAGTTTTGTAAGTTGTTCAGTTTCATAAGTTGTTCTGTTTTGTAAGTTGTTCAGTTTTGAAAGTTGTTCAGTTTCATAAGTTGTTCAGTTTTGTAAGTTGTTCAGTTCTGTAAGTTGTTCAGTTTTGTAAGTTGTTCAGTTTTGTCAGTTGTTCGGTCTTGTCAGTTGTTTAGTTTTGTAAGTTGTTCAGTTTTGTAAGTTGTTCAGTTTTGTAAGTTGTTCAGTTTTGTAAGTTGTTCAGTTTGGTAAGTTGTTCAGTTTTGTAAATTGTTCAGTTTTGTAAGTTGTTCAGTTTCATAAGTTGTTCAGTTTTAAAAGATATTCAGTTTTGAAAGTTATTGAATTAAAAAATTGCGCTGCCGTATGCATGTGAGCGTTTGGAAATGTGTACCTAGGTAGCTTATTTTTTGCGGATGTTTCAATTCACCCCGTGGCTGTTACAACTGACCCCGCAGGTGTAGTATAAAGCACTATGTATTACTTGTATGAAAGTCCGACTACAAACTCGTGTGTATTGAGGCCCTCAGCTGCGCTTCGGGCCTCAAACTACACCCTCGTTAGTAATCGGTTTCTTTCTCCCCGCGTATACAATGTACTATTAAAGCACTCGCGATTACTTTCACACATAATAATTACTTTAACGAGTCTTATCGCGATAGTTTTTTAGCGATAAGACTCGTTAAAGTAATTATTATGTGTGATGTGATGATGTTACTAACAGTACAAAATGTGGGTAGGTAATCTCTACCAGTGTGCTGTATAATTCTCAGATGAATCACTTGGAGCTGTCACCAAACTTTGCCGGCCTGCTGATGTCGATCACGAACTTCGTGGCCAACATTGGTTCAATCGTCAACCCTCTTATCACCAGTTTTCTTCTGCGCAATGAGCCAGTAAGTTTTTTAATGTTTGACGAAAAATAAAGAAAAATCAGTACAAATAAAAAAAAAGTAGAATTCAGATCCCACTGAAGACATTATTAGAAACTTGTCTTCTTTCAAAAATATTACTGCGTTTTTGGTTGCGGAATTTTTGATTTCTATGTATTATGACAAGTAGCATAATATAATAGCGCGGAAAATATTGATATTTGTCATTTTAGAGATTGTCAGCAATAATTTAGAGATGCTTTCTACCTTCTATCATAATGAAATTATTTTTTCTGATCGTCAGTCCAAAGAAATCTGATTTCTTATGGCAAAAATGTATTTTTCGTTTCCAGACAGACCTGACCCGATGGCGAATAGTGTTCCTGGTGGTAGCTGGTATAATTATGTCCACTCATTTTATCTACATGTTCTTTGGCTCGTCCAACAGGGAGCCCTGGGATGACCCTTCTTTCTTGGATAAAACCTCTGCTGATCCAGGTAACAGATTATACCAACTAACCAACAACATCCCCATATTCATACTTTTACTCCATTAATTCACGTTTGACGTAACATATTTCGCACACAAAATTACAAGGATTTGGCCTTAGGATTTGGCTTAATTTTACGACCGACCCCAGCTTGATGTGAACCCTCTTTGGGAATTCTATCACTGACGGAAATACAGCCATGATGCAGTTTCTTTTAACTTATTTCCTATTCATACTAAAACAAGCATTATAATTTTACTATATTTGTATTTTAAGTTTTTTGTAATGTCAATTTTAACTCAATATCCACTTTTTTTCAGAGGAAATGAAACCTGTGATAAACGAAGAAAAAGAAAAAGAAGCGAATGCGTCATGATATTTAGAACTGGGTTAGAAGCAATAAAAGTATTAGCAAAGAATGGTATTTATTAGGTTTTTACACACAAACTACTTTTGTAAATATATTTTATACTATCTTAACAAATAAGATTTTTTATTATTTCTTTGTTTATTTTAATTGAGCAATATTTTATTTACTAACTTATGCTTATCAATGACAATATACATTTGCGTAACACTATACAAACTTGAAATATTACATGCAACCAACGTAATGCAAAAATACAGTCTTCAGTAAATATTAGGCACATACAATCTTGTATACATACATGTGTTTGCTAAGGGATTTTCATATCTTTATCAGAAGTTATGAAGATAAATGTAATTTATGACGAATATTCAACGTGCTCCTGTATTGCAGATATTCACGTTTTTATATAGCGTAAAAAAAAGCGTCAAGTGGGATAGGTATATCTAAAATTTGTTTCGTAGCATAATTTCACACCGTTCACGTAGTATTTGTGTTTTCAATGTGTGATAATTGTATTATACCTGATTATAATACAATGGGATAAGTTGTTCGGCTTGTTATACGTATAAGAAGCCGAAAGGCGGTCGATGTGCTCATGAAACCGAACAACTTATCCCATAGAACATGGGTCGAAAACTTTTTAAAAAATATATTGGACCTCCCATAGAAAATAATCAGCTGATCAGCAAGTATGGGAGGTCCCATTTTTTTTCTATATTCGGCGCAAGTTCCATAGTGAAAGTTGTTCAGTTTCATGAGTAGGTACTTTGATCTCGTTTCGGCTTGGTGTACCGTTTTATTTACCACCTGTATTTGGCAAAATAACAGGGCGGCGGTCATCATGTATGTTACTATAATATGATGGTTTTATACTTTCGGACCTAATCGTTCTGCATATTTCTGCACAAAGGCCACACACAAATATTCGTTCAAAAAAGAATGAAAACGTTTCTGTAAATATATTAAAATACTTAATATAAACTCATTTTCATAATGCATAATAAATAAAGAGAAACACGTGAGTTCATGAATTTTCTGCAAAGTAAATATTTGATTACATGAACCCGGAAAATGGAAAAGATAAAATGAAATCAGTTTGATTTGAATTTAAATAAATAACAGGATTTATTCAGTTCGCTTTGTAAATTACCTACCAAGTTTTATTGGAATAAATATTGTAGTTACAGAACTACGCGAGCTGTCCATAATTGGATGAAGAGATCGAAAATAGGAAAGAAGGGCGACTTTTGCCCTGGAACACTTGCTGCATTCGCGGCCTTATGAATGGCAGTCGTATGGTGCTCCCTTTCTCTGAGTACCATACGATGAAGCGAGTGATCTTTTAACTATTATAATATTATTAGTGTTGATGTTAAAAATACATTTGAAAAGTTAAGAGATGTGACATACATATTTTCCTATATTATGTAAGTACGTTAATTTATTAAACAATATTTTATTTAGTAGTTGTTTAGTCAGGTAGTTAGCAGACAGGTACAAATACAATAATAATATTTGTACTTTATTAGTTAGATGAAAAATAATAATAAAAGCGTTCAGTACAAAAAACACTATAAATTATGTTATTTTTCTTTTTTGGTACTTACTTACAACCAGCCTTAGTTGTTAATTTCTTTCAGCGCCCTCTTTGCAACGCGCGTGGAATCTCCACTACTTGCGACTCTACGCGCCTACTGTACTGCACCGCTTTCAAACCCGCTTCGGCAAAGGTTCACCAAATTAATACACCCTTTTAGTTGGTGGTGTTCTCTAGATGTATGCTATAAATCTAGCATCCGAAAGATGACGTTACTGAACTGTTTTTACGCTGTAAATTGTTGGTAAAAATTAAATTTTAAAATATGTTGCGCAAAACTTACACTTAGCTCCAAATCTTTCTGCTAAGTGAGTTTGTTTCATAATTAAATTTTATCGAAAATTCCCGTAAATACCTAACAAATACCGAAAGTTTTCATCAACAAACGGAGTGGAGTATGGAGTTAGTAACAATTACCATTAAAATACCTTTAAACGGACAAAAATTATTTACTTATTCGGAATCTCAGAAATGGCTCGTATGAAGGGATTTTCAGGGGCAACAAATCGATGGAGATAGGTTTCATTTTCCGAAATTCGTTGCTTTTCCCCTTCTTGGAAAGTTGTTTTTAAACGAGTTGTTGAGCAAGTTCCATCATCGTGTGCATCATTACTTACCACCAGGTGAGAGAGCAGATAAATATCAAAAAAGCTCGGTTCACCAGCTAGAGTATAAAATTAAATAGCAAGGGCTGCTTTTATCGTGAAATTTTCTCTCACAGCAAAAACGTTCAACACTGGGTAAAACTTTTAGTTTTTTATTACATTTCCGCAGAAAGTATTCAACTCGGTTAATTGTTTAGTTTTCATCAGAGCTTGAAATGTTTTATAAATATTGGTTTTCCATCTGTGTTTACACCACTGAACTTTCTACTAGTTGTTCGTTTTGCACAGGGCAAAGGTTTTTGGTAGAGCTTTAAATCTATGTTTTGTTCAGGTTTGTGTTTCTATGTTGTAATTGTTAATACGAACGATGTTCGTCGTAAATCACACAGACTTCAGCAGTCCACTGCTGGATATAGGAATTTCCCAGAATACGCCATACTCGTAAAGAATGACTTTCTGTGTTCACTACAGTCAGTAACCAGATTGTAGTAAAGTCGTGAAATCTGTTTTCAAAAACTCACCGAATTCTGATCCCAGACAATCGTTAGCAGCGTCATTCATACAGTCAACACGTCTGGCTAGACACTAGAACCACCAATGTATTGCTTGCTCCGGTTCTAAGTCCAACCAAACTGTCTGACCGATCCTGAGCTTGACTCTTTGTTAAATGAGTTGGGATCTACAGACTTTTTTGTACGTTTTTTCGAACTTTCACTGAATAACATTTTTGTTTACCCATTGAATCAACAATAATCTAAAACAACAATACTCTCTCAAACAGCACAAAACAACTGTAGAAAGGTAATATAGCATTCAATAAAAGGGTGCAAAAGCGCCCTAATCCGTTAAGAGTACTTTCAGGCGAGCATTCGTTGACCAGAACTAGCTTCGTAACTTTGACGGCTTAAAAGCTTTCCTCGGGTCAGGTCTAATTGGAATTAGCTGTGTAATAGTACAGAAAGTGGCTTAAAAGTAACATAGCATTTTGTTCTGTTTGTTTTGAGCTTGCTGAACCTACTAATACGGGGTGTTAGGGACGGTGTAACGAAAACTTTGCTCAGACCATGAAACTGAACAACTTTTACTATGGAGCTAATGGTGGGAAACGAAAAAAAAATTCCGACCTCCCATACAAAGTCAGTCAGCTGATCGTGAAGTTTGTATGGGAAGATGGATTTTTTTTTCATTTCCCACCATTGGCTCCATAGTAAAAGTTGTTCAGTTTGATGGTCTGATCATGCCTGCAAAGTTTTCGGTACACCGTCCCTAGCACCCTGTATATTGTTTTTCCCTGACTGGAGGGTTCTGTTTTTCGAGAGTTTGTACCTATTCTGTTTTTACCGTAGTGACAGGTTTTCAGCCTGTCGTCTAAATTTGCAATACACGTCAAATAACAAGTCGTTTCTAACGACACCCACGGAAAAGACTTGGGATGATGGTTTGCTAAGCCAAACAGACGGCAAGTTAATGATTTTAGTTGGCGTGAACGAATTGCAGCAGGGTCTAGGTTCAAATCCCTCTTGTTTGGTTTTTATATTTCCATTTTTTATCTGAAATGAATGCTGGTTAGCGATAAATCGTTTTCTCAAACTGAATATCCCTATTTATACATATTCAATCAGCAACGAGCTTAAAAAAAGCTGAAATACCTTTATTTTATGTAAACTCGGGGCACAAGCGCCGTGAAATAAGGTCCCCAATTTACTTCGATTTTAATGAAGTAATTTCACGAAATGGCCAGTAATTTACTTGGCTTCATTTCTGTTATAGCCTCCCGTTATTTGTTAATAAATAAATTGAACGCTGGACCAGAATATTGACAAAAAATAAATTATACGATTCTGCGACTGGAGCGAGCGAAGGCATATTTTGTAGGTTTTAGCAAAATAAAGTTATATTTAGCTTATACGCGTTGTTTTGGTGGTACACGGAGTAAGTAATGACGTAATTTGGCAATTATTAACATGTTATGAACTCAACTATCTTTGAGTATAACCATCAAAGGAACCAATATTCTAGTTTATCACCAACCACTTCCACCGCAATTAATATTCGTTCGTCGTATTATTGTAATTATAGAGAAAATATTTAGTGCAGGTGTATCCCGCGTAGATAGAAAATTGACTCCCATTGCCATGTGGAGGAGACAAATAGGTACAGTGACCTTAGAACTGAACAACTTTCCGTAAACAAACATTCCTCAAATATATTTTTTATGTCATATTTTAAAATTAAAATTACTTAGCAAGCTGTTTTTTTATTGAGTTAGGAACTCTTTTTATAGCTATTTTGAACTTTGATCATTGGGAAACTTTTTTCTTCGTTTATTTATGGGGTCGTTATTGTTGTCATTATGCTAAGCTAAACCGATTAACGTTTCTAATGGCTAATAAAGTCATTGTAGCTAATGAAGTAGAGCAAGCATTAGCGGTTTGTTTACGAGAAACACACGTAACTCGTATATTTTTGCGCTGCGTAACGCATGCTTTAGGACTATACGAATTTCATCGAACGGTTTGCCAGACGCAACCACTAGCACTGCGTATCTCACAGGGTTGCGTCGCCGAATGAATCTGTCAAACCGAGGCATTATGTCGCCGTAGATGTATAGGACTAAGGTGGAATTTCATATTGTTAAGATAGCGCAGTAACAGACTTTGCGTAAAACAAGTATTAGCGGTCTATGAATTATTGAGAACTCGACGTTTCGGCGGTTTGCTGTAACAAAAAGTATACGAAACTCCGTATAAAAACCGGATACCGTGGAACATGTCATATGAAACTGCAAGTTGTTATATGTATTTGTGGAGCTCTTCTTAGCCGGCACCACACGGCACAAGTGTGCGAATCACCTTATTTATGAAGTAGGTATATGAATGATGTATCGGTTTGCCCTACATTCTTTTAATTAATCTCAGCCAAGCTCCCCATTCACTTATCTGAGAAAATGGCCCCAGCTCGTCGCCATATTAACACGATTTATCTGCGCCTCGGGTCGTTGGTGTTGGAACTATCGCCAGCAAATCCTTAGGTAATACTTTGTAACTCTTTTGGGAGTTTGCTGCTATATTATCCTCATAAAATTAAAAAATTTGACCGAGGCTTGAACAAAAACCATCTGTCAAAGCTGTCAAAAGGTCTTAAGGTAGGCACTGATGATTATTTTGTGGCAAAAATGAAATGCTGAATATACGTGAAGTAGGTAGGTAAGGTAAATGGTAAACAACACGACGAAGTTAATGCAAATTAATTGAAAATTGCTGAGTTGACAGGACAGGCTGTAGAAATTAAGAACGGTGAACGAAAATGTAATTAATTTTCGTTAGCGGAAAACGAATACAAAGAAAAACCTGACTAGTGATAAACATGAGCAAAATTCAAAATTCAAAGTTCAATAATTTATTTCTCAGTAGGAATTTACAAGATTCTCTTTAAGAAAGTCACATTCTAATTCAAACTTAAAAAAGAGAAAATTTGTAATGCAAAAATTTTCTCATTTTTATTACAATTAGTGTTCCTACTCTAAACGCGGCTCGGGCGGGATAAAAAAATAAAAAGAGCTATTCTCAAAGTATTTAGTTGTAATAACTACAGCTAGATGTTGCTTAAATCGTCGCTTCGAGACGAGCATCAAGAGGTTGTTAAATTCTTCAGGGTCAGCCAAGCGCCCGTAGTTCAAATGGAAGAGCAGTGGGACGGCTCCCCACGATCTAAGGTTCAAGTCCTGGCGGTCGCTGAAGAATATTTAAATTATCATATTTTTAGTTTTTCGTAGAGGTGGTTTCATCAAAATGTGGTTGTAAGTAATCGTAATGCACGGTATATGGAATTCTTTGAAGGCATCAAATCTCTGGGATACAAAATCTTTGATATAGAGACAGTACGCGAGATATGGTAATGTTTATTAGGTAGGTAAATCTTTATTATAGATCTTTCAACTACTCGCGATTACTTTCACGCACGATTACTTTCCCAGGTAAATCGCTTATTTACCTTTAAACTGTCGCTAGTATTGTGTGAAATCTTTATAGAGTTTGCAAAATATCTTGGCAAACGCTTCTGTCATTTTGTACTGTGAAGAACCACTATATCGTATGGTGTGTGATTCCCCATGAACCTTCATTTAAACTTTTTTATTGACATTTCGTTCCGGTGCAATCCTAGTGATTGGGAGTCTGTAACAAATTGCATTTAGCTGCGCTCTAACTAAATGAAATGCTCCGAATAGTTTGCTCGGATTTCTGATTCAACTTTTGCATACTTTTTTACCTGTTAAAAGTTATGCGATCATGGAGCTTTCCGTTTGTGTAAACATGACATCCACGATCATATTTCTACTACCAATTGGGAATTAATTTGATCGCAAAATTATTTACAGGGAACTTCTAAAAGTTGGAAGGAAGATAGATACTTCTATCATCATCATCTGCCTGTCCTTAGCCCAAATGAGTTGGGGCCGGCGCAACATGTTTTGTTAGAGCACAAATGTAGCAAAAAGACTTGGCAATGTTTTATGACCGACCGCCTGCCTGACGTCAAACCTCAGAGAAATTCTACTGGAAAATCCTTTTTTCAGCTGAATCCGTTTTTCTGAGATAGGGATCAGCCTGTAGGTACCTACCTGTGTTACTAAGCTTGCAAGTAGTGTGTCCCATTAGATTTTGTGGCTGTACCAAATAGCTAGAGGTAGGGCAATTATCCCGCAGGGGTCCTAAAGTACCAAAAAGGTCATTTAGACCTTTTGTGGCTAGATAAGATAGGTCTATTAGGGGCCTAATAGTTGCCATACAGGCACATGAACATGAAAACTGACCATAATTGCTAAGTACATAATTTTTTCGTACAATTTTCGGGCCTTCTGGCCCAAATTAGGAATTAATTCAACTTTCTTTTCTCGTTTTAATTGGTGCTAAGCAAAAGTTAAAAAACTTTTTCAATGGTAAAAAACCCTTTCAGTGTTTAAGTATATAAGTAGGGTAGGCACGAAAAGAAAGGGTAAAGAAAAGCCCTATAAGGGTACGTATACGTAATCCTTCTTTACGAAACTTTGCGAAGGTTAAAATGCCGGAAAAACGTATTATTGCAATATTATTCATAAGTAAATATTCAAAATAAACGTCGCACATTTTTAGCGGTTAAATATTCTATCTGGTATTACAATATGGCTATTGAAAGACCATATTTTCTCTGATATACAAATTAAAATGTTCACGCTAAACCAAGTTTGAATAATTATCTAAATGATATAATTGTGTGTCATTTTCGTTCGGTAGGTAAGTACCGTATTTTAAAGTGAACGACCCTTCTATTTCAAGAAATTAATTTATTCTTTGATGTACAAAAGAATAAAAGCAGACCCTTTATAATTTATGTTAATGAAATAAACCATCTACACAAAAAAGCTTTAGAAAGTCGCCATTGTTCTGAATAAGTGGGAAATTCTTGAATCAGAAATAATTAATTATTGTTTTAAGATAAGCGCAAAAGTTTTTTGAAAAGGGTTTCTTTCATTTTAAATTCAGTAAGAACACTTTAAAAAACAATTTATTTTGAGGAAAAAGATGGTGCTTTAGATTTAGGAACACCGAATTTTTTGAGTTGTGCTAATGCAACTGAAATTCGTCAAAAGTCTGTGTTAAAAAGATAATTTGTTAATTTAAACGCACATTGAAAAGTTTTTTTTAATTTTCTAGCTGGCACGGCATTTTCACTCAGTTTTATGATATCTGCAATCAGTTTAATAATTTATTTTCATCAAACTGAAAGCTCGTGATACTTTGATAATAGGTACAAAAGGTAGATTGGAGTGTTTGACTTCTAAACTAAGCAGAGTAATGTTGAAGTTTGTAGAGTTAGTTTATACAAAGTAAAGTCAAATAGCTGGCCGTCTCTTACCGGAAATTATTACAGGGAAGTGAGTAATCATTCCTCGTCAATTCATTTTAATTAAATTCTTCATTCTGAAGAACGTTGTTTTTGTTTAAAAGAAAATTCTGAAGATTTGTTTTATAATTTTATTTTTCTTTTAAGTTGTCTTGTAATGAATTTGATATAATTTGTAATTAATTGAAATAAATTATTTTTAATTTGATTTTGTACAAGTCAAGAATAAACATAAAGTGCTTCCAAAGAAACCAGAAGTAAAACTTCCACGTTAGTGTTTATTTTGTGCCAACACACGACTCCTTTTGTGTCAGCTTTCGAAAGAGTGCAGATTTTTGTTAGACTTGCTCTTTGAAAGTGGGCACAGCCAACACACTCTTGGTAAATATAACACGAGCATTGACAACCCTGGAATGTAGCTTATACAATGTGTAACAAAAATGTGCGAGCTTGACCCCTTTTTCTAAAGAATTCAGTTTGAATTACAAATTGGATCTCTGATTATTATAATACTAACGAATCCATTAATCTACTCATTTCGTTTATTCATTTTAGAAAGTCCTTTATTTCACAATTTGACATACATGTTCATAATTATTATTACAAACATCATTCATTTTCAATAAAAAAAAAATGTGGCTATACCAACCCGTTTTGTCGCATGCTGTGTATTTCAAACTGCTGGATATTGTATAGCTGGATAAAATACACTCTTGCAATACGAAACAGAAGTGTCCAGTCCAACTTTCATAAAACCTTTTGTACGTAGTTCACTGTTATCTTAGTTTTCGAAATATGCCGCATGCCGTTCTGCTTTTCTATTAAAGTTTTCCAGTGTTGTTTGGCCGTTTGTGAGAAAACTTCCGTTTTGAATATACACGTTTTATTAGAACAGCTGTTTGCCATATTTGATCGAAGAAATAGGTACTGCATATTTCTAAGCACAGATAAAACTTATTACGGGCGCGCCTTATACCGAAAATTAGGGTAACGGCGCAAGGGGCGCCTATACAGATGGCTCACTTAGTACTAGCGACGAACACGGAAATCCAAAATATGGCCGAGTGAACCTTCTACAAACTCTCTATTTTGTGCCAATACTGAGAGTTGGCTACAAGAAAACGTCATTAAACACACAGAGACATCTTAAGAGGGATCTATAGTCATTATTTTTCATACAAACGATTTCAACGTATCCCTCTGCCAATTCGCAACCGATCGACTCAATTTTTGGCACGGTAACTCTTCTGGACTAGATCTGTGCTCCATATTCTTTTTCTGGTTGTAATAATGCATTTAAAAAAAGATATGGCCGTGGCAAAATGCTCTAAAATTATCACCAAGTTTACGCTTTGGTATCTTCTAAATATGACAATAATTTCAGCAAAACAAATGATACGGGCATAGAATATTTCATTAGCAGCAAAATGATGCCAATATCAACAAATTTGGTGGCGATTTCGAAAGGGGAACCTGGTAAACCCAGAACGCAAATTTTCCGGTAGCGAGCTATAACTGTCTCTTTTACGGCTGCGGGACGGGTGGGATGCATAAATGAGATAGAAATATTTTTATCAACTAACAGCTCACGAACTTTCAGCTCGGTATAGTAGCCTCTTAAGCCGTCGCACGCGCAAAGGAAGTCAGATCAAATCAGCGCGGCCAGTAGTTGAGTGTAGACAGCGTTCGGTGCAGGTGGATGACAAAATTACGTCTTGCAAAAGCAAATATTTTTGTAGTGAGTTATAATGTTAGTATGATATAATGTAAGTAATGTACCTAAGTATGCTAATTCAGGTGCCTTATTTAAACATTCATAAATAGTAGCAACAAAAGTGTAATTATAAATTATCGGAAAAAGAGACGAGTCTTTCTGTAAACTCCTTATTTTTGGTTCTAAGGTTACATTCAGATTTATAATTAGCAAGAATTTAAAATAGAATTAAAGAGGTTATTTGCACGACGTGATACGTGCGAGGTGTGACCTGACCCTTGTCAGTTGTTCCTGTCGTGTGATAATCAGACCCGAGCTGAACCGTTTTAGGATATTAGTTGCGCCCTTATGAAGGATTAGTAGGACTGTTCCGATGGTGTAGTGGATAGTACCCAGCCTTTTACGCCGAGGGTCGTGGGTTCGATTCCCACCGAACACAAATATTTGTTATGTAAATTTTCAAATATTTGTGTTTAGTCTGTGTGTTTCCTATGTATGATATATATTTATTTACAAAAAAAAGTATATTATGTATTATATCAGTTGTCTAGTTCCCATAGTACAACCTTTGCTTAGTTTGGGACTAGATGGCGCTGTGTGTCTCGTCCAGGGATATTTATTTATTTATTTATGTAAGTAATGTACATTAGTATGTTAATACAGGTGCCTACTTTCAAAAATTAAGCAATAAAATAGTTGCAACCCTAGAGTGTAGGTATAAATTATCGGAAAACAGACGAGCTGTCCTTCTGTAATTTCTCTATTTTATGTTCTAAGTTTACACTCAGATTTATAATTAGCAAGGGTCTTTAATAGAATTAAAGAGGTTATTTGCACGACGTGATACGTGTGAGGTGTGACCTGACCCTTGTCAGTTGTTTCTGTCGTGTAATCAGACCCGAGCTGAACCCTTTTAGGATATTAGTTGCGCCCTTATGAAGGATTAGTTGGACGATTGAATTTGTTGTAGTTATTCGAAAAGATAGTTTCTTTCTTACTGTAATAAAATAAGGTGTTTCATTTCAAAAAAATTGCAGGAAATAGTTACAAATACTTAGAGATGGGCCGAATATTCGGTTTATGTTCAGTATTAGGCAAATATTTGATTTCGGCCGAATGTTTGGTGAATTTTGCCGAATATTCGAATTCGATTTAACATATGTTCGGCCCATCACTAGTTACAACACTAGAATGTAGGGGTAGGAAAAAGAGACGAGAGCCGTCTTTCTTAAAATTCTCCATTTTGTGTTCTAAGTTTACATTCAGATTTATAATTAGCAAGGGTCTTTAACAGAATTAGAGAGGTTATTTGCACTACCTGATACGTGCGAGGTGTGACCTGACCCTGGTCAGTTGTTTCTGTCGTGTAATCAGACCCGAGCTGAACCCTTTTAGGACATTAGTTGCGCCCTTATGAAGGATTAGTAAGACGATTGAATTTATTGTAGTTATTCGAAAAGATTGTTTATTTCTTACTGTAATCAAACAATTAATAAAATTGGCGATATCATTTCATTTAACTCCAATAATCATTACAAATTTCATTTAAAAAAAATCAGCCAAGAGCGTGTCAGACACGCTCACAAATAGGATTTCGTAGTCAACGTTTAAATAAATCAGGTCTTTCGGCGTTACAAAGTTAATTTTGTTGCTGGTTTGTTTGCAGCTGTATGGTGTGGTGACCAACCGCAAATTGAAAAACTTTGATATTTTCTTAATCTTAATTACAAATACAAATACAAATACAAAATTCTTTATTCAATATAGAATATAAAATATTACTTATTGATAGTCAATATTACACAGAAATGGATTAGTCATTGTAAAAAGGAGAAATTTGCAAGGCACAATTTTCTCCTTTTTATAACAATTTTTTATTCCTATTATAAACGCGGCTCGGGCGGGATAAAAAAAATAAAAATAAAGGCACTGCCTCGGGGCTGGCCAGGCTAACCACACGGCATGTAACTTTATGCCTCAACGACCAGTAAGTGAAAACAAAATTCGGTCAAGATTTTAAAAAGGCGTTACATGCGTATTGTTAGTCGGACCTCCTGGACAGGAAAACCCCCCAAAAACCTGCCCAGAAGTGCTCCTATTCTAAAATTTACAATTTTTGTAATCCTACCCTAGCTAAGTTTGAGAAAAAAAAGCATTAATGGTAATAGCCGAAAAACGGCTCGACGTTAAATTAAAAGTGAAAAAAAAATTACAGTAGAATATTCTAACTGCTTCGTCTTAAAAAAAAATTCTTTATATAAACATATAAAACTACTCCCATGAAGATTTATCTTGCATATAATCAGATATTTCATAATAGCCTTTCTTGTACATTTTTTGTTTTATTAATACTTTAAATTTATTTAAGGGTAATTCTTGGATATTTTTTGGAAGCTTATTATAAAAGCGTATACAATTTCCCTTAAAGGATTTACTTACTTTACTAAGCCTGCTTGTATGTGCTACAAGTTTGTCCTTATTTCTAGTGTTAAAGTTATGTCTATCACAATTTTTATCAAAAGCAATAATATTTGATTTAACGTACACTAAGTTTTCATATATATATTGAGACACAAATGTTAATATATTGATCTCTTTAAATTTTTCCCTTAAGGAGACTAGAGGCCCTAATTTATAAATTGCACGAACAGCCCGTTTCTGCAGTACAAAAATGTTATTCACATCCGCAGCATGACCCCATAATAATAAACCATAAGACATTAAGCTGTGGAAGTAACTAAAGTAAACTAGTCTGGCAGTATCTACATCAGTGAGATATCTTATCTTTTAATTGCGTATGCTGCTGAACTCAGTCTCTTCGACAATTTCTCAATATGTGGCCCCCATTGGAGCGAGGCGTCCAAAGTTATACCTAAAAACACTGTTGAGTCTGCAAGGTTCAACTTTTCATCCTTTACTTTAATAATTGTTGTGCTCGGTTTGACGTTAGGTAATACAAACTTTATACATTTAGTTTTCTTTTCATTCAATAGGAGGTTATTAACTGTAAACCAATTAACTACTTCGATTATAGCGTTGTTCACGTCGTCATAGTTGAGTTGTTGCCTCTTTACTCTAAAAAGTAATGAGGTATCGTCGGCGAACAAAACTATATCATGTTTTTCTTTAACAAGATAAGGTAAATCATTAATGTATACAAGAAACAGGAAAGGACCAAGAACCGAACCTTGTGGGACGCCCATGCTTATGTTAGATCCTGATGATCTTTCACCATTGACCTCAACCTTTTGGATTCTGTTGTTCAGATATGATTCCAAAAGACTAAGAGCCTGATCTTTTACGCCGTAGTGACTTAGCTTCCTGACAAGAGTTTCATGATGGACACAATCAAACGCTTTGGACAAATCACAAAATACACCTATTGCATCTTGAGATTCCTCCCAGGCATCGATTATATGGTTGATGAGGTCAACACCTGCGTGAGTAGTAGAACGACCCGTGTAAAACCAAATTGCTGTAAGTGCATCAAGTTATTACGATAAAAATGTCCTTGCAATTGATTTAGAATAACTTTTTCAAAAATTTTACTAAGTGTTGGTAGAATAGATATAGGTCTAAAATTAGTGGGGTCAGTAGTACTACCGGCTTTGAACAGCGGAATAACTTTGCTATGCTTCATCAAGTCAGGAAACTGGCCACTGTCAACACATTCATTAAAAATACATGCTAGACATGGGGCGATACAATCAATTATAGAACTTATAATCTTGACAGAAAGGCCGTGTAGATCTGAAGTCTTTTTCATTTGTAAAGTTTTAAATACTTTAATAATTTCTATGTTACTGACATGACGGAATCTAAAATGCTTGTCGCAAAGGCTTACATTTTCTTTTAGAACAGATTCAGCGAGATCGGGGCATGAGTTTAACGATTTGGTGGTCGAAACTGGAATATCGGTAAAAAAGTTTTCAAAAGCCTGAGCTACTTCCGAGTTTGTCTTTTTGTATTTCATCATTTATTATGAGTTTCAAGTTTTCATTACGTCGTTTAGATTTTCCAGTTTCGTTATTTACAAATTTCCAAGTGGTTTTGTTACGTTAGTGCTGTTTTTAATATTATTTTTTATGAAGTTAGATTTAGCTACTGTACAAACCTGCTTAAAAGTTTTAGAATAACGTTTTACGTATTCAGCAAAAGATTTAGATTTATTATATGACCTTTCATCATACAAATCATACAATTTTTCTCTACTTCTATGAATTCCTATCGTGGCCCAATCACTGAATAATAATTTTGTGCTAACTTTAATTTTCTTAGATTTAAATACATTGTCATATTCTGCTTTGGCAAGACTAAATACTGAGTTATATAATTTATTTGGATTTTCATCATAATGTAAATCAGGTAATTTTTGTATGATATTTTCTCTGTAATGATTTACCTCTTTTCGTTTACAGGAACACATGTAATATCTTGTTTAGGTGCCTTTTCAATGTTAATTTTGAAAGAAGCTAGCTGACCAGTATGGTCAGAGCTTAATTTATTTATGACAGACGCGTCTTCGGGTTTAATATTTGTAAAAATATTATCTATGCATCTGGCTGAAGTGGCCGTGATTCTCGTAGGCACCGAAATAAGATGTACGAGATCGTAACATAAAAATAGTGATTGAAACCTCTTACTTATACTAGAATTTTCAAGAATATTAATATTGAAATCTCCACAGACAATTATTCCTTTATTGGATTTTATTACTTTATTTAAAGCTTCCTCCATAACTTCTTCGAAGGAATCATATTTAGCATCAGGTGGGCTGTATACGCTCATTATGACAATATGCTCAAGTTCTACACAGGCTATTTCAATAGTTCGCTCAACGGATAAGTTCACGATATCAGTGCGTTCTTTGTATTTAAACTCGTTCTTAAGTAATATTAACGAGCCACCGCGTATTGCTGTTGATCTGTTGAACGAACTTGCTACCCGGTGATTACTAAAACTGAACATGAGCTGATAATCTCTAAGCCAATGTTCAGTTACACATAGTATATCAATATTAAGACAGTTCATGAAAAGTTCAATTTCTAATTCCTTACTTATCATGCCTTCAATGTTTTGGTGTACAATCTTTAAAACACGGCTATTGCAATTTTTATTATTATTCGTACAATTTTTGATATCATTATTTTTTAAGCTTTGTTTCTGCAAGATAGACTGACTTAGGTTAGTAAGTGACTTAGAAGTAATGCCAGAGTTACTCTCTGTTGTCTTAGGAATTAATTTAAAGTACTTGGAACCGATTCCAAGGTTATAAGGTTGATATTCTGCTCAATAGAAGCAGTTGTCTGGTTAGCCAACAAATTGGCTGAATGTTTAAAAGAATAAGATAGTAACTCTGCTATCTGTCGTTTATAAACTTTAGATAGATAATATCTATCCTTTGTTACATTAAAATATTTTCCAATGAAATTATTGGTGTCAATAAAATGAAATTTGTCAGGATTGCGACATGTCAAAGTATGTAAGTACTTGTTACACCAATGTCGAGTATTATTTTCTAAGTTAGTCATTTTTTGGCTATAGGGCAAAGCAAAGAAAATCACTTGTTTGACATTTTCCATTAAATACAATTGGTTTGAAAATAAACCAAAGTCTTTTCTAGTTGCATTACCCTTCTGCCACTAAATATAATAACAATTGAATTTTTATTAAATTGTGATGCCAACACTGTATTTATGAGTGTAGAATAATCGGCGCCAGGCATGCAATGATTAATTACTGCCTGACCCATGCACTGGCCAAGTTGTAAGCCCATATTTTTACCAAATTCATCGCTGAACATAACAATTTGTGCGCGTGATAAAGAAGTACAATTGGTACAGTATTTGTTATAGTTTTCATGGTAACTTTATAATAAGAACCATATTCCATATTTTTTTCAAATTTTTAGCATGCGTACAAATTATGGCACAAAAACGCTACTTTTAAAAGCAAATATCTCGAGGCAGAAACATTTTAGAGACTTTGTTTCAAAGAAACCTCCCCTTAGTTTTAAAAGACCTATTCAACGATACCCTACTTAATATTACAGGTGAAAAAAAAAAAAATTCCCCCCTTTCACATGTATGGGAAGGGGGTTCAAAAACATTTGAAATATTTTTTTTGCAATGTTTCTAAATTTGGGTCAACACGATCTATCTTCACACCAAATGTGATGTCGATAGCTCCAAAACTGAGGAAGTTATAAGGGCGCGGCATACAGACAGACAGACAGACAGACAGACATGACAAAACTATAAGGGTTTCTAGTAGACTACGAAACCCTAAAAAGCAAGAAACAGTTACAAATAGAGATGGGCCGAATATTCAGTTTATGTCCGGTACCTATTCGGCATGCTCGGCAAATATACCTAAGAATATTTGATTTCGGTCGAATGTTTGGTGAATTTTGCCGAATATTCGTATTCTATGTTACTAATGTTTGACCCATCACTAGTTACAACAACGCTAGAGTGTAGGGGTCCGAAAAAAAGGCAAGTTGTCCTTCTGTAAACTCCTTATTTTAGGTTCTTAGTTTACATTCAGATTAATAATTAGCAAGGGTCTTTAATGGAATTAAAGAGGTTATTTGCACGACGTGATACGTGCGAGGTGTGACCTGACCCTTGTCAGTTGTTTCTGTCGTGTAATCAGACCCGAGCTGAACCCTTTTAGGATATTAGTTGCGCCCTTATGAAGGATTAGTTAGACGATTGAATTTGTTGTAGTTATTCGAAAAGATTGCTTCTTTGTTACCGTAAAAAACCAAGACATTTTTGCGAGTTCATTTTATTTAACTTCAATAGTCAATTAAATAATGAGAAAATTGAAACATTCACTAGCAACCGGCTATTTTTCAATTTTCTCATTATTTAATTTATGAGAATAATATTGCGCTGTGAGTGCACTGAAAATTCCAATACATTCAAGGTGTCAAGGTGCTTCATTTACAAAAATCAGCAAGACATAGTTTAACACTATAGTGTTGGTACTCTGGGTATAAATGATAAGGAAAAAGAGGCTAGTTCTCCTTCTGTAAACTTTTTATTTTAGGTTCTAAGTTTACATTGAGATTTATAATTAGCAAGGGTCTCACGTGATACGTGTGAGGTGTGACCTGACCCTTGTCAGTTGTTCCTGTCGTGTAATCAGACCCGAGCTGAACCCTTTTAGGATATTAGTTGCGCCCTTATGAAGGATTACTTAGACGATTGAACTTTGGTTATTTGAAAACATTGTTTCTTTTTTACCCGACTGCCTTAAGAGGGTTATTCTTTTCGTGAGTATGTATGTATGTGTCAAGAAACTCGATACAGCTCAAACGGCTGGGCACATCTCTACATGTGAGTTGTCGTTAGATTTATCTCAGCAGCGTGAGTGACGCCGGCTTTATTAAAAAATCTCATGATTTTCTAGATGGCGGATTTTTATCACAAAGTACAAATTTGAAATTACGTACAGCAGCGTTTGGTGCGAGCAAAAGAAAAAATTACGCCTCGCAAGTGCAAAGATTTTTGTAGTGAGTTATAGCGTAAGTGTGATATGATGTAAGTAATGACAGCCGATGTGGCGCAGTGGTTAATATGCCTGCCTGCCACGCAAAGGTTCCGGGTTCAATTCCCGGTGGGGTCACTCACAAAGTTGATATTTATCACTTTGTGAATTTGTTCCCAGTCTGGTTAGGACAATGCAGGCTGAGCCACCTGATTGTCCGCAAGTAAGATGGTTCCGTGCTTCGGATGGGCACGTTAAGCCGTCGGTCCCGGTTGCTGTCTATGATGGCGGTCGTTACACAACCACGTCAGAGGGCTGCTGCTTGCAGTAGGCGGTTGAAAAACTCTGACACCAAGGTTCATCGGGTCGTTGAACGACTTGGTGTCCCACACGAAAAGAGAGAGTAATGAACTTAAGTATGGTAATCCAGGTACCTACTTTCAAAAATTAAGCAATAAATACTTAGTATAGCAACAAGAGAATATTTATAATTTATCGGAAAAAGAGACGAGTCTTTCTGTAAACTCCTTATTTTATGTTCTAAGTTAACATTCTGATTTATAATTAGAAAGGGTCTTTAATAGAATTAAAGATGTTATTTGAGATGTGTGACCTGACCCTTGTCAGTTGTTTCTGTCGTGTAATCAGACCCGAGCTGAACCCTTTTAGGATATTAGTTGCAACCCTAGACTACTGTAGGTATAATTTATCGGAAAAGAGACGAGCTGCCCTTCTGTAAATTTTCCATTTTGTGTTCTAAGTTTACTTTGAGATTTATAATTAGCAAGGGTCTTTAATAGAATTAAAGAGGTTATTTGCACGACGTGATACGTGCGAGGTGTGACCTGACCCTTGTCAGTTGTTCTTGTTCCTGTCGTGTAATCAGACCCGAGCTGAACCGTTTTAGGATATTAGTTGCGCCCTTATGAAGGATTAGTTATATATCGAAAAGATTGTTTTTTTTTCTTACTGTTATAAAATAATAAATGGAAGGTGTTTCATTAAAAAAAAATGCAAGAAATAGTAACAAATACTTAAAGATTATAACATACCTAGATAATTAAAAAAAATGCAAGAAATAATTACAAATACTTAAAGAGTATTCGGTTTATGTTCAGTATTAGGCATATATGGCAGATTTATCAAATATTTGATTTCCGCTGAACGTTTGGTGAATTTTGTATTCGTATTCGATGTAACCTATGTTCGGCCTATCATTAGTTGCTACACTAGAGAGTAGGGGTCGGAAAATGAGTCAAGCTGTCCTTCTGTAATTTCTCTGTTTTGTGTTCTCTGTTTACACTCAAATTTATAATTAGCAAGGGTGTTTAATAGAATTAAAGAGGTTATTTGCACGACGTGATACGTGTAAGGTGTGACCTGACCCTTGTCAGTTGTTTCCGTCGTGTAATCAGACCCGAGCCGAACCCTTTTAGGATATTAGTTGCGCCTTTATGAAGGATTAGTTAGACGATTGAATTTGTTGTAGTTGTTTGAAAAGATTGTTTCTTTTTTACCCGACTGCCTCAAGAGTGTTATATTTTTCGTAAGTATGTATGTATGAATCCAGAAATTAGTTTTCAGGGACTACAGCCCAAACGGCTGGGCAGATTTTGACATGTGAGGTATCCTTAGATTTGTCGCAGCAGCGTGAGTGACACCGGCTATATAAGGGTGCTTATTAATATAACCAAAAATTTTTTTTTTCATTTTATTCCAGGTCATGGTTTCATTCTGTTCTAGTATACAAAAAAACACTAATAAGCAAGGGTCTTCAATAGAATTAAAGAGGTTATTTGCAGGACGTGATACGTGCGAGGTGTGACCTGACCCTTGTCAGTTGTTTCTGTCGTGTAATCAGACCCGAGCTGAACCCTTTTAGGATATTAGTTGCGCCCTTATGAAGGATTAGTAGGACTCTCCCGATGGTGTAGTGGATAGTACCCTGCCTTCTACGCCGAGGGTCGATTCGAGGTCGATTAGTGGGACGATTGAACTTGCTGTAGTGATTTGAAATGATTGTTTCTTTCTTAAAAGTGATAATTATTTATTTCTTACTTAAATAAAAAACAGTGCCTCAATTGGGCACAGTCTTTTTTTTTTGGACAAGATAGAGGTTCCTTCATTCTTTATTCTTACAAAACAAATACAATTTAATACACAAAAGTTAACAAAAAACTAAACTTAAATATCTAATTATAAATAAAAAAAATCCCCTCTAACGCATTTCCGCGAGGCAAAATTCCCAGCAGACTGACAGCGTTACCTCTTTGAATAGCTAAGCTTAACCTTTGAGCGAGGTAACTGCCAGCCCTAGGATCACCAGACGCCTCACGTAGACGCACTGAGATCTTAAATTATTGTTTAAAACGGGATTATTACCGCGATTAGGTTTTTGTTTTAAACAATAATTTAAGTGTTGTGAACAACCGTGAAAATCTAAAAACTTATAACGCACTGAGATTTTGGAAAAGAAAAAGGGCACAAAAACATTACTTAAAAAATGCTCAATATTTCCATTTAATAGTTACTAAATCTGCTATGTCTCTACCCCCCACATGTGTACAAAATAAATGTAAAATTGTATAAAGTATCTTGTTTGAGTTGAGTTTGTCTTTCTCACGATATTCACTGATACATACCTGTGACCCTACCATACCCAAAAAGCTTTTCGAACCCACTGGTAATCCACTCTTTTGTTTGAAGTGGGTTAAAAAGAACAGACGAAATGCCAGACTTATAAAATACAGACCCTGTCACTGACGAGGGTCATGCATCTGTCTTAAATCATAAGCTCACCTCTTTACGGCGGACTACTATAATCCATCATAGGTATAGGTATTACAAGTCCAAGAGCTTGTTTTTAATTTTTATAC
The DNA here is from genome assembly GCA_024500475.1 of Phthorimaea operculella. Classification (NCBI taxonomy): domain Eukaryota; kingdom Metazoa; phylum Arthropoda; class Insecta; order Lepidoptera; family Gelechiidae; genus Phthorimaea; species Phthorimaea operculella. The sequence goes on from JANFCV010000061.1 coordinate 2,608,796, forward strand.
GACGGGAAAGCATCCAATTTTTATTATTATATGAATCGATAATCTTAGCTGATCATCTTGTCAGTTGAGCAGCTTTGCACTGCAGCGCTTTGTTACCATAGTACAGATTTCTATCTACTAAAATACTTACCTGTTTGTACGTCACTCTCATTGCATTTGAACGTAAAAATTACGAGATTAGGCTCCATATGCCAACCCAAGAAACTGCTATTATTGTACGAAATGAAAAAGAATAAGTTTATTTTAGTAATTCCCAAATTGCAGACTCACATCTTTCGCCAATACATTACGAATGATGAATGGATAGTTTAGACCCTTGTTTAATCTGTCATGTACAGGTTGTTACTTTATATACGTAGCTATTATTGTTCATATCGATATCAAAGATAAGTCGTATTCGTTAATGAGTGGAAATCTGATTTCATATCTAACATGGATTGAGATAAGTTGAAGAAACGACTTATACAACAACTTGATTAGTAGTAACAAGGCTATGCCGTGTGATGCCGGCTTAGAATAGCATCACCCAAATTCTGCCCATAGGAGTCGTAAAAAGCGACTTGTTTGTTGTTAATAAATCTTCTTGCACTGCGCTCGCTTATCCGCTGCCAGGCGTGATGGGTATGGCAATACCTCCCGAAAATGGAGGCTCACGTCCAGTAGTGGACAGTTGTGGTAAAGGTAACACTAAACAAAAGTACCTGCACTTTTCTTTAAAATTTACATTAAGTAGCAGAAGTTTTGATGTTTTTACCGCTGCTTTAAGCCATTCTTCTTTCCCACGATCCGGAAAAAGCTTTCAAAGTGGAATTAATTGAACAAAACAACGAAAAACAACAAGTAACAACAAAGTCATAGGCGAGTGAAAAGAAAGGAGCTAAAAGTTGTGCCTGGAATGATTTATTGCTGTCCCGGTTTGTTGTCGGGGATTTGTTTTACAACTTTTCTCATCGAAGGACTTACGTTTTACGTCGCCTTCGGAGGAGTAAAATTTTATCGTTCATTGAACTTTCTGGTGTGCTCTCTTTATGCCGTGTGGTGTCGGCAGAGTAGAATCTCACCACCCCAAATCTGCCCGTGGGTATCGTAAGAGGCGATAAAGGGCTTCCGGGAGGTGGGCAGCAGCGCCTCCCGTGTTGACAACATAGTCCACAAACGCAAACTGCGGTTACCAACCCGCCTGCCCAGCGTGGTGACTATGGGCAAAACCCCCCATGGACAGGACGAGAAAAAACCGGCCCCTAGTTCCCGGCCGCCTTACTACCCCGGGCTACGGTAGCGGCCCGGGTAATGGTAGGGCAGGGGGTGCGAAGAATCCCCGGGCTACGGACTACGGCTGCCATAGACTGACCCTGGCGACGTATAACGGACGCAGTCTGCGGCTGGACGAAAGTCTCCAAATCCTTGAGGTAGAATTAGATAAGATACGGTGGCATGTTCTGGGATTGTCAGAAATCCGAAGAGAGGGGGAGGACACGATAACCTAGAATCAGGTCACCTATTCTACTCCAGGAAGGAGCGCACAATCCCAGGGTGGCGTAGGGTTCCTTGTCAATAAGGCTCTCTGTGACAACGTGGAGGAGATCAGCAGCGTCTCGAACAGGGTAGCGTACCTCGTACTGAAGTTGACCGAGAGGTACTCTCTTAAGGTCGTACAGGTATATGCGCCGACTTCGAGCAGCTCAGATGAAGAGGTGGAGGCCCTATACGACGACGTGTCGAAAGCCAAACCACTAAGACCCACTTCACTGTTGTCATGGGGGACTTCAACGCTAAAGTGGGACAGGAGCACGGCGAATCAAGCTTGGGACCACATGGCTACGGGAGCAGAAACCAGAGGGGCCAAATGCTAGTCAACTTTCTTAGCAGGCAGGGGCTGTTCTGTATGAACACCTTTTATCAGAAAAAGCCCCAACGGAAGTGGACCTGGAAGAGCCCTGACGGCAGGACGAAGAACGAGATCGACTTCATCATGACGGATAAACGGCATATATTTAGGGATGTCTCAGTGATCAGTAGGTTCAATACCGGAAGTGATCACCGACTAGTAAGAGGCACCCTAAATATCAACTTCAAGCTAGAAAGAAACCGCATGGTGAAGCAAGTTCTCCGTCCCAATCTGCCCCAAGCCGGACATGAGGAGTTCCAACTTGAACTGAATAATCGATTCGCTGCCCTGGAGACCCCGGCAAACGTTGACGAGGACCTAGAGAGCATAGTCGGGGCTATTCGCGAAGTGGGGACGAAGCATTTTCGTAAAAGGCGAACAGACAAGAAGTCCAAACTTTCAAGCGAGGCCCTGGAACTGATGCGAATTAGACGAGAAATACCAGAGGATGCATTGCCAGATCCCCAGTCACTTAACAAAAAGATCCGAAGTATGGTAAGACGCGACCTCCGAAGCTATAACACTCGACTCGTAAAGGAGGCGATTGAGAAAAACCGAGGGTCGAAAGTTTTTTACCAAGACACTGGGAAGGAGTCATCTGGCAAAGCTAACTACCTCGAATGGTGTAACTGTCACATCGGTTCCAGAGATTCTCGCTGAAATTGAGGACTTCTATGGAAATCTGTATGCCTCACATGCGAAAAAGCCTCCACCTGATGCGACCCCAGACCCAAGAGCTCCTCTCTCCCGCCACTTTACAGAAGATCTCCCGGACGTAGATATAGACGAAATCGCGGCGGCTCTCAGACAACTTAAGAATGGAAAGGCTCCCGGGGAAGACGGAGTGGCCTCTGAGCTACTTAAGGCCGGTGGAAAACCTGTCCTCGAGGAGCTGAAAAGGCTTTTCAACTCTGTAATACACATAATCCCCGAGCCGGTCTCCGTCGAAGGTGTAGTCCTTGAAGTTGTCCAGAAATACGTGTACCTTGGGCAAACTTTGCAGATGGGAAGAGACAACTTTGAGGCTGAAATCACCAGAAGAGTGCAGCTTGGTTGGGTAGCATTTGGAAAGCTGCGTCACATCCTCGAATCATCTTTGCCACAATGCCTTAAGACCAAGGTGTTCGATCAATGCGTCCTACCAGTCATGACCTACGGAGCCGAGACGTGGAACTTGACAGTAAAACTAGCCCACCGGCTACATGTCACTCAGAGAGCTATGGAAAGGTCTATGCTTGGTATCTCTATAATGGATAAAGTCCGGAATGAGACCATCCGAAAAAAGACCAAAGTGACGGACATAGTCTGGAAGTGTAGCAAGCTGAAGTGGCAGTGGGCTGGCCACATCTGTCGTAGAACCGACGGACGGTGGAGTAAGCGGGTTCTCGAGTGGAGGCCACGCCTCGGCAAGCGTAGCGTTGGACGCCCTCCGGCCAGATGGACCGATGACTTGAAAAAGGCGGCTGGTAGCGACTGGATGGCAAAAACGGGAGATCGTGCCTTATGGCGTTCCCTGGGGGAGGCCTACGTCCAGCAGTGGACTGCAATAGGCTGAAATAGAACTTTCTTACGACGTGACACCAGGTTTTAGCAAACCAGCTTTCGTAAATATTTACTACGTTTCCTGCATTACTTAGAGCTAGGGAAGTACCTAAGCGAAGCTGCTGATGATAGTTTATATTTCTGGAAGGCCCTTTGGCTACTTAAAACATTATAATCAATAGTTTATGTTCAATCTATGTTACATCAAATAAAAAAAATGTAGATATTCCTGAGGATGATTCTTTTAAATATTCTGAATAATACTAATTTAATCCCATTATTTTTAATTAGTTTTAGTGCTACACATAACTGCTCCATTATCAGGCAAACTACGCCAACACTTGTTTGTATAACGACTAGATAATTATTTGCTAACCCACGCAAAACAGCGACTTTTAATAGAACATTAGGTAGTTAAGTGTTGTTATGTTTTGATCGTAAATCAAGCTTGTTTTGCTCGCGAACCTTCATAATGTGGTCACAAAAAGCTATACCATGGCATAAATAACTTAGGGATAATATGCTACGAACAGTTACACAGAATACGGCTGACCCTTATGATATGAGTATGATTCGCAACTATTATAGGTAGCTATTTAGAGGGTTGTGTAGACATCAAAACATCAACCTAAACATTTGAAGAACTATTCACCCTAATTGTGAGCCCTTTACTATCGAGTCAGGAAATTGAAAACATTTAAAACATGTTATATACCCCTACCCCTCCATTATAAGAAATCACCATTCGTTATTAGTAAGTTGAATCTACAATTTTGAAGTAGTAATTTGGGTAACAGTGAGTTGTTACAAAAGTGTGAATTGTAGTTATTTGGGTAAAGTGAATTAAATTTGTAGAATGAGTATTTTTCAAAAACGAGCAACAGTCGCCAGTAAAGTACTTATGGGTATTGAAAGCGAATATACATATTTTGTGCGATCAGCACTCTATTTCTAAATCGATACTTACATCAGATAATGGAACCACTGACACAGTTTGCTGACCTGCGGCAATGGGTCCCGTTAAGATAGTTAAAACGAATATGCGGGTGATTAAACTGGGGGGGCAAAACTGAGCTCGTATTGCGAAATCAATAGTACCATTTCGATCGAATTCTAATTATAAGTTAAGCTGTGCGGTGTTGGCATATATATAGCTTCACTCAATTTCTAAAAGGCGACTTAGGATCCAGGGAATGTTCAGCAGCGTATTTTCTGTATATCTACAAAATATTGCACTGAACTAGCCAATCCACCTATCAAGCTAGATGATTATCTACTATAAGAAGCAGGCTCATGTTTAGCAGCAGACTGTTGTGGCTGTTATACAGCAGTTCATTCTAAAAACTATAAGGCTGTTTCAACATCAATGAGCTGTATTGCACCTACTTATGACGTGGTGTCTGTAGACAGATGAAAAGATGCATCACAACGGCCAGAATGGCGCGGTCTTGTAAATAGGCGAATCCGCACCTTTGAGGAGCAGCGTCTTCGGCACTAAACACGATAAATTGAAGCCCTATGTCAATGGCAAACTCACGTGCCCAAACTGTACTTTGGAGTTCACTGACAAAATTGGCTACCATAGCCACCTACGGGCACATCAGCGGCGACTTGATTAGGAGTAGGTAGAAGTGTTCACCGTGACCGAAATCAGACCAAAATCATAATGTAGTAGTACTCAAGTTTAACAAGTCCAAACGTGGTCTATCGAGGTCATGTCCACGCTTACCGCAGCTGTGACTAATGACAGCTATTACTTACCTACACTGAAACTCAAGCACTGAAAATGAGCAAAGTTTTGGTCTCATGTGGTCTAGTTTTGTCGCTCCACTATTTATGTTCCTAGTTAAACGCTAAATAGAAAATAGCCATCTATTGTAAAAATAATAAACTAGTTTCTCTAAAACGTATCAGGAGTTTACAGGAGTAAATGGAAAAAGCTTTTTGTTATTAAAGCTACCCAAACAATTTCACAATATACGCAATTTAGCTTTCAGAACAGAAAGTGGAATTTCTTAAACATTTTAAGTAAATGTATGTTTAATTATAGATGGTAGAAATGGGTAGAGGTGGATGTGTTGGCGATACCACAATTTCTATATCATAATTTTTAAATACATAAATCACGCGTTTGCACATAGGCCGAGGGTTGTAAAAAACCACGTCTGAAAATAATTTGTGTGTGTCATCAAAGTGATTGTCAGTCTTAACTATTGCCAAAATCCGCATCAAAATCCATTGCGTAGTTTAGGAGGAATAACGAATTTCACGATACAGAAATGCAAAAAACGGCTTCACTTTATACTATGTGTTGATTTTATAACGAGTGCATTTCACACTGTGCAGCGGTCACTGGTCATCGATTTGACACTTGGGAATGAGATGCCAAAGCCTTTTTCACATTTGGCTGAGTTTTCTGTATCATAGATTCTGACTCTATAAAATCTGGCCTAGACTGGAGACAAGAAAACCTATTGCGATTTTAATACACTCAAAGTGCAATATTATTGGCAGTCGGGTAAAAATGAGAATTGGTAAATGCCGCAATACGTAGCTAGATTATTATTAGTTTTTACTGTCTAGTAGAACAAAAATACAATAAGCCGATAACAAACATTTTGACAATCTTTGTGCTTCCTCTAAGGCGCCTAGCCTTGGAGGGGTGAGCTATTGAAGTATTTCTGTCTCCCTAATAGCCCAAACAAAGTTCCGTCGTTTTGTAGTTCAGGGTTTTCCAACTAGAATCATCCATTTACCACTCTATAAAATAATATTTTGATCCTCTTATTTTCCACTACGGTTTACGCTCGGGGAGGCACGTGAAATGGGCTGAAAAACTAAACGTATTGGCAGTTTCGGAGATTTACCTCCACGCAAGATTTATATTCTTCACATGAATTTTACTAGCATGAGGGCAACCAACACGTAGAATATAAAATTTTATTCGAACACATCGAATCATTCCTACTACTGAGTTCTACTAAACAACATCCCAAGCACTGATGGACAACCGAATACGAAGTCTCACAATCCCACATTTGTCGTGTACCTCTAGTTGCAAATCGCTCCCGCCACAAATCATAGAGTTAAAAATAAGTACCTAGATCTACCACCGTAATAATAGGCAATGATCACAGGGACCTCTCATGTTACGAGCGAAGTGCCGAAGTAATTTAGCGGGTCACTATTTATTACCCTCATAAGCATTTCATTCCTACCTTAGAGACTCTTGTTTTGTTTGTTGTGTGAAATGATTCATGCATGTAGTTACACTACTCCTAAAATTAGGTTTTTGATACAATACGTGTTATAAAGTCCCTAAAAATCATGCTTTGTTCTTGGTTTATGATTTGTGAAATGTATGTAGATAGAGGTTGATAATGTGGGAGGGGATCACAGATACCTAACGTTCGTTGCTGTGCTAGTTTAGCGCTGCATGCTTAAGAAAAAATATTTCACCTCATTCGCATACAATACAGTGTAAAAATAAGTATGTGTGCGTGAAACCGGGACTAAGATGGTAATTTTTCTTACGCATCCGTTACGCAACGCTAACGCTGTTGCGAGTGTAACTTAGAGATACACTGGAAAAGACTTCTGAAATATTCATGACACGTGGCGCTAACATCGTTTTATTTACTGCCATTAACAATATGTCTACCCCACAAGGATTATAAGTATGGTCCTACCTGTACAACAAAACTTCCAATCAGAACCAAACCCTAATGTAAGTAGGAAGTTTGTGGCAACCACTAATTATTTAGGCGGCTTTTCCCAAAAGCTCATGTAGGTAATCGAGAGTTTAGTAGTAGTTTCTGCAAAGTTTATCCTACCGATTTTAAAATATCTACCTACACTGGTTATTCTTAACATATGTATGGAGAACCAGAATATGCTGACCTATACTGCCCTACTAAGAAGAAAAACCGTAAGTCGGTAATTTGCGGAAATCGAGTTTAATACAGTTTTGGGATCAGTGAAAAAATGCCTTTTTTTCTCTCTAGGAACGATTGATATTGAAGAGAAACTACCAATTTTAGAAACCCGTAAGTCGATACTTTCTAGGACTTTACCTCTAAACTTGTAGCTCTTACTAGCAATAAAAGCATATGTCTTGTGTCAGAAGCAGAAAAGCCACAAGTACTGGATTTATGGTTTAATCACTATACGAACACTAAGCAGAAAAACCATATGTCACTTTGCCCACAAAAAAAATAGACATACGGTTTTTCACCTTAGTACCTTTGGCCCGGCATTCGAGTAGATCAGAGTGATAAAAACCTTAAGTCTAAAACACCTATAACACGCAATATAGAGCTATCTTTTTCTAATTTTTCCTCCCGCGCACCTCTTGCCGCGTATTGTACTGCCCTACTAAGAAGAAAAACCGTAAGTCAGTGGTACTCAATTTGAGAAAAAAGCAAAAGTCTTTGAACGTTAATAATTCAAGATTCAATAAAGATACAACGTTAAAAATTACTGTTATGTATGGAGAACTGACATATTTTTTTTAGTGTACAGTGTTTTTGCGCTATTCCTTATAGTTTTATTTATAAAGGCAAAAATATCAATGTCATAAGAATTTTTCGAAAAAAATGTATCACTTTACTAAGGAGAAAAACCATAAGTCGTACATATGGCTTTTTGTGAACGGATTCACTTGTTAATAAACCATAAGTATCATCTCATGTCTTTTACGCAAGCGTTGTTGTTCATAGTATCATATTGATTTGTTAATGAAGCTTCGAAATTCTTTGCAAATATGTTCTTTTTTATGTTCTAAGACAGCTTTTACACATACCGCCGCCGGGCTAAAGAGATGGCAGCTACGGGATTTACGAAATTTTAGTACTTACTTTATGATACTGTATGGACTCCACATAGCAAAAGTAATGGAAGTATCCGCCTCTTGTGTTATTAATAATAATAAAAAAAACATGACGCCAGCCCAGCGACGACATGTGTGAGATATCCCCTTGGACAAAGATAGGTATCCCTTATAGCTGAGTTAGCCCTTTTCTCAATTTGAGTCAAAAAGTAGTTGGAAGGGAGCTATTAATGTATAGGTAGGTACTTACCTAAAATTAAACAAGATTATTTTTATAACTTGAAATATTTATTAATGTGGTTTGAGATCAAATTGAGTTACATTGAACATAATAACTACGAGTACAACATCTAACTCTAAAACTTAAGTAAATATAGTCTATTTGCGACCAGGAATTTTGGAACAGAATAATAGTTTGGTGTCTCAAATTATGAGAACACACCTTCTTCAACGTAACTCTTCTTATCATACTACAAATAGGTAATAACAAAATAACCATTCTCAGGTAATATATCTAGTAAGTCTTAAATATCAAAAACTTTATTAAGAACACAGTCCTTATAGGAATGACTTTTAACGTTTAACATGGTTTAAACCGAACATTTTCCGTAAATACTTATTAAAAATGTTTTATAAAACATGCACACCATAATAATATCGTCAATCATGTAAAATTATTAAAAAAGGAATACATGCAAATTTAAAATTAAATATTAAACCAGGGACTTTGTGTGAAGCAAAGTGACTTGAAAAATATACGCGATTAAATACAACGGAGTTATAAATCAAACCTATTAATTATATAGTAAGTAAAATCTCAAAACTGCTCCAACTTGTCTAGGTATATTTTATAAAGAAGTAGATAAGATAAAGACAGACAACATAATGCCCTGCGACAGAAAATAATGCTATTACTTGCTATAGTAATACTGTATAAAATAAAATCCCTACTTCGACTAAGTATAGGTATGATAGGTATTATTATTGTGTATATGTTTTATAAAACATTTTTAATACGTATTTACGAAAAATGTTCGGTTTAAACCATGTTATGTTTAAAGTCATTCCTTTAAAGACTGTGTTCTTAATAAAGTTTTTGATGTTAAAGACTTACTAGATATCAACTGAGAATGGTTATTTTGTTATTATTTGTAGTATGATAAGAAAAGTTACGTTGTAGAAAGGTGTGTTTTCATAATTTGAGAGACCAAACTATTATTCTGTTCCAAAATTCCTGGTCGCAAATAGACTATATTTACTTAGGTTTTAGAGTTAGATGTTGTAGTTATTATATTCAATGTACCTCAATTTGATCTCAAACCACATAAATAAATATTTCAAGTTATAAAAATAATCTTGTTTTATCTTGGGTAAGTACCTACCTACCTACCTCACACATTAATTGCTCCCTTCCAACTACTTTTTGACTTAAATTTAGAAAAGGGCTAACTCAGCTTTAGGGGATATCTCACACATGTCATCGCTGGGCTGGCGGCATGTCTTTTTTTATTATTATTAATAACGCAAGAGGCGGATGCTTCCATGTGGCATGCCGCCGCCATGGCAGAGGCGTCGAAGTCCATACAAGATCATAAAGTAAGTACTAAAATTTCGTAAATTCCGCAGCTGCCATCTCTTTAGCCCGGCGGTGGCGGTATGTGTAAAAGCTGTCTTAGAACATAAAAAAGGAACATATTTGCAAAGAATTTCGAAGCTCCATTAACAAATCAATATGATACTATTAACAACAACGCTTGTGTAAAAGACATGAGATGATACTTATGGTTTATTACCAAGTGAATCCGTTCACAAAAAGCCATATGTCCGACTTATGGTTTTTCTCCTTAGTAAAGTGATACATTTTTTTCGAAAAATACTTATGAGTTTAATTTTTTTGCCTTTACAAATAAAACTATAAGGAATAGCGCAAAAACACAGTACACTAAAAAAAATATGTCAATTCTCCATACATAACAGTAATTTTTAACGTTGTATCTTTATTGAATCTTGAATTATTAACGCTCAAAGTCTTTTGCGTTTTTCTCAAAATGAGTGGCCACTGACTTACGGTTTTCCTTCTTAGTAGGGCAGTATAGGTAACAGCATTTCAAATTAGGGAGACGGCACGTGGGGCGCCTTTACAGATGGCTTACTTAGTACTAGGGACGATTTTGACGCTTACTGGAATGAACCGGAATCTCAGAGTATGTCAAGGTAACTATAGTACGGTCATTCGAATAGGCTATATTGAACAGCTGTCAAAATCATGTTAAAGCTATGACATTATGTCTATTTTTCTTTGTTGGCATGTTAATAGTATGGGTTTGACAGCTTTCAAATATGACCTATTGAGTTTGCTACGAACGTCATTTTTCTGGGATTAAAATTGGCTCAGAATCATATTATGATTTTGTTAATTATTTGATATTCTTATATATTTTGAAATTTTTGACAGTAGAAACCCTGGCTATGTAATAAGTGACAATCACGAAAATCTTAAAATAGGGTCGAGTGATCCTTCTGTAAAAGCTCTATTTTGTGACAAAATGTACTTGTGGCGACTTTCATAGTACGGCCAATAGTACCGGTGTGGTTCCGGGAATTAGCCCTGAGGCAAATATTGAATAAAGCCACCGAACCAAATGTTTCAAACTATAGTTTGTGTTTAGGTCCTTAAGGGAGGTCCTGTATCTGACTGACCCAATTTCACTTCATTTAGCCGAATAGTTGTTCAGCTTCATGGACTGTAAACCACATACTTTAATTTTTTTGCAGCTAATTATTTCTACATTTCTCCGTGTGATGCCGGCTTAGAATGGCATCATCTCAATTCTACCCGAGAGTGTCGTAAATAGCGACTTAGGGATAATCATCCAGTGATTGGCAGCAGCGTCCATTTTCTTTTTTTTTCGTGTGGTACACTGAGTCGTTCAACGACCCGATGAACCCTGGTGTCAGAGTTTTACAACCGCCTACTGCAAGTAGCAGGCCTCTGACATGGTTGTGTAACGACCGCCATCATAGACAGCAACCGAAACCGACGTGCCCATCCGAAGCACGGAACTATCTTACTTGCGGACAATCAGGTGGTTCAGCCTTTAATGTCCTAACCAGACTGGGAACAAATTCACAATGTGATAAATATTAACTTTGTGAGTGACCCCACCGGGAATTGAACCCGGAACCTTTGCGTAGCAGGCAGGTATACTAACCACTGCACCACATCGGCTGTCAAAGTCAGCGTCCATGTGAATGTAACATCTTGCACTGCACCCACCAATCCGCCTGCCAAGCGCGGTGAGTAGCAGTCCTACATTGAACTGTTGTGGCTGTTATGTATTTTGTACATTCTATAGGCAAACTACGAGATAGTATTTCATTTTCGAAAACTCGACGCCTGATTTGCATAACTAGCACGATCCGATGATTCAATTGTTACATCTGTCATTCATGATTCTATTGATCTAGTACAATGGTCTGTTATACCGAACATAATCCGTTTCACCACTAAATACCTAATTGCATGACTATACTGGCGGATTTGATATGGCTTTGTTGGAAGCTTTAAGGGCGAGCTTCACAGAGTAGACGTAAGACGTGAGGTGGCATCTGTCAAACAAGTCATCGTCGGACGCTTGAATCGTTACCATATAAAATGAAACAAAAGAAACAAAGCTACACACATCAGATGCGTGTCCCATCGGTAACAGCTGACGATCGCTTGTCTGACAGATGTCATGTTGCGCGTCACATCTCGCGTCAATTCTGTGGAGCTTGCGCCTAATACTATAGTAGAGTATGTAATGTACCTGCATATTGCAGCTTTTGAAAAAGTTTAAACAGCGCTATAAAAAAATAAGAAATAAATGAAAATCAATATTGGTCCAAGAGCAGTATCATACCCATTAGGTATGCGGATAAGTAGGTCATAACTCAATGATGATGAATGATGCGTTGTTCTGTTGTGGCGTATTTTCGAGGATGCCTTGGAGTGATATTAGTAATTCAATGGCTTCAAGTGTTTTTTATTTTTATCAATTTGCGTTTTTGTCTCAGTCGTAGAACACGTTCAACTTAGGTCCTACTTCAGTCTGTTGTGAAATTTGGTAACTACTTTGTAATTTATCGACACACTCCGTTGTTTTACAATGTATGGTTATTACAATAGAGATGCATATCTGAATTTGGTGCACGCGAGGGTAACAAAGCTGCAACAAGTTTACGATCTGTCGTGAAAGCGTTTGTCGCGGGAAGTTATAGCCTGCGGAGTATAACTTGCTCTAAAAGTATTATGTTTGGTATTTTGCACCTATACTTGCTTATTTTATTTTATTTTTAATATTTCATTTACACGATAAAAGAAAATTATAAAATAAGTTAAAAATAACCTTGTGTACTCCTTTATGTACCGTGTCAGGCCTACGTTAAGAACTTTTTAGTCGCGATCAAGCAAGCGAATGAATTGCACTCTCTTGAGTTTATTCCTTGTGCTTACATTTTCGATATCCTCACTCTGTAAATATAAGGATCAGCAGGAGGTGACTCTTGTTAGTACCTATCTATCAACAAATAATATAAATTACGCAAGAAAAGCGAGACATTTTTAGCTAAGTATGTTAGCTTACTTGTCGAAAAGTTTGAACATACTACCAATTCAAACTATATATTCTCGTGGGATGACTCCTGCTTTTGACTCTTCAAAGGAATGTCTCAGACACACACTAAATGGTATCCGACATTTTAGTATGGAGCCTGGCATACCTACCAGACAAAAAAAAAGAAAATCTAAATCTCGCGACCAGAGCTGAAACATGTTGCAATCGATAAAACATAAAAATACAAACCAAAAGTGTACTTTGATAAAAAGCCGTAATAGTTGTATTTTCGGAGATATATGGATTTAAAAGTCGAAATAAATATTTTTTTAATATTCATTTTCTTTTGCTTTCATAAGTATACTGACATAAGTATATGCTTATAAATAAAATCAATCTTATTCTAATGTAATACAAACTAAAAAGGTTTGAGTGTGCTCATTTATATTCAAGACGAAAGCTGATTTGCCTGAAATGCAGTCGCCGTAATCTCTCTATGCAATCTCCTATAATTAAGGTGCTATTAAGAGCATCGCGACAGATGACAACTGCAGACGACACGTGTAGCGTCGGCAGGTAGCAGTAGGTATCTTCCTTTTGTACGGCGACGGCATGTGCAGTGTATGTCTAATCGATAAACTCCGAAACTACTGGACCGATTTCCAAAATTCTTTCACTATTAGAAAGCTACTACATCTTTGAGTAACAAAGGCTACTTTATAACATGGGAAAATTCCTCATTCCCACGGAAAAACGGTCAGCATCAGGAAAACGGGAAAATAAAGCGGATTTTACCCAAACTAGCCAAACTGCTTTACCGATCTTCGCGAGATTTGGCACTGATATTGCTAGCATATTTAAGATGGACATGGACTACTTTTTATCCACCCTTGAGGATCTGTAGTACCTACCTGATGTAAAGCACCAGGAGAACAGCTAAACTGTATGATATACAAAAATGGCTTCATAGCAAAAGTTATTCAGCTTGATCGGCCGCTTCTGCTAGTACATGGTCATTGAGGATCTAGAGTACATGATGCGGACCACAAACATCCCATCTAAACTATAATAGATACGGTAATGGCTTCAAAGTAAATGTTGTTCAGCATGACGGGACGCTTTTGCAGGCACATGGTCATCAAGGGTCTGGAGTACCTAATGCGGACCACCAGCATCCCATCTAAACTATAAGAGATAGCGTAATGGCCTCAAAGGAAAAGTTTTTCATCATGAAAGGCCGCTTTTGCTGGCACATGATCATAATGCAACACTTCTGCTGAAACGGAGTAATCGACTTTTTACTAGCGGTGAAACCGCAGGGCGGGCCGCTAGTCTTAAATATATATACCTAAGCACAATTTAACGTTTTTAGTCTGTATTACATTAGAATAAGTATTATTATAGACAAGCACATACTTAAAAATAGGAAAAAAATATTAATATTGAAAAAGAAAAATGATTTTTAAATCCATATATCTCCGAAAATACAACTATTACGACTTTTTATCAAAGTACACTTTTGCTTTGTATTTTTATGCTTAATCGATTGCAATATGTTTCAGCTCTGGTCGCGAGATATAGATTTTCTTTTTTTTTGTCCGGTAGGTATGCCAGCTATGTCGGTTGCTCTTTATTTTGTCAAATGTTTTATTTGCAGAATAAATCTTATGAATAGAATACAAAAAAGCGGTTTCATTTCGCAAATGTATTTTGGAGTACGAGTATGCTGGTGATAAATTTTCTTGCTGCCAATCAATACTATTTTGTTTTTTATTCTCTTTATTTATTGTTAAAAACATATATTGTTTAAAGTAATGAAACACTTATCTAAAGTCTAAGTGAGTTTATGCGAGAAATAAGTGTGTTCGTGCTCGCTACATAATTACAGTTTCTAATACCCTCATAGTATAATACAACCCTGAATACCTTTTAGCATAGCGTAGGGTGACCATACTTTGTTTAAAGTACAAGCACAAAATAGGGAGTAAATCTCAAAGTATAAAAACATCAAAACAGCAAAATCTGATAAAGAACGTCATATGATTTTGAGCCAATTTTAAATCCAAGAAATATGACGTTCGTGTCAACCACCCTCTTAGCACTCTTAGTTACCTTGACTTCCCCTGAGATTCCGGTTATTTCCAGTTAAAGTCAATAAACGTCAAAAACGTCGCTAGTACTGAGTGAGCCATCTGTAAAGGCGCCCCGCGCGCGTTTCCGTAATTTTTAGTACAAGGATGATTTACTTGACTAGTTCAGCCGTTCATACATTGCGGGAACACTAGGTCCCAGTTGGTTGGCTGCGATACACTTTCTCTCCTTCTGAAACATGACATTCGCCAGACAGTTTTCACACAAATTAGGAAAACGGCGCGCGGACGCCTTTACCAGATGGCTCACTCAGTACTAGCGACGATTTTGACGCTTACTGACGAAACTGGAAAAACCCGGAATCTCGAGAAGTCAACGTAAAATAAGAAGGTGGTTTATTGGATTTAAAATTGTCTCAGAATCATACGCCGTTCTTTGTCAGATTTTGCTGTTTTGACGTATTTATACTTTGAGATTTTGACAGTAGCGTCCCTGGCTATGTAACAAATGCCAATCGCGAAAATCTGAAATAGAGTCAACCTTCTGTAAAATTTTCATATCGTTATCGTGAAGCCCTTGACTGGAGTCCTTTAGTCGCTTTCTAATAACACCTTCGGTAAAAATAGAGATTCATGCTATTCTAACCCACACTTCAATGTGTTAGGTAATGCACATTTACCTATTACATTGAAGTTATTCTTTGTATCATTCAAAATAATATCTACCGTATCATATTTACTTTTATGGTTGCTTGTGAAAAATTTCAATAATAAACTGATTTATTCACTGAACTAGCTGCCCGTCAGCGGTTTCACCCGCTGCAACCTATTATTCCGCGGGAAGAAAGCATTATTCGCCAAGAGATGTCGCTGTTAGTTTTCGGCGAAAACGTTTAAAACGCGGATCGGCTCAGTCACGCCACCTATTTCAAAAATATTGGAAAATGCGTGATCCCGTGGGAATGAGACATTTTTCCGTGATAAAAAGTATCCTATGTGTTATTCCAGATGCCCTTTTATATTTCTGCAAAGTTTCATGTCAGTCTAATCAGCCGTTTTTGCGTGATGTCGTAACAAACACACACACAAACATCCGCCTTTATAATATTAGTAGGAAGTAGGATAACATTGGTTTCACCTACTTTGAAAGAGTTTTCTAAGTCATGAGTTTAGTCACATCGTCGCGTCGTGAACACTTTGCAAAGATTCAGGTTTGAATGCAAATCCACAATCAGGCACAAGCTCCATAGAGTAAACATGAGACGTCACAGGTAAGATGGCATCTGTCAAACAAGTGATCGTCGAAGAAGTGAAACGTGCGACATCGCGACGCTTCAAACCATTTCCACACATCATCATCATCATCTTCAGCCATTTGTTGTCCATTCATGAACATGGGCCTCTTCTAGCTCCTTCCATGCTTGGCGATCTCGTGCCTTCCGCATCCAATCATGTCCTCCGTGTCGTCTAATGTCATCCACCCATCTCTTGGGTGGACGGCCCCGAGATCTGTTGTTCACACATAAATTATTTCCACACATAAAGTGTATGAAACAGAAGGAACAAATCTAAGTTACACAATACACGTGAGATACGCGTTCCTTTGATGTGTAAGCTCCAAAGAGAAGACGTGAAACGTGACACGTAAGATGTGTTATAGTACGGTTATTTGAATAGGCCATATTTGACAACTGTCAAATCCATACTAGGAAAAAGCAAAGAAAAATAGCCCTTATGTCATAGCATTAACATGATTTTGAAGGCTGTCAAATATGGCTTATTATGACGGTACTATAGACAAGTGATCGCCAGCCGTCATCGATGCGAGGCGCGTCTCAAGTTGGCTCTTCTGTTTCATACATTTTATATTGAAACGATGTAAAGTTGCATGTCTCATGTCTTTCGTCATGTGTGGAGCTAGGGCCTAACAATCGCTTATCTGATACATGTCGTCGTGCGTTTATTCTGTGGAGCTGACCTCTTCAATAAAGTGATTTATGGAACTATTTTGCTCTTAAAAATAATTCATTTTTGTTGACTTTTGTTCTCAATTTGTAGTATTGAAAGTTACTCTAAGCCGGCAACACACGGCGAATATTATTTCAAATAATTTTATTCTGTACGATGCCTCTTTCGAAATTCGTAGGAATAAGTTATTTCATAAATTGGCTGTTCTTAAGTTACAAAGGGAATATAAAGGTATTTCTGTAGCACTTAGTTTAGTATACGCGATACCGAAAGGAACTCTCAAAAGTCCCAAAAGAAAATTATGCCACGTGCCTGAATGCCTCTGATGTAAGACTAAGGGTGAGAATCCACCAGAGCTGTGCGAGTAAAATGTGTCGTACGAGGATGCGTAGCTGTGCTGTGGAAATGTGTAGGGGTTTCCACCAGAGCTGTGCGAGTAAAATGTGTCGTACGAGGATGCGTAGCGGAGCTGTCAAAATGCGCATTAATGTGCGGAGCGAGGATGCGTTGCGAAGCTGTGAAATGTGTGAGCGGGAGGAATGCGATGAAGTGGAAACCTCGCAACACATTTCTCGCAACGCATTCCTCGCAACGCATTCCTCGCTACACATTCCTCGCAACACATTCCTCGCACACATTTCTCACTTGTTTTGTATGTAGAATGGCCTCGCTTCGCTCAACCCTATTCCACCAGAGCTGAGCTGAGCGAGGCTAGGAAAATGAAGTGATTCTATTGGTGGATTTTTTCCTCGCTCACCGCCTGGCTACCTGTGCGAGTAAAATGTGTCGTACGAGGATGCGTAGCTGTGCTGTGGAATTGTGTAGGGGTTTCCACCAGAGCTGTGCGAGTAAAATGTGTCGTACGAGGATGCGTAGCGGAGCTGTCAAAATGCGCATTAATGTGCGGAGCGAGGATGCGTTGCGAAGCTGTGAAATGTGTGAGCGGGGGGAATGCGATGTAGTGGAAACCTCGCAGCACATTTCTCGGAACGCATTCCTCGCAACACATTCCTCGCTACACATTCCTCGCAACACATCCCTCGCACACATTTCTCGCTTGTTTTGTATGTAGAATGGCCTCGCTTCGCTCAACCCTATTCGACCAGAGCTGAGCTGAGCGAGGCTAGGAAAATGAAGTGATTCTATTGGTAGATTTTTTCCTCGCACACCGCTTAGCTACCTCGCACAGCTCTGGTGGATTCTCACCCTTAAAACCTAATTTGCCTTTGAAAATACTGTGCTTGTTTGTAGTGGTATATTTACAGTTTACGCAACTATCACGAAACTTTGTTAGGGTTTACGTGTTTATATGTAATGATTTTAGATGATACAAACACGACTCTACGATGTAACACAGCTGCGGGCTAAGACAGTAACGGAAATGCAATCTGCTACGAGATATTAACATGGGAATCGTAGCTGTAGCGACAGATTTTCTCCGATTAAATATCATTCAAACACAAATATCACGCCTCCTCACTTGCGGGGTAGGTACACTCTCTCCTTTCGTGTGATACACCGAGTTGTTCAACGACCCAGTGAACCCTAAAGGTAGACTGAAACGTGGTTATATGTTAAAGATACCTACCTATGCAAATTATTTTGAGAGCACTCACATCTTTGAACAAACTACTTTAAACTTTCTGCATTATTTAAAAAAGATGTTATTTTAAAATCTTTTAAATATTTTCCTTACAATATCTTCTAGTTAGCAGCTGAGCTAAAGTTATTATAATTAGCGCCCGAGCTGAGGATTCTTCATTAAGATTTATTTGCGAAATTAATAAGCAAGAGATAGCGGGTTAAACTTTTCTAAGCATTTTGCAGACAAAAGAATTAGCAATGTTTTTGCTAAATGCTTAATCATTTTCTTACAAAAAATAGTATTATATGAAAAAATAAAACATAACAATTACCTACTTATCTAACTTATCTTAGTAAACATTTGCAATGCATAACCACCGTTAACAATTCAAGTATTGCACTTTGCAATGAGATTATAGATATCACATAAATACGTCTATAGACTCACCGCTATGTGATACCAGTTTTGAATAGCATCACCCCAATTCTACCCGTGGGTGTCTTAAAAAGCGACTAAGGGATAATCATCCAGGGAACGCACAGCAGTATTCTTTGTAAATGCAACATCTTGAACTGCGCTCGCTAATCCGAAAGCGATATATTCCAGACAACCTTTGTTTGGTAAAGAGAAATAAGAGAGAACGAATTAAAATACTCAGTACTAGCGACGATTTGACGCTTACATACATTAACTGGAAATAACAAAAATCTCAGGGGAAGTCAAGGTAACTTAGAGATTTTTGACAGTAGCAACCCTGGCTAAGTAACAATTGCCAATCGCGAAAATCTGAAATAGGACCGAGTAAACCACAGAGCACCAAAATGTCATTCGCGCGCTGCGCGAAAAAGGTTTCATTTGTCTATGGAGTAAACCTTCTTTGTGGTTCTACAAGGCGCCCACGCGCAGTATTCCTAATTTGTGGTTCTACCAAGTTGTTAAGTTGTCACGTTTGATGTTGATTGGTGTTCAGAGTTGCGCATCTACCCAATCAAACTGTCTTGAACTCTTTATTAAGACGGCCAACAGCTATCTATAAATAAGTCCTCAACTTTTGGGACTCATTAACGCGTCCATTGACTGGAAAATTACTTATCGAAATTGCCGCTCAGAGAAACATTGACGCCATTACTGATGAGATGATTTTCGTGTACAGTTTATTGATTAAATTTTATTTAATTAGTATATATCATCATTGGCCTCATACGTCTGTGACAGACGATTTATTCAGTACCTGAGGTAAGATTTTTATGGCTGTATAAGCCGATGCGGGAGCGGCATGGCTTTTTACACGCTCTCTACAGACACTTTGTTGCCTGGGACGCAATGATGGAAAACGCAGGGCTTCCCAGGACCTGCGCCACCCTCTCGGCCTTCCTGACTGACTCCACAGGAACGACGAGTCGATACGTGCGGAGCCAGGTCGGCTGCAGGAGTCTGCCGCACGATTTATTACCAGTCACGACAAGTTTTTTTTTCTACGGAACAAGTGTTTTTATTAGATTTTCTAATTCTTTCCCTAGAAAAAGGTATTCATGTTCATGAGTAGAACTTCTCTGCAAAGTTAACGTACTGTCTAAAATATAAGCCTGTACTATGTGCATTAGCTTCGCTGTATAAGAAAAGAAAACGTGAATTTGTCGATTCAAAGCATTCATTGCAAAGCACAAAGGATTCGAGTCTGCTGTCCTATTGAGATGCAAATCTAATTGTATACTATTGCAGCCGTCGTTGAAGCTGTTACCAAAGCTGATTACCGCACTTTAAACAAAGGAAAGAAGATTCACTTCAATCTTTGAAAAACATTTTCCTTGTGAAAATGGTTGGTTACAGGATTAAACGTCGAATTAAAAACTCGTTTTTGTAAAATTATTGTTCTTTCCACTTTAAAGGCAGTACGACCACAAATTAGAGAGACGGCGCGCGGGGCGCCTTTGCAGATGGCTCATTCAGAACTAGTGGCGACTTTATTGAACCGACCACTAAGAAGTTGGTTGGCATGAACGTCATATTTCTTGGATTAAAATTGACTTAGAACCGTGTGACGTTCTTGTATCAGATCTTTCTTTTTCTTATTATCTACTTAGATATTTTTGACAGGTGCAACACTGGCTTTGTAACAAGTAACAATCGCAAAAATCCTAAGGGTGAGAATCCACCAGAGCTGTGCGAGTAAAATGTGTCGTACGAGGATGCGTAGCTGTGCTGTGGAAATGTGTAGGGGTTCCCACCAGAGCTGTGTGAGTAAAATGTGTCGTACGAGGATGCGTAGCGGAGCTGTCAAAATGCGCATTAATGTGCGGAGCGAGGATGCGTTGCGAAGCTGTGAAATGTGTGAGCGGGGGGGAATGCGATGTAGTGGAAACCTCGCAGCACATTTCTCGGAACGCATTCCTCGCAACACATTCCTCGCTACACATTCCTCGCAACACATCCCTCGCACACATCCCTCGCACACATTTCTCGCTTGTTTTGTATGTAGAATGGCCTCGCTTCGCTCAACCCTATTCGACCAGAGCTGAGCTGAGCGAGGCTAGGAAAATGAAGTGATTCTATTGGTGGATTTTTTCCTCGCACACCGCTTAGCTACCTCGCACAGCTCTGGTGGATTCTCACCCTAAAAAGGGTCGAGTGAACCTTCTAGTACGACCTAGCTGTTTATTAACAGCATTAATTTTGCAAAGTGTCGGGTTTCAGTTTGAATAGCCCACAAGCTAAGAGCTTTTCACTGGCTTATTATAATCTTAAAGCCATTTTCATGTTCTTAGTCAGTGGCTTTTAAGATACCTAACGCGATCTAAACAAGAACGAAACATCTTTCTTTGTCGCTCAGTTCCTTGTCTTTTTTTAATTTATAAAATACTGATCACGTTTTATTCTTTAAATTTTTAACTTCAGATCACTTTGAAACCACCTTATAGACCACGAATTTTCTTATAACCGTTTAACCGCCTTTTTACTTCCTCACAGGTGAATATTCTTAGAATCTCTTTTTATTTATTTATTTAACTGTTTATTGCACACAAGATAAAACACAGGACAATTACATAAAGAAAAACAACACAACAGGTACTACTTATTTCTAAAAAGAAATCTCTTCCAGCAGTCCTACGGTAGAGTGATAGCATAAGGTGAGGCTGATAGATCGTGCACAATTTATTCTACTAAATGAGGTATAAAAACAAAAACAAAATAATATATATATGAGATATACATAAATATACTAAAATACGTATAATATTACATAAATAAAATATATAAGTACATAAAACATATTATATAATATATATATATACCTACTTATATACAAACTATTTGCACAGTGAAAGATAATGCTCTTTTACTCTCTTCTTGAACACTGAGAGGGAAGGGCTGTCACGCACTGTGTGCGGGAGGGAGTTCCACAATCTGGCTGCATGTACAGTGAAAGAATAACTGTAGAAGTCGGAGCGGTGGATAGGGATAGAAAGAATAGACCTTACATGTGAGCGACAAGGCCTGTCTTGGGGCCGAGAGAAATGGAAACGTTCTTTAAGATATGAAGGAGAAGAAGGGCTATGAAGAACATTGTAAAGACAAGAAAGCACATGAGCATAGCTTTTGCGCTTGAGCTTTTTAGTGGATAGTTACGTGGTAAAATGAACCTACAGCCCAAAGCATATGTTATGCTGCAGTAGTTTAGGTTCTGCGTTGATGAATCAGTAAATCAGTCAGGATATTTGGTTTCAAAGGTATACTATGTTATTTTAATTCAAGGCTTATAATTTAAGGAACACAATTCATATTCCATGGATAATGTGTTTGGGCGGACTGAAACAAAAACTATGATGCGCAAAGTTTTTCCATTAAAACTTTTCCGTTTTGTACAAACTGAGTGGTTACATTTTTATTAATAGCAAAAACTTAGCGAGTAGTTTATCATTGGCTTCATACGTCTGTAACAGACGTATTTTTTTTTTCAGTATCTGAGATATTCACGGCTATGTAAGCTAACACGGTAGCGGCATGACTTTCCGCGCGCTCTTCAAGTGAAGGTGGAATTAGTCACCTATATTTATATGTTTTTTTCTAAATGATGACAAAAAGTGGAAATAATCAATATCGATCCCACGCTCAGACAAGAGGGTTGACGCCAGGCAGGTGACCGGTGTTAAAATATAGCCAAATCGTTTACTACATGATTTTGTGTTCTGTCCCTAAATTTCAGGATAAGGCAGGACGATGATTTAGATGTCTTTTCTGTCTTTAGTTAGCGAGAATGGATACGTACTCCAATATTTTGAAGTAGATGTAAGTGCATAGCCATTTAGTATAAGGGTATACGCCATATGTCTATCTATATTGTATCATTTGTTCAATCGATTGATCAATACCTTATTTGATTAGTAATAAATGTGCTCTGGAACTAAACACTTGTTTCTCTTAAACTGCTCCCAGTTTATGTCGACCGCTGCCATTTTTGGGATGCACGCGTCGCGCCTCGTATCGTCGCGCCCCGGCCGTGTTACTCATTCAATAAATTAGAAGAAATCTACAATGTGCATTCGACGTTTGTGCGTGTGGTTATTTTGGACATTCGGTTAAAATTCATCATCAAGATGTGCCAGTCAAGAATAGCAAAGGAGGACATCATCGTAGCGCAGAATGCTGCGGGTGGCAACAATGATGCGGTGCTTTCGGACATAGGGAATCACTTGAGCAAAGGCAACTATCTCATGACGATCATATGCGTTGTTATAATTATGTTGCTGAGCTACATCGCGTTTCGGCTGTACAGAAAATGTCATCAGAGGTGGATGGCCCAGCAGATCAACGAGAACAATTTGCAGCGTTTGAGGTCCTTTCGCCGCCGTGTTCAGAGGAACAAAGATCGTGAGGAAGAAGAAGATACTGCTTTGTAAGGTTTAGTGTGCGGTATATATCTAGTTATGTTGCGGTGGTACCAGCAGGGAGTGAATTAACTGTGGACGGTATGGAGTGTTTTCTTTTCTTCGTTGGACATACGACCCTGTATATCATGAAGAGTGTAACGCCATCATCGTAATAAACGGAGTGAGTTTTTTGTGAAGTTACATCGGTACGTTCCGTCGGTTCGAGGTTCAAGGTGCACATTTCCCGAAAAGAACTGATGTCGCATTCCAAGGAACTTTATCACCGGTCGATACGCAGTGCAGTGATGAGTAATTAATTAATTTGCGTCTATAATGATTAGGCTAAAAATAGATTAAGATGGAAGTTATACAGGGTGTGTTTTTGTATTATGGCGGAAAAATTAATTGAAATCTATGATGAATTGGTAAAAATGCAAAACTACTTAAAAAGGCAAGGTAAGAAAAGATTTAAAGGTAGGATAATTGAGATTAATTTAGCTAAGAGTCAGGAATTAATTCGATTATGTAAACAAATTCAAGAAACTACTCTTCTTAAGGTAGAGGATGCAGAATTATTTGCGAAATATATCGATTTGTGTGATAGGATTAATACGGTTTTTGAAGCGATAAAAATATTATGTACAAAGCCCGCGCAGGGTAATAGTTCTGGTACTGGGCAAGGTGCGAAAAATCTTATCTTATCTTATTTAGCCCTCAGGATCCCACTGCTGGGCAAAGGCCTCCCTCCCCTTCTTCCATTTTTTGCGATCCTGTGCCTCCGCAGGCCAACCATTGGAGAACCCATCCAGTTCGTCGCGCCATCTGCGTCTGGGTCTCCCACGACGACGTCTATCGGTTCTTGGATTCCAATTGGTGGTCGTTTTGGCCCAAAGCTCGTTAGGCATGCGGCAGACATGACCGGCCCAGTCCCATTTAAGTTTTGCGGCTGCAGAAGCAACGTCAGTAATTTGAGTTCTGGAACGCAGTTTACTATTTCTCACCCGGTCTATCAGTTTTAGACCCAGTATACCGCGAAAAATATGGCTTCAAAAATGAAAAGCGGCTTGTGACATGATTCCGATTATGGACAGTTCTGAGAAAAATACAAAGAGAATTATTGATGCTATAGAAATGTATGCCGACATGTTAGAGGATAGTGACAAAACACTGCTAATTAAATCGTTCTAAAAAGTCGTCTTTCTGAAAGCGCTAAGTTACGTCTGAAACAAACTTATGCCTCTGTTGCTGAACTTGTCAAGGACTTAAAATCAAATTTATTGCCCAAAAAGTCTTTTACTGCTATTCAGGCAAAAATTCAAACTACATGCCAGGGCTACAGATCAGTTGAGGACTACGGTTCTGAATTAGAAAAATTAATGACGGACTTGACAATTTCACAAGCAGAGGGCGATTCAACAAAATACGAGACACTTAAACCTATTAACGAGAAAATGACCCTAAAACGTTTTTCAGACGGGTTAAGAGACACTCGTCTGAGTACAATCATTGCTGCTAGGAACTTTGCCAGTCTGCGCATAGCCATTTAGTATAAGGGTATACGCCATATGTCTATCTATATTGTATCATTTGTTCAATCGATTGATCAATACCTTATTTGATTAGTAATAAATAAATGTGCTCTGGAACTAAACACTTGTTTCTCTTAAACTGCTCCCAGTTTAATTTTAGTATTAATGAATTTCATTTAAACTTCATAATTAGACATTTTAGTTGAATTAAGAGAATGAAGCAGTATAATTTTCAAGATTGATTGTTAATTCACAGCATAGCAATATAAGTAATCAAAGAACTTTGTGGATTTCGGACTAGACTAGACCCTTTCTGTAATTTTTTTCGAATTGTTTATTTAAAAAGACAAAGTGTTTTGAATTTTGGTATTACTTATCGTGCTCGGCCTCAAACCGTCTTCAGTGAGAACTCTCATAAAGAATCGGATTTCGCTTCCAGTTTACAAAACGGTATTGAACATCTTAGATCCCTTTCACATTGGCATAAAGGTTATTTTCTAGCTCCATCCTTATTATGCCACCAAACTATTCTTCAACTGTGACATAACTGCATGCAGTAGTCGCGAAGATATTGCTGTGTGCACTCTACGTACTGCTGAGCGGTTGCCACGATTATGGTAGGCTTAAAAACCAAGCGACAGCGACAACGACGCGCGTCGTTGTCGCTGTCAAATGACTGGTTTGTATGGGGAATCAGAAAGACCGAGCGTCGGCGTCGTTGCGGCGCGCCACGACGCCGTCACGTTGACAGCGCGCTGAGAAGCTTAGAGTTTGTATGGGATGCGGTCGGGTTTTTCTACAAGACCGCAGCGACAACGACGCTGTCAAAATTTGTCGGCGTCGTTGATGCGCGTCGTTGTCGCGACGCTTGGAAAATAAGGGTACCATTAATTTCACCTTTGAAACAGCCGGAATAATTTTCTCTTTGTAAAAGATCTCTTATTTTATTGAAAATTGCTCATCTAGAGTACAACGAAGAGCATTCTCTTTCATGGAAGTCAAGAAGTTGAATCGTAAATTATACTCGTTGTTATAATAAAAAAGTTATACGAAGTATAAAATATTCTAATGTTTACCTGCCTAAGTAAATACTAGTTTTAGATTAGGCATTATTTTAGGTGAATAAATATAAATGCCAGTAAAAATAAAGCTCACAAATGTATAGGCTAAAAATCAAATCAGCAAAAGAAAGCGAGATACTATGACTGTTTGGTCCTAGGGTAAAGTTGAGGTTATCGTTTTAAGCAAAGTTAGACGTTCCAATGCACCCTGCAAAGATTTGAAGCTACAAACGAATGCACTTGAAACATGTTTGAAAACTTCCAGTTTATCGGCGCTGCTGCGGCCAAATAAGTTGCTGATTCAATTTAAACTTTGTGTCTTGAAGGACTTTTAAACTCGTGTGAAATATGTGCCAGTTGAGGTGTTTAACCTACTTATGAACTTCATCAACTTATAATTTACGGATCGGTACGATGTCAAGAACAAGCTATATTTTACAAAAATAAAATTATTGCGTTGGTTCAATAAGTTAGGTGAAAAGGAAAATAATCGAGAAACAATATGATTAAATAGCAATTTTAGTGGCCTGCCGTTCGTTGGTAAAACTTTATGTTCTTCACCCAAAAATCAGTATCGGGGTCAACTAAAATCTGTTATATTTTATTGAATGAATAGTCTCATGTGCAGCGCTGACACAAATCATTGGGTGTAGTGAATTATCATTTATTGTTGCCAAAGTAAATTAAAACGCATGTTTAGTGAAAAATATGTGGGTGGTACGATTAATCTACTGGTACAATATGTCCTACTTGTGTTGTTGTGTTTATACTCTTATCGTATTGTTGCTGGCGGTCTGGAGCCCGCTAGAATCATGAAACTACTCATCGCAGTTTGCGGGAACGAAATGCTGAAATATGGAAACTGGCAGTTGCAATTAAAATTGTCCCCTCGCTTTGGTTTAAACTGTCGCAAGCAAAATGGTAATGACATTTTCAACCAGATTTTCAACACTAACAAAGTGCTTAGCAATTTATATTGTCAGGTTTTCCTAATTTTCCACTAACATTATTGTCGGATTCCGTTTTGTGACAGAAAGGGTTTACAAAATGCCACATAGAAACCTAATACCGTGGCACACAGAATATTAATAAGTCTATATGGTTCTCGATGATGCCACAATTTTGCGGCTCTAACAAAGTACTTAATCGCGAAACATATATAGGGGGGATTTGAATGCCCCTTAGAATGAGACAGACTATATGGCACAGTGGCAGTGCGATGCATAAGGTTCCGGGTTCAATTCCCGGTGGGTCACTAATTCACAAAGTTGATATTTTTATTTAGTCTGGTAAGGCCATTGCAGACTGAACCACCTAATTGACCGAAAGCAAGATAATTCCGTGCTTCGGAGGGCACGTTAAGCTGTCGGTCCCGGTTGCTGTCTACAATTAATTACTTAGACGGTGGTCATTACCCAACAAAGACAGAGGCCTGTTTGCGTATAGTGTAGTAGGCGGTTGAAAAACACTGACATCAGTGTTCATCGGGTCGTTGGACGACTTAGTGTCTTACTCGAAAAAAAGAAGTATGTGGTTTTTTTTTTGTCTATAGACGTCACCCTGTATACCTACTTATTGAAACCCACGCAACCTAGAAGCGTAGCGCACCACAGCGCCGCAAAATAAGCTCTTTGTCGTGGTTGTGTAGCTGCGGTTTATTTCTGCTCCCTTTACAGCTGCATGCAGCTTTCTGTGAAACCAGAGCTAGTGTAGGTAAGGTAGGTATACTTATATACAAGCATACACGCACACGTCATGATTTTATCCCCTGCGTGGTAGAAACCACAGCGAATATGTCCTTTGTTGAGGTAGGAAATACAAACCTTTTGTGAATACTTACTCATATTAAGCCTGCAGTTATCTCTTGCGGCATAAAAACCTCAGTGCCACAGAATAGGTATGTCCTTTGTAGTGGTTATATTATATGTATAGCTGTAGTTTATTTCGGTCGCTCATAGAGCTGTAGCACAGATAAGATAATAGTTACTTGTAGTTGTAGCCTTCTGTGAAACAAGATCGCACAGAAAATGCACATACGGGGTGTAAGAGTCGGTGTAACGAAAACTTTGCAGGCATGCTCAGACCATGAAACTGAATTACTTTCCCCATGAAACATATGGTTGCAAACGAAAAAAAATTTTTGACGTCCCATACAAAGTCAGTCAGCTGATCGTGAATTTTGTATGTGAGGTCGGAATTTTTTTGTCGTTTACCAACATAGGATCAAAAGTTGTTTAGTTTCATGGTCTGATCATGCCTGCAAAGTTTTCGGTACACCACCGTCCCTTACACACTGTATACACACGTCACGACTATATCTCTTGTAGCGTAGACACCACAGCTTTCGCGGAATATGTCCTTTGTCGTGGTTTGTTTCTGTGCCCGTCCCTCATACAGCTGAAGCCTTCTGTGAAACAAGATAGCATTGCTTACAAAGGTACGTTCACTGAATACGCCTATGTAAGTTCAAATATATTAAGAATTATGTTCATATCACTATAGGGACAAGTTGAAAATCTCGACTTGCATCTTGTAACACCAATGGAAAAGAAATGGAGTGATCCTCTTCTATCCTGCATCACATAGCAATATAAGCCGGCTTTTTCCAGCTAGACAAGGAGATCTTACGACACCCACGGAAATTTTTGTAATCCCATATTACACTAGACAGCAATCTCTGCCAGCTTCTCACGACAAACAACGGCACTGAGCGAGCGAAGCGCTTTATCAAGCTAGACTAGACAAGACGTTGTTGTATCAAGGCTGTGGTTATGTAAAATGCAAGTTTACTGCAAACTGCAAGGTGGTGATAATAAACAGTGATTAATTTAAGAATTAAGACTAAGATTTTCGATTACCAAATTTTAAAACTCTTCACATGTTAGGATAGGTACAAGTCTAAACAAAACTTGCAAAATTTTTCACCGCAGGAGATTTTGAACCTGCGATTTTCGGCATCTGTACTGCCTGCGGGGAAAAAACTACTACTTTTCAAAAACCTAGACTTTTTTATGTTAGAGTGTAAAAATAAAAAAAAATACGTAGTTTGGATAGCAGCCACATCGTTACCATTACAGTTTCAAACATTTAGATCGCACGTAATAAAAAATCGTTGATAATTTGACTCTTTACAAGCTCCGTTACGTTTTGCAAGCTCTTCAGGCAGGGCGTCAAAATTTCTACTCGCAAGCGTCCCGCGCGCCGACCTTCTGTAAGTATAGAATAAGTGGAGTGATAAGATTATTTTCCCCAAAGGCTGGTTGATTTGATGTGTGCAATATTCAACCAATACTAAGCCAACGGTTTCCAAGTAACAGACAGATCATAAAGAAGCAAACGTGCATAAGAATAAGAAGTAAAATATATAGAGTACTCGTTGCCTCATTTGCGGTGTTTCATACAACTTGTGAGTGTGAAATAGAGTATATTATAAGCAAGCTATAGAGAGCGCCTACTGTTAGAACGGGTAGCAATAGTAAGAACACATTACCTCTGTTCATCAGTAGCAAAACGCCAGAGACAACATATTAGACACATAATAATTACTTTAACGAGTCTTATCGCGATAGTTTTTTAGGTAAATAAGCGATTTACCTAAATTTAATGGGTAGCCCTGTAGCACCGGTTATTGCCAACATCTGGATGGAGTACTTCGAGGAGTTGGCGTTAAGTGCCGGTCCCTCGTCTATCAAGCTCTGGAAGAGATATGTTGACGACGTCTTTAGCATCATCAAAGGAGACATGGACACGGTAAAGCAGTATGTCGACTACCTGAACTCCATCCACCCAAAAGTCAAATTCACCTGTGAGGTTGAACGAGACAGGACTTTGGCCTTCTTAGATGTCAAGGTAATGGTGAGATCAGATGGGTCCCTTGCACATGCTGTATACAGAAAGCCAACACACACAGATAGATACCTACACGCGACCTCTCATCACCATCCGCGTCACCTACAGTCTGTAGTGTCGACACTGACGAAAAGGGCTTACGACTTGTGTGACGCAGAACATCTGGACGACGAATTGAACCATGTTCATAAAGTACTGGTTCAGAACGGCTACAAGGGAGTTCAAAGTCGCATAAAAAACAAGAAAGCGAAGCAACCTGAGGTGAACAGACAGCCAGCGTATTTACCCTATGTAAAAGGGGTAACAGATAAAATTGGGACAGTGTTGAGTAAGGGTTCGATTAAGACTGTCTTCACTCCATTGTCCAAAATATCTTACTCTTTACGCACACCGAAGGATGTTATACCTTTTCAAAATCCAGGTGTATATAAGGTACAATGCAGCTGTGGTAAGTCTTACATTGGCCAAACCAAGCGTAGTATCAGTGAACGGGTCAAGGAGCATATCGCAGCTGTGAAAAACCGTCAGACGCATAAATCGGCAATCGCAGAACACCTATTGTCATCTGGTGCCAACCATTGGATCGAGCTTCATGCCCCAAAAGTCCTCTCTGTGGAACGTCACTATTACTCCAGAGTGGTGAGGGAGGCAATAGAAATCAAAAAGAACCCCAATAATTTCAATCGGGAGGACGGATTTAAATTGTCTACAACATGGAGTCCGGTAATAGACAAAATAAAAACGCGCGATTCACCATCGGACCGATCGTCGGACATTGTGAGTGTTGTGTGCCGGCCTAATGTGTAATGTTTACAAACAATTTATATTATTAAGACAATATGTGGGTAGCAGAAAATCTAGTTGCCCACCGCCCTGATGACAACTCGCTGCTACTTCAATCTGCTCGCGACCACGACTGGTGCAACCCAGTCGAAACGTCGAGTGTCCAGGTAAATCGCTTATTTACCTAAAAAACTATCGCGATAAGACTCGTTAAAGTAATTATTATGTGTGAAAGTAATCGCGAGTGCTTTAAAAGTTATATAACATATTAGACGTAGACGGAACAACTGCTTACGTTTGACAGTACGGCGCGTTGCGATACGCGCACTCTATAGCTTGCATATCATACTCGAAGGTTACAAGACTTTTCTCTGCACCGGCAAGTACCGGAAACCGTCGTTCTTCAAAGCGACACTAAACTGCGGCTTGTGTTCAGAGAAAGTTCACAACATGGTGCTTTAGAGACGAGCTACAACGGAAAACATCCGCCATGTATACGTTAAAGTTTCAGTGTTGGAGTTGAAAATATTCGGTAGTTCTTGTTGAAGCTTTACATCTTAATAATGATTCGACAACAAATATTATAATTTGCTTTTATTATTTTACTTGTATTTAGAAAAACTGGTAAGAAAAACGAATGAAAACTAAATCAGCATTGCTTTTGCTAAGGTTCTTTTCATATAAGTTCCTATGTACAGTTTATGAACGGTTGTTAAGGAGGCTCCTTTTTAAATTTAAACAATTGAACATAATTCATCGATACAAAGAGGTTAAAACTGTGTAGTCCGACAGATAAAGGTAAATATGTTTTTGTTTTTCATGTTCTTACTATTGATGTACCTAGGTAAGTAAAAAACATAGGGTCAAAGACAGCCCTATTTAGATTTCATTTAATTGCGTGGGAAACTCATCATCATCATCTTCCTGCCCTTATCCCAATTACTTGGGGTCGGCGCAACAGGTTTTGATGAACACAAAATCGTGTTGCAAACTATAAACCAAAAAAAATATTATAAAGAACGTATAAAGAACGACTGAAATAGTTATAAGTAATAATAGTTTACGTTATGATATGAACATTGATTAATAATGTAAAGCATGTCTTTGTCAGTTCTAACTTCAGGTAAATTCAGAGCTTTTGAAGCGTTCTCCGTTGATTTTCCCTCGTGTGGAATGATTAGTTTTCTGACAAACTATCAGTAGCGTATAATAACAACTCGTACACATTTAAAGGACCAACTTAACCTGGATTTCACAATCTTACAAGCACAGCCAGTGTAAGATGAGCCCTAAATTGTGTAGCTTGTTGTTGTACAAACCTCGGCTGAGTATTTATTATTCTGAAATAGACTTCGGTTTCGTATCAACAAGGCTTTATATAATCATACATATTGATTCACCACTTTGTGAGCCGTGAGTGCTAATGTTGATTTTGTAGTCAAGATGTTTGTTAGTGCTCGCTTCAAACGCGTTGAGTTAATCAATATGTAATAGAACTAAACACTTCTACCTGACGCACTTGCATTGTAAACAATATCTCCAGACATCTTCGCAGAAAAACACAAATGCGAATCCCACACGACGTCTGTTGGTAAAAAAGATAGGCATATTGCATAAAAGAATAAGTATGGTAAAGAGATATGCCACCTTTTGCGTTTTTCATGCGTCAAGGTTGGATATTTTTATGAGGAATCCGTCCATGCCTAAGGTACCTAACAGAGCATGTGTTACGGGTGCGCTAAAAATACGCAGCAACCTCCCCCCTGGCAGAAAAACTACGTTTTAGAACTGCTGAATAATGCAGCGAGCGGTCATTTCGACTACAGAAATACAGGATAGTTTCCTTACCTTGCCTGATGAACAGCCACAACAGGCTACTGCTGCCGATTCCTTGTACGATTATCCCTTAGTCGTTTTTACGACACCTATGAAATACACATAGGAACAAAGGTTAGTGTGAATTCCCTATTTATAAATAACCTCTGTAGAGTTATAAAAAGGACTTTGAAGTAGAATTTAAGAGTTGGCGTTGGAACACACTTACGTATAGTTAGGTAGTTGTGTAGTTTTAAATTGAAATCGGGATATGGGTAACTATTCATTTTTATTAGCGTAACAATACCGCCAGTCAAAGTAAGAGAAGAATAGATGTACCTACAACTTGAATTAAATTTGCAAGCAATTCGAAATATAGGTACCTACAAATTGTAAACACGTTCAATATTACGATGTTGAATCCGCTATCACAAGAATCTCTACAAAGCCGCCAGGCATAGGTACTTGTATACACGAAAAGGTAGACGTTCCCGGAAATTAAATAATTTCTCACCGAAATGATTTCTTCACGGGCCGTTTCACAGCGCGCACGTTATAAAGGCCGTTCATTTATACAGGATGTAAAGGAAAGCTCTAGAAATAATATATGGTGCATTCAGACCATGAAACTGAACAACTTCCCAGAAGCCTTAAAAGAATTAGAAGAATTATTTTTTTTGTGCCCTACAAAAAAACGAAGGTCCGCCATCTTGAAATCCAGTGGATGGATTTTTCATATCCTCGGATGGAACCATTCACAATGGTCCCTAGTATCACTGACCAAAGCGGCATCAACTGTGCTGGCAAAACAGCTTCCGGGTAACATTTGACCGTACCCGCTTAGACTAAAAGGAAGTCAAAACAATGTTTACGTGTTCTGAAATATTTTCTTATGGGATTATTCAGTTTCATGGTCTGAATGTACGCTTTAATATGCGATCAGTATTTGAAGAGCTGTCCCTTACACCCTGTATGTCGTTATTCATGGAAGCAGGATCTTCTTAGAAATAAGGGAAATCTTTGATCATTTAATCGCGTGCTTGAGCCCACGCTTATTCACTGAGTAGACAAATTATTTGCATATTAAATCTTACTGGGGCTTCTCACTTTTACCGCATGTTTATGATGATACTTATCGATAAACTCCGAAACTACAAAACCGTTAAAAAAGTATCACTTCTAAATAACAACAAGACCCTTAGTAACGCAGGCTACTTTTTTCACGGGAAAATGCCTTATTTTCACGGAAAAACGGTAAGTAGCAAGTGAGTCTAATTATTGTTTATAGTTCGAAAACTGTCTACTATACACTTAGGTACTGTAAGCTACTCCGGTTATCAATCAGACTTTATTTTAGAACTATTCATTGTTGTATTAGGCTTTTTTTTTTGGGCGGTAGGTGTAGAAAAGTGAATAATAAGCTCTCCTTATCTAATTGATTTAAAATATTTAATTACACAATTTTTTAAATTAAAAGTATACCAAGTATATTTATAAACTTCAATTCACCTGTGTAAGTGTTTGTGAGCTTTTATGTAAGCTGAATAGCTCACAAAATCGCCACCTGCCAGCTCACCTAACAAGGTCACTAAAAACATCACTTCACTCTGACTCAATTTAATTGAATATAACAACACCAATCTGCACAATGGCCCCCATAGATGACATCAAGGCCACTCAGTTGGAAATTGAGGCCAACATCATGAAGCGGATGACGGAGTTGGAGGGTCAAATCCAAAATGCCACTGGATCCAAGGGGTGCACAGTAGCTAAGGTTGCAGAGGAGCTTCGCGTCTTCAGGGATCTGACATGGAAGATTCTAGGTCTTCTTCGCAGCCAAATTGCAGAATGCGCCAGGTCAGTTGATGATATGGAGACCAGGAAGAGACGAAAGGTCCTGATATTTAATGGAATCCCAGAATCTTCAGATGAGCAGTGCCAAGATAAGATTATCGGTATAATCAAAAAGATCATCAAGCCGGAGGATGTACCAGACTCTTTTCAAGCGTGTCACCGCATTGGTCAGTCTGCTGAAGGGTCCGTTCGGCCAATTCTAGTCAGATTTAATAATCTTGCCGTGAAATCCAAGGTATGGAATGGAAAGGCTAAGCTGAAGGGTACCAAAGTAGCTGTCAAGGAGTTCCTGACAAAATCCAGACAAAGTGTGTTCATGAAAGCTAGGCAACATTTTGGCATGACTAACACTTGGACGCAAGATGGCATCATCAACATTAAGGCTTCCGATGGTAAACGCCATAAGCTGAGTACTGCTGAGGAGTTCGACGCTCTGGTGAAGAAGTATCCGGCTAAGCAGGCCATCTGAGTTTACTTGTGGTGTCCAGCAATCCTCGTGGTCCTATTTTGACTAAATTTTTGCCATTCAAATGTAGACGATGTTTGTGTATTTTAAAGCAGGCTTTTTCTCGTTCCTTTGTGGTTTGTTCGTGCACTCATCTCATTGTGTTCATAATGTTATTTTGTATTCTCAAATATCTAGCTTATCTGGAGTGCTGTTCTATGTAGGTAGTGATCTTTCTTTTAGTTTTTGCTGTTTGTGTTTAGTCTCACTTCACATTTTCAAAAATCCAAATTTTGAGGTTATTTATTTGCTAACGAAATGTCAATGTCAAATACATTTTTAGGGTTTCGTAGTCTACTAGAAACCCTTATAGTTTCGTCATGTCTGTCTGTCTGTCTGTCTGTCTGTCTGTCTGTCTGTCTGTCTGTCTGTCTGTATGCCGCGCCCTCATATCTTCGTCAGTTTTAGAGCTATCGACATGAAATTTGGTGAGAAGATAGATCGTGTTGACCCAAATAAAGAAATGTTAAGAAAAAAATATTTTAAATGTTTTTTGGACCCCCTCCCATACAAGTGAAAGGGGGGCAAAAAATTTTATTTTCTTCTGCAATATTGACTAGGGTATCGTTGAATAGGTCTTTTAAAACTAAGGTGAGGTTTCTTTGAAACAAAGTCACTAAAATGTTTCTGTCACGAGATATTTGCTTATAAAAAGGGCGTTTTTAACCCATAATTTGTTCCAGCTGTAACTTCTAAAGTATAAACGCAAAAAATTTGAAATAAATATGGAATATAGCTTACAATCTGAAGTTACAATGAAAACTATAATGAATATTGTACCTTTAAAGGTTTCAGAAAAAATTGAGTTTTTCTATTTGCGGTTGGTCATCATACTGCTGCTAACAAACCAGCAACAAATTAAGTTTGTAATGCTGAAAAACCTGATATTTAAACGTTGACTACGAAACCCTATTTGTGGGCGTGTCTGACACGCTCTTGGCCGGTTTTTTTTTTTCACGATTGGATACAAGCATTCGCAATGCGTTTCGTTTCGATGTCCCTTGATGTTCGTTTCATCGGATTTTCACTAAATTAATATTTTGTTTGTTGTGTGTGATAAATTAATATTTTTTGATTTGATCTTTGATCATATAATATTTCCTTTTTAAGTGTAAAACTGAGTACGATTTATTGTTAGCTGGCGGGTGGTGTGGAAACAGGCACACTAGCCAATTTGCAGGTTTAATATAGATATAGGCATATATATATTTTAGTTTTACATCATATATGTATATTATATTCTAATTTATATATTTACTATTATATTTTTCTAACCTACCTTAAAATGATTGACATTGCCGATCAATATTTTTCCGCTGATGATGACTCGTTTCATTCTTGTAACAGCACCGATTCTGATGATGGGACTTTAGGGGAATTTTTGTGTCAAACCTTACCTTCACATCGAAGCAGGTTTAATATATGTCATTTAAATGCACAAAGCATACCCGCTCATTATGATGAATTCCTGGAGGCATTTTCAAATTGTTGTGTTCACGCAGTCTTGGTTTCTGAAACCTGGCTTAAGCCCCATTTACAGTCAGCTCAATATCCATTACCTGGCTTTACTCTTATTCGTATAGACCGTGGCGTGGAGAAGGGTAGCGGTGGAGTGGCTATATATCTACGCAATGATATATCTTACCGTGTAATAGCGTTATCTATCATCATCAAGTTACGAGGCTTCTGCTGAATACATCTTTCTCGAAATCACTATGTGCGGCTCGAAAGCGACTATCGGCGTGGTGTACTGCCCTCCAACGACAGATTATTTTTCTGATCTAGAGACGGTACTAGAATGTATTGCCTCGGAAGGTTCGCATCACTTAATCTTGGGAGATTTGAATACCGACCTCATTGTTGATTCCCCACGTGCGCGTAAACTACGAAATATAATTGAATCCGTTAGTCTCCATATCATGCCATTATCAGCAACCCATCATAATTTGTACACAGACGACACTTGGTTAGATTTAATTTTGACATCTTCTCCGGATTTGATTTCGACTTTTGGTCAACATCCCGCACCGGCATTTTCTAAACATGATCTCCTGTTTCTCTCGTACATTTTCAAAGTTCCCAAACCTAAGCCTGTGACCAAATATGTGCGTAGTTTTAAGCGGATGAACATTGACCGGTTGCTAAATGATGCGTCAGACATTGACTGGGACAGTTTCTATAATTCGACTACAGCTGATGACAAAGTTGGTAAATTTAATGCTAATGTGCTAAAGCTGTATGATGCACACGCTCCGATTCGACGCGTGCGAATCAAAAGACCAACTGCCCCGTGGATGACGGACGGTATTCGCATGGCGATGAGGCGGCGAAATAAATTGTTTCGAAGATTTAAACGGGATCGTTGTGATGAGAATTGGGCCGAGTTTAAACGTGCGAGAAATCGCTGTAATACTATGGTACGGGCTGCCAAGCGTAAATATATTCATGATAATGTTGCCATATCATCCCCAGCCGATATTTGGAAATTTCTTGGGACCTTGGGTATTGGTAAAAAGCATAGTACTGTCAGCATTCCAAATACTTTCGATCCTAATGATATAAACCGGCACTTTTCTTCATCAACGGTTCTTGACCCTGGTATTAAAGACAATACTTTAAAATATTTACACGGAATTTCTTTATCAAATGTTGGTTTTGAGTTTAGGGAGGTTACCGAGACTGAGGTGCGGAAAATAATCATGAATATTAAGTCTCATGCAACTGGCTGTGACCAAATCAGTCGCTACATGATTGTCACTATTATTGATCATTTGTTAGCCCCACTCACTCACCTGATCAACTTCTCTCTATGTTCTGGCGAATTCCCTGCTCTCTGGCGCCAAGCATTTGTCAGGCCACTTCCAAAAATCTCTGAACCAACAGTTGTCAAGCACTTGCGGCCTATTTCTATACTACCATTTCTGTCAAAGGTTTTGGAAGCTAGTGTCCATAGACAACTCTCAGATTTTATTTTTTCCAATGATCTTCTCAGTCCATATCAATCTGGGTTCCGTAAAGGGCATAGCACTACCTCTGCCCTGCTAAAAGTTACCGAAGATATCAAGTCTGCGATGGATCATACTAGGGTCACCGTGATGTGCCTAGTAGACTTTTCAAATGCATTTAACGCGGTTGATCATGATATTCTGATATCGGTTCTTAAATGCCTCAAAGTATGTCCGAATGGTCTAAACTGGTTCTCGTCCTATCTCCGTGGCCGAAGTCAGGCTGTGCGCATTGGCGATACAGTATCGGACTGGTGTTCGGTGGGTGCCGGGGTTCCGCAGGGTGGGATACTCTCGCCTTTGCTCTTTTCAATATTCATTAATCTCATTACTGCGAATCTCCGGTGCTCCTATCATCTTTACGCCGATGACCTCCAGATATATGCCCATTCGGATATCGACAGCGTGGATGAGGCGATCGAAGAGGTCAATCGTGATCTTGAGGCGATAAGAGACTGGTCAGGAAACTTTGGTATAGAGGTGAACCCCACTAAATTTCAAGCGATCTTGGTTGGGAGCTCTCGACTGCTATCACGCATTACCCAAGATGACTTGCCCGCTATTTTATTCGACGGCATGACGGTGCCCCTTAGTCCCAATGTTCGTAATCTTGGTCTTAATTTGGACTCCTCCCTTACCTGGATCCCACAGGTGGCACAAGTAAGCCAAAGAGTTACCTGGTCTTTGCGCTCCCTCTCAAGAATGAAAAATTTCCTTCCAATGCATACAAAGCTTTTATTGGTCCAGGCGTTGGTAGTCCCCATCATTGATTATGCTGATGTATGCTATGTGGACTTGAATGCCGATCTGTTGAACAAGTTCGATAGACTGATGAACTGGTGTATACGATTTGTATTTGGCCTTCGAAAGTATGACCATGTGTCACAATACCGCTCGCAGTTAAAGTGGCTTCCGATTCGTGAGCGTAGGAACGTGCGTATGCTCTGTGTTCTGTATACGGTTCTAAATGATCCCATCGCGCCACCGTATCTGAGTGACTTTTTTCAGTTTCTTTGCGATTCGCATGAACGCCAAACACGATCATCGGGAAACCTCTTGTTAGCACCAAGACGGCATAATACGGGATTTCTAAACAAATCGTTTGCTTCTCAAGCAGTTCGACTGTGGAATTTACTTCCTCTGGATATAAGAAAAGCTCCAAGTCGGCCAGTGTTCAAGGCCAGATTGCGTGAACACTTTTTAAAATTACTTGAAATAAAGTCATCTCGTGTGTAATTTAGGAAGATATTTCACTATGTTTCATCGGTTGGTTTTTATAAACTTTTAATAATGTCCTTGATAAGGTATATATATATACATATTGTATGTATTAGTGTATATAATTATATATATTGTATGTATTAGTGTGTATTTGAGGTTATGTATATATAATTATATAAACATTATATTATATATTCCGTTTTTGTTGTTTCTTTAAATGTATGATTTTTGATTTGTAGTTATTCTGTAAAGCTTTTATT
Source organism: Phthorimaea operculella (assembly GCA_024500475.1). Classification (NCBI taxonomy): domain Eukaryota; kingdom Metazoa; phylum Arthropoda; class Insecta; order Lepidoptera; family Gelechiidae; genus Phthorimaea; species Phthorimaea operculella. Next base: position 2,648,042 of record JANFCV010000061.1, read on the forward strand.
GCACCTGCCCTGTTTTTTCCACATGCCCTAAGGTAGACTGGGAGATAACGCCTTTGGCGTTAAGTCCGCCATTGTACAGATGTGCATAAAGTTTAATAAATAAAAAAAAAAACATAACATAGTATCTATTTCTATTTCAGCCTATTGCAGTCCACTGCTGGACGTAGGCCTCCCCAGGGAACGCCATAAGGCACGATCTCCCGTTTTTGCCATCCAGTCGCTACCAGCCGCCTTTTTCAAGTCATCGGTCCATCTGGCCGGAGGGCGTCCAACGCTACGCTTGCCGAACATAGTATGTTTTACGTTATTTATGTAAGTAGTCAGAAACTTCTCTTCTCGGAAACGTATCGCTAGTAATAATAACAAGCAAATTGAGTTTATCTGTGAACCATAACAATTATCGTAAAAGCAGAACGTGATTGAATCAGGAAGAAGATAACTCGACTGTAACTTGATAATGTCTGGAGACTTAGAAATATCTCGTGATTAGAAACTAAATAAATTTTACGCCTAGTGAAATCAACGCAAAAATAAGTGATTTAGCAAAATGTAGCTCGTCTGCCGTTTATTTTACCGTGAAACTGCTAAAAAGATTAGGAAATCCAGTAATTATAGGTGTTGAAAACATAAAAACTTTTTACTAGTGCACTTGGCACGTAGGAAAATTCAAAATTGTTAGGAATTCGAATTTGTCTTTTGTTTCCTTCTTCTCGTTCCGATCGGCGTCCTTGCCGCACGTACGTGTATTTTCTATTATAAAATATTTATTTTCTCAGTGTTACAAAGACAATACAGTGATTTAGTTTTCCGTAAAACCATCTTTTAATTATCTCCACACACGCACCCAATTAGAAGACCAGCTCCCTATCAAACTACAGTCCACAAAAGCAATGCGTCGTTCATTTTGGTCCGTCTCACCGTGAATTCAAGAAATTGGTGCGTGCTGTGTGATTGGACTATTAAATCTTCACTTCGAGAGTAACTACTAGCACTACGTCGTGGACTATATTTTGCCTGGGCGAGAAGCCGGCGCTATATCGTCTTAAAATTGTCGTCGTGACGCGTACGCCTCTTGCGTCTCTTTTTTATTTCGGGCGTGATACAACTTTTTTTCGCGCTCGTACCTGGAGCGCAAGGACCATGGGGCGCTTTATCATACGTGTATTTTTTTCAGCACGACGACTAATAATCAAGCAAGTAAGTTTGCTTCTAATAAATTTTGTTCCCATACAAAATCAAGCTTGCTGTTTGAATTCGCCGCCATTTTGTCGCCATGTTACGCGTACGTCGTTTGCGTTCCTTTTCACTTCGGGCGCGCTTGGAATTTTTCTCGTGCTCGTACCCCAGGGCGCATATCCCTACGGCGTATTCTTCACGTGTATTTTTTTCAACACGAACGACCTGAAGCGGCGACTCAAGACGTCCATTGCCTCCCCTACTGCGTTCTTCATCGACTCGTTGATGTATTGTGTTTGAATATTCGCGCTCAGACCAAGGACGCAGCTGTTATAATGGCGTGAGAAATATTTCATGTATTTCATAATGAAGTACCTCATCAAGAGAGGTCATAGAATTTATTTGTTCTTCGCGGCTGGGAGTACATCCGACATCTATTTTCGTCGTTGTTCCAATTGGCCACACTGTGCTTCGACAGGTGACAGACAGCAGAGTCACGTGACACGACAGCAGAGCTGTCATCCGCCAGTCTTCAAGTCATCGGATATCAATGTAAATAAACACCAGTTTCCGCGTCAAATATTAAAAAATACTCGTAGAATTAAGAAGTGAAGTGCTAAATTCAAAGGACAATAGTGAGCTAAATCTAATAAAATACAGTGCTATACGTCAAAACCTGCGACAATTCTACATTTGTACGTTTCAAGTGTGCCGTTTGGTTACCTAGGGCTACATGTTCAGCGAACCTTTATAAAGTTAAAACATCCTAAAAGTAGTGACGACCTACTTTGGTAGCTTCGACTGCCAAAGGACTAGAGCGTATGCATTTACCGTGGACTGCTCTTAGACCACAAGGAATCATGCTATTAGGTTTGTGGATTATGATAACAAGCTGGACAGTACCACAGTGCAGATTTATCACAATAGGTAGGAATCCGTTAAAAGGTATTTGTATAAACATTCAGTCATCTGTATTTTTAGAAAATAACCTCTAAATTGTCTTTCTGCACCTTCACTTTCAGTAGTTTGTTCTCTGAAAATAACCTATTTTATTTACATATTTATCTCTTTATCTGTGTTTATGTTCTCAGAGGACAGCCTATTGAATTATAATTTTGTAAATATTCTATCCTTTCATTCGCTCCCATACAAGTTTTTCCTTAAACTAAATCTGGTGTGTTTTGAGGCACCGACCTGTATTTAAGGAACAGTCTATGTTAACTTGGCTCGAGTAAAGTTGGGTAGTAAATATGTTTACTTCACCTAATGTACCTAATGTTCTCTTTTATATCTAACAAAGCTATTTCCTGTTATGTATTCATTGTACTTTTGTTCAAAACATTTGATAGGTATTCAAGTCATAGTTTCTATACTGTGACCTGATAGTAACCGATGTGGTTGCACTTTATCTATGAACAAAACATTTAACTATAAACCTTTTTGTATAGCTTCACAATGATGTACCATACATAGCATGTATAATTTAAAATGATAATTGATCCGCAACCATACCTACTTCATGTAATTTCATGTCATGATAGATTATTTTGTTATTTATACATATTATGTACTTTCAATGTACTTGTTGTAATGTAGGTACTGTTCGTAGCAATGTGAATTGTATGCAATATTGATGTACTTTATTAATAATAATTTACTGAAGTTTGGGCTAAGAATGTTTAGCAAAGAATGGCAAAACATTGCTAAGCATAGTAAAGCATAGTGGCTAAGCATGACTCAAATATTTTAGAAATATTAATATTATTTTGGATACTGTCAAATTAAATAATGTATACTTGCGATTGTCGGCGCATGATGAAACTTCGTAGTAGACATAGTTGTAAATAAAACTCTTCTCTTCTTGTAAATAAACTCTTCGGTCTCGCTATGGGAAGCCCTCTATCCCCAATTTGTGCGGATATATACATGCACGTCTTTGAAAGAGACATCCTTAGACACAGTGAATACAAAAATAATATCCTTTACTGGTATCGTTACGTAGATGATATTCTTTGTCTATGGAATGGTCCTATAGACGAGATTAATAACTTTTTGACATATATAAATTCAATTAATTCTAACATACAATTCACAACTGAAAGAGGAGGCGATACGATAAACTTTTTAGACTTAACTATCTCAATATCTGACAATAAACACGAATTCAAAATATTTAGAAAGCCCACCTATAGTGACATAGTTATTCATGCAGACTCCAAACATCCCGTAACCCATAAACATGCGGCCTTTCACTCAATGGTACACAGACTCCTAACAATCCCCATGAAAAAAGAGTTTTTCGACAAAGAACTTGCAAATATTAAAACTATAGCTAAGAATAACGGATACGGCCAAAACGTTATTAATAAGATCTTAAATAGGAAACAAAAGGCCATAGTCTCAAATTTATTACTATGTATAATATGTATTTATTTACAAAAAAAAAGTATATAAGTATTATATCAGTTGTCTAGTTCCCATAGCACAAGCTTTGCTTAGTTTGGGGCTAGATGGCGCTGTGTGTCTCGTCCAGGGATATTTATATTTATTGTTTAAAACGGATAAACCTACAAAACCCGATAAAAAATGGGCAAAAGTACCATTCATAGGGAACATTTCTTATAAGTGTGGAAAACTCCTTAGGGAAAAAATACCAGCATATTATACCCCTATTAACACAATGCCTCGCCCATAGGGCAAGTACAACCCCGTTAAACAAAAGGAGTGGGGTGTACGAATTAAAATGTCAAGACTGCAGTAAAAAGTACATCGGTCAGACAGGCAGGTCATTTGAAATTAGGGTCAAAGAACATTTAAGAAGTTGGAAGCTTAAGAAGGATGATTCCACTTTCGCCCAACACCTTATTACAGAAAAACATAACTTTGACCCTGACACAAATTTTAAAGTCCTACAATTATGTGATAAAGGGCGTAAACTAAACAATTTAGAGGCACTAGAGATCAATAAAATGGCACATAAATCAAATGACATGCTACTGAATGACCAATTAGAACTGAGTAAATCGCCCTTATTGATGTATTTTAAATGACTTTAATTTTTTCTATGACATTAGACATTGTATTTAATATTTATATTACTAGGCTAATTTGACATCGATTAATTTTAATTATTATTATTTTGACATTTTTACTTTTTCATATTTGACAATCATAATTTTATTATGACATTTTATTAATTCAAAATAGTTACTTTATTTATATGATAGTAAGGTAACAAAAATTGTTTTATATAAAAAAATGACTTACCTAAGCTAGGTACACCTTGTTACAAATTTCCCCGCTTTTGGGGAAATTTATCCGCAGTTGGCAACCGGAGTTTTAATGTTTGGTCTACCGACACAAATTTATTATTGCCTTTGTTGTTAGTTGCGATGATGCATTTAAATTCAAATTCGATGTTTTTTATCCTTATTTACTATCAAAAAGTGTTACATTGTATAGTATAATGTGATTTTACATTGTATTGTAAAAAATCCCCCTGAAGATGCTCATGTGAGTGAAACTGGTTGGGTTAAACCAGCAATATAAGTGAAACGAGTACAAGAGTTTTATTTACAACTATGACTGGCAAAATGTTATGCTGAATGTTGTACTTGTAGTAGTTAGTTTGGTGACAGTCTATGAGGACAATTTATCTTCAGTGGCCAACGGCAATTAAAGCTAATTCTTTTCACTGTAAGATTAGTAAACTTTGTGCTACTGGAGTAATGTAGGTCTGTTATTTTGCTGACTATGTGTAACAGGGCCATTTGAAAGATTTTCGTATTGGATATAGATACCTACTCATCTTGTATCTTTTTTATAAAATGACTGTATTTTTCTGTCACCAAGTGAACATTCAAGTTGTTAGCTTTATTAGTTAAGTTAAACTGCTGCTCACTGTACTTTTGTTGTAATATTTTGTTAACTTTTTTCTTCTTAAGTATGAATTTCAAGTACTAAGGGGATATTGTACTGTAAGTTGTTCATTTTATCAGATAAATAGGTGATTTCTTGGCTAAGCTGCTGCCTACTGTACTTTGGTATTTGCATGTTGTTTACCTACTTGTATTTTCTGAGGTGAAGCCCTCAACTTGTAATAAGTTCAGGTAGGTTTAGCTTCACTTGTAATAATTTCAGCTAGCTTTTTGATTCAAGTTGCCTTTAGATTTTTCTTAGACTGTTGATTGTTTTCGAGTCTTCTCATTGCCTAATGACCAAGGCTAAGGTTATATTTTTACAAGAACTGGCTAGCTAAGTAAATAGCAGATAATGTTTACTGACATGTAATGTTTTGATTTGTTCATTCATACTTGTAATTTAGTAACAAACATTGTCAAGCTTTTTTAAAAATTGTCTTGTCTGATTTTTTTAAGTTTTCAAATAACTTTCTTTCAAAATTTCTTATCATAAGCTTTTGCTATTCAATTGTTTTTATCTAACTCATGTGTATAAGTTATTGCTTTACAGAAGTTTTAAAACCTTTATGATATTTTTATAAAGTACCTAACTAATGGATCTCTATATTATTTCTTTGAGGCGGCAACTTATGTTGAAAACATAAAAACTTTTTACTAGTGCACTTGGCACGTAGGAAAATTCAAAATTGTTAGGAATTCGAATTTGTCTTTTGTTTCCTTCTTCTCGTTCCGATCGGCGTCCTTGCCGCACGTACGTGTATTTTCTATTATAAAATATTTATTTTCTTAGTGTTACAAAGACAATACAGTGATTTAGTTTTCCGTAAAACCATCTTTTAATTATCTCCACACACGCACCCAATTAGAAGACCAGCTCCCTATCAAACTACAGTCCACAAAAGCAATGCGTCGTTCAATAGGTACTGTTTACGACTGGATAATGCTCTCACCAAGGGAAAGAAAGCACTTGGTAAAGAACACTTTGCAGAACACTTTGCTTATAGTGGCTCTTGCTATGCGAACCCAACACCACAGCGAAATCTGATTACATATGACGATAATTACTACCAACGATGGAATGGAGACGGTATAATCGTAATACATAGGTACGTTTGTAGTGAGAGAGAAACTGTGTGTGTATTTTTGTGTCATCTAATGTTCCTAAATATCTCCAGAACCACTTGGCCGATTTTATGATTAGGATTTCACTGGTACATGTTCTTTAGATAGGTGTTACGCGAACAACTCACCAGGGCGCGCTGTCAAACTAACGTGGCTTTTTTCAAATTTAAATGTAAAGAATAGTCACATTCATTACAAACACGGTACCAAAGTCCTGAATTCTAACATCTATGCCAGATATCAGAAATATCAAAGGTAACTAACTGATGATCTCTCTGGCCATGGCGACCACTTCTACTCCTGATCAAGTCGGCGCTGATAGAGAAAAAATGAATAACAAAGTAAAACTTGGTGTCATTCATATCAATTTCTGCTAGCGTCAGACTGGCGCCGCAGTCCTTATGATATTGAAAAGCGCAAACGCTCCATGTGGAATGAGGGAATCGAGAAAAACGCGGAAATAATTGAGGACAGACTGACTATTGCTTCCGCGAAATTTTTCAGTTCTAAAATCTTTGAAGTTTTGCCATATAAATATCGTGCTTCTTCAACCTACAGTATTTTAAAATCTGTAAAACATTATCAGTTGTACCTATTATGAAACTATTACTATAAGATATATCCGTACTAATTGGCAAAGGCTTTTAATACGAAACAAAGCCAAGTGAGCTAATTGTCTTTTCATTTTGTTACCAGATAAGCGCCGTGAGAGTATGTTTACAATATAACCGTCTATACTTCTTTTTCCGACAAATACGAAACAGATCTCTATCTGGGACACACGGAGCGTATTTATAAATCTCGGTTGTTCACGATTCTGTTTGCGTTCAAAGTTAATGTTCCGCAATGTTTGCCGAAGCGTGGAATAATGATTGTTTTCCACTCGCTTTTAGATGCTCAACTTTTAGGAAAGCAATTTCATATTAATACAAGAGAGGACTCACATTTTTAAAAGTTAAGGTAGCATTTTTGCCTATAAGTCGGGTGGATACCTCTTGTTATTATGTACCTAACTGTAACAGAAAAAAGAATATTCTATATCTATACATACATGTTGAACCACTTCAATCGACTGTGCCAGCCAATATTAGTAAAGATCGGATGCCGTTGAATTTTTGTTGTAAAAACTTAATAACTGAACGATCGATGCCTGAATCAAAATTGACTTTGCGGCTAGTAATAATTTTCAGCTAAAATTCACCGACTCAGCAATTCAGCAGGTTTCTACTTTGCATGAAAAATCAAAGGTTTAGCCTTCTGGGAAAACTTGACGCTGCATGTTTGTGTTTGTAAATTAAAAATTGTAATATTTTGAGCTACATAGGAAGAAAATATGGAGTAATATGGAAAATGTATGCTCCACGGACGAGAGCCAAGCTTACATGTAGAAAAAGAACAAAGTACAAGTCAAACTACTTATTTTACTTTCTGCAGTCTTACAAAATTATGATGCTACAGTTTTGAAATTTCTGTGCATTCTACGAAGTTTTAATTACATCATCCACATTTAAGTTCTGTTTCATTTTAAAATGCAGGCGAGTCTCACCACTTTTTCACGAGATAAAGAATTTAATAAAACTAACAGCACTTAAATAATTCTAGGGATGTCGGCAGACTACCGAGTTTCATCCATTGTCCCACTTTTAAACGTTACTCCTACGATGAATACGAAACCTGAAGGAAGATGCAGTTTATTTCATTTGTTTGAACAACATTCGGTTCTACAGGGTGTTAGTCCATAGCTTCTAAGTAAGTTTAGTATCGCCAAAGGATGCCGTAAAAATATTAAGTTCAGTACTTCGTATTTAATCCTTTATAATCATCTTAAATTTATATTTCTTTATAGTTCTTTATAATCGATCATAGTTTTATCTATCACGAATATGATTGCAGGTTCTTAATCCTAACAATCTACAGAGGTATATCTTGTAATGGCTCGGAGAACAAGATTCAATTACAGTTGCAACATTGCCAGCGCTTGTCAATGTTGCCAGCAGCAGGTGCTATAATTATGTAATCATAGAAACAAGACTAGGTACATCACAACAGCATTATTACTTACTGACAGGCTGACAGCTGATGTGGCACAGTTGTAGTGTATTCTCAGTGTGTCACACGCAATGTAAATTTTTATCGTTTAATTAATTTGTTCCCAGTTGGTTAGGGTAGGTTTATTGCAGGCGGAAAAACCTGATTGTTCCAAAAGAATGACGTTTTGTACTTCGGAGAACCCGCTAAACCATCAGTCTTGGTAGCTTGTAATGATTAGAGACTTAGAGGGCAATGACTATTTAATTACATAAACATGTCAGAGGCATACAAACCTTGTCACCACGGGTCATTCGGGACAAACGAAAGAAGAAGACCTATTCATACAATAGCAACAGTACATAAAAAACCTGGCTCATAAATCATTATATTAATTCACAAAACAAAGTGCTTTCTGACACATTGAACTTTTTTGCTCATATTTTCCAAAAAGCAAATGAACAGTATCATAAAACAAATATAACAGTAACAAATATATCTCCGGGAAACTGATATGACCGCCATATTTCAATTGACAGCATTGGAAATTTGCCAAGTCGGGTCCATTGAACTCGTATGGTAGTTAATTTACATATCATTCACATAAAATGCTGTGTATGGTGAAATAAGATACTCGTTAAAGTAGGTCAAACATGCAGAAACGTAAATTCTAGTATGCTTGAGATGATAATGTCGTGTAACGTTCCAAGAACAGCTAAATAATATTTACCCAAGCAGATTGTAGTTTATTTAGGGGCATCGAATTTGCTCATAATCATAGATAGTTAGTTATTGCTAATATTCAAAGATTGCTTAAACAAAAGAAGCTAATCGCCATAAACTACTAATACCTAAGCGAGTCTTGTTTCGTCAAGGTAATAGGTTAAAATTCTTGACATAATGACTGATCAAAGGGGTCGCCAATTAGATTTTTCCTGCAAGGGGGGTAGTGTTTTCAAAAATATTGCAAAACACTGCCTGAAATGGATATTTCATGGTGTTTGAAGTACCTGAAACCAGATTGGCTTCTTTTTTTATACACTAGTTAAACGGACGGGAGTAGAATCTGTTTCTTTTCGATGGTATACTTCGGTAGTTCTCTCATCCGGTCTTGGTATCGAAAGCTTCACTGAAGTAAATAATTAATCTGTCTGAACAAGATCCTGTGGTACGACAAGGATTTTCTTTGTAGACCATGCGTTGTATTTGGACTAAAATATCTCACACAGGGTAAAGTTTTTCTGTGCGAAAGTTATCAGTAAGTACAGGAAGTTATTTTTATAAGATTGCCTGCCACGTATTCAGATAATGACGGTACCTACATTTTACTCCTGAACATAATGTTCAGGAGTAAAATTTTGGTCAATACGCAAAACACATAAGTTACATAACTATTTTCTAGAGTACAAACAACAGTCTGAAAAATAAATAAATTGATTTTCATTTTAAAACCGTGTTTTATGTGCGAAGTAAAATATTATTGAAGTGTTTGCAAATATTGTCAGACCAACGTATATTTTAGCAGGAATTGAAAGTAACGGCGTGTCCACATACCTCCGGCACGGCGCCGGCGCCGTGGAACGTCACGGTGTACGCCGTGACACGGCGCGACGTCGTGTCGTGCCAGGGCACGGCGCCTTGCCGGACCACGACGCCGTGCCGTGACAATCCACGGCGTGACACAATTCTCAGTCACCAAAGAGATTGCGTCTCTCAAAAAGAGAAATAATCATTGGTTTGCCATAAATTTTGATTAGCGAAAAAAAGCGACTTACAAACTTTGGGCAACAATGTAATAACTTAGTCCGAAAAATAACATTAGGGCTGCAAATAATATTAAGTGATTATGGGGGCAGCAAAATAATAATTTGAGAAGCAAGTTTTTACAAGCAGCTTAAGTGTCTTGCGGGCAATCTCTCATTTCTTCTATCCTACCTAAGGTACATTAGGTCGACGAACGACTTGACGAACCAGGAGACCTCTGTTAAGGTTATCTAAACGTTGACTAGGCCTCTAATATGGTAAAGTAGGCCTCTGACATGATTAAGTACATGACAGAGGCCTGACTTCTGATATATTTACAGTCCAGCAAAAAAGAGTAGAAATTAAATTAAATGGAAATAAAAAAATTTCATACTAAATTGTTGCCATCCATAGTCAATGTTGCCATATAATATTGAAATTTCTTACACAGTGGCGCTCTCATTTTTTGTCTACTCTTTTTTGCTGGACTGTAAGTATAGTTGAGCACACCCATCGACATGATTGACATGGCCTCTGACACGGATAATATTGTACTTAGCAAGTACTTTGGTTTTCATTTTATTTGGACGGAAGAGGAAGACTGCCGTAAGCAATTAAAAACACTACCATTGTGTATTTTTTGAGGCTCAACCTCGACATATTTGATTGATTATTAAGTTGCTATTCAAATATTTTAAAAAAAATACGTGCTGTGTTGTCGTGTGATGCCGGCTTAGAATAGCATCACCTCAATTCTACCCGTGGGTGCTGTAAAAAGCGACTAAGGGATATTTATCCAGGGAATGGGCAGCAGCGTTCCCTGTAAATGCGACATCTTGGCACTGCGCTCGCCAATCCGCCTGCCAAGCGTGGTGAGTATGGCAATACACCCCGATAGGGGGAGGCCCATGTCCAACAGTGGACTGTTGTGGCTGTTATGGTTATGGTTATGGTGTAATCGTATAACAAAATTTTTATACGTATGACACGCGCATTGAAGTTTTCTTATTACCTATGTTCACATGTCTGATAAAATATAATTGTTGTTCAGAAATATTTACTGTCCAAGATTTGCTTAACAAATAGCAATGTCTGCCTAACAAAGTAAATTTTTAGCATTACAAATAGCATTTTTTTGCTTACTGCTTAAATAACACCCGAAATATTTTGCTTTTCATGGATGGAAAGGATGATGGTCAAAATGTGCCCCAAAGCTAACAAATGGTAAAATATTGACCAACAGGTTTGTGATGTATGTCAATTAGGAGAACATAGTAAGGAGTTAATTTATTACTATACTGACATTTCTCTAATGTGTAGCATAATTCCTAGAAAAATCAAATTTTGTTACTACGTATTCATATTACGGCACAGAATACTACAAACAGCTGCATTTAAACACTTGTTGATTATGCTAAAGCCTTCCGCCGTCAATGCTCTTCGCCTACAAGGAATAGATGAAACATATGTAACTATTTTTGAATTAGTTTAAAATTACAGTCTGTTGAGCAAGCTTCCTCCATAAAACTTGGTGAAAGCAAAGAAATCCGCTTTTACCTAGACTTAAGAGCAATTATTCCAGAAACTGACATATACACGGTAGCTTAAATAGTAGGTTATAAACTCATAACCAAGCGCATTAAGCGTAAAATAGAACTAGAACAGTTAGATACATAGTCTCTATCCAAAACCACTAACTGTTTTAGTTCTATTTTACGCTTAACGCCAAGCGCGAATAGAAAATGCCTGGAAAAGCTACTGGTCCATTGAAGACTTAATTAAGGGAGACCCATTTGCTTAAAAGGAAAACTTATCCACTTGCGCATCCTTCTCAGCTAAAACAATGTCTTACAATAAAAAAAAAACTAAACGGGTAACTAGTTTTACCGTAGGTCAATCAAGGATTTTTAATGCAATTTGTTCCAAACTTTGTGATTAGATTAAGCAGTTAAAAACCGCAATTAAAACCGCAGGCAAAGTGCTTGACAGATGATATTATTATTATGCATGATAAACCTCCATGTGAGTAGAAATAGAAAATAATGAAGTATTAAAAGACAAAACACCGTCTTCGGGTCTATGATGCAGGTAAATCGTCTGTTGCATGTTCATTGCTAGTACTGGTAGCTGACTGATGAAAACAAAAAGAATGACTTCACGACATGGAACGACATTAAGTCAAATTAAAAAAAAAGCGGCCAAGAGCGTGTCAGACACGCACACAAATAGGGTTTCGTAATCAGTCAACGTTTAAGTATCTTTCAGCGTTACAAAGTTAATTTTGTTGTTCGTTTGTTTGCAGCTGTATGGTTACCAACCGCAAATTGAAAATATTTAAGATTTCCCTAATCTTAAGTGGTACAGGATTCGTTATAGTTTTCATGGTAACTTCATATTAAGAACTATATTCCATATTTTTTTCAAATTTTTAGCATGCAAGCTTTAGAAGTTACAGCTGGAACAAATTATGGCTCAAAAACGCCCCTTTTAAAAGCAAATATCTCGAGACAGAAACATTTTAGAGAATTTGCTTCAATGAAACCACCCCTTAAAAACAATAAAAAAAATTTTTTTCATCATTTTTAAATTTGGTTCAACACGATCTATCTTCACACCAAATTTGATGTCGATTGCTTCAAAACTGACGAAGTTATGAGGGCGCGGCATACAGACAGACAGACAGACAGACAGACAGACTTACCAAAATGATAAGGGTTTCTAGTAGACTACGAAACCCTAAAAAAGGCTGGATGAAAGTGTTATGATGATGATGTTTGTTGGAAGAACAGAAATATAACGATAACAGTAAAGGTTGTATTCCTTCTTGTGACTTACGGTTTTCGCAGAGTTCTTGACGCAGCGGTTAAGGTTTGAATCCGTAAAGTACAGTGTCCAGAATTAGGTTTCACGCACTATATTGTTTAATCACTATAGTAATTTTACCTAGCTAAGAGTTCCCTAAATAAGTCACTGTCATTTTATATTATTTTAGAATATTTCTAACAAATCACATCCTACATGACACACATTTTTTAGAATAAGATTTAAGAATATCCCGTATGCTAGAGAAATGTCGCGATAGTAAAATATAAACACTTGAATGACTATGTTCTATGTTCATACAATTCAATTCTGCTGATCAATATTTTTTAGGGTTTCGTAGTCTACTAGAAACCCTTATAGTTTCGTCAAGTCTGTCTGTCTGTCTGTCTGTCTGTCTGTCTGTCTGTCTGTCTGTCTGTATGCCGCGCCCTCATATCTTCGTCAGTTTTAGAGCTATCGACATAAAATTTGGTGAGAAGATAGATCGTATTGACCCAAATATAGAAATGTTAAGAAAAAATTATATTAAATGTTTTTTGGACCCCCTCCCATACAAGTGAAAGGGGGGCAAAAAAAAATTTTTTCTTCTGTAATATTGAGTAGGGTATCGTTGAATAGGTCTTTTAAAACTAAGGTGAGGTTTATTTGAAACAAAGTCACTAAAATGTTTCTGTCACGAGATATTTGCTTTTAAAAAGGGCGTTTTTGACCCATAATTTGTTCCAGCTGTAACTTCTAAAGTATAAATGCTAAAAATTTGAAATAAATATGAAATATAGCTTACAATTTGAAGTTACAATGAAAACTATAACGGATATTGTACCCTTAAAGGTTTCAGAAAAAACCGGCCAAGAGCGTGTCAGACACGCCCACAAATAGGGTTTCGTAGTCAACGTTTAAATATCAGGTTTTTCAGCATTACAAACTTAATTTTGTTGCCGGTTTGTTAGCAGCAGTATGATGACCAACCGCAAATAGAAAAACTTAATTTTTTCTAAAACCTTTAAGGGTACAATATCCGTTATAGTTTTCATTGTAACTTCAGATTGTAAGCTATATTCCATATTTATTTCAAATTTTTAGCGTTTATACTTTAGAAGTTACAGCTGGAACAAATTATGGGTCAAAAACGCCCTTTTTAAAAGCAAATATCTCGTGACAGAAACATTTTAGTGACTTTGTTTCAAAGAAACCTCACCTTAGTTTTAAAAGACCTATTCAACGATACCCTACTCAATATTACAGAAGAAAAAAAATTTTTTTGCCCCCCTTTCACTTGTATGGGAGGGGGCCCAAAAAACATTTAAAATATTTTTTTCTTAACATTTCTATATTTGGGTCAACAAGATCTATCTTCTCACCAAATTTAATGTCGATAGCTCTAAAACTGACGAAGTTATGAGGGCGCGGCATACAGACAGACAGACAGACAGACAGACAGACAGACAGACAGACATGACGAAACTATAAGGGTTTCTAGTAGACTACGAAACCCTAAAAATTAAGTTTTTCTATTTGCGGTTGGTCATCATACTGCTGCTACCAATCCAGCAACAAAATTAAGTTTGTAATGCTGAAAAACCTGATATATTTAAACGTTGACTACAAAACCCTATATGTGGGCGTGTCTGACACGCTCTTGGCCGGTGTTTTTTGATATTTTATATTTAGTTAGAGGAAGAGCCTAGTTCTCATACAAAAATGTTCCAAGTCCTTTAATGAACAATATCTTAACTATGACTGACGTAGCTTGTCATGTGGCCTGACATGACATGCGCTGTAACAATTATGCCAAAATAAGAAAAATTTAAATGTGATGTACCCTCGCCCTCGATAACTGATTTGTCGATATCGATAATATCGATTGGTGAGGACTGTTCTTCCTCTGAAAAAGAGTGCTTTTCGGAAGATTTTATGTATGGGTTGCATAAGTAAATACATTCGTTAGATTTGTCTCAGCAGCGCATATGTCATTGATCATATGGGGTGAAATTTTACTAGTGACCGACAGCGAAAACTCAGAACCGGCTGGTGATAAGGAATAACTTTCCCCAAGGAACATAGGTCGAAATATGAAAAAAACCTCCCCTTTGACCTAACCTTTTGACCTCCTATACAAAATTGCCGAACAGCTTATTTGAGTTACTTTGGGAGGCCAAAATTTTTTTTCGTATTTCGGCCTTTGTTCCTTGGGGAAAGTTGTTCCTTATCACCAGTTAGTTCTGAGTTTTCGCTATCGGTCACTAGTAAAATTTCACCGTATACATATAACTATTCCTTAAGGCGAGGATCCACGCCGAAAAATACGATTTCAACATTAGGGTCGAGGGGGGGTGAGATGCGGGTAGCGAGCGGGGCGGGAGGTCAGCAAGAGGCTGGTTTCACCGTGAGGACCGTCCATATTTTTGAATTCACAGTTAGGTACCACAGAAAAGGGCTTAAAAATTGAATCGAACGCAACGCTTTTCTGCGTTTTCTTTCGAATCCCGGCCTTAAAATATTCTGTGCCTTAAATTACAAATGACCGATTTGAGACGAAAAAAAAACTTTTGAAATTGCTGCAATTAGGTTTCTGTATTTTTGTTATGATCGCATTTATACTAATTATTTATATAATGTAAAGAGAAAAGATTTGTTTGTTACTTAGTTTGTGTGTTATTGATGAACCTCGAAACTAATTTCAATAAATAATAATTAATAAATAATTTTATGGATATTTTTAACAAGGAAAGATAGTTAATTCCCCATAAATAACGGAGAAAGAACTCTTCGCTGTATTGTACCTAGATTATGTAACACCATCAATATCCTAGATGAAAACATAAGTAAACCTGTACTAAAAACAAAACTTAAAAAGATACTGCTAAATGAAAGTGTACCTACCTAATTAATTAAAACCTATCTATAGACATTAATTATTTCATACATTATTTTATATTAAATACTTATAACTAAAACTTAATTGCATGATAGAAAATTTATTATCTTTAGTGGCTAGGCAAGAATATTAAGATGTAAAGTGACGTAAAGGGTAATGAGCGCAAGCGCCAACAAACTGTGCCTACAGTTTGCCGT
Organism: Phthorimaea operculella; assembly: GCA_024500475.1. Lineage (NCBI taxonomy): Eukaryota > Metazoa > Arthropoda > Insecta > Lepidoptera > Gelechiidae > Phthorimaea > Phthorimaea operculella. Next base: position 2,663,929 of record JANFCV010000061.1, read on the forward strand.
AATTCAAGAATTGTAAATCAGGTTAAGTTTAAAATGAATAAATGCCTTTATTATTATTTATATCGATAAATTAGAGGCATCCCTATCGTTCCATTTTCAAAATGAAAATATGGATTCCTTTTAAAACACTTTTATGTAAAATGTCGCCGGGCAAGAGCATACAGTCAATTTGCAATTCTTGGGTCAATTGACATCATGATCAGCCTATGCGGGAGGCCAAGTTACGGTGGTCTCAATACTTAGGTACTACGCGTCCAACGTAACTTGGCCTTCCGCTTAGGCTAGTCATGACACATAACACTATGATTTTGAATGGACTATACTCTGTAAAAAAGATTTATATTATAAATCATAAACAGTGTCAAGCATCTCAATCTATACGCCCTATTACACTATTACATATGTCTGCATACATATTATCTGAACCCTAGTGGAACTCTAGCATAAAAGTGAAACCTTCATAACAACCGGGTGGTGGAGAGGAGATGAGAAATAATACAAGTTGTTTTTTTGCCACTCGCATGGGTATAAGTGATAATGATAAATTTTTGTCTACACACGAAATTTCAGCTTCTTATTACTTTAGAAAGTATCCTAACAATTTGATGATTCTCAGTGTCTCAGTGAGTCAGTGGTGAGTAACAAAATCTGCGTAAGACATAAAAAGTATTAGATTTATAAAATGTATGCATTGTACACGGTGATAAAAAAGGTGAACCCCATTTTAATATAAAATTGCAAGAAATGTACTTATGATAATTATATTAATTAATAATATTTTACTATCAAAAAAGTTGTGTAGAAAAAAAATAGGCAGCTTTTAATTAACGCAGCATGTTGCAACCTTAAACACGTTGTGTAATCATTAAGACAGCAGAAGCAACCCTATCAATACAAAAGATATTTGCCCCACACGTGAGATTCTTTACACTGCCGTTGCCGATTTTTTTTTTTCGTTTTTCTGTTAATTCTGTTTATGATTGACCACATAGTGTTTGTTTTATTTTCAGTAAGTGTTAAGTAATGTTAAGTATGAGACTATTATCAATTTAGATAATAGTCTCATACTTTTGATAATAGTCTCGTACTCATACTCTCATACTTTTGCCCTCGCGATATCTATTTCCCATTTTTGCATGGCTTGTCTTGGCCGAAGCGCGACCGTGCGCCCAGATAATACTTGCCCGTCTTTGTGGCCAGTGTCTGTAGCAACAACCAAAGAATATAATACCAGCGTCAGCTTTGACGCCGTGACGCTAACGTGACGCACGCCGTGACGCTGATGTGACGCTGACGTGACGCTGACGTGATGCACGCCGTGCCATAGCACGGTGTACACCGTGGCACGACACGGTGCCCGCCGTCGCCGTGACTATCCACGGCGCCGGCGCCGTGCCGTAGGTCTGGGGACACGCCGTAACATCTGCTTTCATGGCTGTTATGTTAGTGTCATGATAAATCATTAATTTTTTTTTTCTCCTAAACAGGGCTTCCTACCACAAACAGGATTTAATTATCAGCATTTACTTTACGAGATATTTTAATTATTATAAAATTGTTTTTGTTTGTTGCTATTTTGTTGCTTCTTCAGAGTTCAACCGTTGGGTGACAATATAAATAAAAGTAAAGGAAATATTATCCTCGTACCTTGTCAGTCGTATGGTAGTGCTTGTTATGTACTGAAAAACTTACTAGAGCTCGTGATTTTTGCATTTTCATGAAGTTGGGCTGCAGATATATCTTAAAACATCTTTAGAAATGTCCGAAGATATTATTATAACTTAATAGATTTATAATACGAAAAAACATAATAATATTTTCGAACATTTACCGAGGGACTTCTTTAGATATTTGAAACCGGAAAACCACATAATATTTTTACTACACAAAACAACTTTTCATGTCGCAAACTGAAACATCTTGTACTAAACTTTGAAGCGTTATGGTAAAGTTATGTCTGACTTTGCGACGCTTCCCACATACTATTATAACTTCGCCAAGTTTGCACACTCGGGTGTGTAGAAAGTTTATAAGTTTCCTAAAGGATTAAAACTTTAAGTTTCAACTGCAATGTTGTCTTAGTTGAAGTGTTTAAGTTGTATTTTTAACCGACGAAAAAATAACGGAGGAGGTTCTCAATTCATCCCGAACTTTTTTTTTTATGTATGTTCACCGATTACTCAGAGACGCCTGGACCGATTTGAAAATTATTTTTTTTTGTTTGAAAGGGTACACTGTCCAGGTGGTCCCATAGTCATCAGGTCAGGATCTGATAGAAGGATCTTGAGAAATTAACAAATTCTTCATATTTTGCGACACGTTTGAAGCAAAATGTACTTGTGTTTACATACACTTCTGACGTCTGCTCGTTGTTGACTGTCTGCCAAACATCTGCCAAAGATGTCCATCAAAAAAGGAGGTTGCTTTTACGTTAGTCATGTACGTTTAAGTATTTCATGAAGTTTCTATATGCGCTTGAAACTCCTTAGGACAGTAAGTAGGTCGTGTAGATGGCTATTTTGAATGTAAACAAACTTGAAAAGTAACCACTAAAAATTATAACTTAAAAACTTTTTAGCAAAAAATATCACCGCCGAAAACTGAAAAGCATAAAATAATAACTATTGTTACAATATGTACCTACCTAAGTAATATTTTTGGAAATATTATTTACCATATTGAAACTTAGTAATTTTGAGTCGGCGTCATGCCAATGAAAAGTGAATATTTGTAAAAATTTTAGACGCCGACTCAGAATTTCTAAGTTCCGATATGGTAAATAATATTTCCAAAAATATTACTTAGGTAGGTACATATTATTTTATGCTTTTCAGTTTTCGGCGGTGATATTTATTGCTAAAAAGTTTTTTATTTGTAAGCAACAAGTAGATACTAAATATGCTTAACATCTCAAGGGAAAAATATAGTGAAAAATAAACGAAATTGAAATTGAATGGCAGACGGCAGACGTTCACTGTGTCGAACTAAGTATAAGTAATGTTAAGAAGACGTGTCGTAAGCTGACTTGAAAAGGGGATAAAATCTGACAACACTTTAATTATTGTTTAAAACGGGATTATTACCGCGATTAGGTTTTTGTTTACCTCGATATTTGTTTGTAAAGGACTCCAGACATTTTGTGGATATACTTAGAAACACTGAGGTTAAGACAGACGAGACATTAGTTAGTTTTGATGTTGAGTCTTTGTTCACAAACGTACCTATCCAACAATGCATTGATGTCGTCAAATCAAAACTGCAAGACAATAACATGTCAGTGGAAATAGCCAAGCTGCTTGATCATTGCTTTAGCACGAGCTACTTTTTGTACAATGGTCGAAACTACCTACAGATTGATGGAGTGGCAATGGGCAGTCCCGTTGCTCCCATAGTAGCTAACATCTGGATGGAACACATAGAGAATACTGCTATCCTATCAGCCCCATCAACTGTCAAATTATGGAAAAGGTATGTAGATGACGTTTTTTGTATAATAGGAGGAAAGGAGGAAGAGGTAAAGGACTACTTGGCATTTTTGAATAACATTCACTCAAAATTAAAATTTACCTGTGAGGTTGAAGACCAACGAAAGCTCGCCTTCCTGGATGTGTTAGTGGAGGTCAAAGAAGATGGTTCTTTAAGTCATTCGGTCTACAGAAAACCAACGCATACCGACAAGTATCTACATTCTACGTCACACCATCATCCACGGCATCTGGATTCTGTTGTTAAATCGTTGGTTGATAGGGCTCACGATTTGTGTGATGTTAACCACCTAGCTAAAGAGCTGAATCATGTCAAGACGGTCTTACAGCGGAACGGTTATAATGTCAAAGCTTGCGAGACTAAAAAGAGAACAAAAAAGAGGAAAGCAGAAGAAGCGCAACGACAGCCAGCATTTTTGCCTTATGTAAAGGGAGTGACAGATAAAATAGGCAGATTATTAGGAAAGTTTTCCATAAAAACTGTTTTCACTCCCTTCAACAAAATTGGAAAGCTACTGCGATCGCCTAAAGATCAGCTTCCTCTTCAAACTCCCGGCGTCCACAAAGTTAATTGCAGCTGTGGGAGTTCTTACATTGGTCAGACCAAAAGAACAATAGTCGACCGCATGAAGGAACATATCAGAGCTGTAAAAAACAACGATGCCCAGAAGTCAGCCATAGCGGAACACCTTAACCAAGCGGAAACTAATCACTGGATTGAACTACATAACCCACAAGTACTGTCAACGAAACGTCACTATATACCTCGTTTAGTGCGAGAAGCCATCGAAATCACAAAGTATAAAAACTTTAATCGTGAAGATGGTTTCAAGCTGTCCAGTTCGTGGAATCCAGTATTAAACGTATACAATCGCAAAAAACACTCGACTTCAAACTCGCGAATTGATACTGTAAGTGTGGTGTGTCGTGATCGTGACAAAATAGTGAGTGACAATAGTAGTGGTTCGAGTAACCATGTAGAACGCAGTCGACGAATCCGAAAGAGGGTAGACGGATATGTTTGTCCTTAGAAAGATGACATCACTCGCCGAGCCAGTCTACTCGTGACCATGGAGCGTGGAATCGCTCCGAAATATCGAGGTAAACAAAAACCTAATCGCGGTAATAATCCCGTTTTAAACAATAATTTAAGTGTTGTGAACAACCGTGAAAATCTAAAAACTTAAAATCTGACAACATTAGAATATGTTGTTGTTATTTCAAATTCGTAGTTTATCATGTCGTAGGCTATGCCATACCCACAGAAACTTTATCTGCTGCACTGGAAATGCTGATATAGAGGTGCCAACAGTCAAATACAGTCCTTCCTTTAAGGTGAATATCAGTGACAGCTGCAATATAATGCGGTGACGCGTTTCGAAAGATCCGGGATTTCTCAAACTCTATAAATTATAATAAAACACCGGAGGCGGCAAACTACGAAAATCATGCGATCGTAGCAAAGTGCCAAAATTTGGTTACGAACTTGTTTGACATGCAAGAAAATGATTTTTGTGTGATATACTTGTACGCGTATTTTTTTCGAATATTTGATCGATATGGAGTATCCATACGGGCCAAGCAATATTTTAAACGTATTTGACCTATTGGACGTATTTTGTAACCTAAAGGATACAGCAGGATCATAGGATCTGCCAGTAATCAAAATGCTGTCGCGTTCTGAACCTCCCAATCTCCGGGTCGAGGATTTGCGAACAAATTGAACGAAAACATAAAATCCGTGTATCCTGCCTTATGTTATGAGATTGTTATATGGCAAGTGTAAATAAATCTTACTAACGCAGTTAACTAATTTTACAGTCTTCCCTTTTTTGACTGATTTGACCCTGCTATGAATTTTCTGGTAACTCGCCATAGTATTTGGTAAACAACGATTAGATGTTTTATATTTTGCCGACATGATTTTTTATAAAAATTGCGAGTGCTTTATAATTATAGGCTTGCAATAAATCTAGATTTGACTTGGACATATTTCACAAAAATTTGCTAATCCCGCTCATTGTGGACTTTTCATGTCTCCGGTTTTTAGCATTTACACAGTGACATAAGAATAAGGTCATCAATTTTAAAATGAGGATCTTGTTAGCGAAACAAAGCTTCCTTTTCCATATTGTTACTCGACATAGTAACTGTAAACACTGATCTTAATAGTATAGTAATAATAATAAACCATCTTTTATAAAAACGAAGACGCTATTTTTTTTTTTTTTTTAATCTATGATGGGCTTACTCTTGACCCCAATCTTACCCTAGAGCAGAGATGGGATCTACGGTGGAGCGAGCTTGCCCAGAAGATGCCTATTCACTCTAGACTTAAAGAGATTCAGGTTATATGCACTCGGAAATACAGACGCAGGCAGGGAATTCCAATCTTTAGCCGTGCGCATAATGAAAGATGATTTGAAGCGCTTAGTGCGTAATGTGGGTATATTAACTAAGAACGGATGGTAGCCGCCCGTGCGTCTGGATGTCCGATGGAAGAAAGGAGACGGTGGTATGAGCTCATGCAGCTCACGCGCACACTCTCCGAAGCACAATCTGTAGAAGACCGAAAGGCAAGCAACCTTGCGGCGGTGAGCCAGGCTGTGAAGCTTGGTCGCCACCAGTTTTTTATCGCCTATTAATCTCTTGGCTCTGCGTTCCACCGAATCCAGTGCAGCAAGTTGGTATTTAGCCGAGCCATCCCAAAGGTGACAGCAGTACTCCATGCAAGATCGGACTTGAGCTTTATAAAGAGTTAGAAGCTGTTCAGGCGTGAAGTACCGCTTGACTTTATTCAGGATGCCCAACTTTCTAGCTGCAATTTGAGCCTTGGACTCGATGGTGGTGCCGAAGTTGAGGTCAGAGGACAGCTCCATGCCAAGGAGTTGAAGAGTGTTGGTCACTGGAACAGATGTACCCCGAAAAGTAGGAGAAAAGGTGAAAGGACTCCTTTTTGCGGAGAAAAGACACGCCTGCGTTTTTGAAGCATTGAAGCTGACGAGATTGTCATCGCCCCACTGGGAGACGTTACTTAACGTCAGGCTCGTACGCTCAATCATAGCCTTTCTCAATCTTTGGATTTCATCACCACTGGCTCCTGCGCCGGACAGATATTTCTCGGTGACAGTACTGTCATCTGCGTACATAACAATTCCTGAAGATAGAAGGTCATTGATGTGCAGCAGGAAAAGCGTCGCGGAGAGTACAGACCCCTGAGGAACTCCGGCGTCAATAGCCTTGAGGTCAGAGGAGCAGCCGTCTATGACCACTCGGATCGACCGTTCACTCAGGAAGTCAGCCACCCAGCTACAGAAGCCAGTGGGTATGCCATACGCTGGAAGCTTGCTCAACAAACTCGCATGCCACACCCTATCGAAGGCCTTTGAAATGTCCAGCGACACTGCTATTGCTTCGCCGTGGTTTTCAATGGCCTCGCCCCAGCAATGCGTTACGTACACTAGAAGATCTCCCGTGGAACGCCCTCGGCGGAAGCCATATTGACAATCACTGAGAAGATCATTGTCTTCGAGGTACGAAAGCAGTTTGCAGTTCAGAACTCTTTCCATAACCTTACAGAGTACGGAAGTGATGGCGATCGGTCGATAGTTGCTAGGGTCGGCACGGCTACCCTTCTTGGGCACAGGTTGCACATTGGCAAGCTTCCAAGATTTTGGTACAATTTTTGACACGAGAGAGAGGCGGTACAAGCGTGTCAGTACAGGAGACAACTCAGGCGCACAATACCTCAACAATCTTGCTGGTATGCCATCAGGACCACTGGCCTTGTTCACGTCCGTCCAGACTGCGAAAAGCTCTACGGACCTCTTTATTGTGCACTGTGATCTCAGACATCAAAGAATTACAGTGAGGTAAGGTGGGTGGATATTTCGAGCCAGCGTCTATACGAGAGTTGCTCGCAAACAGATCGGCAAATAAATTTGCTTTCTCTGCCGCGGTGTGGGCAAGCGACCCATCAGGTATCTGCATTGGAGGTAGTGAGGGACGGCAGAAGTTGGATTCGACTGATTTCGAAAGGGACCAGAACTGCTTACTACCCGGTGGGTATGATGCAAGCTTTGCCCCAATACGGCTAATATGGTCGAACCTAGCTTTTCGTAGCACCCGTTTGCAATACCTGGCGGCGGCATTATATGCTCTCTTCTTTGCTCGCACTCTTCTCGCTCGCACTTTTCGATCACGAGCTTTTACCCAAGGTTGGTAAGCGGACTGTTTACGAGCCTCAGCTCGAGCACAGTCCGCATTGAACCAAGGTTGGGCTTTATAACCGAGCGGGATATCGGAGAAAGGAATGAAATATTCCATTCCCTGCCGGATTACAGCTGTGATCGCATCAGCGACGTATGAGGGGTCTTCCGAAGAGGAACACATTTGCCGCCACTGGTATGAAGCAAAGAAAGCACGCATCTCGTCCCAGTCTGCTGACTCGTATCGCCATACTCCCCTCGTGCCCCTAGGGGTGTAATCCGGAGGAGAGCAGATGGACACGGATTTCACCACACAGTGGTCGGATGATCCCAGCGGAGCCGAGACCGAAACCGAATGTATGTGCGGATCAGTTGTCAGCAGAAGGTCCAGGCAATTGGGTGTGTGGTCTGTGATATCTGGTATTCGCGTCGCTTGTTCCACCAGCTGGGTGAGATCTAGCGCCAACGCTAGTTTACGCGCCTCTCGCCCAGCATGGTCAGTTTTCTGGTATGGGAACAGCCACTCTTTATGGTGAGCATTGAAGTCCCCCAGAAAAACAAGCTCTGCTGTTGGATATCGCTGAATTGCTGTATCTGCCGTCTCAGAGAGGTACTCCATGAGTCTAGTCGTCTCCTGATCTCCGCTGTGCGAACGATAAACACTGGCGTAGAGAGTTTTCTCTACTCCAGTGTCAACCAAAAGCCACAGCACGGGAAACCCTGAATTCTCAAAGCCACGGAGACGCTTACAGCAAACGTCATCGCGAACATACACACAAACCCCTGCACGCTTCTTAAACTTGTGCTCAAGAGTGTAACCAGGGTAGTTGAGGTATGCCACGTCCAACGGTGTTGCTATCTGCGTCTCCGCTAAGAAGAATAAGTGCGGCTTCTCGGTCTCCAGGTGGTGATGGACCGGGTCTAGGTTTGTGTGTAGACCTCGGATGTTCGTGAGGTGCACTTTGAGTGGGAGGAAGTGTTGCCGTTGGTCAAACTTTTTCTTCTTTGTTAGCTTTTTCATGTTTTTAAAAGAGTTTTTGTGGGGGAAAGAAAAGATAGTCGAGGCGCTGCTTAGAAACCCTACTCGTACCTTTCGGTTCAACTGATCAGAGAGGGAACTCGCTTGGAGACTGCGGGGACGCCCGAGCCCCCCCGATAACACTCCACCGGGTCCTCCCATCCAGCCGCCAACTGGCACGGTGGAGTATACCAGGATTTTTCACAGTTGGCGGGGCAGCCTTTGCGCGTGGCTAGCGCGCAAGTCGGGCCCCCTACTGACTGCGGTCGGCCAACGGCTGAGACCGTGCCTCGGATCCCGCTACCCTCCAAAACGAGTTACCGGATACAGCATCACCTAAAGACAAAGACCGGTTCCGGCAGCGCAACTGACTACATTGCTACCCCCCAATGGCACTGGCAGTCCCGCACACCGACGGAACACAGCAAGGCTGTTTGGCGCCGGACTCCGGCGGGATGGTGGTCGCGAGCCAGGCGGCCCCTTTCAGGGCCTACCACCGCTTTTGGGATCTTCAGCCGCCAACACATATTGTGAGGACGTTGCCCGGGGTGGACCGCTAGGAGGTAGACCCCACCCACCCCAAAATTTACTGATTATAACTAGAAACAATTACTATAAGTTCATAATATGAAAGGGACACTAACGAGCTTATTAAGTTCAAGGGTCGCAAGTGAAAAGAGGGTGATCTCTAACAAGGCTGCCATTTATCTCCGTCGACCTACTTCGATTATAAACTTGGTGTCATCGTGAACCGCATAAAAATAACGATGGAAGATGAGAGACATACATTTTATATGAAAACAGTTTTGAGCATCGCGAAATCGCACGTCTCACGTCTCCGACGACCACTTGTTTGACAGATGCCATCTTAAGTCTCGCGTCTCACGTGGAGCTTGCATCTAAGCTGCTAGAGTAAAAAAATCAATGTTATAAGTTTTTCCATGAATGGATGCAGTTTCAGAAAATATCATTTCGCTCGCACCATTCTATAAAACGAGTGGTTGCTATTGCACAACTCTGTATATACCTATGTGACTCTTTTCATCAATACAATCCTTTCACACGACACTCAGCTCAGAAATCTACTTTTATACTGGAGCACTTTCGTCGCACGAGAAATTCTCAAATGCCGATGAAAGGAGCAAGAGCATTATAGGTATTTACATTTTCACATGCAATAGTCTGCTATTGGCTATAGTATTGTGATAGTTTACACTTTCTTCTTTACAAATACATACAGGGATCCTAATATTTATATAAATCCTTGACATTAGTAAATTCTAATAGTGTAAAGTTTATTGGGTTCATCACAAGGGTTTATCGAATCGTTCGCCGAATCAATGTCCAACAGGATATGAAATAAAGTAGAAAACGTAATTAGAATAACAAGCTTTGACATTGTCACACCAAATAGGATAATATTATTATTTCAAAAATGCGCCTCCTACTATGGCATTTTGTTATGGTATTTTACCTCAAATACCGGAGATAAAACTCGAGTTATTTATGGAGCAACCGGATTTTTGCGGGTTTAAAATTCGGGCTAAATCCCTATCAATATCGTTATGTCCGGGTTTATGAGGGTATTAAAAATGTAATGTTTCAAGTTGATAAATTCGGTGATCTTTCACAGGATTCTCGTCGTGTTATAACTAATATCTCTAATTAAGGCTGATTTCCCCGAGCGGCAATCATGTTTATTAGCATAGGGAAAGATATATCTTTTTTTACTTCTGAACATTATCTTTTATTAATCATCTGAGCGGATATAGATCATAGCGATATCATATTACATAGGACTTCGTCATTGGATATACTTTCGCGTAAAATATTTAATGGTCAAAAAATGTATCAGCCATCTACGGAACCGAAGTGAAGGAAATTTACTTACGATACATTATCTGATCAATATTCTTTCCATCTTGTCCATTATTCCTTGATTATAAACTAAAAATCTTTGTATCCATCAAAAGTTTCTCAGATTTAGTTGCTATTGTAAGTCGATAACCCAATAAATTCATTAAATCCAAACAACAAACGTTCCATTAACTATAGCGGTGACTTCATACAGCGACGTGTGCAATGAATCTACAGGCTACAATATTCTTCAGGAAAAATTCGATGTACAATGCGTAGCCGATTAGCCATAATGGTCTCATTATTAAACCAGCTACGCAATGTACATTGAATTATACCTTTGAACTTGTTACACATACCTATCACCAGTTACATATTTTTTTTATGAAACACAGGAGTAGTAGTAGAATAAGCCTTAAAGCGACACAACATGACTACAATTTTAGCTCCTATTAATTCAATTTCTAATGTCGGGATCTTTATTTCGCAATACAGTTTTTGAAATACTTGTTCTAGGTGAAATACTTAAACATAGTTTTACGTTTACCTTTCCCAGTAGGCCATCCTATATAAACATTATTAACACTGTGAAATCGGTAAAAAAAATTTTTGTACTTCCGATAGATATTAATATAGTATTAATATTTTAAGATAGGGTAAAGTACGGATAGATGCGCACCTTTTGGAAAATGCTCTATAACTCAATAATTAAGAACTTATTTACAAAATTATCTTTACAGATTAAAGGATTGATCTTTAATCTTTCATTAAAGCCCTAATTCATGAATTTAATTTTTATTGTTTTGTTGTAAATCCAGTTTTATTTGACCTCTTGAAAAAGGGATAGTCGCGCACCGGCACGGATAGTTGCGCAGCACAAAAAAATCGTGGGGGGATACTTGCACTTTGAAGATTACCTTGGTGACTTACTATGAAATTTGTACTTTATTTAAATTAAACTAATTTCAAATTAATTTGATTAAATACTTATTTTAAAAATCGAATAGGCCTCCGAACCTTAATATTATTACTATTTCTAAAGTTATTGAGTGCTAAGTCATTATTTCAGTAAAAAATTGTATCAACGCGTAGGTAGCATAAAAATGTATGTTGAACAACGTCCATATCTAGACTGTAATTTAGAAGCATTTTGTCCATCTGCAACATACTAAAATATACAAAAATATCAATCTGCGCAACTATCCCCCAAAGCGCAACTATCCGTCCAAAAAACCTGCGCAAATATCCTTTTTGGTACGGATAGTTGCGCATTTAATTAAAAAAATAATGATTTGATATTTTGGAATAATTAATAAATGGGCATATACTTTATAAAGTAGTGCATATGAGGAAATAAAAATGTGAGCGATCCTACAATAGTGAGAAAAGATACCCGAAAAACAGAATGTGCTAAAATAATTTCGACGCCCGGTTTGACCACGTTACCGAAGATTTTTGCTTAAACTGGCGTAAATTGTGCAATTACTCCAATAATTAACGTGGTACTTGAGCTTTCAGGAGGAAGACTACTATGTTTTAATAAGCAATATTGCTGAAATTCACTAGAACATAGTGTTTTTGAAACCTGCGCAACTATCCCAACGGCGCATCTATCCGTACTTTACCCTATTGATGTTTGCTACTTATTTTACTGGAAGAATAATAAATTTCAGCACGTGCAAAGAAGCCAGTATAATTTATGAAAATGTTGTTGCGAGGGATTAAGAAAAATTTACATTAATTAATATTAATTTTCGGTCAGCTAATTTTCCTTACTCGAGGACGAAATATTTTCTTCTTTTCGTGTATCGATGAAAAGATTTTCATATAAAATTCTTATTTTCCTTTGAAAATGTTTTCTCACTAAGCATCACATCGTCAATATTCACTATAATTTCACCTTAGTAAAATTTCATCGCCTTGCAAAATGCTTAGCCCATAATATTCGCTGTAAAGACGGAGTTCATAAAAGGCAGTGAGGCGTCGCCTGTCGCGTGGTTTGAGACTTGAGGCTCGAAGCTGACTCGAGTGCACATAAACTTGTGATCGAAACTTCCGATGCACCGCCTGCAGTAGAAAACATCGCCTCCGGCTTTAGCTGAAAGCTTTTGAATTGAGGCCGTTATGGCTAAAAGTGTTTAAGATTGTGAATGAAAGCGTACCTTGGATTTTGTAGTTAAGTTTTAACGTCGCTTTGTTAGACATAACGCTCTTATGGAGCAAAATACCAACATGATTTTACTCCCATTTTTAGAAAGTCAAATGAAATCAATAATCCAGTACAGAATAATCAAATTATTCAATAACGTTTAGGTACCAAACATCATGTTACCATCACGGAATATCAAAATACTTTCAAATTGAAATGCAGAGAGCATCATCAGTGAATTCTCATAATTCGGAATAAAACGAGTAGCACACGTGACGTCCGTATGTGCGTTTTTTTGCGCTGCGTAACGCATGCTTTAGGACAATACAAAGTATGACCTTATTTCCATACAAATACGGTTTAAGTATGTCGAATGGTTTGATAGACACATCCGCCGACGTAGCGTTGTGCGATTTGCAGCGATAACGGATGCGTCTGGCACACCGTTTGACATAGGTAAACCGTATTTGTATGAGAATAAGTTCGAACTTCGTATTATTCTAACGCATGCGTTTCGCACCGCAAAAAACATTCAAACGGCGGTTACGTGTGTTTCTTACCGAAAAGTGATCAATAGGAAATTCAACCTGTTTAAGGTGGGCTTAAAAACCAAGCGACGCGACAACGACACGCGTGGGTGGTCGCCGTCAAATTTTGACGGCGTCGTTGTCGCTGCGGTCTTGTAGAAAAACCCGACCGCATCAACTGACAGCGCCACGCAGCAGATCCCAAGTAGCATTACGAATGTTAGTAAATTCTTACTAGTCTTTAATAAGAGTAAAGATTGATTTAGCTAAAACAAAAAGTTTTCTTTTATAATTTTATTTATAAAACGACACAAAATTTAAGCATTTGATACACGAATCCCAAATCGACTTTTAGCACTTTTTGCGAACCTCTTTGTTGATACCTGCATTAAGTTTAGGATAAATATAGATGCATAATAGTGTTGCCACTGGCGTTTTACTACTGATGAACAAAAGTTGTTTTCGTACCAGTGTCAACCGTTCATACCCAGTAAGGCGCACCCTATAGCTTGTGTTATTAATTTATCTCCTGATATTATGATATTTATTTTTGGATATGTATTTTCATAGGTACTTCGATGAAAATAATACATTATTACGATAAAGTTGACTAAAACAACTCTTTAAAAACATGCCTCTAGTAAGTTGTATGGTAGAACCCTCTGTCTTTGTGCACGACAAATTAACGTATTTTTTCAGCTGCTTTTTTTCCTGCTTATGATACACTCATTCTAAAAATATAAACTCATAATTTTTTGTTACATTTGTTCTTTTGTACAAATTAATTTCGTTTTTGGTATTGCGTGGTATATGATTAATTTGGTAGAGCATAATATACTGCATAATATGGACATAAAAGTAAAGGATGATTGACTCATACGAGATAAATACATCCGCTCGATTTATCTTTTCGCTTTACTGTTTGATAAATATTGTATATTTTCGAACCCTGCTCACTGAGACCATCTTTTTGCGCCCTAAGAGTCAGTTTCTACTGAAAGCGACGAGGTGAGACGATACGCGACGCTGCAATGTCAGTTCAAAGCGACATCAAGATGCAACGCGCGACGCCGCTCGATGCATCTTGAAGCCGCACGAAACCGAGACAAGTAGAGACGCGACGCTGCAATGTCTGTTCTGGCGACGTCACCTACGGCTGCCTGTCAGTTTGATTTCCACGCTCAATGTTGCGGTGATAAAAAAGAACTTACTACTCTTAGAAACACGATAGGAAATAGATTAGGAAAGTAACTTGGTTCTACTTGGTACCTACTATGCAGGGTAGGTGGTTGTTATTGTACTTAAAAAAGACCAAGGGCTTGTCAGACTCGTCCATTCCAGAGTTCTGTAGTCATCCATTTCAGTGTTCTCTAGTGGATAAATGCCCGCATGGCATGCGTCTGTTACACTCCTCGACCCCGGTCATACAGGCTATGCGTATCAGTTTTCTTAGGGAAGTTGTCAGCTATACAAGATCTAATATAGAAATGTAATTTGTTGATTGTTAAATCTTAGATTTTTGTTGTGCTGTGGCCGAAATAAATTTAATTTATTTCTTTCTTACATTAGAGATAACAGCTGTAAAACTAAAAACTATATCTTGGTAACTATGCATGCTAGGCTATCAGTTTTATTGGGTAAAATGTAGACCTTGATAGACCTTCATTTGAAGTGACAGCTGACAAACTAAAAACTCGTTTATCTATATAGTTATGCATGCAAGACTATCAATTTATCTGTAAAAAGTGAAGGCCTTGATAAGATGAGCATTTCCAATGACGGCTGTCAAACAAAAAACTTGTTTATTTTGGAAGTTATGCATGCTAGGCTATCAGTTTGTTTGTAAAAGTTGTAGACCTTGATGATACCTATATTTGAGGTGACAGGTGTCAAACAAAAAACTCGTTTATCTAGGTAATTATGCACGCTAGAATATCGTTTTTGGGAAAGATGTAGGCCTTGATGATACTTTTATTTTATGTGACAGCTCTCAAACTAAAAACTCATTTATCTCGGCAATTATTCACGCTAGACTTAGTTTCTTTGGTAAAGTTGTATCACATGATGATACCTTTATTTAATGTGACAGCTGTCAAACAAAAAACTCGTTTATTTCGGCAATTACTTATGCTAGACTGTCAATTGAAAAAGGTAATAACTTTCCCAAATAAACTGATAGTATTGCATGAATGATTGCCGCTATAAACGAGTATTTAGTTTGACAGCTGTCACATAAAATGAAGGTTTCATGAAGGCCTACAACTTTCCCAAACAAACATAATATTGTCTAGCATGAAAATTTGCCGAGATAAATGAGTTTTAAGTTTGACAGCTGTCACATTAAATGAAGGTCTCATCAAGGCCTACAACTTTCCCAAACAATCTTGTAATCTAGCTTGAATGATTGCCGAGATAAACGAGTTTTTAGTTTGAAATTGTCACATGAAATGAAGATCTCATCAAAGCCTACAACTTTCCCAAGCAAACTTATTGTCTAGTATGAAAATTTGCCGATATAAACGAGTTTTAAGATTGGCTGCTGTCACATAAAATGAAGGTCTCACCAAGACCTACAACTTTCCCAAACAAACCGGTAGTCTAGCTTGAATGATTGCCGGGATAAACGAGTTTTTAGTTTGACAGCTACCACATAAAATAAAGGCCTCAAAGCAAGGCCTCCAAAACAAACTTATTTTCGAGCATGAATAATTGCCGAGATAATAATAGTTTATGCAACTGTCTTATAACGGAAGGCTTAAGAACGCGAGTGTCTGTTTATCACACTAGGCGCAGCCGATTGTGATAATAGTTTGACACGAGCATACTAAAGCCTAATTATATGCAGTTTCATACACTATTTTATCTACACTCTACAAAAAAAAAACTATGAGAAATAATTCTAAGCTCTCCGCATTGCACAATGGCGATTGCAAGCCTATCAACTGAACCACTAACTAAACGACTAAATATTTTAATGGAGGTTCAGAAATCAAAACAACTTTTAAAATCAAAAGGTATTTTTAGGTAAATTTTTATTCGAAAAATGATCAATTGAAATAAAGATTTAATAATAAATATGTCCTCATTATTTCAAGGCTTATTTGTATTTTTTTTATTGGGTTACTTTTGGCACTGGAATTAAAAAAGTTGCATAATCATATAATTTTTTTGAAGCACACTTGGAATTGAGTTAATTTATGTAGCTGGTGGTGATAAGTTTTTTTTAAAGTTGCATTTTTATAAAGGAGTTCATAACGAAACTGCATTCGATTATATAAAACCATCATTACTAAACGAGTGTTGATAAACGTGTTTATAGTTTGACAGCTGTCGTTTGATAGATCTCGCCAAGGCTTACCATTTTTTCTAAGAAATTGGTAGTCTAAGATTTATAGTTTCCGACATAAACGAATCTTATTCTTGACAACTGTCATCTGAAAGATCTGAAATGCATTCTAGTTACTTACAATACCGTATTTGCAATATCATTGTATATTACCTACACGGAATTACTAGAAACCAGAGGGTTCTGTCCGGGAAATTTTTACAGAATGCTCCTATAAGGGTTTTATAACAAGTTTTGTTTAAGGCAACTGTTTGCTACTTGGGACATGGATCTCACTCAAGCAAAATTCACTCTTAACACATTTGACATTCGTCTCAATTTACTATGAATTGTTGATGTCAGATACGTCGTTTAGGATGTAACTCGGCTTCTAAAACCCTGTCAAAAATTATGTCATTCGCACGGAAAGGTACTGATGACAAAAAAGGTATACGAGTGCTGATAAGGGTTTCTAGTTGGAAAATCCTGAATCACAAATTTTTCGGTGGAACTTTGTTTGGGCTATTAGGTAGACAAACATATTAAAACACGTCACCTCTCAGAGGCTGGGCGCCTTGGAGAAATTACATAGAAAGTCCTAGTTTTTGATTTGTACTGTATACGATAAAGATATAAATACTATATGTCAGCATTTATTATTCATGTACTATTTTTACATGTAAAACATCTTTAAAATCCTTTTAGAATTAAAGAAATGTCATGCCATTCAATAAACAAAATAAATCGTGCGCAAACGCTCACGTGGTGTACACGCCCGTGGTGTTTGCGCACGCTCAGGTATAAAAGCGGCCGCTCGGCGGGCGGCCCGTCATTCTTGTCCTGGCAGTCTTGCTGTGCGTTTCGTTGGAAGTTTATACAAGTGTTATTGGTATGTAAGCTGGTATTCCATGTAAGTAATTTTTAATTATTTTAATAGCTAAATTATTTAATTATTATAATTTGTGTGTTTTACTGTTATTAATAGTTAATTGAATTAATATATTCTTGAAGTATTCATTATAATATTTTATTTGAATCCCACCAAATATAATTCTAATAAATATAGAGAAAATAATAAATAAATAATCTGGAGTAAGCTAAACTAGCTTACATTTCAGAAGTGGGATTGGAAACCGCTACTTTGGTAAAAAAAATATATATATAGGTATATATGATAGGTAATTTTAGCTTTTTTTTTACACCTGCAAAATACGCACGTTTTTTTTTTCTCTCTCGATTTTTGTTATGATGTAGGTAGTGGATTATATCTCAACACCTCAAAGTGAACGTTCACACTGCCCATAATATTCAAAACTGTTCACAGCCAATGGATCATACACCGCATAATCCACCAAGGTCTTCGAGGGCTACCTCGAGATCCGGGGCTGACGGACATCGCTCTCGTAGCCCAGTACGCCGCAGCTCGCAGGGAAGGTGCGGCCTGGCAGCGTGCGCGAGCGGTCGCGCAGTCGCAGCCGCCGTGAGGTGCGGCCTGGCAGCGTGCGCGAGCGGTCGCGCAGTCGCAGCCGCCGTGAGGTGCGGCCTGGCAGCGTGCGCGAGCGGTCGCGCAGTCGCAGCCGCCGTGAGGTGCGGCCTGGCAGCGTGCGCGAGCGGTCGCGCAGTCGCAGCCGCCGTGAGGTGCGGCCTGGCAGCGTGCGCGAGCGGTCGCGCAGTCGCAGCCGCCGTGAGGTGCGGCCTGGCAGCGTGCGCGAGCGGTCGCGCAGTCGCAGCCGCCGTGAGGTGCGGCCTGGCAGCGTGCGCGAGCGGTCGCGCAGTCGCAGCCGCCGTGAGGTGCGGCCTGGCAGCGTGCGCGAGCGGTCGCGCAGTCGCAGCCGCCGCGAGGTGCGGCCTGAGCAGTCTATTAATCTGCCACCACATGCTCTGGCAGCCTGTTCCATGATTCCACCACCCTGTTGCTCAGAAAGTGCTTGCGAGGATTATTGTGTGCTCTTGTCTTGGTTAGCTTTAGTGAGTGACCTCGTAAGTTGGAATTTCCAGCGCGATGAAACAAACTCTCAAAGTCTTGCAGGTCATAATGTCCGTTCATGATTTTAAAGGTTTCAATCAAATCACCACGTTCTCTGCGGTCCTTAAGAGCAGGGAGATTTAGTTGTTTCAGTCTATCCTCATAGGACAACTTTCTAAGCTGTCTAGGTACTTTTGTGAACCTACGCTGGACTCTTTCTAGCAGGTCAATGTCTTTCACAAAGTATGGGCTCCATACTTGAAATGCATACTCCAATATAGGTCTTACATAGGTTTTATGGATTTTTACAATCATTTCTGGAGTCAAGGTACCGAAGGCTTTCTTTATGAGGTATATGAAGCTGTTGGCTCTTTTCACAACACTTTCAATGTGGTCAGACCATTTCAGATCCTCAGCAATTTTGACTCCTAAGTCTGTTTGTGTCTTGACTTTGACCAGCTCAACGCCATTCAGTTTGTAGCTAAGCCTAGGATTCTTGCTGCCTATGTGTAATACTGTGCATTTCCCAGCATTAAGCTTAATGAGCCATTCTTTTGACCAATTTGCTATTCTATCAAGGTCTGCTTGGAGGCGATCATAGTCCAGTAAAGGGTTCGCAAAGATCTTCGTATCATCAGCAAAAATGCTCGCATTGGATTGAAGACAACGTGGTAAGTCGAAGGAGAATATGATGTAGAGCACAGGGCCCAGAACAGATCCTTGAGGAACCCCGCTCTTAATTTGTCGTTGCTCCGAAACTGTGTCTCCAATTCTTACACGGAAGGTTCTCTCTCGAAGGAACGCCTCAATCCATTGAAGAAGCTTTCCGCGGTTGCCGACAAACTCTAGTTTCTGCAGAAGTCGTGTGATTGGAACTTTGTCAAAAGCCTTTTCGTAATCCAGGTATATGACGTCGATTGGGTCTTTGTTATTGAAGCTCTCAGTCCAAGCACGATAGCAAGTTGGAAACGGTGGAACGACTTGGGCAGAAACCATGCTGTTGGTCGCTTATTATGCTATGTTCCTGTAAGAAGTTTCTGATGTGCTTAACTGTCAAATTTTCCATGACCTTACATATGACGCTAGTTAGGCTAATTGGTCTATAGTTAGCAGGGTCCAATTTGTCTCCTTTTTTGAATATAGGTGTTACTGTTGCTGTCTTCCACAGTGGTGGCAACATTCCAGTTTCATATGAGGTTTGCATGATATGTACAAGAGCATCGGTTAGTTTACATTTCTGAAGTAGTATTGCAGGAATTACGTCTGGTCCAGGCGATGAGTCTGTTTTTAATTCTTTGATGGCTTGTTCTACTTTGGTGCTTGTAAAAGTTAGTTCTGTTATAGATGGTTCTATACGTAAGCTAGGGTCAAGGATAGGCAATGGTCCAGATGGTTCCATTTCGAATACACCTTCAAATTGGTCTGCAAATGCTTCAGCTATGTCTTTAGCACAAGTCACAGTTTGACCTTGGTTATTATGCAGCACTGTGGGAATGCTGACTTTGGACGTCACTTGCTGTCTGATGTAGGAGTTGAATTTCTTCGGCCCTTCTTTGAGAAGATTTGTTTCATAATTAATTCGTTTATTGCGACATTTGTTGATTATTTTATTATTTATTTTTCTATATTTCTCGTGTACACTGTCTAATCCAGTGAGCACGTATCTATTCCATTGGATATGTTTCTCTTTAATCATGTCCTGTAGTTCTTTCCCAATCCAAGGTTTATTAGATGTAAATTGTATATTCTTTATTTGGGGGACATTCAATTTCCTTGTTTTTTCAAAGCCCTCATCAAGTTATTATATTGATCCTTCACACAGTTATAAATATTGATCTTCGCTGGTAATGTTGACAGGTCCTCATTAATTTTATCAAAGTCAGCTTTCTTATAATTCCACTTCAGTGATGCAGTGCTTTTACTGTATTGATGGTTTTCTAATTGTATTGTGACTACTATACAGTTGTGGTCACTCTTGCCTATTGGAGCTTGGTGATCCACCTTCGCCACAAGTGTCTCTTCATTACTTAGTACAAGGTCTAAGAACGAGGGTTGATTTCCTTGTCGAAACCTGGTGTGCTCGGTGACTATTTGTTGAAGATTGCTGTTCAAATACCATTGTACAAAGTTAACCTCAATGGAAATGAGATAGGCACAATCCTCCAAAGGCCATTTTACTCCTCGGTAATTGAAGTCTCCCATTACAAGTACAGTGTTAACATCAGATGCTGTTGAGATTTGCTGGAACAGTATGTTGTCTTGATCTAGTGTAGAGTCTTGCCCCCAATAAAGTCCACATAATACAAACTTGTTTTTACAAAGTGTAATATCTATCCATAAGCATCCCGTTGCATCAAGTTTTACATTAAGACTAGAATTTAGTTTGGTTGTCAGTCCATTGGTATTTGCCACATATATCGCAACTCCACCACTACGTTTGTTAATCCGGTCATCCCTGTATATGTTGTTGTAGTTTGGTATTCTGATAAGATAATCAGGAATATTTGGTTTCAACCATGTTTCTGTTACTACTATTATTGTTGGTTTTACTGAATTGACACGTGCAGCAAATAAGTCAATTTTAGATGTCAATGATTGAATGTTGGTGCAAAGTATTGTAATTGTGGATAGTGTGGGTGCTTCTGTTTTTATCTCAGAATCGGTTGAACTTTTGTGGTCCACACCTGAGATACTTTGTGGGCCACATGGTAAAGCGTTTAGTGGTTTTTGTTGGGGGAGCCTGGACAATTTTTGGCTGCCCGTGAACATATTTAATTGTTAGCTTAAGTTCGCCATCATTAGTACGGGTTTCCAGCTCCTCACGTAGATATTTTAGGTACTCACGTTGTAGAGGTGTCAGGTCTGATTTAATTTTCTTGGCGTTGGGTAGCTTACCCTTGTTCTTGAGTACCTGGATGGCATCGGCTTTACTTTTCAGGACAACCTTCAGTGGACGGGGACCAGCAGTGTTTTCTTTCAGAGCACCCAAACGGAATGTCTCGATACCATTGCAGTCTACATTTCTTGTTACCCTGTTAATAATTTTTGATGTTTCAACCTTGTCATGGTCTATGCGTTCAATTGGTTCCTTTGAGGTGGACTCCGCCACATCAAATATTATAATGTTGGTTGCTCGGTGTTTTCTCTCCATCATTTCCTGTATAGCTGCCTCAGTGGCAAGCACGCTCTGGCGTACACGAAGTTGTTTGACCTCCTCTGTCAGCAGATCAAGCTTTTTCATGATGTTAGGCATTTGGGCCATTGCTAGTTTACAATCACCGCACAAAAAGGTCATAACACGGGCGACAGTTTTCAATTCCAACACGCGAATTTCGGTGGGTGATAGTCTATGGCAATCTCCACAGAGAAAGATCTTGCAGCAATCGCAGGTAACTGACAATGTCTTTTTATTGCCAGTTGGTATTTTCCCGCACTTAGAGCATTTTTCAGGAGTGGTATTTTTTGGAGTCATTTCCGTTTATTGGAATTTTCAGTTTTGTTTATATTTAAAGACAATTTTAACGAAATTTGGACAATTTTTCACTATTTTTTTATATGAGGGTAGTTTTGTTTCACTTTCAGATGCTAGTTTTTAATTTCGGTTTTTTTCACTGTTTTAGCACTTGTTTTGATGAGATAACGTTCTCAGATGTTAATCACAACACAATTAACACTTTTAGCTACTTTCCCTAGTCTGTTTCACAACTTTACTAATTATTTGAGAGATTTCTCTGAGAGAGCTAGTGTTTCGCAATTTGACAGATGACAATTTAGGTATGTGTAGTCTTTTCTTTCTTCTAGGTTATATTCACTCATGGCAAATGGGGCCAATATTAAGGCAAATGGTGCCAATTTTAAGGCAAATGGTGCCAATTTTAAGGCAAATGGTGCCAATTTTAAGGCCAATGGTGCCAGTTTTAAGGCAAATGGTGCCAGTTTTAAGGCAAATGGTGCCAGTTTTAAGGCAAATGGTGCCAGTTTTAAGGCAAATGGTGCCAGTTTTAAGGCAAATGGTGCCAGTGTTAAGGCAAATGGTGCCAGTGTTAAGGCAAATGGTGCCAGTGTTAAGGCAAATGGTGCCAATATTAAGGCAAATGGTGCCAATATTAAGGCAAATGGTGCCAACGTTGATGCAAAATGTGCTTATATTATAAGTAAAATGTTTCGATGTATCTATGTATTCTTATTGTATTTGTAACATAATAGTTATAAGTGATAAAAGCAAAAAGTGCTGCTTAAAATTAAAGGCGCTAGTTAATTGATGTTCAATGGTTATATAACTTTGTAGGATTAAAGCATGAGGTCATGCTTAAAGGAGGATGGCCGACTGTCAGCATTTATTATTCATGTACTATTTTTACATGTAAAACATCTTAAAAATCCTTTTAGAATTAAAGAAATGTCATGCCATTCAATAAACAAAATGAATCGTGCGCAAACGCTCACGTGATGTACACGCCCGTGGTGTTTGCGCACGCTCAGGTATAAAAGCGGCCGCTCGGCGGGCGGCCCGTCATTCTTGTCCTGGCAGTCGTGCTGTGCGTTTCGTTGGAAGTTTATACAAGTGTTATTGATATGTAAGCTGGTATTCCATGTAAGTAATTTTTAATTATTTTAATAGCTAAATTATTTAATTATTATAATTTGTGTGTTTTACTGTTATTAATAGTTAATTGAATAAATATATTCTTGAAGTATTCATTATAATATTTTATTTGAATCCCACCAAATATAATTCTAATAAATATAGAGAAAATAATAAATAAATAATCTGGAGTAAGCTAAACTAGCTTACATATATAAATAAATATATAAATAAATACTGTATACGATATAATATTGCATCGTATGCAATACTATTATTGTATTAGTTTATGAAAGCTTAAGAAATGTTATAAATATTTAGTTTGACAGTTTTTACTCATTCCCAATCGTTTTCCAGGTATGTTTTATGGGTTGGAAATTCGTAGTATTTTATTTATCTTTATATTTTATTTAGAATAGTTATGTCTGCTGCCTATTTACCCTATGATACAAAAATATTTTTATATTTTTAGTTTAGGAAATAGTTAGCAACATAATTGTTTTTGTATAAGTTCACCTATTTGTAAATATGTTTATTTATAATAAAGAATTTTGATTTTGTTTTTTGCATGATGCCTCCCTGAAGGTCGGTCTCAGGATGAACATGTCCAAAACCAAACGTTGAAAGTCGACGTAAAACCAAAGTCAAAAATATAGGTAAGCGAGTGACGAGGTTAAGGTGGAGATGGGCAGGACACTTGTAAGACGAAGTGACGATCGGTGGAAAAAAGCAGCCACGAAGCGGTGGCCAAGATTAGTGAAAAGGTCAGTGGGCAGACCACCTGCTCGATGGTCCGACGATATCATCAAGCTTGTAATATGACCTCACTGGCACAGGCTGGCTTAGTAGAGAGGAAGCCTATACCCCGCAGTGGGTGGATGGCTGAGGGTGATGATGATGAACCAAAATTCTGACCTTCTATGCGCTTCCGTGAGATATTTTAATATTTTTGTCTCCTTCATAGCCCATATAAAGTTCCATCGTTAATTTTGTAGTTCAGGATTTTCCAACTAGAACCATTCATTCATTTACCTACCACTCTAATGCGGGTGGAGCGTTTTACATTAGAAGCAAAGAATAATTTTGCGACAGTAACCAGAATTGAAAAATTTATCTACTTATTTTATGGTTCCAGTCTTGGATCTTCCAGTTTTTTTGCAATCCATACCCGCATACCACTGGTCGCACCAAAAAAGGGCGTAACTAGTTTCTTTAAACTTTACAGCAGAACATGGTTTGACTTGTACTGCCATGTTTATTTAGGGGGGTTGGATCGTCACCCGCCACGCTGATCTAGTGCGGGTTGGCGGGTCGCCATTGCCTCGTCCGTTGACCAGCAGGGCGCACCAGGGGCAGGTAAGGTTGGCTTGGGCCCCGAAGGTGTTGGTAAGGCCCCTTACACCCCTATCTTTAATAGTCACTATAATTACACTATCTTTAATAGTTTCCGAGAAGAATAAAGATAACTGAAATTTGGGACATATAAATGGGGTAAAGGAGGAAAGCATGGGCGTCCAACTTGCTTCCCTTCTTTTCCTGAAGCTTACATATTATATAAGCTACACCCATGCCAAATTTCATGCTTTCTGCCGAATGGGACCATACCCCCATACAAGCACTGCCGTGATATGAAAGAAGGCCGCTAAGACGCAAAAGTAAATTTTGAGAAAAATGGATAAAACCCGCGAAATCAGTTTTCTTGAATTCTGTTGCAGATAAAAATTAAATATTTATGTCAAAATAATGAAAAATATATTAATCATCATTTGCTATTGCTATTTTTTAAATATGTTGCACAGTATTTTAGAAAAATGACAAAATGTACTTAACGTATTTACTACGGGCAAAATTTATAAATTCATCAGACGCAATAAGGCAGTTAAGTATACTTTAGCGGCTTTTTAGTTTAGTATTTTGACTTAGCTGCCTTATTGTTTAGTTTTCTAATTTAAAAATGGGTTCGACTTGGATCAAACTTGACTAAAAGACCGTTAAGTTTCTAACTTCCACAGTTAGCCGCTTTTTTGCTTAGTATAGTTTTATTGCAAAAAAGTGGATTTTAGAAGAAATTATAAAAATTAAGCATAAGAACAATAATAAACATAAAAATATTTTGATGTAGTATAATATTTAAAAGACTTACATTAAACTGCACGTGCAAATATTAAAACACGTACCTAATAGATTAAAAATATTGTAATTTCTCATCATATTTAAATGTACCTTTTGTTAATTTTTTATTTGTAAAACGTGTAACTTTAAATACGTAAATATTATAAAAGGGTTATTTAGATCATCGAACTATTAAAACTTCTAAGAAACAGCTTATTTATTTTATAACAGTTGTTTTATTTCAAGATATTTTTTTTACTTCGTGTTTCGATAAACTTGTGTATCGACAAAATTTACTTACTCGTTACTTTAATAAATTTCCGCTTTGAAGCTTAAACCATTAGAATTTAGCTAAGCTTTGCGAAAGATCTAGGCTAGAGTTTTTTATGTTAGCCACTCTAAAATCTCGATTAGACATTGAAGGTCTGGAATGTCTGGATGTATGTTTGTTACAAAAACGGCTTACCGTGGTGATAAAATTTTGCTTTGGAATCGCTTTGGTATTTCTTTTGGTTTAAAGAGACGCTCTTGGTGATGTTAATCTTGTACTCCATATACATACTCTTGATAGATACGTAGAAACATACCAGCAAGTTGCTGGATACTGCAGCATCATGCAGGAAATTTTTACTATCGATAGAGCCATTTCAACATTTCTTATTAGCTGAGCCCGAGGTGTTCCACATCCACTTTCGGTTCTCCAGACCAGAAAGTGTGTGTGATTGATTGAGATTTTTTATTTCGTAGCCAGCCTAGTGAATGAGATATTTTCCCTTCTTAAAACGTAGTTTATGTTTCCCGGGGATGTTGTATCTTTTAATTGCATTTTTATTAAATTAATCCCTTAGATACGCAGTTAATTGTATTCAAAGACTCGCACAAACAAAAACAGAAATAAAACAAACCTGTGCTTTCTCTAATATTAAAACAGATATAGTTACAAAATATGGTTGACGGGGTCGATGAAGCTCATTTAAGAGTGACCAACTTCACATAGATTTTTTATCAGTTAGCCCCCTTCTTATTTAGTACAGAGACTTAGCCGCTAACAACCTTAGTACGACAGTCAAGTTTACCAATATTTGTAATATGCTAGAAAGCGGTCAAACTCACAAAGCTGCTTTTTAGTTTCTGTTAACAATGGTAGCGTCTTTATAGTGTATTAAAGAAATTTATCTGACAAAACTACTGCTAACGAAAAAGGGGGCTAAATACGTATGTTACTGTCTTTTAGGTTATTTCATGCACTTAGCGGCCATATTTCTTATCATACGACATAAATGAAAAATTATTGTAATAGGTAAAAAAAACGTTAAAATGCCTTAACCACTTAAAAGTCTAGCTAAACTACTTAACCGCCTTTTAGTTTATACTCGGACTTAAAAATGTCACTTAGCTGCCTTTTAGCTAAACCGTATCTTCTAAAGTAAAGGTCGTAAAAATATGCGAGTAAGAGAGGTCGATGCGATTTCAATAATGCAAAAATATAAAGTCACTTAGCGGCCTTTTCTCTTATCGGGGCAGAGCAATGAAGTCGTATTATTAGATATTATTCGATTAGAATATTGAAATATAGTAGGATTTTTATACAGATAGACTCAATTGACGTTTGGTGGGTTGCCACGTTTTTGTATTTTAAAATAATAATAACATAGTATTGTACCCAAATGATCAAGTTACGTGAATCAAAGATTGTGATTGAATCTTTATGAAAATAAATTTAGTTTATTTCAATTTTCAATATTAAATTGGCCTATAAGACAAACATAGGTGCTACTATTGTGTGTAACAAACTATTTCCTGTCTGACGAAATGTTTATTTGAAAGCTAATGAGAACATAACTAGTAACAGTCAGATATCATTAACGTGAATTTATTCAACATCACATTTTAAATTTCAATATTATTCATTTTTGCTTTCTATAAACCAAACGAAAACTTTGCGTATAAACGTAAAGTATACGCGTAACGTTTACTCTTTTACGTAACGTAAAGTATGTACGTAATATATACGCAAGTATTTATTGAGCATATTTATTTACTAAAACAAATACATCGAGGAATCATGTGACAACAGTTCAATGATTATAATGAATGAGTCAAACCACAACACTAGCCTGATGCTTGCAACATTTTAAAAACAAAAGGCCGATTTTAGCTGTCAGTTTAGTCTATCTATCTGAATAAAAATCCTACATAGTAGATAGCCCACCGTGACACATATCAAAATCCAAGTCAGGCATGTCAGTGCCAATAATGTCATCAACACCACTCCATTCGTTCACAAACCCTTTCCAACCAAAGAGATTCGAAGATTCGAATACAATCAGCACTACAGCTTGCAGTATTGAAGATTATTTAAACAAATATTAACGAAACAATAACAGAAATTATTAGGCCAAAATAAAATAAACTTAGCTCTTCTTAGCTACTCTTAAGTCACGCGCCGTCAATCGTCATATATTATTTAAATGACGATAAAGACTATTCGTGATAAAAAAAATACCTACCGTCTCCTAGGACAAAAGTTCAGACAAAGCGTGTTGTGGTGTGGATTAAGCTAAAAAATATAATTTTAGAATTCCATTGTCATGGTGTATCAAACTAAAAATTGTTATTTTTTGGTTACATCACTTCGTGATACGACCAACGGTGAAAACAAGAGAATATCTGAATGTCACTAATTTACAGTGTTGCCGGGTCTTTGCTATAGTTTGCTCTAAATTTTTTTATTTTTATTAGCAGGTTTTCCTATATAAATACTTAAACTCGAACTTTTGGGGTTGTTTATACTCTTGTTCAGTGACTCTTGTTTCTTGGTCATATTTTATCGATCTGCTTAACGTAGACGAACAGCTAATCGGCACCACCGCACCACATCAATTGTTACCTCATCTCACCTTAACCACCAAATGCATGAGCCCCTGTCGTGTGATGAGGTTGTTACTGCCATCAAACATTAGCATTGACCTTACATCAGGCGATATACTCAAATGTGGCGGAGTGGAGCTAAACTCGTTGTTATGGAAACTTTTTACATACATTCTATTACTCAAATACTTCAACTCTGATAAACTACTACACATACTTATTAATAGACTAATACATAATGAATTATGCAGATAAGAAAGAACACATCATTTTGTAGTTCCAGATAGTTTGAAGGAGTGTTAGACAGATAAGGAGATATATGAAGAAGTAGAGTAAGTAGAGGCGTAGAACTTAGACATACTTTGTAACACAGTAGTAGGCCCGACGCTACCCCTTATCATCTATGATGTCTCTGGAGGGTTGGAAATAGCGTCAGTTACCTTGTATGGCATAAAGTAGCGTTGGACGTCCTGTAGGGTGGGAGGTAGAGTCGGACGCCCTGGAGTTAGCAATTAGAGAGAGATGCATAACTCACTTTTCCACTCCTTGTTCATCGTCGTCGTTCAATTTTGCCATAATATGCCAGCTTTTGACATCGCACTGCGACATGTATACCGATGACCTATGCTTTCTTGCAGAATCCGCAGATGGCCTGCAACAATTGAAGACCGTTTCTCCCCAAGCATGCTGCAAATTCGATCTGAAGATCAGTGTCAAAAAGATAGTATTCTTCTTCTTCTTATTCGAGTAGTACACCAAGTCGTTCAACAATTCGATGAAACCTAGAGTCAGAGTTTTCCAACCGCCTACTATAAGTAGCAGGCCTCTGACATTATTGTGTAACGACCGCCGTCTTAGTGATCAGATCATTCACAAAAGTAATTTCAATGGAAATACAAGGTCGTGAGATACTGAAAATTAAGTTTGGTGAAGATATGGTGACACAAGTTGAGAAGTTTCGATATTTAATGTGACCTTGATAATGAGATGAATAGCAGAATCAGTGTGGCAGCTGCAGTATTTAGGAAGCTGCTGATCAGAATTAAAAGTGGTCGGCATGGCCGAAATCAGCCGGAGAGAACATCATCCCTGTTGGTGACTATGGAATGGTTTTATTTCAAGTTGATATCTTAACGCGATCCCGAAAAAAGGAGTCTTGACAGACGCATAACCAAGTGAGAAGTAATATAATATAATTCATAATATAACTATTCGTGTAGAATAGTTCATGGGTTTAGTTCAGTTTTTCCTTATAATGTATAACAACAAATACAACAGAACTTTTAGCGCCGCAAAACGCAAAATGAGGTTTACAAATATACATTACATTTTCTTTTGCAAATTCTGCTCAGGCATCAATGTTGTCGGAATACATACATACATATATCACGCCTTTATCTCTTGCGGGGTAGGCAGAGCTTGTCGGAATTCAGCGTGTAATTTGTGAAAATTTGATAAACTGTAACATAAAAAGCATGTGTTTAGAATATTGTTGCCACTCGATAGTGGACTATCGATTGTAAAACGATAGACAATCGATAGTATCGATATCCTGAACTATCGATACTATCGATAGTATTATACCTCGTCAACAGTATTGCTTTATTTTGAATTATCAATACTATTATTAGGCCTACCGATTGTATAGGCCTGAATAAATGAAAACTATCGATAGTAAAACCATCGGTAGTACGGCAACAATAGTTCAGAATTTACATAAAGCTTGTTCTATATTTTTAACTACATTTACCTTGCTGTTAAATATGTCTAAATAGCAGTAATTCTGTTTATCCGGCAACACTGGCCTGGTTAGCCTCTCAGCGCGCTGTCAACGTGACGGCGTCGTGGCGCGCCGCAACGACGCCGACGCTCGGTTTATCTGGTTCCCCATACAAACCCATACAAACTAGTCATTTGACAGCGACAACGACGCGCGTCGTTGTCGCTGTCGCTTGGTTTTTAAGCCCACCCTTATTTTCCAATTCTGATTTATTACAAAAACAACTCGTTTAATACGATCGGCCACGCTGAGTATACTTTCATAGGATGATAGATAAAGCACGTTTTTAATCAATGAGAAACTGAAAGCAACTACTCCTATCAGCAGTTAGGTAGGTTGATGTACTGCTGATAGAACTTTTTTATAGGTCTAAAGACAATGGAATATGTGGAACCTAATGAACAATAACAATCTTAGCAAAATTAGTCCCTTTCAGATTCATGGCCAAATTGATTAAAATCTTTGATAAATAAATAACCGTATTTCACGGTACAATCACACAGGTACGATGCAAAAGAAATATTAATAATAACCGAATATTTACAGACAAAAAAGTCGATTCTTTGTATCGCTTATATTTTTTGCCTTTCATTAATCTTATACCTGCTCCTTCCTAAAAGAAAATGAGTTTGCTTCGGAGATCATGTTATCCTTTCCTAGAAATGAAAGTATTTTTGCAAAAAGTGTCACTCAGTAGAATGCTTTTAGAGTAGCATGACAAAACATCCTTCCGTTTAGCTCTTTTGTATGATCCATCCATCATGGCATACCCACGCAACGTTAACAAATATCCTAGTTTTGAATACAATTTTGCATGTAAAACAAAACATTTTTTATACCCGTTATTCAATCTATAAGTGAGTGTATTGAAGCAAACTATATTTCCTGATGACATGACCTACATCTGCTACATCGTTCGACTTCATGAAGCATAATATTATTATGAACCAGAAACTCATCTCACTGTGCACTTGATTAGATTTTCCATTAGTTTTTAAACCAGTAACGGTGCGAGTGTTAAACATTATCGTAGTCTTATTCTTTAAACGAATCAGTGGTAAACAGCTTATAAGCAAGCATGTTTAATGTATTAATTAGTTTAAACTCTGACACCAGGGTTCATCGGGTCGTTGAACGACTCGGTGTCCCACACGAAGAGAGAGAGAGAGAGTTTAAACAGAATTTACATTATGATGTTTTTCTATTTGTTTTTCCGATACTGGAAAATGCATTGCTTTTATGTGGACTGTAGTTTGTTAGGGCTGGTCTTCTAAATTGGGTGCGTGTGTGGAGATGATTAAAAGATTATTTTATGGTAAACTAAATCACTGTATTGTCTTTGTAACACTGAGAAAATAAATATTTTATAATAAAAAATACACGTACGTGCGGCAAGGACGCCGATCGGAACGAGAAGAAGGAAACAAAAGACAAATTCGAATTCCTAACAATTTTGAATTTTCCTACGTGCCAATTGCACTTGTAAAAAGTTTTTATGTTTTCAACATAAGTTGCCGCCTCAAAGAAATAATGTAGAGATCCATTAGTTAGGTACTTTATAAAAATATCATTAAAGTTTTAAAACTTCTGTAAAGCAGCAACTTATTCACATGAGTTAGATAAAAACAATTGAATAGCAAAAGCGTATCATAGAATTTTGAAAAAAAGTTATTTGAAAACTTTGAAAAACCAGACAAGACAATTTATGAAAAAGCTTGACAATGTTTGTTACTAAATTACAAATATGAATGAACAAATCAAAACATTACATGTCAGTGAACACTATTTGCTATTTACTTAGCTAGCTAGTTCTTATAAAAATATGTAAGCTTTAGCCTTATTCAATAGTTAATGAGTGTAGGCTCAACAACAATCAACAGACGAAGAAGAATATGCAACTTGAATCAAAAATCTAGCTGAACTCATCACAAATGAAGCAAAACCTACCTGAACTTATTACAAATTGAGGGCTTCACCTCAGAAAATACAAGTTTACAATATTCAAATACCAAAGTACAGTAGGCAGCAGCTTAGCCAAGAAATCACCCATTTTATCTGACAAAATAAACAACTTACAGTACAATATCTCCTTAGCCCTTAGTACTTAAAATTCATACTTCAGAAGGAAAAAATTAACAAAATATTACAACAAAAGTACAGTGAGCAGCAGTTTAACTTAACTAATATAGCTAACAACTTGAATGTTCACTTGGTGACAGAAAAAATACACTCATTTTATAAAAAAGAAACAAGGTGAGTAGGTATCTATAGGCAATACATAAATCTTTCAAATGGCCCTGTTACACCTAGTCAGTAAAATAACAGACCTACATTACTCCAGTAGCGCAAACTGTACTAATTTTACAGCGAAAAAAGAATTAGTTTTGATTGCTGTTGGCCACTGAAGAGAAATTGTCATCATAGACTGTCACCAAACTTACTACTACAAGTACAACATTCGGCATAACATTTTGCCAGTAGGCTAATTTGACAGTAGGTACCCAAAATAATATTAATATTTCTAAAATATTTGAGTCATGCTTAGCCACTATGCTTTACTATGCTTAGCAATGTTTTGCCATTCTTTGCTAAACATTCTTAGACCAAACTTCAGTAAATTATTATTAATAAAGTACATCAATATTGCATACAATTTACATTGCTACGAACAGTACCTACATTACAACAAGTACATTGAAAGTACATAATATGTAATAAATAACAAAATAATCTATCATGACATGAAATTACATGAAGTAGGTATGGTTGCGGATCAATAATTAATCCACATTATTTGTACTATGAAACATCATTGTGAAGCTACATAAAAAGGCTTACAGTTAACTGTTTTGTTCATAGATAGAGTACAATCACATTGGTTACTATCAGGTCACAGTATAGAAACTATGACTTGAATACCTATTAAATGTTTGAACAAAAGTACAATGAATACATAACAGGAAATAACTTTGTTAGATATAAAAGACAACATTAGTTACATTAGGTGAAGTAAACATATTTACTACCCAACTTTACTCGAGCCAAGTTAACATAGACTGTTCCTTTAATACAGGCCGGTGCCTCAAAACACACCAGATTTAGTATAAATAAAAACTTGTATGAGAGAAAATGAAAGGATGCTATAGGATATTTACAAGATAGTAGTTCAATAGGCTGTCCTCTGAGAACATAAACACAGATAATGAGATAAATATGTAAACAAAATAGGTTATTTTCAGAGAACAAACTACTGAAAGAAAGTGAAGGTGCAGAAAGACATTTTAGAGGTTATTTTCTAAGCATACAGATGACTGAAAGTTAAGTTTATACAAATACCTTTTAGCGGATTCCTACCTATTTGTGATAAATCTGCACTGTGGCTGTCCAGCTTGTTAACATACCTAATCCATAAACCTAATAGCATGATTCCTTGTGGTCTAAGAGCAGTCCACGATAAATGCAAACACTCTAGTCCTTTGGCAGTCGAAGCTACCAAAGTAGGTCGTCACTACTTTTAGGCACGAATGTTTTAACTTTATGTAGGTTCGCTGAACATGTCCATAGGTAACCAAACGGCACACTTGAAACGTACAAATGCAGAACTGACGCAGGTTTTGACGTATAGCACTGTTATTTTATGATTTAGTTCACTGTTGTCCTTTGATTTTAGCACTTCACTTCTTAATTCTACGAGTATTTTTTAATATTTGACGCGATAACTGGTGTTTATTTACATTGATATCCGATGACTTGAAGACTGGCGGATGACAGTTCTGCTGCCGTGTCACGTGACTCTGCTGTCTGTCACCTGTCGAAGCGCAGTGTGGCCAATTGGACGACGACGAAAATAGATGTCGGATGTACTCCCAGCCGCGAAGAACAAATAAATTCTATGACCTCTCTTGATGAGGTACTTCATTATGAAATACATGAAATATTTCTCACGCCATTATAACAGCTGCGTCCTTGGTCTGAGCGCGAATATTCAAACACAATACATCAACGAGTCGATGAAGAACGCAGTAGGGGGGGCAATGGACGTCTTGAGTCGCCGCTTCAGGTCGTTCGTGTTGAAAAAAAATACACGTGAAGAATACGCCGTAGGGATATGCGCCCTGGGGTACGAGCACGAGAAAAATTCCAAGCGCGCCCGAAGTGAAAAGGAACGCAAACGACGTACGCGTAACACGGCGACAAAATGGCGGCGAATTCAAACAGCAAGCTTGATTTTGTATGGGAACAAAATTTATTAGAAGCAAACTTACTTGCTTGACTATTAGTCGTCGTGCTGAAAAAAATACACGTATGATAAAGCGCCCCATGGTCCTTGCGCTCCAGGTACGAGCGCGAAAAAAAGTTGTATCACGCCCGAAATAAAAAAGAGACGCAAGAGGCGTACGCGTCACGACGACAATAACGACGTTATATTATAGCGCCGGCTTCTCGCCCAGGCAAAATGTAGTCCACGACGTAGTGCTAGTAGTTTCTCTCGAAGTGAAGATTTATAGTCCAATCACACAGCACGCACCAATTTCTTGAATTCACGGTGAGACGGACCAAAATGGAAATGCATTGCTTTTATGTGGACTGTAGTTTGTTAGGGCTGGTCTTCTAAATTGGGTGCGTGTGCGGAGATGATTAAAAGATTATTTTATGGTAAACTAAATCACTGTATTGTCTTTGTAACACTGAGAAAATAAATATTTTATAATAAAAAATACACGTACGTGCGGCAAGGACGCCGATCGGAACGAGAAGAAGGAAACAAAAGACAAATTCGAATTCCTAACAATTTTGAATTTTCCTACGTGCCAATTGCACTAGTAAAAAGTTTTTATGTTTTCAACAGATACTGATAAAGTCGAATTGAATATAAGTGACTGGGTATAATAAAATAAATTCTTACAAGTATTGCGTTTATTGTTATAAAAGATATTTCACACAAAGGGCGTTTAATATATGATTTAATATGTTTGGCAAGTTTTCCTCTCTGAAAGCTCTAAAGGCAAATATTTGTACATTGTTATCGTCCTCCCGTCCCTTTATACGACACAAAATACGGCTATAGGCGTACGTATAGCTTCATAAATAAAGGTAGTGCTACCTGCGTGTAGGTAGTGCTGTTTTATAACTCCTGGTTATAAATAAACCAGAGGTTTATAATAGAAGATACATGTATGTAAGCATTTACTTTTTATTGTTTGGATAGGTAACATCAATTGCCTAGTAATATTCGTTCTAAATATTTTCAACAAGTAAAATTTAATTCATCCTGTTGACAAACTTATTTGTTAAAGACTTTCACTTCTTCAAAGACTTATTTTTTTCTTTTTCTGCTAATTTCATTTGTCTATTGGAATAAATTGGAAAAACAAATAAAGATTTCTGTTCTGAAAGCAATAGGTATTTCCTAAATGTTGTTTTCAGTCGATTTATTAATGTCTGCAACGTAATGAGACGCGAGGGAAGTGTTGATTTTATTACCTACTTGTATTGTTTTAAATGTTTCTTTTTTTAATAAGCATTCAAATAGACAAATCTTCTTATGTATTGCCGCCGCCTTAACATGCTGACAACTTTACAAGATAGTAACGGTTTTCCAATACTCGTTTCACCTAAATTGTAAGCCCGCACACGTTTTGTCGACTTAACCATGTGCCATGTCACTTTTACAAATTGCACAGTATGCTGAAAATTGGATCAGGAACTAGTTGTTCTCCTTTATTCTTGATTTTCCAAATATTAAATTAAAAAAACTTGGAGCGTTCAATAGTGCCTCAAAAATCAAGGGCAAATAAAAATGGACATTATTGCATCACATCATGAGAAAAAAGATTTTAAAAGTTTCTGGAAAAGTACAAACAGGCTGAACCCGAGGCCTCGCCTGCCTGTGAGTGTGGAAGGTGTGACAGATCCAACCTGTATATCAAATTTGTTTAGGGAGCATTTTACAGTAACTCCAGCGCAGATTCATTGAGCCTGAGGTGATCGATGCTGGTGCTGCCGTGGAGGGAGACCTAGCTCAAGCTAAATTCACGGAGCAGCAAATAGCTAAGATTATCAAGGTTATGAAAAGAGGCAAGTCTCCTGGCCATGACGGTATCAGCATCGAGCACTTACAACATGCTGGACCCTACCTTCCGAAAGTTCTGTCAACACTGTTTGATTTGTGTATAAAGCATTCATACCTACCACCGGATCTTACTAAGACCATGGTTGTGCCTGTAATTAAGAATAAGAATGGTGACATATCATCTAAATCTAATTACCGTCCTATATCTCTTGCTACCACTGTGGCTAAGGTTTTTGATAAGCTTATCAATGTTGAACTAAGTAAAGCTGCATGATGCACAATTTGGGTTTCGGCCGGGCCTCTCCACGGAAAGTGCCATTTTTTGTCTTAAATCCGCTGTTGAATATTACACTTCTAGAAAAACATCTGTTTATGCTGCATTTCTGGACTTATCCAAGGCTTTTGATTTGGTACAATATAACCAACTGTGGCTTAAATTGAAACAATGTAATGTTCCAAAACAGTTAATTTCCATATTGCAACATTGGTACTTGAGTCAAACCAACTTTGTAAAGTGGGGCAATGCACTGTCTGATTGCTATGTCTTGAAGTGTGGGGTAAGGCAGGGCGGGTTAACTTCAACTACTCTGTTTAACCTATATGTCAATGATCTGATTGAGGGGCTCAGTAGCTCACATGTCGGCTGCCATATTGATGGTGTAGCAGTTAACAATATAAGCTATGCAGACGACATGGTTTTATTGAGCCCTTCAGTCAGCGGTTTGAGAAAGCTGATAAATATATGTGAAACTCATGCAGCTAAGCTTAGTTTAAGGTATAACACCGCTAAGAGTGAATATATGGTCTTCAAGGCCGGTCACTTAACCCCATCTCATGGTGGTGTTGCCTTAAATAGAGTGTCATGTTTTAAATATTTGGGTCATATTGTCTGTGATGATCTTAGCGATGATGCTGACATAGAGAGAGAGAGGAAAGCACTTGCGGTTAGGGCAAATATGATTGTGCATAGGTTTAGAAGCAGTACAGCACAAGCAAAGGTAACATTATTCAAAGCCTACTGTACTTCCCTATATACATGTAGCTTATGGGCCTTACACAGGAAGAAAACTCTATGTACTTTGAAAGTTCAGTTCAATGATGCGTTCAGGATGATGTTGGGGCTGCCTCGGTGGTGCAGCGCGTCGGGCATGTTTGCTGATGCTCGCATGGATGGCTTCCCAGCCACGCTCCGCAAAAGAAGTGCAGCCGCGCTGGGCCGTCTCCGCGCCAGCACCAACACCATCCTGTCAGCACTAAGTTGTAGATGGGACAATTACCTCATCAAACACTGGATGCAGATGCATCTCAGTAAATGTGTCCATGTAATAATCTAAAACTTAATATACCTAATTTGTGACAGAATTTTCATTGCTATGAAAATTAACCTATAAACTAATATTTTGTGAGATACCTAAGTTATACAATACAATAATTATATTAATGTTTTTGAGTAACATATGACATGATGTAAATGTAAATGTTTGAAACTGTGCCTAACTGTGTGAAACTCTGTAATTTAAGCTCTGGGTCTCTGGCCTGAAATAAAGATATTTTATATTATTCTTTTTTTTATTTTTTTATTTATTTTAATAGTGTATGGGCGGTACAACCAATACAGTTAAGTCGGTGAAATACATGTTGTAGAACCGATCCTAGTTCCAACAGAATTCGAGCATTTTTAGGGATTTCTATATTAAATTGGTTTCTGAATAAAAATATCGTATTCCACTTCGCATGCCCAGGAAGTGGCTCAATTTATTCATTCAGAATTGGTTCCGAAAATGTAGAGGTATTTTTATTCCGGTCAATCCGTCTGAAATGAAAGCTTTACCTTCGTGGTTTTCGTTTGAATTATGAATAAAGAATGCCTGATGAATGAATAGGTATCCCCGCTGGTTATATGTATGTTTAAAAAGCTTATTTTTAATTGTATGATGAAGGCTTTGCACCAAATGTTTATAAAAACTATTGAATAGCAAATTTGCCACGCGTTAGTGGCTAAGATCATAGTCTTCCTGCCCTTATTCCAATTACCTACTTGGGGTCGGCGAAACACGTTTTGTTGAACACAAAATCGTGTTGCAAAGGATTTGGCTTAATTTTGCGACCGGCCGCCTATCAGACGTCAACCCTCCTTGGGAATGCTATTGGCCATTTTGGCCAAGATATATTTGTTTAATTTGCAGGCTAGAATTGAACTGCTGTACCCCAGCTGGTAGTAGCGTCGGCAGTATAGATGCTGAAGGTAGCAGATTCAAACAATTTTGCAAGTTTTCCAAAAAAGAAAGTACATTTCAGATTTGTATTTGCAAAAGCTTTTCGTATATTTAAGAACAGTACGAACACGAGTCGATTCCCAAATAAAGAGTGCACAGCTGCAGTGCAATACCACGGTCGGCCGCAGCTGTTCGTTATGTTATGTTCCCCTTTGAGACCGGAATGCGCTATGACCTTTATGCATAAAGAATCTTTGTTCATATGCAAACGCCGGACCACAGTTTTGTTTGAAACGATACTACAAATGAAAGTAACGGGAGTTGGAGTAAAAGATGCTCTCAAATACAAAGAGAAATATACAGAGAAATATTTTTTAAAAGTGTGAGGAGTACATACTTGTTTCTCATACATATATAGGGTGAATTTTTACTAGTGACCGATAGCGAAAACTCAGAACCAGCTGGTGATAAGGAACAACTTTCCCCAAGGAACATAGGTCGAAATATAAAAAAAAATTTGGACCTTCCATAGTAACTCAAATCAGCAGATCGGCAATTTTGTATGGGAGGTCTAATTTTTTTTTTCATTTTTCGACCTATGTTCCTTGGGGAAAGTTGTTCCTTATCATCAGCTGATTCTGAGGTTTCGCTATCGGTCACTAGTAACATTTCACCCTGTATACGGTGAAATTTTACTAGTGACCGATAGCGAAAACTCTGAACCGGCTGGTGATAAGGAACCACTTTCTCCAAGGAACATAGGTCGAAATACGAAAAAAAAATGTTGACCTCCATAGTAACATAAATCAGCTGATCGGCAATTTTGTATGGTAGGTCCAAATTTTTTTTTCGTATTTCGACCTATGTTCCTTGGGGAAAGTTGTTCCTTATCACCAGCCGGTTCTGAGTTTTCGCTATCGGTCACTAGTAAAATTTCACCCCGTCATCTGCCTGCCCTTATCCCATCTTATTTGGGGTCGGCGCAACATGTCTTTCTCTTCCATTCGTCTCTATCAGCCGTCATATCTTCATTTACACCTCTTTGACTCATATCTTTCACCCCATATAGGGTTATATTTAATTAAGTACAAATCTCTTAAGGGTGTGATTTACGCACAAAACTGAACAACTTTTGTTTGAAACTTTTCTTTGAAATATGAAAGAAAAATTTGGACCTCCCATACAAAAATGCTGAAAAAGTGTGTCACTTAGTATGGGAGGTCCAAATTTTTTTTTTATATTTCGAAGAATAGTTTCTAACAAAAAGTTGTTCAGTTTTGTAAGTAGATTACACCCTCAAGAGATTTGTACTAAATTAAATGTAACCGCATATAGTTAGGTGGGTTTGTACTATCGCCAGCAAACCCAACTACACAATTATTAGGCCAACTTATACCTACTAGTTTTTATACAAATACTCAGAAAAACTAATACAGTTGGTCCCTGAAATAGGTAGGTGGATTTGATAGCAATAATACTTTAGAATGCACAACTTAACGTGCTGCTCATAGAACGTAAAGTTTTCTTTGTTGGCGACTGCAAAGAAATTGGTATTTGTGAATACAATTTATTTTATCCAGGAAACTCGTAAAGCTGTTTTATTCAGTTACTCTCTTCCTTTCAATCCGAAGGCCTTGACGAGGTTTTTATAAGGTCGTTTGAGCCCTTTGAAAACCCTTTACGGTTAGAATAAATAAAATTATTTACGGTAAAGGCTGATTACGATTGAGGGCTTAACTTGTTTGCGTTAGAAACGGAAATAAATTTATGAATTGCATTATTTCGGATTATTTTCGATTGCATTATTTTATTTTTTTGGTGAATTCTGTTCTTCGACTCTTCAAGTCTTTACAAACTTTTAAAAATATTAAGTTTTGCCTTTGAAGTCACAAGAATTACTTATCATTTGAGGAAACTCAATAATACCTATATCCTTCAAAAAAGCCAGTCAAGAGGTTTATTTTAGTAATAGGTTTAAAGTTTATATATTTTATGAAAGAGAGGGATGATACAAAAGGAGATTCAGCTAACTTAACTATATATACACTTTAAAGTTGGACTAAAACCTGAATCCTAAACGCAAATCGTTTTTTTCTTACCTTAGTACTATAACCATAATATACTATAACCATAACAGCCACAACAGTCCACAGCAGTCCCTATCGGAGGGAATTTCCATACTCACCACGCTTGGCAGGCGGATTGGCGAGTGCAGTTCAAGATGTCGCATTTACAAGGAACGCTGCTGCCCGTTCTTGTAAAGATTATCCCTTAGGTGTTTTTTACCCAAGGATAGAATTGGGGCAAAAGCTATTCTAAGCCGACATCATACGTTACACTTTCTTCAGTGAAACTTTTCAAACCGTTCTCATTTCGGTGAAATCTGGCCTCGAAGCTGACCGCAAGCCAGCGGGTTCTCGTAAATCGTATCCGAGAGAGCCACGAAGACGTAGTTCAGTTAACGTAATAGTATCATTCGGGTCAGCTCACCGCTGAAATGCTTTTCTTCAAAGATTCAACCGCTTTTCTGAACGTTATTTGTCGTCGTGAAAAGTAACAAATTTATTCTTCGAGTTTTGTCGTGAAAAGTAATAAAAGTAGGTTTATTCTCCGAGTTTCAAGTGATATTGGATACTGTAGCAGGAGGTGTGAGTTATTGCATAGGAAGCTGAAAATATCTGCTTTGTGCTCAAAAAGCAGATACTTACCTATTTATAGCAATCGATCTCTCTCTTTGTAGTAGGCTTCTGCTGACATTTTGTATAGCGACCACCGTCTAAGTAGTCATAGACGCGCTTATGGAAAAGCTACCACTACTCAGAGCCTCCATACATTTGAAATAAGGTAGCTTTTTCTGAAGTAAAACGCGAAATATGTCAATGAAAAACCTACCTGAATTCAGAAAATTGACGCCATTTTGAAATCGCCATGTCACATCGCTAGGACAAAGAATATTCTAATTTCAAAATTTCTTTTAATTTCATGTACGAGTATATCTTGTTCAAAGTCGTAAGGTGTCAAACAAGTACATAAAACATAATCGTGTATCTATACAATGACAAATAGGAAGACGAAAATTTGATTCAAAGATAAAAGATAGTATAAAATTTCTTGGATAGCTCCGGTAGATTCATAGTTTTTTCGGCATACAAGAACTACGATAAAGTCATGTTCAAAATATTATATATGTCGAAGATCATCAGAAAGGAGGGGCACGAGCGGGAAGAAGGGCAGAAGAAGAAGCCCATAACAAAACAAAACATAAAATCTTACGCGCGTCAGGAATGTCAGGATATAAAACCAACAGCACGTCGTGGGCGTATACTCGTTGAGTACCTGATGGATACTTGATGGATACTGCATGGTCAACTGCCGACTCCTGTCAGGATACTGCATCGTCACATGCTACCTCGAACCACTGCCACTATAATGATAAACCACAGTATACTCACTATCACGTAGTCAGCTTTTCCATCCAGGCTGTTTCGGGCTGGCAGCCCTCTTCAGGTATGGTGTAACCATACGACAGCATTCACACCACACCTAGAGGAACAATCTCGGAACCTTAGACTCACGCTAATCCACGTCAGCGCTTCTTCGCCAGTCGTCAGATCCCGATAATCAGCACTCTTCAACACCAGACACCGTTGAAGTCCCTGCCCTGCAGCCCTGCATGCCTTAGCTGAAACTGTCACAATCTCCACAAATATTCCGTAGCCCATACGAATCTAGCGCTCCGCCATCGCCTGAAGACCACAGCTCTTTGAAGTACTCCAAGATTACCAAGATTTCGCCGGATTGAAATCTAACCTCAAAAGACAAGTTAACGGCAGCGCGGCCAAACCGAGAATGAATCAATCGTATTCGACACTCGAGTTCATCATTCGTCAATCCCACTCGAATGAGTTCATTCGTTCAGTCACTCAATCTTCCATTTTCACTACACAACCGCGATTGTAACCCAAACTAGAACTGTCAAAGTTGTTTACTCAGTTCGCCGCCTAAGTTCCGTTTCTTTATCACGAACGCAGCCAACATTGAACTGTGAGAACGAGCTACACCGCCTTTAAAGTCAATCCAGTCTATCTTGCTGTCTTTAGCCTACTGTGTGCAAATAAAGCGCACCGCCTATGTCGAGTGTTGCCAGCGCTATGCGTTTCGTTTCTGCAAGATTCAACTAGCAATGGAATGGAAAGACTAATTATCAAAACGCGAACTATCAACTGTCAAATAATTTCACTAAATACCGACAGAGTTTGATCATTCTCCGACACGGCCATTCTGACAAGTCAGCCGTCCTCGGCTGATGCGTGAGGAAAGAAACCAACTATGCTTTTCATTCCGTTCGTCCATCCTGACCATAACAAGTAGTCAGATCAGCATCTCCATGTTTGGCCTTCCGCCACTTGGAACTCAACAACGACAATAACTACTATGCTACACACACACACACACACACACACACAACATACTTCAACACGACCCATATTGGCGTCTGATAAGTCTCAAGACAACCATAGTCTGGCGTCTGATAGACTCCATGGCAACCCAAACCAAAAGCAGCGTCTGATAAGTCTCAAGACAACCGTAATCTAGCGTCTGATAGACTTCAAGACAACCTGCACATGGTGCCTGATCCGATCTCAAGACGACCTGCTCCGCATCCGGCGTCTGATAGATCTCAGGGATCTCGTCTAACAACCATTGACTGTTACTTGATC
The DNA here is from genome assembly GCA_024500475.1 of Phthorimaea operculella. Taxonomy (NCBI): domain Eukaryota; kingdom Metazoa; phylum Arthropoda; class Insecta; order Lepidoptera; family Gelechiidae; genus Phthorimaea; species Phthorimaea operculella. The sequence goes on from JANFCV010000061.1 coordinate 2,706,822, forward strand.
CGATCTCAAGATAACCTGCAGCCGGCATCTGTTAGATCTCAAGGCAACAGTCATTCAGCGTCTGATAGACCTCAAGATAACCTGCAGTGAATGTCTGATAGATTCCAGTGCAATATTCACATTGCAACTGAAGTGATCCAGAGACAACTGCATCTGGCATCTGATAAATCTCAAGACAACTGTAAACGAGCATCTGATAGTCCTCAAGATAACCTGCATCTAGCGTCTGATAGATCACAAGACAATCCATATGGTGTCTGATGTGATCCCAAGACAGCCTGCTGGCATCTGATAGGCCTCAAGATAACCCGTGCCTGGCGACTGATAGATCTCAGGGCAATCTCCATTTGCACCTGATCTGATCTCAAGACAACCAGTATGCTGCGAAATCAGAGCTCTCTATCATAGCAAGGCACATAACAGCAATATGACGATTGCCAATTATGTTCCTCTGGTCAAGAAAGCCACCGACGCTACATAAATATTCACCATGTACTAGTGGGAATACACTGTACTTTTGATTAAATCAAAACTCAATTCACTTTCAGTCATCAATACAGCCAAGTCAAGTAAACATTTCCTAAAACACAATAACAACTTTCACCCCACAACCAAGAAACAATTGGAACCACTGCAGTAAACTAACCGCAAAAAGCGTTGTGCTATAGAGCACAAGTACTCATTGAAAAAAAGACAACAAAATCGTAAAAACAACCACGAGTCTCTATCCTCCAGCTATCCCTGTAGCTTGCTAATCATCCTTGTGACTCAAAGAAGTCATGTCTCTGAAGAATCAGAAAAGCTCAAACCGACAAAGCTCAAAACAATATTCAAAACGATATTGAATCAATCAAAACCAAAAAGTCACTCGGATCAAAAAGTTCAAGAACAAAAGAGTACCCAAATCAAAAGTCTCTCAATATTTTCACGTCACTAGTTAAGGCTCACTGACAAATTCTCACACTGACCAGTCTCATCGGTCTGCATGCCCGTCTTGGACACGACGCACTTGTTCAAAGTACGGTTTCCACACCATCTCAACAGAGCTCGCAATCTTCGCGAAGCACGTAATTGCCATATGATGATAGCAGTTTACGTTTTTCCGCTCACAAGAACTACTGTTGTTACGTCGGCTAACCACCAAGCGTAACGAGAGAGTTTGGCTAACCACCAAACGATCAGAGCTGGCTACCCACCAAGCTCAACAGAACACTCAGTTTATTTGGCTACCCACCAAATAAACGCTTTCCATTTGGCTAACCACCAAAGGAGTACCAACTTGGCTAACCACCAAGTTACCAGGCTTCCGGCCGAATTAGACCACCTGCCATATCAGGCTACCCGCCATGTCATAATCAGACTACCCGCCATGACATCATCAGGCTACCCGCCATGTCATCATCAGGCTACCCGCCAAGTCATAATCAGGCTACCCGCCCTGCCACAGGTTTCCCGCCAAGTTAGGCTACCTGTCATGTCATAATCAGGCTATCCACCCAATCATCAATTCCGTCAGTGAGACTAAATAAAACGACTTACAACTTCTGTTATCAGAATCATTATTATCCACCTCCAAGTTTAGAGAAGACAGGTTAACCGTATCTACAACAATGTCCGCTATCTCGTTAGAGAACTACGCAGAAAAACCGCACTGTACACATACAACACCTCATGTGTGTAAAAAGTTACACACATCCAAATGATCGTACACTATTCAAATAGCAAAGAAGTATTCTGCATCACACACAACCAAAACAACTATCAGCAATGGTACTCCACCAAGTGATGGTACTCGATTCTATAACCTTACAATCATCTGCACTGGTAGGACACTAATGTCAAAATCAAAACTCCTTACAAAAACAAAGGTAATCCCACTGTAAAAATCCTAACACAACGTAAACCACAAAAACAAGGGTAATCCATACCGCTAGAAAACATATTTTGACATCTATCTCAAATAATCATCAATACACAACTATCATCATTGATACTCCATCCCAGTGCCATGTTCCTCATAACGAAAACCACTAAAACAATGGTCATCCCACTTCTGATGTCGAAGATCATCAGAAAGGAGGGGGGGCACGAGCGGGAAGAAGGGCAGAAGAAGAAGCCCATAACAAAACAAAACATAAAATCTTACGCGCGTCAGGAATGTCAGGATATAAAACCAACAGCACGTCGTGGGCGTATACTCGTTGAGTACCTGATGGATACTTGATGGATACTGCATGGTCAACTGCCGACTCCTGTCAGGATACTGCATCGTCACATGCTACCTCGAACCACTGCCACTATAATGATAAACCACAGTATACTCACTATCACGTAGTCAGCTTTTCCATCCAGGCTGTTTCGGGCTGGCAGCCCTCTTCAGGTATGGTGTAACCATACGACAGCATTCACACCACACCTAGAGGAACAATCTCGGAACCTTAGACTCACGCTAATCCACGTCAGCGCTTCTTCGCCAGTCGTCAGATCCCGATAATCAGCACTCTTCAACACCAGACACCGTTGAAGTCCTCTGCCTGCAGCCCTGCATGCCTTAGCTGAAACTGTCACAATCTCCACAAATATTCCGTAGCCCATACGAATCTAGCGCTCCGCCATCGCCTGAAGACCACAGCTCTTTGAAATACTCCAAGATTACCAAGATTTCGCCGGATTGAAATCTAACCTCAAAAGACAAGTTAACGGCAGCGCGGCCAAACCGAGAATGAATCAATCGTATTCGACACTCGAGTTCATCATTCGTCAATCCCACTCGAATGAGTTCATTCGTTCAGTCACTCAATCTTCCATTTTCACTACACAACCGCGATTGTAACCCAAACTAGAACTGTCAAAGTTGTTTACTCAGTTCGCCGCCTAAGTTCCGTTTCTTTATCACGAACGCAGCCAACATTGAACTGTGAGAACGAGCTACACCGCCTTTAAAGTCAATCCAGTCTATCTTGCTGTCTTTAGCCTACTGTGTGCAAATAAAGCGCACCGCCTATGTCGAGTGTTGCCAGCGCTATGCGTTTCGTTTCTGCAAGATTCAACTAGCAATGGAATGGAAAGACTAATTATCAAAACGCGAACTATCAACTGTCAAATAATTTCACTAAATACCGACAGAGTTTGATCATTCTCCGACATATATATTTTTATTTTAGTGCGTGTGAGTTTTTTTATTTGGTAGGGTACCATCAGCAGAAGATCAACCTACCTATCTAAGGGATCAATTTGTACTAGTTTGTATGTTGCTACTTGTAATTTATAGAATAATCATAAACGGCTTTTTCATACAGGTACTAAAGTTACCCAGTATCCTCTCGTCTGTGGCGCCATTTTTTATAGGTATTAAGCCTACTCTGTGGCGTCCTATATGGGATTTTGCCACAGACGAGCAAGTATTGGCAGGTAGGTATATCAAGGTGCTGCAGATAGTACCTACCTACACTTCTTATCTAGAGGCGATGTGGCGCAGTGATTAGTATGACTGCCAGGCACGCAGAAGGTTCCGGGTTCAATCACAAAGTTGATATTTATCATTTTGTGAATTTGTTCCCAGTCTGGTTAGGAAGGCATTGCAGGCTGAACCACCTGATTGTCCGGAAAGCAAGATGGTTCCGTGCTTCGGATGGGCACGTTAAGCCTTCGGTCCCGGTTCCTGTCTATGATGGCGGTCGTTACACAACCATGTCAGAGCCCTGCTAATTTGCAGGACGCGATAGAAAAAACCCTGACTCCAGGATTTATCGGGTCGTTGAACGACTCGGTGTCCCACACGAAGAGAGAGAGAATGTAGAAGTACAGTCAAGCCAGGTTGAGTAAGATAATAGTGTTTTGCCTGATCTGAGCTGATAGTGAATCTATAACTTAGACTTAAAAAACCGGCCAAGAGCGTGTCAGACACGCCCACAAATAGGGTTTCGTAGTCAACGTTTAAATATCAAGTTTTTCAGCATTACAAACTTAATTTTGTTGCTGGTTTGTTAGCAGCAGTATGATGACCAACCGCAAATAGAAAATCTTATTTTTTTCTGAAACCTTCAAGGGTACAAATATCCGTTATAGTTTTCACTGTAACTCCAGATTGTAAGTTATATTCTATATTTATTTTAAATTTTTAGCGTTTATACTTTAGAAGTTACAGCTGGAACAAATTATGGGTCAAAAACGCCCTTTTTAAAAGCAAATATCTCGTGATAGAAACATTTTAGTGACTTTGTTTCAAAGCAACCTCACCTTAGTTTTAAAATACCTATTCAACGATACCCTACTCAATATTACAGAAAAAACTTTCACTTGTATGGGTGGGGGTTCAAAAAACATTTAATATATTTTTTTCTTAACATTTCTTTATTTGGGTCAACACGATCTATCTTCTCACCAAATTTCATGTCGATAGCTCTAAAACTGACGAAGATATGAGGGCGCGGCATACAGACAGACAGACAGACAGACAGACAGACAGACAGACATGACGAAACTATAAGGGTTTCTAGTAGACTACGAAAACCTAAAAAAGACTGTTAAAGGTAAGGTGTACGGTCCGAGTTGGCGCGAAATGCTCGTAGAAGCTCGCTGCCGCGCACGTACCGCGCATATACCGCGCCGTATCGCGCCGTACTACCCCTTACCGCGTCTGATTCTTGTTTGAGAGTAATTCAGAAAACTGTGTATCACCACAGTGACGGGTTGTTAGTCTGTCGCCTAAAATTACAAAACACATCAACACTCAAATCCCTTTGTCGCTTCTTACTACACCCACGACAAAAGATATGGGGTGATGATAATTATTATCACACAGCTATTTAAATACCGTGTGATGCCGGCTAAGAATAGCATCACCCCATTTCTTTCTTTTCTTTCTTGTGGGTGTCGTAAGAAGCGACTAAAGGACTCGAGGGTTTGATGTGTATTGCAAATTTAAGCGCCAGACTGACAACCTGTCACTATAGCTATACACGGCAACAGCTAAAACGGCCCTCAAATATCCGTCAAACGTGACGGAAAACACCGTGTTTTTACAGCCGGCGACGATCTGCCTATCCCGCAAGGGATAAAGGCGTGATATATGTATTTATTTAAATATTAGAGCGATAGTAATGGATCAATAGGTACTTATATTGTGTAAAAGTAATCACAAGTGCGTATGAAGTTATCATTCGTTACCTGTCATTAATGGGAGAAATATTCTTAACATCGTCACAAACGCTCTTTATTCGAGGTAACTCTATGTGTCTTATTTTCGATTATAAAATGTTGATAAACTCGTAATATCCTAATTCGTATCTTATAAGGATCTGAGTAGCGGTAGGTTAAAAACAGTTCAAATCCGTAATGACACAAAGAAATTGCTACCGCTATTCAGATTGACAGCGATCTGAGTAGCGGTAGGTATTACATAAGCGCGTCATAGACAGCAACCGGAATCGACGGCTAGCGTGCTTGGGCCATATTGGCTGTCAACCTATCGATGCAACTCACAGATGATTATTACTTTTTACCTAGCAGATGTAAAATATATTTTATCAATTTTAAATCCAAATAATGACAATCGAAAAGCATTTTAACAGGAAACAAGCTATCCCCTCAATTCTGCGAAGATTCAACTGATTGAGATGACAACGCACATAAAACCCCAATCTGTGTTTGTTGAAACGAGCGTTTTTTCAAAAGCAATTCACAGACGGATCACCGTTCCTGAAGCCATGTTAGTTTTTATCAGTCGACGGTACTCGTAAAGCGCTGTAGTATATAGTACCTACGCAATGATATTCACGCCGCTATATGCGAGTCAAGGGAACAGTTTAGGCTTTATGAACGTGAGTTACGAGGTAAAAAACGTGAAGTTTTTACGTTATATGCGCTTAGCTTTACTTATCCCTTGTGTGTCGTATAAGGCATCTATGGCTGCTGATTTTGTAATTAACTCGTACATAATTAAATGGGTAATATCCAAAATTATTCAATGTCCATATCACAAATCTACGTTGCTGCGTATATTCAAATTCAGAGTCAAAGATATATTGCTAGTCTACGTTTGTTTGGTTTATTACTTCTGTCGGTCTCCTATGAAGCTGCAGCCTTCTGTGAAGCTAGAGCATGCAGCCTCTGAAGCGCTAGCTATAGTCCGGCAAGTTCGTGCGCGACCCTCCCTAGGGGTGACAGACGTTGGGAGGGGAGATGTCAGCGGGTAGCGGGAGGTGTAGCGGGGAAGGGTAAAAATGACGTGCTTACTCGCCCCCTCATCATGGAAGGTCGCGCACGAACCTGTCGGACTATAGACCATGGAATATGAAATAGTCTAGACGTCTAGCTGCATGACAGACAATCTTGAGTAAAATGCGGCGAGGTTGCATATTAAACTGGATGACAAACTGGACATCGCAGAATATTTTATATCAAATATCTTTGACATTTGCAATAAGTCGACTTCGGGTAAGAAGGTTAGGAACTTAGGAATAGGATTGTTAGGATATTCACAAAATTCACCTACCTAAAAGCTTGGGTATTGTATACAATTTGTACAACAGATTTACTTCCGCAAAGCGTTATTCATCTAAACACATGGAATATATGGTACAAAAACATAGTTTCTTCGTTTTGTCGAAAAAAAGGTCTGGAATCAGTTCGCCGACTTGCTCGTTTCGCAAACCGGCGCGATTCGCCAACTCGCTCTGAGCCTACTTGCGCGTTAGGCGTACTTACTCCATTCGCCGACTGCGCGGTTAGCAAACTGCCATGATGTACACTGAACATATAATAGTTTATGGATCTGTATTATTGTACAAATGAAAATTTAATACGAGAACGTAATGTGGCATGATATGAATTTTTGAATACTAGTGATAAACTTATCAAGAGAACAACTGAAAAACCTTTATTTTTATTTTATTTTATTTGAATAAGGAACACCAACAGTAAATATATTGAACAATCTTAGAATTAGTCACAATACAAAATTCTAATATATATAGGGAAATTATAAATTGCATATCAAATAAATAATCGCCTATCAATACATATTCATCATTTATATTTTTTTTTTACATCAAATATCTTACTTCACTACAAATAAACTAAATGTTTAACAAAACATAAACTGCAGATAATTCGAAATTTTACATCAATATGACATAACTTTTTTCCTCATAATGCAATACAGATAAATTTATTTTTGTACAGAAATACTACATACATAGCATGAATACTGACTGCACAGCAAATTTTCCATATTTTATAGCAAAATAACTATCCCAGTCGCATATTAACCAATAAACATACGTAAGTAAACATAAGTTTATAGGTCCGTTAGGTATAGTTTAACCGAACCTGGCGCGGAAAGCGCCAGGTTAGGTTAGGTTAGGTTAGAACATTGACCACAACGCACGAGCCGAGCGAGCGGAGCGAGCGTGCTGCGGCAGCGGCCGGCGATGTGCCAGAAACGACACGCTATGCTATATATATATATATACATATATATATATATATATATATTTATATATATATAATGAACCGTTCACGGTAAAGGTTGATCCAGTGTGAAGTTGGAACTAATGTTGATCCACCTTTTTGGCGTGTATACTCAGCTCCGCACGGCGCGAACTGATATACTTTGATCCGGCCCTCCTGCGCGTGTGACGTCAGTGGATCTGCACTGACACGATTTCAACATACTCGTCAGCGATTTGACCGTCATTGGTTGATCCATTAACGGTCTAAAAAATCATACTGAAAAGGATTTTTTAGATCTAGAGTATATTTAATTTATATGCCACATTTACTTAGACTAAGTAGATCCGGAGCCAAACTTGACGAATAGGTACTGAGCATAAAGTGGCAACGTCGCTTTCTTCGTGTGACAGAGAACACAGCAAGCTATTTCGTAAGAGTAACAAGGAAAGAAAGATAGCTTTCGCGGACCAAATATTCCATCTTCCATACTTAATATTATGAATTGCCGAAATGCCGAACAGACATCGAAGGTTTGAAGTAGGTACCTAATGTAGACCACCAGGTGCACCAACAAGAGCCCTGCTAAACGATAGGAGATATCGACATGACTCCAATGCAAAAGTTGTTCATCTTGATAGGACGCTTCTGCTAGCTAATAGAGTCGAAGGCTTAGAGTACCTGACGTAGACCACCAGGTGCAACAACAGGAGCCCTGCTAAAATATATGAGATACAGATTTATGACTCAAGCAAAAGTTGTTCAGCTTGATGAGACGCTTCTGCTGGCGAATAGATATATCGAAGGTATGAAGTACCTGATGTAGACCACCAGGTGCACCCACAGGAGCCCTGCTAACTATAAAAGATACAGATATGACTCCAAAGCAAAAGTTGTTCAGCTTGATGGGGCGCTTCTGCTAGCCTATAGCATCGTAGGTTTAGAGTACCTGACGTAGACCTTCAGGTACACCAACAGGAGCCCTGCTTAACTATTTGGAGATACTGGTATGATTCCAAAGTAAAAGTTGTTCAGCATGATGGGACGCTTCTGCTAGCCTATAGCATCGAAGGTTTAGAGTAACTGACGTAGACCTTCAGGTACACCAACAGGAGCCCTGCTTAACTATTGGAGATACCGGTATGACTCCAAAGTAAAAGTTGTTCAGCTTGATGAGACGCTTCAGCTGGCCAATAGACACCGAAGGTTTGGAATACCTATTGTAGACAACCAGGTGCAATAACAGGACCCCAGCTAAACTTAATCAGATACTGATAACTTTCCAAGACAGAAGTTTTTCAGCTTAATTGGTAGCTTCTGCTGGCGACATAGACAACATAGACATAGGCTAAATAGACAACGAAGGTTTTGAGTACCTGATGTAGACCATCAGGTGCCCCAACATGAGCCCAGCTAAATTAAAGTAGATATAGATATGACTGCAAAGCAAAAGTTATTCAGCTTGATGGGACGATTCTGCTGTCTAATACTTGATTCAGACCACCAGGTGCATCAACAGGAGCTCAGCCAAACTATAGAAGATACAAATTTGACTTCAAAACAATAGTTGTTTAGCTTGATGTGACGCTTTTACTGGTTTATAGACATCGAATGTGTGAAAAGCCTGATGTAGACCAGCAGTTGTACCGCCACAAGCTCAGCTAAGCTTTGAAAGATATAATTAAAATTACTCCGAAGCAAAAGTTATTCTGCTTGATGGGACGCAACTGCTAGCCAATAGTACCGAAGGTTGGAAGTACCTGATGTAGGCAACCAGGTGCACCAACAGGAGCCCTGTTAAGCTATAGGGGATAAAGTTATGACTACAAGGTAAAAGTTATTCAGCAGCGATGAAAACCTGCGATAAATTGAATACCAAATTTTAAAACACTGCTCGTGTTAGGTAATCAATTTTCGGAAAACTTGCAAAATTTTCCACCGCAGGCAGGATTTGAACCTTTGTTCAGCTTCATTAGACGCTTCTGCTAGCCATAGCATCGAAGGTTTAGAGAACTTAATGTAGACCACCAGGTACACCAACAGGAGCACTGCTAAATTATAGGATATACCGATATGACTTCAAGGTAAAAGCTGTTTAGCTTGATGAGACGTCTCTGCTGGTGAATAGACATCGAAGGTTGAAGTACTTGATGTGGGCAACCAGGTGCACCAACAGGAGCCCTGCTAAACTATAGGAGATACAGTTATGACTTCAAGGTAAAAGTTGTTCAGCTTGATGAGACGCTTCTACTGGCTTATAGACATTGAATGTTTAGAGTATCTGATGTAGACCACCAGGTGCACCTACAGGAGCCCTGCTAAACTAAAGAATATACCGATATGACTCCAAGGTGAACGCTGTCCAGCTTAATGTGCCGCTTTAATTGGTTAATAGACACCGAAGGTTTGGAGTACCTGATGTAGACCATAGGTAACGGGTTCCATTTTCAACGAAAGCAAACATTTACGTAAATCATCTCCCTAGCGTTGGGATTGGCTGCCTAATAATCTAGGGGTAGACTGCAAAGTCGATTGATCCCACAAGACCTGACTGGTGTCAGATTTTCGAAACTGTCATACGGTCGCTGTCGTGGTTTTACATTAACGACCTCTCTAAGCCGACCAGGCCCAACGGCTTAACGTGCCCTCCGATCCGAAGCATGGGATCATCTTTCTTTTTGGACAATCAAGTGATTCAGTCTGCTATGTATAAACCTGCTTACCAAATTGTATAAACCGGGTAAACTGCAAAGTTTTTGGTACACCGTCTCTTACACCCTGTATATAGCGGCCCACCCAGCGATTTCACCCGCTGCTACTTACCTGTGTTCCCGTAGAAATCAGATCTTTGCCCGTAGTGAAAAGTCGATTTGGTACTCCTTTCCAGCAGAAGTTACTCATCAAGACCATGTGCCAGCAAAAGCGGTCTGTCATGCTGACTTTTTTTACTTTGTTGCCAATACCGTATCTCTTATAGTTAAGATGGAATGCTGGTGGTCTACATCTGGTACTCCAGATCCTAGATGATCATGTGCCAGCAGAAGCGGCCCGTCATGTTTAACAACTTTTGCTATGAAGCCATTTTCTAATCTTATATAGTTTAGCTGTGCTTCTGGTGCCCTTCATCAGACACTTCAGACCCTCGATGACCATGTGCCAACAAAAGCGACTTGTAATTCTGAATAAATTTTAGTTTAAAGCCATTACCGTGTCTCTTATAGTTCAGATGGGATGCTGGTGGTCTGCATCAGGTACTCCAGATCCTCGATAGTCATGCATGTGTGAGCAGAAGCGGCCCGTCATGCTGAAAAACTGTTGCTATGAAGCCATTTTCGTATCTCTTATAGTTTACCTGTGCTCCTGGTGCCATCTATCAGGTACTCCAGATCCTCAAGTGCTGACAAAAAGTAGTATATGTCCGTCTTTAATATGCCAGCAATGTCAGTGTCAAATTTTGCGAAGTACGCTAAATCGGTTTGGCTAATTTGGGTTATATGAGGTCCTTCACCACAGCGAGCTCGCGAGGACACGGTGTCCAATCAGGAGGGCGCGCGTGGTACGGGGCAGGCCTCAAATGTGTCCGAAGTCTGACCTGTCTGCGCGCGCGAAAATCCTGGTCGAGAGCATGGAGACGATCTCATCCAAGGTCTCGAGTTCTCGACTTTTAGATCCCTCCGAATGACTTTGTTGCGGACGAACCTCGGCGCATCGGCAATGATACGCAACGCCCTGGACTGCTGGGCCCGCAGTCTTTGGCGGTTGGTCTCAGAGACCAACGCGTACCATGCCGGAGCGGCATACGTCAGGCGGCTCCTGTACACGCCGAGCCTCATGCGCAACGGGAGCCTCGAGTGAAGAATGGGACGTAGCAAAGCAGTGGCAGCCCCTGTTTGCCCGATCACATTCTTCACGTGCTTGGCCCTGGACAGTTACGGTCTATGGTCACACCCAGGTATTTAGCCTTTGTGGACCACCCGATCTCCTTTCCATGGAGCTTCAATTTCGGGAGATCTCTTCGACCACGCCCTACGATGATCGCTTGAGTCTTACCCACGTTGACCGTCAGTCTCCATTCCGCCAGCCAGGCTGGGAGGGCGTCTAAGGCTATGTGTATTTTCCTGACCGCGTGCCTCGTGTTGAGGGACACGAAGAAAAATGCAGCGTCATCGGCATAGAGCGCCAGCTTAGTGCCGCTCTCAACCGGGATGTCATCCGTGTACCTGGCGTAGCAAACTGGAACCAGGCAGCTACCCTGGGGGACTCCAGCAGTGATCCTTCGGAATTGGGAGTGGGCGTCGGGGGCCGCCGCATGTACTTGCAACTCTATACCTACGCCGTGGAGTGCACCAGGCCTTTGTCTGCTAAGGAAGTTGAATAGGAATTGGCCCGTCTGTTTTCTGCTCCCGTAGCCATGTGGACCATTTTAGCGTTAAAGTCCCCCATGGCAACAGTGAAGTGGATCTTTGTGGTTTGGTGTATGGCCTTCGACACGTCGTCGTATAGGGCCTCCACCTCTTCGTCTGAGCTGCTCGAAGTTGGCGCATAATGTTTGTTGAGAGAGTACCTCTCGGTCAACTTCAGTACGAGGTACGCTACCCTACTCGAACGCTGCAGATCTCCTTCACGTTGTCACAGAGAGCTTTATTGACGAGGAAACCTACGACACCGTGGGACTGTGTGCTCCTTACCGGAAGTAAAAAGGTGAACTAATTCTAGGTTATCGCGTCCTCTCCTCTCTTCGGACTTCTGACAACCCCAGAAAATGCCACCGTATCTTATCTTATTCTACCCCAAGAATTTGGAGGCTGTCGCCTTTGACCATCGCCCTTTTTTGTCGCTCTTGGCCGTCACTCTTCGCCTTTAGCCATCGCCCTTCGACGTCGCCCTTCGTCGTCGCTCTTAACCGTGGGCCTTTGACGTTGTCCTTTACCCTGGCTCTTCGTCGTCGCCGTTCGCTTTTTGCTCTTGCTGTTCGTCGGCGCCCTTCGCAATTGTCCTTTGCTGTCGCCTTTCGCACCTCGCGGGTGCCTCGCGACATTATCTTTACATCCTGTATACAGATTCCCAACTAATACGAGCGCTTTCGCCCGAGTTGGAAGGTACTCCTTTTCGCTCTTGTCTTCTTCGAGGTCCGTCGGCAAGTCAGGCCATCAGGTGGGACCCCGTTTAGGGAGGTTCAGTGAGCGACTTCCAGCCAGGCGGGGAAGGCCGACGAGCTTGACCAAAAAGAATTTGGGCCCAATCGACCGCCGATTATCATATCAGGTACTACAAATCCGGTAGTGGCCATAAGTACGAAGTGTGCGTACAAAGCCATTAACCAGCGGCGGAAGTAAAGTCCATTAAGAGTCAAATCAGGTGGTACCCTCGTCAAGCTCCTACAAACCGGTGGTCGCGCGTGGTAAGGCACCAGATCCCAAAGATGCGGAAAATCTGATGCGTCAGCACCCGCAAACATGTTAGTCAAGTGCCGGAAGATAAATTCTAAGTTTGTGCGGCCAAATGTACGAAATGGCAACGTCGCGGCTGATTTCAGCCAATCCAATCACTACTGTGCTCTGATTGGCTCATTCAAATCGGATCAACATTTTCCAAAACTACTGCAGGGTGGATTCATATATCGGATCAACATTTCCATAAACTTTATTTTTGTCCCCTTTTAGTCCCCTGAGTGCAGATGTTGATCCGATCGGAGCCACATTAGTTACCAGACATGCACATTGGATCAACTTAAGACGTTGGATCAACATGTGTTTTCGGATCAACAAATAACTCGCGTGAAGTCGCGCCTGATCAACATTTACCGTGAAGGTATCTCTATATATATATATATATATACCAGTTATAGGTGTACACGGCGTTCTCTATAAACTTACAACAGTAAAACTTAACTATTAAAACTACTAAAATATAAGTTTTATAAGTTTTATATTTATACTTAAAGTTAATGAGATCAATAAGGGTGGACAAGGTCTACCTTACCAGATAAGTAAAGTAAAATTTTACGTCTAAACGTTACAAGTGAATCGTTAAATATATCAATATCTTGGTATTTATTTTGTAGTTCGTTGTAATAACTGCTCATTCGAATTAAAGGTGAATGTGCACCAACATTGGTGCGACAGTACGGGGTATGCAGAATATTTCGTATAGTGTGTCTTGGATATTTGTAAGGAACAGAAAGAGAAATAAGTTCACGAAAGTTCTGGCAACTAATATTGGAGTTTATAATTTTATGTAGAAAAACTAAATCATGTTTTTTTCGACGAGTTTTAGTGACTCTAACTTCAAACAAGATAAACGTTGTTCATAGGGGGCTGGTGTATGAAAAGCAATATGACGTGTAAAGGATCTTTGAACCGACTCTATGCGCTGAGAAGCTACACTATACTGGGGATTCTAAGCAACGCTCGCAAATTCTAGATGGCTGCGTACAAGTGCGTTAAATAGTGTTATCTTTGTCTGGGGTATGCGAAAGTCTTTAGTATTTCTTTTTATAAAGCCTAACATTTTATTAGATTTCCTAACTACTATATCAATGTGGGAGTTAAAGTTTAATTGATTATCTAAAATAACGCCTAGATCACGAATCTCGCAAACCTCTTGCAGTGGTGCACCGTTGAGTTGGTAAGTAAATGGAATAGGGGTTTTCTTCCGAGTAAATTTTATATGGTAGCATTTTTTTATATTAAGTGTCATGTTATTGGATGTGCACCATTCCCAAACCCTATCAAGGTCAGACTGAAGAAGATCACAAGCATTAGGAGAAGCTATGGTGTAAAGTTTTAAATCGTCAGCAAATAGGGAGAATTTTGAATGTTTAATAACTGAATTTATATCGTTGATAAATATCAGAAACAGAATCGGGGCTAAGTGGGAACCTTGTGGGACACCTGATAAGGCATAGTATGTATGAGATTTATAGCCATTGGTAGTAACTAACTGTGTTCTATACTCTAAATAAGACTTGAACCAACCAAGAAGAGAACCGCATATTCCACAAGATTTCAGTTTCTGTAAGAGTAAAAGATGGTCCACCTTGTCGAATGCACATTTGAAATCCGTATAAATAGCATGTACTTCTTGTCCTTTGTCAATCGCACTGCTTATATCAGTTATATAAGAGACTAAGTTAGTTTGAATCGATCTACCGCTATGGAATCCGTGCTGGTGGTTCGTAATAATATTTCGGACATGATTAGAAACGATGGGAGTAACTAAAGATTCAAAAATTTTGGCAAATCCAGATAGAACAGATATGGGCCTATAGTTTTCAATATTGCTTAGGTCACCTTTTTTATGTACGGGAACAATTTTAGCCTGCTTCCATTCAGTTGGGAACGTACCATCTTGCAAAGACTTATTAAAAATCAAATATAATGGAAAAGATAAGGCTTGTGCGCATCTTTTTATAAGCAAAGGTTGAACATTGTCAGGACCTTTTAAATGACTTGTTACATATAAAAAAAATAAAGCGTAAGCTCCACAGAGACGACGTGCGTCGTAACGCGTGGGATGGCATCTGTCAGAAAAGTGACCGTCAACCGTCTTCGATGCGACGCGCGTCTCAAATATGTAGCTTTGTCTCTACGGGGCAAGCTCCACAGAATAGACGCGTGATGCGACGTGCAATATGACATCTGTCAGACAAGCGATCATCGGAGACGTCATCGTTACACATGCATATGCATGGCCATAGACTTACAATCTTATCTGTGATGTTAACGCTTAAATGTTGCTTATAAAAGTGAACAACTTTTAAACTAAACAACATTTAAAACTGAACAACTTTCAAGTTTAAATACCTTTCAAAACTGAATAATTTTTAAAACTGAAAAACTTTTTAGGACTGAAAAACTTTAAAAACTGAACGAACCACCTTTTTTAAAAAATATACCTCACATTCCCTAATCCCAAAACATGCAGAATGTTTAAAAAATGTGTAATTGACTGTACACTGTGGCTATAGTTTACCAATAGCTCAGTCGGCGAATGGCGTAAGTAGGCCTAGCACGCCAGTCGGCAGAAAGCGAGTTGGCGAATCGCGCCGGTTTGCAAAACGAGCAAGTTGGCTTACCGCGCGTACTCCCCGGGAGTAGCCAAAAGGGGTTATAACAAGCCGAAAGGAGGTCAAGGTACTCATGAAACTAAACAACATTACCCATGAAATATGGGTCGAAATATGAAAAAAAAAATGGCCCTCCCTTAGTAAAATAACCAATTGATCGGTGATTTTGTATGGGACGTCCTAATTTTTTTCATATTTCGACTCATTTTTCATGGAGAAAGTTGTGACCCTCCTTTTACCTTGACCTCTTTCCGGCTTGTTTACCCTTTTTTGCTACTCCCTGTATTACGTATATACGGTTAATATGATTTAGATGCTCTCTGATCCATAGCCGCCAGCAGTGAAATATAAGCCGAGCGTCTAATAGGATGATACAAGCATGAATTACCATGCATGCATGATGCATGATAGAGCGACGATACCATACAGAGGACAGAAATGTACCTACAGATTACTTACTCGTATAGAGAGCGGCTGGTAGCGACTGGATAGTAAAAACATCCACCAGTGAGCTGCTATAGGCTGATGCCTTTGATTATAGTCGACAGATATTCAGCCGAGGTCAAAAATACATCGCCTTTTACGAAACACCTTGAGTGTATTCTTGGCCGCTACCAAACGCTTCTAAGTACGCCACAAAGTACCTAAACAAATCCTTCCGACCCTAAACAAGTACTCACCTTTTAGGAAGAGCTGGGATAAGAGCGGTCGCTAACGGAAATCTGCTTTCATGAACCCCGATATCCTCTTGTTCCACTAAAGCTGTACTTGGTATATTGGATGTAAAAATTGCCAAAGAAACACGCTATTTCTACGTGTTTATTCTGTGTGGATAAAGGGTTGGGATTCTACCCTTACCTTCCCTTACCCACATTATGATAAGATCAAAGAAACTTTCTAACTTGTTGAAGTATCAAAAATCGTAGCTTGCATACAAACTAACTCAAACAACGTAAAAACGAGTGCAACCTTCTTGCGCCGCTTGCTAAAATGCTATCGTATAACATTAAGTTTCTATATGTACTACGACACTTGGACCGAAAATATTTTACCTTACCTTTATAGCCACAAAAAATTAAAAATATTAATATTATCAAAGCGACTATATTATAATCCGGTGTAATCTGACTCAGATTCAATTTATTTTATCTTTTTTGAATAAAGATTGACTGTAATGCAGTGTAATATTTAACAAAATGCGCAATGTGATAAAGTAAATACTTAGTGTACTATAAACTTGAAAAAAAAAATGTTACTTGGTTATAAATAACGTTGTTTTCTTCACTTTCTGTCACACGCCTACGGCTTACATTACAGTCATTCATTAAACTTTCAGTAACCACCAACATGAAATATTGTCGTTTAAATATAAGGATTATGTTGGTGTATCACAGTACTGTGGTTTCTGTCTATAGTCTAACCTCGTCACTAGTAGTAGACGATTTAAAAACTCTGACATCAGAGTTCAAAGTGTCCTACAAGACCAAAGAAAAAGACTCTGTTTAAAAGGCTAATAGTTAATCTAAAGTTAGTCTAGTCTGTTGGGAGACTGCGAGCTAAATGAAGGTCGTATATTGTTCAAGCGCGACTAGAGCTCTCCTCGGGGAGCTATCAAGAGTAGCGCAAGTTCAGCCGCGAGCCAGTGCGACTGATTGCTAAGCTGCGGAACTTGGGGCTGAGACTAGTTTATTTTGCTGAGATATTTTAGCTTCTAATTCTATTTCAGCCTATTTCAGTCCACTGCTGGACGTAGGCCTCCCCCAGGGAACGCGATAAGGCACGATCTCCCGTTTTTGCCATCCAGTCACTACCAGCCGCCTTTTTTAAGTCATCGGTCCATCTGGCCGGAGGGCGTCCAACGCTATTTCAGCTTTACAGGTTCCTATACTTTAGAAGTCACATCAAATCAGGAAGGTACCGATCTAGGTACAAAGAGCGTAGATTGAAATTATAAAAGATCAATACTTATTTTCATTGTCACTTCTTCATTCCCTATCAGAAATTTTCTACTGACAAAAATTGTGTAGTAAGAAGGTATTATGTGCCCGAAATAAGGCTGAAAAACAAATTTTGTTTATTTTTTAAAGAAGTATCATCTATACGGTCGTCAGGAGGGATCAATGGGTTTGGGGAGTCCCTGCATCTCGTCAATAAAACGTCTTTTCGGTTTACAGGCAAGTACTTATAATGAACTCTACATTAAATAGCAGCCGATGCTGCTACAGAACAACTCAGACAGCCCTTCTTGGGCGTTTAAACTATGAAACGTTACAAGATATCGTCGAACAGCGGAGATTCGCCCCAGCTTGCAGCGCTGGTCGTTTTTCTCTGAAGAAATCATTGACAGCGCTCCAGCTTTGACGCTTCTCCAGATTGACCAGACGTCAATCTTGTCCCAACCAGCAACCAGCGACTATCTTGAAGCAAAGAGACGGCACACGCCGTCATATTTATTAGATTTAGGTATTTTAATACATTATATAGGTGTAGCCCACATTTGATGACGGTTACACAAAATAATAAAATGGCATGTTGACTACTCGTGTGGAATATCTTTGATGTCATATTGAAATGATACGCGATTCTATGAATTTCAAGTGCGTTCCAATTCCAACGTATTCAAAGGATGTGATCCTTAAGTGTACTTACAGGGCAAAAAGTAAAGCTATACATAAAATATACGTAATAAATAAAATACGAGCTTTATTTGCGCAATAATACGCACTATTTGCGGCTTCCGAGTTATGAGCACCGAGTATCAAAGAGGTTGGTGGGTTTCGATACAATATTGAAACACTCGAAACATATTCCGGTTTGAAGAAATGATTGTGTTGAAGCATTAGTAGCAAACGGGTACTTTAAATACCTACATTGAATTTATGTTCCGATAAACTCTCATTAATAACTAAATATTTTCGAGCATTTGGTATTTACTAGACTTGAGCAAACACTCATTCAAAAGTTCGTTTTAAATATGTTGTGTTTAAGCCAGTTCCAGTATTTTAAAAATAACATGTCTATTAATCTTATTATTGACTGGAGTGTATTAACGAGGAAAGGTCAAACCACTTATCGGCTGTTGGGGACTCAACCAAAATATCTAATTACACGCCAGAAGTGACAAACATGTTGCGGGTCACCGGGCTTGCAGGCTGTGGAACATAACAGGTTTTTGCAAAATATACTTTACATTCACAATAAAATTATTTCATAGACGCTGATAAGGCAATGGCAAGCATTGGTCACTTTTAGGCGGCTAAGACGCGAGTATATTTAAACTGTTTGTATTTTATGTGAGACCAAGAGGTATATAACATGTTTTTAATAGTATGGATTGATTATCCCGTTCAGCGTACTAAAGATACTCTTCTGGAACACCAAAGCTTCAAAATCACACCTGTAAATACCAATATTACAGTTAAACTTTCACTCAAATTTAAATTCGGTTAATTCAAATCAATTCGGTCAAATTTAACTTCGGTTAACTACGGTTAATTCAAAGTTTTTCAGTTAAAAGCATCGTGAAAACGTTCGGATTCGCAGAACGTGCATTCGATTTTAAGTTAGGTTACCTGCTTGCGAAATTAAATGAAAGCATTTGAAACAGGAATGTTACATCTAGTTTCGGTTCGGATGCCTTTTTTATATCGTAACGCAAACATTATAGTTAGTTAATTCGTTAGAAGTAGGTTTCGTAAAAATAAAATAAAATAAAACATATTCTCTCAATGATTGCGCGATTTATCTTGTTAAGTTGGTCACGCAAGGCAAACATTGTATTCAGTGTGTTTTCAAAACGTATTTATTGTGCGTATTTTATCAAGGGATAAAAGCGTGATTGTGAATGTGTACGTATGTATTTTTAGCTAAAAAGCTAAAAGAATGAACGAAATTACAAAATTGATAAAATGGAATGCAAATTGGTCGGTACACGCAGGAATACGTAAGCCAATTTCTAAGCAAAACAATACTGTGAACCGGTAAGCAGACTTTACTGAGCTACGGATTTTTTTCGCTTTGCTTCATGTCGTGTTTTCTTTGTTTCTTTCGTCGATTATACAAAATGTTTGTTGGACGCGTAGCAAAAATAGAGAACAAGAAACGAAACTGAATAATAATCCATTGGCATGCATTGCTGTAGCTGGCAGGCAGTGACTGCAGGAGGCACAGGACTGGCAATAGATGACAACAAAAAGAAGAGGTTATTATAAGTACTCAGAAGCGGGTAGAGTAAGCTGATATGATGATGATGATGTTATGCATAGGCTCAAGTTTTTCAGTTTAATCACAGTAAGTATCTGGCTATGTCTATGTCTAATGGACGTTAGAATTGACAGACCAAAAAAGATTTATCTCACAATTCCTGACCATTTCGGCATTTTTGCAATATACCGTACATGGTAAAGAGTAACTTAGACGGGTCTTACATAACACCGGGTGTCCGCTTGTGCTAAAAAGAGAGTTATCATGTAACAGAGTAAGTGTATCAATTCAAGTTTTTACGATGTCCCTCCGAGTCAATTTCGGTTTTTAATATGGAAAAGTCGTAGATTCCTTGTATCTGGCAGACGCAAGCGTTAGTTAAAAATGCGCAGTAAACGACGTCAAGTGGGAGATTCCCTAAACTTATTTTCCCAGCTAACTTCTTGATAAGGAGCTGCCAAAGTTGTTGATTCGTTAAATCTGTAACTACTTGGTAACTACCAAGCGAAATTCCAGTAGGGATATAATTTGAAGAGGGCTGGAGCCCAAAAGATGTTCCAGAGCTTTTGAATCAATCAGAGCGTGTAAAGGCTTTCGTAAAACGTAAATTGGTTCAACAACTTTAACAAGCTAATAATTAAATGTTTGGCACTACAAAGTTGGATCAAGAATAAAAGTTTAACTAAACAAGTAAGTAAATGAGTATTAAGATTTTTACGCAAGCTACGTTTTCTTTCAAGCTTTTTTATCAAAATACGGTAAAACACAAGAGAGTTTTACAAAACCTACCATCCCAATCAAACTAATTTCTAACAAAATATTAATGTGATATTGTGAGCAAAAAACATTGGTTCTTTATTATTACTTGATTATCTCCACAACTATCTAATCTAATCGATGATAATTACATCATTTTGATATCAATTAGGCGTCATTGATCTAATTAGAACGTAACTCAATGTAATAATTATGTGGGTTTGTCTATTAATTTACACATAATTGATTAACCCAGATAATAATATTGTGCAGGATAAGCAGAAATCGGGTCATTTAAGTATTAAATTTCACAGTTAGTGCCCTTAGTCGTATCTAATCCTACTATACGACACATTATAATTACTTTAACGAGTCTTATCGCGATAGTTTTTTAGGTAAATAAGCGATTTACCTGGACGACTGGTGCAACCCAGTCGAAACGTCGAGTGTCCAGGTAAATCGCTTATTTACCTTAAAAAAACTATCGCGATAAGACTCGTTAAAGTAATTATAATGTGTGAAAGTAATCGCGAGTGCTTTAAAAGTTATACCTACTATACGACGTTTGAAAGAAATGGTATACCTAATGGTCTACCTCTGCCTACCCCGCAAGCGAATAAGGTGTAATGTGTGTTTGTGTGTGTTATGCTCTATAAGTTAGCAGAAATATGATTTCTTACGAACTTATACTACGATAAATTGATGACGTTATATACAAAATTTTATAGATGTTTATTGGGATTTTTCCATTCTGGGCATTCTCTTATAAATAAGACCTGCTGCCTAGGTACTTGCTAGAAAAAGGTGGTTGTAAAACCCTGATACCAAAGTCTAATGGGTAATTGGGCAACTCTGTTTCCGGAAAAAATGCATAAAAATGTAACTTTCTAGACAACTAGAAAGACTAAAGGCACAAAATAGAAAATTTACAAAAGAATCACTCTCCTCCAATTAAGATTTTTGCTACTGCCACTTGTTACATAGCCAGAGTTGCTACTCTCAATAATCTCGAGAGTATAGGAATATCAAAACATCAAGAGTAAACGTCTTACGATTCTGAGAAAATTTTAATACAAGAAATATCACGTTCGTGGCAATCACCTTCTTTGTTACTTTACTGATATTCCAGTTATTTGCAGTTAAAGTCAGTAAGCGTCAAAAATCCCTGCTAGTACTGAGTGGGCCATCTGTATAGGCGCCCCGCGCGCCGTTTCGCTAATTTGTGCTAAAGGGCAACGCTTTTCTCAAGTTTTCTTGCGAGAGGTACCCGAGTGCACGCTGGACTCTTGACTAGTCTCGAGCACTTCTCGTCACTTCAGAGCACTAAGCTCTTTTTGAAGGCACTGGTTCTGCCTCTATAGCAAAATTAAAATACAGTTGCCGTGTCATGCCGGCTTAGATAAGCAGCACCCCATGTCTTTTCCGTGGGTGTCGTAAGAAACAACTCAATTTCTTTAACATACTTTATTTTCTACCTGTGGAAACCTATAATTGGCTACCTGATTCTATAGTTTTTAAAGTAGGTATACTGTTTGTTAGCTGTTGGTTTTCTCATCAAAATAAAATAGAAATAAATAAAATATTGCTTTCGCTTACTTTTTCTTGCCCGATACGGCTGACTGAACATCAATTTATAACATCAGAGTTGTCTGTTCTGAGCACTAATAGCACAAACTAATCTCATTCAGAATCCATTACCAGTACTTGATTAATTTGGGGGATAAAGTGGCTTAAATAGTTATTAATTATTAGCAGTTGTTACAAAAATAAGCTTCTAAAGATAGCTTACTTTGATTTTCTTTTTTTATGCTAATCTTCATAAATTGTTTAAGAAACTGTCGTTAGTGCTTGATAATTTTGGTAGTATTAAGTACTGCATACAAGACCCTGGCTTTGTGTGGTTTACAAATCAATTAACACACTTTATTCATACAAGACATGGATAGGTATTATAACGTGAAATCAATGCTGTAGAAATAATTGGGGAACATTTTTGGAAAAACGTAGTATTATTATTAAGCGGCAGGTTGCCAGCTCGTCGCCTAAAATATTGACCCTCTCAAGTGCCTTTTACGACACTTCTTTGCCCGCGGGTAAATAAAATTGTGATCTTTTTCAAGCCGGCATAACACAGCAAACTTAATTCAACTGTCTAATGTTCCATGCTAATTTCCTGCATTTTAGTCCGTTAGATAATAGGTTCCCACAATATGCCTGCAAGTTGTTGCTGAATTCAGATCTCGTCAGGCAATTTTGGAATTACCCTCGAAATTACCCGAACGCCGGCCGGAAGCTAAATGCTGATCGCTGAACGTGCCGCCTGTTTGAGTGCAATTTCGGCAAGTATTGTCGTGAATTCAAATTTCTGTCATATCATTATGCCCCGATTTGGAGGCCGTTTAAAAACGATGATGCAGTGTATATATTCAAGTTGATAGGTACATTAAAGGAGTAAGTATATTCATGTGCTGCTAGCAATATTAAACGTGGAATTTCACATACTTCCTTCCCTCGACTTTGACATTGTTTTTCCGCTGTTGTTGTTTTACAAAATTCTTCATTCAGAATTCCGTTTAGGCATTTTGTGACTTAATATTCTGCATGTGTGTTTCTAAAAGGAATGTCTGAGTAATTTCATGTGTTGTCGTAAAGAGTTAAAGCAATTTTTATTTACTTCAGAACACGCGTTTACGATTGGATCGTCCATCGTAAATTTGGGAGAATGCTTGCGAACATTCGAGTTTATTCTTTAAGGTTATGCCTCGCAATCAGGTGATACCAATCGTTGGTAATATAAGAAATTTCAATATATTAGCAGCCACAACAATCCACTGGATAGCACCTAAACGGTACACAATAAACTTGGTGTTTTTCACATAAAAGTATGAATTGTTTACAACCAATGTACATATTGCGCTTTTATAAAAGCGATGGTGGCAATCAGTTAATGGATAATCCTATATCTATCAAAGTGATTCATACGATACTTTTTTGTTAAAACATAAAACTGCGGATACAGATTTTTCATTAATATGTTGTTGTTCTATCCATTGTTGTGATAGTTTTTGCTTACAAGGCCATTATAAAAACTAAGTTTCCGTGGCAGTAGAAAAGTGCTATAGTAGCAGTTTAAAAGCTAGCTTAGAGGCAACTGTTCAAAGTTTCCAGACAATCTTATTTATTGGCTTTTGTTTTTAAAGAACTAAACCATCTGCAGGTGCTTTCAAGAAAATACTTTGCGATGGCTTTATTGTTTATAAACTGTGACATGAAAAGCTTCTCGTCGATTCGAGT
Organism: Phthorimaea operculella; assembly: GCA_024500475.1. NCBI lineage: Eukaryota > Metazoa > Arthropoda > Insecta > Lepidoptera > Gelechiidae > Phthorimaea > Phthorimaea operculella. Next base: position 2,730,595 of record JANFCV010000061.1, read on the forward strand.
CGATATATTCAGCGCGTTTCTTGCTTTGTTATGCTATGGCTTGTGGACTTTCGTGGCTTTCTAGTGATTTTAAGGTGGATCGTTACGTCATACAAACGAAAAACTGCACTCCAGCCGTGTTATACATGAACTGAAGAGCAATTTTTTGAAAAAACTTCATGTGAAATGATGAAGGCGCACGTAAATTTGTCGCAAAACTACGTATGGGTAAAAGATAATAAGTATTTTCTGCACAATAAAATTGAATGTATTTAGTGCAGCAGTAGCTCCATCTTTTTGTAAAGTGGCGACTCGGTTTTTACGGGAAAATCTGATGGTTTAAAAATTCTTTTTAGGGTTTTGCGAAAATGTTATATACCCACGGGAATCCCTATCAAGTTTTTTAATCAGACTTGTGTCTCCTTTACAGACATAACTCCATTGAACTTTTGTATGGAAACGGAACGCCTTAAGAAACCGTAATCCCTGAATTCCACTTGAGCTTGTAATTGTATGAAATAAAGGCTATTTTTATTTTATTTTATTAATCCCTGAATGAACCAACGTTACGAAGCAACTCTTGAAATAAAACTGTAGTAGGTAACGCAAAAGTTTCATCACGCTGATCACAAAGCACATGCCTTTTTCAAAGGAGACAAGGAGAGCAAGTGCGTTTGAGCGCAACGCTGAGTGGTGCTGGACGCATCGAAAATCAGCTTATGGAGTTGACGATCAAGACAAATTAATTAATGATATTCATCATCATATCTCAACAATTGAGGCAACTATTGGATGTTGTCTCGAACGAACTTTACTCAACAGATTTGGTTTCTTAAAAAATCATTTTAATGAATAGGAAACTTAGTTTTAAGTAATCGTTACTAAGTAGCTCAGAATATCAGAATAGAAGTGCTTTAGTTAGATGAAGTATAAAATATTAATTAGGAACGATAAGTAGGCTTTTGAGTACTTTGAATAGGTAGAAATTAAACAATCTGAAATGAATATTAAACAAAAACCCAACATGGACAATTTTATAATTGAGGTATTTCGTTTAAAATCCGTTTTTAGGGTTTCGTAGTCTACTAGAAACCCTTATAGTTTCGTCATGTCTGTCTGTCTGTCTGTCTGTCTGTCTGTCTGTCTGTATGCCGCGCCCTCATATCTTCGTCAGTTTTAGAGCTATCGACATGAAATTTGGTGAGAAGATAGATCGTGTTGACCCAAATAAAGAAATGTTAAGAAAAAAATATTTTAAATGTTTTTTGGACCCCCTCCCATACAAGTGAAAGGGGGGCTAAAATTTTTTTTTTCTTCTGCAATATTGAGTAGGGTATCGTTGAATAGGTCTTTTAAAACTAAGGTGAGGTTTCTTTGAAACAAAGTCACTAAAATGTTTCTGTCACGAGATATTTGCTTTTAAAAAGGGCGTTTTTGACCCATAATTTGTTCCAGCTGTAACTTCTAAAGTATAAACGTTAAAAATTTGAAATAAATATTGAATATAGCTTACAATCTGAAGTTACAATGAAAACTATAACGAATATTGTACCTTTAAAGGTTTCAGAAAAAATTGAGTTTTTCTATTTTCGGTTGGTCATCATACTGCTGCTAACAAACCAGCAACAAATTAAGTTTGTAATGCTGAAAAACCTGATATTTAAACGTTGACTACGAAACCCTATTTGTTTGCGTGTCTGACACGCTCTTGGCCGGTTTTTTTTTTACATACATTGATACCTACCTAGACTAGAAAAAAATCTATTTACATTCCTACAAAAAACGTAACGAAACCGGGATTATTTTGCATGATGGTGCTGTATTCCTCCTGCCTCGTATATGAGTAATTAACTTAATTAATTAAACGTCCTTGTCAGGGACATAAAATGGCTCGGCTAGACCACCGTCTCATCTAATAAGTATTTTATTTGGGTTATAAAAAAGTCGTAATCCCTCGTTGTGTTCTTAACCATGCAATTATGTGCATAAATTCAGACTCGAATTATAACGTCATAAAAACATGGAAGTTACAAAAGTACTTACGCACGTATCAGCTTTTTAATTATTTAAGCTTGGTAAGATGGTACTAACGTGCTAACAAGCAATTAAAAACGAAAATCCGACTGCGGTAATTTCAAAGTTGTATTTTTGAATTCTACCGCATGCGCTGCTGAGACGAATTTAATGATACCTCATATGTCAAGATCCGCCTAGCCGTTAGGGCTGTAGCCCATGTAAACCAATTTCTTGTCTAACTACATACATACTCTCGAAAAACATAACCCTCCTGAGGCAGTCGGGTAAAAATGGGATGAATCGGATCAAACAACACTTTCGAAACTTAAATAAATCGGCTGAGAGTTTAATTTAATTTAGAGAAAGAAGAAATATTGGCTAAGTTAATCTTCTCAAAACTTTTTTCACAAATCCTTCATTCCCTCGTTTCGAGTCCCCGAGTCTGCGCCCCATGGGATAAATTTGGAATATTTTGGTAAGAAAGAAACACACAATATTACGTCCGTTTTTGCGTTATTTTTGCGCAGCGCTATCGCACGTGTTGGAAACATATGATTTTTACTTTATTTTCATGTAAATACGCTTTATGTCAAATGGTTTAAAAGACGCATCGCACAAAGCTGCGATGACGGATGCTTCTGTCAAAACGTTTGATACCAACTGTATTTGTATGGGAATGAGTCTAAACTTCATATTGTCGCATGCGTAAAGCAGCTCTTAAATAATACACAAACAGACATTACGTTTCTCATATAAGAATATCGCAGAAAAATATTTTACCAAGGCATCCATGAACGTTTAAATTCTCATATCAGTATCACATTTTTTTTATATTAATACTTAAAATTACATCGTCTTTTTCATTTTGGCGCTAGAAAATTACACATAGATCAAAAACAGCAAAAGTAAGTACTACCAAATCTTAAAATATAAGAAAACCCAGGAGAAAACCTTAAAATTGAGAGTGTTATCCAGACGCCACTCAACCTTATTAAGGTTTTCAATATTTTTACGTAGAACTTAAAAAATTGGTCTCGTATTTTTTATGAATATTTAGGTTCTCGCAAGCATATAATGTACCTACTTAGGTTGCCTTATCTTGTTAAGCCAGTATACTAGGATTAAAAATAATTAAAAAAGCTTTTGCTGCTCGGACTTTTATAATTTTTAAGTGAAAATAATTATTTTTGCAGCGGTTTCTGTGAGCTAGCTGGCTAACACCACAACAATGTAACTAAGGAACTACGTCATGAATTTAATACTCGGTATGCTTTTGTAGAAAACACATTTTAGATATTACAGTACAGCCATTCAAACGGGCCATATTTGACAGCTACTTGACATACCTAAGGTTTATTTTCGTTTTTGACATGTCTTTTAGTATGGGTTTGACAGCTGTAAATTATGGCCTATTCAAATAGCCGTACTCTAAGCCTTTTAAATGCTTTATATTGTATTCTGGGAAGTCGCTATTCGCAAGTTTAATTAATGTGCAAAACTTTTTCTTTCGAAATTTACCAAGAAGTCAATTTAATCAATTAAAATCCAGACTTCCTATTGATTGAAATGGTTTTTGTTTGCTAAAATTGAATAAATGAGTGACTGACTGACATTTCTAAAGCCCTCGAGTAAATTTTATTAGCTTTCGCCGTTACTGCCTGCTTTAATGCCATGTAATACCGGTTTTGAAAAGCATCACCCTATATCATTTCAATGGGTGTCGTGAAAAGCGACTAAGTGATTATTTAAGGGTTGATGTGCATTGCAATCTATACCGACAGGCTGACAACCTGTCATAATGATACATCGTCTCCTGAATGACTCTCGAACTTTTGTCAGTCGTGACACAAATGGCCGTTTTACAGCGGTTTATGCTCTGCCTACCCGGCAAGGGATATTGGTGTCTCAAATGTTTGTATGTATGTATCCATCTTTAAAGAGTCGTTTGTCTAAGATCCCGACGAAGCTTCAATTTTGACTGGTAACTCGACAAACCCACTTAGCAGTTACTTGTCAATCTTTGAGGGATAATGTTATATAATATACTCTAAGGGGATAATCGTCTACTAGGTAAACTCTACCTGCACCCTTTTAGTAGACTGGAGAAATCTAATGGAACCCGCAAAGTTAGCAATCCAGAAAGGGACGACTAGTTACGACTAGCCTGAAGCTTATCTAAGCTTGTAACTACCTGTATAAATTAATCTTCACTAATTAGCAACCATATCAGATGAAATCAATGGGCACGACAGTGCGCCTGGCCAAATTCTAAGCACAGGCCGCGCGCACACCGTGCACTGACCACCGAACCTTTTTAAATACTTTGTGACAAGCAAAATTTTAAGTTATGTTAAATCAACACACCTACTCTTCCACAAATTACGTATTTTGTATAAAATAAGAGGATGAAATTCAAGGTCTGAAATCAGTTCGCCGACTTGCTCGTTTCGCAAACCGGCGCGATTCGCCAACTCGCTTTCTGCCGACTGGCGTGCTAGGCCTACTTACGCCATTCGCCGACTGCGCAGTTAGCAAACTGTCATGATGTACAGTGAACATAATAATAGTTTATGGATCTGTATTATTGAACAAAAGAAAATTTAATACGAGAACGTAATATGGCATGATATGAAATTTTGAATACCTTACCTACTAGGGATAAGCTTATCAAGAGAACAACTGAACAACCTTTTAAATGACTTGTGACATATAAAAAATTTAAATCGTAAGCTCCACAGAGAAGTCGTGCGTTGTAACGCGTGGGATGGCATCTGTCAGAAAAGTGACCGTCAACCGTCTTCGATGCGACGCGCGTCTCAAATATGAAGCTTTGTCTCTACGGGGCAAGCTCCACAGAATAGACGCGTGATGCGACGCGCAACATGACATCTGTCAGACAAGCGATCATCGGAGACGTCATCGTTACACATGCATACGCATAGCCATAGACTTACAATCTCATTTGTGATGTTAGCGTTTAAATGTTGCTTATATTAAAAGATGTATTAAAAAACAAAAACCCGACTGCGGTCATTTTACAGTTGTATTATTATTGTATAAAAATCCGCCATCTTAAATTTATGAATTTTCAATATAGCCAGTGTCGCTCGCGCTGCTGAGACGAATCTAACGACACCTCATATGTCAAAATCCAACTATCCGTTTGGGCTGTAGCCCGTGAAAAAGAATTTTCTTGTCCACATACATACTCTCGAAAAACATAACCCTCCTTCTGAGGCAGTCAGGTAAAAACTGAACAACTTTTAAACTAAACAACATTTAAAACTGAACAACTTTCAAGTTTAAACACCTTTCAAAACTGAATAACTTTTAAAACTGAACAACTTTGTAGAACTGAATAACTTTAAAAACCGAACCACCTTTCTTACAGATGCAAACCAAAAAAAATTTGCCTCGCATTCTAAAATTCGATAATCCCAAAATATGCAAAATGTTTAAAAAAATGTGTAATTGACTGTACACTGTAGCTATAGTTTACCAATAGCTCAGTCGGCGAATGGCGTAAGTAGGCCTAGTACGCCAGTCGGCAGAAAGCGAGTTGGCGAATCGCGCCGGTTTGCAAACCGAGCAAGTTGGCTTACCGCGCGTAAAGCACACCGATTCTTCAATCACATACCATTATCCACTTATTTTTGATACATTGAATTATTGTGTTAAAACCGTCAATTATTGACAAGACGCGCAGAATTCAGTACTGAACATACAAAAGCTTCTCGCACGTGAATAAATAATCAAATGTTAGCATTGATTGAAGTGTCTCCAGTTCAATTCCATAAAGTATGAACATTATTACGTTCAACATAAACACGGGAATGCAACGAAACCTTCTTACTTTCACAGCCACAACAGTCCAACGTTGGATATGGGCCTCATTCCGTACTTTGGTTAAATCGATAGCCCAAATAATATTTCTAAGTAAATAGTATTATTTTCATAATAACATACAATTTTTTTCTAAAACACAAAACTTTTGATAAATTTCCCGCAATTTGCCGCTTGTTGAACTCACGTAGCACATTGCATTTTTGTTTCCGCTACGTTACCGCCGCAGCTCGTAGCCCGTAGCTGTTTCGTAGCAGCGGCGTAGCAATAATAACGCGCTGCGCGGAAAGAAATAGTTTTGCAATTGGATTTCTGAATTTTTAATATAAAGGCATCGAAAAACTTCTATAAAGTACATGTTAACGCATTTTCATAAAGCATTTGTTTTCATGTATTACAATAAGCTTTTAATACACAAATCACGCTCTTCCTTTTGGTGAAAAACTTGATCTTTCTTTTAATTGATAAGGACAGAACATGAACACAGAACCTAAGACTTCAATAAAATACAGTGCACATCGAGTGTGAATACAAAATAAAATGGATATTAATTTATTTCAATAAACTAATAAAAAAATATTCACATCCAATATGTTGGGAATTTTACATACCTACTTCCTAAAAGTTGGGGAAAGTCGTTTCCAGTTCTATTGGGGAAACCCCTCTTATATTCACAAAAACCGTGGCTCAATCAAACTCCCGATCAAGTACTTAGTAAAACAAATTCATTAATATTTGAAAACATTCAGGGATGTTTATTTCAATAGGCTTTATTTAGAATAATGAACTAAAGTATAACTTTGCTGAAAATTTTGCGTAGGTAACTCAATTAGTGACTTTCTAATAACACTTTCATAAAGATTACCTATTAATATAAATTAAGTGACCAAGGTAAATTATTATTTTTTGTGTGGAACTCATTACCAGCGTTGAGAGTTGCAGCGGGGGAAACCGCTGACGGGCCCTTAGTTATTAATCAGATTGCTGCATGTGATTCCAAATAGTACATTATTTCATTTTTATTTTATAATAAGTATTTTTGAGAAGTGTTAACGCACTTTAGGAGAATCTGGTTTAAGTCCAGTAATATTATAATTAAGGACTACTGATAATAACCACAAAACTTTATACGCTAGCTTCGGCAATGTAAGTTCCTCATTAACGATGTATGTGTCTGTGTGAGGGTTTATTATAATTTTTGGCTCCATTACTTGAAGTGTTTGGCACTACGCCTGAGTGTAGCCGATCGAGCAAGCTTTGTTCCAAGCAAACATAAATCTTCAGTGTGGTTTATGTGTACATGAATTTTGAATAAATCAGCAAAGATTTTAGTAAGTACCATCTCTTTGATTTATTTAGGGCTGTTTTAGAAGTCTTATATGTATTTGAATTTTGGATCAAGTTTTGGTTATATAATTATAGTGTTTTCAATCACTCACACGTGTTGTTTGTAACATGATTAATTTGTTATTCAGTTGTTCCACGAATAGTTTGTCTGTTCTAGTTACTATTTAATTTTGTAGTGCTCTGAAATAACAACTGTAATATAAAGATTCTTGCTGTAATAAGAAATACTTTAAAACCACAATCAGAAAACAAACCTACTTGTAAGTAGCTGGCAATGGAAAACCTTCTTCTAAACTTACAAATCATAGTAAATTATTAACACTTTTTTAAACACACGATCACGTCTTAAGGGCGCTACACACCGGGCGCGTAGGCGTGACGTGCACGTCACCACGCGTGTAGAGATGACGTTGTATTGTATGGGATTGTATGAGAGGCTGCACACCAAATACGCATGCGTACGCGTTACCACGGCGAAATCATGCGCGTAGCGCAGTGTGTAGCCTCTCATACAATCCCATACGATACAACGTCATACGGGCCCGGTGTGTAGCGCCCTTTATCGCAACAAGCCAAAAAATAATTTAAAAGTACACGTACGTAATAAACAGATGCAGTTCTACATATTGTTTTATTGTAAAAATGACGACACAATAATCAACTACAAAAATACATTTTACTCGTATTGTTTGTATTACAATATATTTGCCTGCTCTTAAACGTAAGTAAATCTCGTCGTAAAAATGGCTTAGTTATATTTGAGCAAGGTATAAAGTATGCATCCTAAAATATTCTGAATGTCAGATCCAAATGGAAAAGGCCTGTAAACAAAACCAGCTATTGCGAAGCGAAAAGATAAATTATTTTTAATGTTGATCCAAAAGAAAGACTTTGGAAAAACATTTATATTTTTTTAGTTTAACTTTTTACCCAACCGCTTTAGAAGGAGGGTGTTTTTGTATGAATGTGGGTAGTATGTTTGTGGACAATAAAATTCAATTTCCTGGGATGGCCCGAACACCTAATTAAATATGTCAAGATTCGCTCAGCTCTTCGGGATATCCCGTGAAATTGTATTTTTCATAATATGAGGTGTCGTTAGATTCGTGAGAGAGCAGTGCGAGTGGCACCGGCTATAATAAAATTTTATAAATTGAAAATGGAGAGCTTTAAACGCAAGATACACCTTTAAAATTACTGCAGTTTAATTGAACTAGAATCAGGCGAGGAACACACGCAACGTCGGTTTGTGCGTCGTTCATTTGATTCTCCACCCTACCTGCATATGAATACGGTTTGTGTCAAACGGCATCGCACAACGCTGCGTTGTCTGTCAAATCGTTTGACATAAACCGTATTCGTATAAAAATAAGGTGGAAAATCGAACAAACGACGCACAAACCGACGTTGCGTGTGTCCTTATTGTATTTAGTGAAACAATTTATTTTGGTTAAAATTGTGTGTGTTGTATGTTTTTTCTGCTTTAAACACTTTCAAAACACATCTTTCCTACTCGGAAATAAATTACTGAACTTTTTTGGCTAACAACTCTTCACAATTTAACTTAAATAGTCCGAAATAGAGGTAATAATGCAATTCTGTGGCTTCATTTTCATCCTTCACAAACTTGAATAAAATTACTCGAAATGAAGATAATAAGAGCTCAGTTCTTTTACAGTCCGGATTTTTAGAGCTTTTGGTGTAACCTCGAAATTGTAGAAGCGTATACGCTACCTGCGCACTCCTACTAATAAATTCAACCAGGGAAATTGCAAATTTTTTGTGATAAATATTTATTGCACGTGTAACATGGACTTACTTTTTTGGAAACTGCTGTTTTGACGGAGTAATTAAAAGAGTAGAAAAGATTATGAAAATAGAATTAGTATACGTCTTTTGTCTTATTTTGATTATTTAGCAAAGGCTTAAAATGCGATTTAAATAAATACTTTCTGTATCAAAAACATTTTTAATTTCTAAAATCATCTTAAATATTCTCTTATCTTAGATGGTTTTTTTTGTACGATTGCTGGCTAAAAAATGGGCGTGATATTTTGTCTGTACATTATGTACTTAGACAAAGTACCTATAATGGTACCCTTATTTTCCAAGCGTCGCGACAACGACGCCGTCAAATTTTGACGGCGTCGTTGTCGCTGCGGTCTTGTAGAAAAACCCGACCGCATCCCATACAAACTCTAAGCTTCTCAGCGCGCTGTCAACGTGACGGCGTCGTGGCACGCCGCAACGACGCGCGTCGTTGTCGCTGTCGCTTTGTTTTTAAGCCTACCATTAGTTAAGTTTTAGCAAGATAAGAACATACAAATAAATGCTTATATGAATTTAAACGAACAAATCGCATCGCGTCGCATTTAAATCGACCGATAGCACTCGTCGAAGTCTATTTCAATATCTTTTTGTGATCGAAAACGCTTTCCGGATTTGTCATCGGATGCATTTCTCAAAATAGTTCTGTAATCGGTTTTCCTCGTGGGAAATAGAACAAAATGCGACAGTGATACTGTCTTACGGATAGAAATTTTGCTGAGGCAAATTTTTAGCGCCCGGTCTATGTTTTTCTTTCAATCTTTAAAACTTTGTCTTTTTCATAAATAGATAACAAGTAAATTTTATTTGATTTGATAAAATAAAGTTACAACTGATGGGGTGATAGTGCAAGTGCGACTGTCTGCGATGGCGCATATTTCCAAGAAAATTTTACCCTTTGTTTCGTAAGTTTTTCGTAAATTTTATCATTTGGTATTATTTTGTTATTAATGGCTGTGCAGTCAATAGAGCAATGGCAAATCATGGCAAATGGATTTGCTTTGTCATTTGTGTTGACTCAGTGTGCATGAATGAGCGCTTTTATCACAATTGCACACATGATATCTGATTGCGTTATGCAATAAACCAATCAAGCGATATGTCATCTGAATGACAAATGCCTGTAGATGAATAATGCATAGTAGGTATTTTATCTTAAATTTTGACTAATAGAATCAGTTGCTGCTCTTAGTCCATCCTTACGATATAAACGTTTTTTACTAAATAGTATGATGATTGATGACTTTAGTGCATCACTTGACCGTGCTCTATTTAATTTAAACTTACAAGAGAAGAAAAGCAAGTTGGTTCCGTCCTTCGGAGGGGCACGTCCCGGTTGCTGTCTATGACCACTTAGACGGCGGTCGTTACACAACGATGTCAGAGGCCTGCTACTACTGCTACTGCTTGTCGGTTGAAAAACTCTGACACTCTGAGTTCATTGGGTCGCTGGACGACTTGGTGTCCCACTCGAAGAAAGAAAACAGAACTACTTTAGGTAACTATCAAATTATCATGTCATAAGACACTGTTTAAAAAAAATGTTACAGAAGGCTTCCGTTCCATTTCCAACCGTGAAAAATGTAATATAATCAGAGAGCTCATAAAATACAGCATAACAGTTCACAACACAGGGGAAGCTTAATAAGCTTCAATGTTAACAAGCAACAAATTGTTGCTCGCACGATATGAGCCCCAACACAAAACATGTTCTAACGTAATGAGATGGCTGCATGCCAGTACACAGTAGAAACAATAAACAGTATACGTTCATAGTTGACCTATCTTTAAAATTATGTTGGCGTTATCACCACGGCTGTCCACAAAATGCACGCTCCGGATACTGCAGTACTTTGGACATATTGCCAGAAGAGAACCAGACAATCTGGAAAAACTGCTGTTGACGGGGAAAATTGAGGGAAAGAGGCCCAGAGGACGATGCGTGAAACGGTGGTTAGATCAAATCTCCGATCAACTGGAATTGTCCACCAACACGGCTCTCTATGAAGCAGAGGATCGAGCTAAATGGAAGCAAATTACCAAGGACAGTGTACGGAGTCACGATCCTCATCAGTGAGGCAACCGACAGGAAGAGAGAGAGATGTAATCTTATGGCCCAGGTAATCTAGCCGTCTTATTCTACAATTTGAACGAAATCAAGAAGTAAAAAGTTATGCGTAAGCAATTAAACAGTTTCATAACATAATTATTTTAAGATTTAAAAGATAGTTTGTTATTAGTAAGATTGGTGACGTTCAATGGGTTAAATGAGAATTTCAAGTTGACCATGTTTTGTATCTCGTGGCTGTGCAACAAATAGAATAACTTTTATTAATTTCATTTATTATGTACGACGTATTTTACATTTACAACCTATATTGTTCTTCACATAAATACCTATATTAAGAAATATGTTTTATCTTCCTGTTCTCAAAAATGTGATACTTATATCTACTGCGCCACTGTTTTGTGCGGAGTTTATTGGACACAATGGCTACCTCTAGGGAGTGCCTACTCAATATGCCACTGAATTCAATAAAAATACACGAGGAAAAAAAAATAGATTTTATATGATAGAAAAAACACGATGTGACGAGATAAGACAGCACAAGACGCAAACAAAATGTTAAACGCCATGAGTAAGCCAACTATTGGAAAGACCGAAAGGAAGAAAGATATAGTTATAGCAAAATGGCCATCCTAAAATACTATTAGAGAATGGCCATGACGCGCGCGCGAGTTCATGTTATGGATAAAACATAAGTTTATTCGATCTTTTCTTCCTCTATTATTTTGCTGGAAGGCATTCACTTTTTTCCTCAACACCGTTTTGTTGATTTTTCGTTCATCCGCTAACGATTTTTCGATAAAATGGCAAAAGCACTTCGCATTCAAGCAGCGAAACAGGCAACTATAATATTACAAAATCACTCAAAATGGTCAATCAATCAAGCAGGCATTTTTATTCCTAATTGATTTCCTCATTTTTAGTTCACTTATTATTTCCGTTTGAAAATGCAACGCATGTACGTACAGTTTTCGTAAACGTGCTTATTTTTCTTGAATTTAACGTTGTAACTATAGGTAGTGTGCGAGCAACACTCCTTATAGCCACATATCAGTAAGAAGAAAATATCTGACTGAGTACATTTATTTTTCTTTTTATTTTCTATCTCAATGAGCATACCTCATCTATTCTGTCCCTAGTGATCTATAGGTAATTAATACTATCTTTCGTTCCTTTCCAATTAATTTATCTTTGGAGTTCTAACGACTTCCCTTTTCGGTTCATTGAACGAGTATCCTTTACCACATCGCGATAACAAGAAAGAGGGTATTATTAATTGGTTTCCAGAAAGGGTTCTTGATCTCGGTATCATTTCGATGAAAATATTTTCTTAGAGGGATGTTTGTTTGGTATTCACTTTGAATAGAATAGAATAGAATAACTTTATTAATAATTAAATATTACAAGTCAAATGTCAATTACATGAAATAAACATTGAATGGATTTCAAACTATGCTAAAACATATTAAAGTGATGTATTCGGTACAACAATCACATTAAGGTGGATCGTTTTCCATACAAAATTTAAATTCCATACGTCTTTAAATGAGACAAAATTATGATTAAAAATCTTGATGGGAAGTCCCGTGCTTTTATAACATTTTCGCAAAATAAAACAAATAATTTTTTAACCATCAGATTTCTCTGTAAAAACCGTGTCGCCACTTAATGAACATAGATGGAGCTACTGCTGCAATAAACACGTTTAATTTTTTTTGTGGAGAAAATACTTGATATTTTTTTACGTTAAGCAGTTTTGCGACATATTTACGTGTGCCTTTCTCATCTCACATAAAGATTTTTTGATAAAATTGTTGTTTAGCTCATGTGTAACTCGGTCGAAGTTCAGATTTTAGTTTGTATGACGTAGCGATCCCCCTTAAGTAAACATCAATGAGATAATATAAACACACAGAAACAATAACATAACTGTCATATTTCTATTTAAAAGTTTTTACAATATACTCTAAAATTAATTACCCTTTTATCACATGTGGGGAACCCAATGGCGTAGTTTGAGGCATCCGGCCGGACCTCACCTTCGCCTCAGCGTTATAATTAAAACAATTTTGATACTCGATTATATGCCCTTGCTATTCAGTGTAGTTGTGGTGGTACATTTATGAAGCTACAAACTAAACATTAAGTAGCTCGTAAAATTACTGGTAAGAATACGTGTTGCGTGTAACTATGTTTCTAAGAAGCTCCTAATGAACTACTCCTCTCCTTTACAAGACCTTCCATATACAAGTTTTCAATATTATCAATTCTGCGAAACAGTTTGTCACCAGTTCTCAATACTGTTCCGAGTTCCAAGAATCACTCATAAGTCGGTAGGAATATCAAAAATTTTGCTTAGATACAGATGCAAATTGAATTTCCTACTGCGCTCGACTTATTGTGAAATAGACTTTGTTACACCAACTCCGGGGCGGACATTTCCGACTCTAAACATGGTGACGTTTTAAACAGCTACGAAGCCAAATAAACTGTACATCCGCGTGACTCAGTATCTGGGGCGTTCACTTCCGTCAGTGAATTTATGGGGCACAATAAAAGTTCCTTTATACCTTAGTAATGTTATGATACTTAAATCTTGGCACATTGTTGATAATTCATGAAAATATGCGTACATGCCTATATACAAGACTATTATTCTTTACAGCATGCTTGGTCTAGCTCGAGGGGCTAGGTAAGGTGTTCTGAGCAAGCAACATTTTTTGTGATCTAATACGGACTGTCTCGATACTATAGGAAAACGAACCTGGGACCTTTCAGGTCAAACCGTATTTCTTCAAATACATTATTAATATAAGTTAAGTTAGAAACAGGCTCAAGTATTCATAGGAAATCGAACGTTCTACGTGACTGGTTTGATCAAAATGTAACTATGAATTTCAAAGTCACATTTAGACAGTTGAAAGGATCAAGCACTCTGGTTTTTTCTTGGTAGTTGTATGGCGATCATAGAATAGCAGCCTCGTAAGCCACATGTTCGGTACGTATGAAGTTTATATTGAATCCTTCAATGGAAACTCTAGGGCTCTTGTGACGTTTCAAGAATCCACAAACAAGACGTACGTCCAGATACAAACACTACCTAGCGGTATGTTGAAACACATTCGCCCGGAAGTGTCCTCAAGACTGTTTGTTTTAGCGGTAGGAGCTGGGTTGTCTTCGTGTTGTGTTAAGCAATGATTCAAATGGATGCTATAATAGCAATATCAATATTGCACCAAAACATGATCAATTGATAAGTGCCAAACTCGCAAAGAACCTTTGAATAGGTACATTTATCTTATAAATTCAAGTCCACTTCATATCGCTTTTGTTTCTTTTTGCTTTCATTTTCGTACCCATGGCGTAATGATTTTGTCAAATAGGTAGATAGTATAAATAAATTACGACTGATCTTGAACCACAAACGAATAAAATTTGACCCTCAAAGTAATTGAAATTGAAACTCTATAACGGGCTGTTAATAGATTATGATAGCTTCAACAACTATGGAATTACTAGCCTTAACAACCATTATTTATGGGGCCAAGAAGATAACATCGAGTCGGCGAAATTAATTCAAATGGATGCCAAATATATTTCATCGGGAAAGCTATTAATCTGTGAAACTATGCAATAGTTTATAATAACGCGGAACGTAAAGTTTCATTAAATGAGTCTATAATTTATTTGTTCAGTTAAATAATTGCGTAGGTTCATTGCGTATTTGATTATTATTGAAATTGTAGAGTGTTTTCCGAAGGATGACTGACGTTGGATACGAAAAAACTGCAGTTATTGTACGAAAGAAATTAATACAATTTATTTATCTTTCGCAAAAGTATAGAATCCATGATTGCGATAGTCAATTGAGGTTCGTGATGATATGACATAATAACTTCTTCTTGACACTTTGACAAATTAATCGATATACCTTTTACAATAAAATGTTTTACAAGTGTTCCGCCAATGAATACAGAATGTTATCAACGTTATTTTAACACCAGCTATTAAGTCATTTGAAAAGGACATTAGGCGTTACGAGGCAAAAATAAAAGGCGAGGGATCAATCTATACTGGTCTTTTTCATCAAGTGTAGGTATAAAACACTAGTTGAAACTCATCCCGTAAAAGCTGGCACTAATTTATCAAACATTTCAACCTAACCTAACCTAGCTCTGGTGGAAATTATCCACAGCAAGCCTGTGCCTTTCACGCAGGGTTCACATAAAACTTGGCTGTGAAATGTCACCCCATAATTTCCCAAGCCGACGTTTGTTGCAGTCAGAATCCTGAGCAGCTTAACGACTCTTGAGAGTCTACAGAGGTCGTGATTCTGAGCCCAGAAACACACGCAACGTCCGTTGGTGGGTTAATTTTGCGCAGCGCTATCCGTTGCGTTTACGATTTTCCACCTTTTATTCATACAAATAAGGATGTGAAGCGGTTTGATAGACGCATCCGTCAGCGCAAAAATATCGCACAACGCATGTATCAGAAAAGGTCAAAATTCTTATTGTGGGACAATACGAATTTGATGCATTATGCACCGCAAAAATAAAGTCGAAACGGACGTTATGTGTGTACCTATAACGCCTAACAGCACAGTTCGGTTCATGACTAACTCAAGCTAACATTTTGTTTACCTACTATATAATCATTCCGCATACAGACCCGTGTCAATTATAATTAAATTCAAGCTATACTGAACTTTTATTCTTAGGACAAGACAAGATTAAATTAAAAGATAAATTAATTATTAATTAGATTAATTAGGCGACGTCTTATACTATTATACTACGTCTGAAGCCAGATGGGAAGCCGTATGCTCTACTGCACCTTAATTAAAATAACATAAACGACGCGCGTCGTTGTCGCTGTCAAATAACTGGTTTGTATGGGGAACCAGAAAGACCGAGCGTCAGCGTCGTTGCGGCGCGCCACGACGCCGTCACGTTGACAGCGCGCTGAGAAGCTTAGAGTTTGTATGGGATGCGGTCGGGTTTTTCTACAAGACCGCAGCGTTGACGCGCGTAGTTGTCGCGACGCTTGAAAAATAAGGGTACCATAACGCAAGTTTCTATGTTGCATTATTTTAATGTAATTGTGTGTAGGTGTGTAATATGTACCTATCTAAACGAGTATTTAATGTATCTGACAGACGCATGTATTACGTGGTGTTCCTCGCCTTAGATACAGATTGCCTTTATGTACTTTATCAAGGAAAATTAGAAATATACCTTACTTAATCACAACATTTTTCAAGAACAAAGCCTTTTCTGTAATGGAACAACAGGGATGAGTAATGCGAAACCCTTGTTGGAGATGAAAGGATAATTTAGATCGCGTTAGTCAAGGAAAGGTCAATGGTTCTTCACAGAGGATGCGTAGCGGAGCTGTCAAAATGCGCATTAATGTGCGGAGCGAGGATGCGTTGCGAAGCTGTGAAATGTGTGAGCGGGGGGGAATGCGATGTAGTGGAAACCTCGCAACATATTCCTAGCAGCACATTTCTCGCAACACATTTCTCGCAACACATTCGTCGCAACACATCCTTCGCACACCTTTCTCGCTTGTTTTGTATGTAGAATGGCCTCGCTTCGCTCAACCCTATTCCACCAGAGCTGAGCTAAGCGAGGCTAGGAAAATGAAGTGATTCTATTGGTGGATTTTTTTCTCGCACACCGCTTAGCTACCTCGCACAGCTCTGGTGGATTCTCACCATTAGACATTCACCTCGCACAGCTCTGGTGGAAACCCCTACACATTTCCACAGCACAGCTACACATCCTCGTATGACACATTTTACTCGCACAGCTCTGGTGGATTCTCAGCCTAACGAAATGATAATGATGATAATTAATGACACAATAGGAGTTGTATGAAATACAAAAGTAAACCCATGCATCGCCGCTAGCCGCCATTTGTTGGCTGATGGCTGTCAAAAACCGCAAATCGCGCAGCACATGTACAACGCAAATGAAGAACGATGTAGAATCGTTTTCGTTTATCCCTTTCTTTGATCGTTATTGTCGAAAAAGGGAAACAGAAATGATATAATATAGGTACTTAGACGTACTTAAATTCTTAAAATATTTTTAATTTACTCCGTGTCTGCTTTGTGTTCACCTATAATAATTATTTTCACAGGTTTTCATTCAAAAAGTGTTTTGGTATTCTACCCGTAGTTTAAAAGGTACGAATTTTATTTATACTCTATACTTATCTCATTTCCCTGTACAATTAATTTTCTCTTTCATAATGTTTTGCTCTAAAAACGTTATTTTAGAAGAGGAGGTTGCAGTTCAAGTAAGTTTAATTAGGTTTAATTAAATAGCTGAACCCTTTTTGCTGTAAAACTAAGTTGGTTTTTCTCGGGTAACCGCACATTATTTACAAGAAACGTCACGTCTCCGCTGCGTCGCTGTAGTATTATTTATTTTATTTACTTTATGTTCGCTAAATTTTATATTCTATTGTGTATCCAGTCAAATATTCGGTCAAAATCAGATAATGATCAAACCATGTACCGGAACTAATGTTGCTTTGAATATGCGATGGCATTATATAGTTCAAAGGCATAATATTACTTCCGCAATAAAGTCTTTCGACGCCTATGATTGGTTTCATGTCATCAAATGAACAGAAGCGAAGTATCTCATTACATAGTATAAAGTAAAGTCCCTTCCCGTGTCTGTATGTATGTTTCCTTATATCTTTAAAACCCCTCAACCGATTTTGATGCGGTTTTTTTAATATGTAGGGTAAATTAATAGGCAGGTTTTTAGATATTCTTTACTTCAAATTTTAACCCTGAAAGGTATAAAAAAGGGGTTAAAAGTTTGTATGGAAAATAATTATTTTTAAATGCGATCTGTTTCAAAATTTGTGATTAGATCAAAGAACTAAAATAATTAAACACATGTTTCAGGGATGTTCGATTTTTAACCCATGAAGGGGTAAAAAAAGGGTTAATAGTATGTATGGAAAATCTTTATTTTAAAATGCGATCTGTTTCAAAATTTGCGATTAGATCAAAAAGCTAAAAAAAGAAAATATGGGATTTTTGATTTTTAACCCCTAAAGGGGTAAAAAAGGGTTTAAAAGTTTGTATGGGAAATCATTATTTTTAAATGTAATCTGTTTCAAAGTTAGCGATTAGATCAAAGAGCTGAAAAAATTGAGTACATGTTTCAGGAATTTTCGATTTTTAACCCGTAAAGGGGTAAAAAAAGGGGTTAACAGTTTGTATGGAAATTCATTATTTTTAAAAACGATCTGTTCTAAAATTTGCGATTGAATCAAACAGCTAAAAAATGTAGTGGGTGTTTCAGGGATTTTCGATTTTTAACCCCTAAAGGGGTAAAAGATGGGTTGCAGCGGGCGAAACCGCTGACGGGCAGCTAGTAGGGAATATACGTTGAAATCGGCACGGTTTGCATTAAGTAGTAAGAATTCGATTACCATAACAGCCACAACAGTCCACTGCTGGACATGAGCCTCCCCCTATCGGGGGGTATTGCCATACTCACCACGCTTGGCAGGCGGATTAGCGAGCGCAGTGCCAAGATGTTACATTTACAGGGAACGCTGCTGCCCTTTCCCTGGATGAATATCCCTTAGTCGCTTTTTACGAAACCCACGAGTAGGATTGGGGTGATGCTATTCTAAGCCGGCATCACACGGTATTAGAATTCGATTATCAATATCAAAACCCATACCAATATTTGAATCGGATCGATAGTTAATTATTCATATTCAAAGATGATAACTATTTAATTGTCACAACTAGTAAATAGGTAATTGTATTCATGCCGTGGCATAAGATAGCATCACCCCAATTCTACCAGAGGGTGTCTTCAAAAGCTACTAGGGAACGGGCAGCAGCGTTTCTTGTAAATGCAACATCGTGAACTGCGCTCGCCAATCCCCCTGCCAAACGTCGTGAGTACGGTAACACCCTCCGAAAGGGGGAGGACCATGTCCAACAAAGGACTCTGTGGCCTGTTGTGGCTGTTATGGCTTTTTATGGTTCTACGCCTTAATCTTGTATTACTACCGCGACCGCGCGACCGGCAAGCGTAAACATCGTTTTATTTTTGCTCCGTTAAATTAATTCAGAAAAGTGTGTAAATACGTTTATTTCGGCTTAAATTAAATACCAACACATAGTTAATACCGTGATTCTTCTACTGTGCAAAGAATTAAGTGTGTTTGTGAACAATTAATACGATATTTAGTGATTTTTCAAACAGTAAACAAAATTATCAAAAATCCGCGCAGCGACGCGATCAAGGTCAAATCCGCGCCAAAAAATTCGGTCGCTGACCCCGCACCTGCCCGCGTCCCCGCGGAAATAGTGCACGGCTCAAGGACTCTATACGCATAATTCTAAGGACTCTTTTTGCGGTGAGCTTTTAACACACTAACTGCAAATTCTATTGAAAGCTTGCTAAGCATAATAATACTAACATAATCCGTAATCTGCTCTATTCATCATGGAAAAATGCTTATGTTGTGATAAAAAGCTACCTACTAAAGAGATGGTAAAGTGTGCTGTGTGTAATGGCTCTTTTAATCACAAATGTCTTCAATGGGATGCAACAAAATTCGCTAACATGACTAAGGTATAGAACACCTGGCTTTGCGTAAATTGCACGCCGCCTAAACAGAAACGCATTGAAAAAAAGGTCAACCAAAACAATAATACGCCTCTCTCTGCATCCAAAAATGCTAATAATAACAATATGGATTGCTTCACACCACGCATGCTTGATCAAATAAGTTCAATACTCGATACGAAGCTCCAAACTTTAGAAACAAATTTCATTGAAAAATTACGTACCACAATAAAAGACGAAGTTAATGTGGCGGTAAATACGGCAATGGCAACACTTAGAAGCGAATTCACAGCAACCACCGACTTCATCTCGGCTGAACAGAAAGACACGAAAAACAACCTCGTAAAGATTGAGCAAAAAATTAAAGCCTTAGAATCCACGAATTCAAGATTACAGAATGAAATTAAAACCCTAGAGTGTCGCTTAAATAATTCTGATATCATCCCACTTAAATCACAAGTAACACAGCTTCAAACAGAACTGAACTCCCGAGCACAATCTTCATTGAGGAATGAACTAGAAATAGCAGGAGTCATGGAATGTCCCAATGAAAACTTGCATCATGTTGTCCTGGTAACGTCGTAAAATCGGTATTACCCTGGAGGATTCTGATATTGACTGGGTGATGAGGGTTGGTGCAAAACCAAAATCCAGCCCATCTTCGACAGAAATTGGCGGCGATTCAAAGCACGAAGAACATGAAGAAAACTCATCTTCCAGTGGACTAAGACCTAGACCAGTGGTTATTCGGTTCACACGCAGAGCCCGACGTGATGATTTTCTCCGCTCTTCTAAGCTTAGGAAAGATTTGACAAATCAGGATATCGAAGTTGGCAACTCTACAATGAAGATCTATATAAACGAGCGCCTGACAAAAGAGAACCGTCAGTTATTTCGAGTCACTCGTAATCGAGCACACGAAGCCGGCTACAAGCACTGTTGGACCAATAATGGCACTGTCTATGTCCGAAAAGCAGATGGGCGTTTTTACCCAGCGATTCCAATTCGCTCAATGGCGGAAGTGGATGATAAAATGCGCATGGATAACCCTAATCCTAAGAATAATTAACTCTCAATATTCTTATACGGATATTCTTTTGCTTACCATTATTTATTCGAGTCTTAGGCTAATGTTTTTGTCTGAATATTTTAATGACTTTAATTATTGTTCCTCTCATATCTATTCATATCTTAGTAAGTACATATCCCTTTTCATATTTTATTTATCACATTTATTTACTTATGATTGTCAACCAAAATACTACATAATCTTCCAAACTAGAGTTCAACATTGGAATACCATCCAAAACACTATAATTTTGAAACGCGCAAACATGGTAAAATTACTTTCTCTTTTTTCTATTAACAATGATGATCAATATCTGTGACATTGAAACCGAGATTGATAACTCATTGTCGACCCAATGTTTTGAACTTAATTCTCTTGAATGCGTAAAAGATATTCTGAACTCTAGTTTCAACTTTAAAATTTTGACTTTTAATATAAGAAGCCTTCAGAAAATTTTTGATAACTTTTTAATTGCACTGCAGAGATTAAATCAGAACCTAGACGCAATTATTTTAACCGAATGCCATTTAAAAGAAAATTCATTAATTAAACACATAGCTGGCTATAACTTTTACTATTCCAAAAATAATTTGAACAAAAATGGAGGTGTCGTTATTTATGTCAAAGATAACTGGGAAATAGAGGTTTCAGAACCTTCTATTGACGATGCAAGTAGCTTACTCATAACTTTCCCACATTCTTTTTCAGTTCTAGGTGTGTACCGTTCTCCATCAAATAGCAATATTGATAATTTTCTTGATACGCTATAACTTCCATTTTAAATAATTCTAAATTAATATTTGCGGGTGACATCAATATTAATATTATCTCTGAGGTCGACAAAGAACAAAATCGCATAATGGACTATCTATGCTCGACTGCTGAACTCGGCCTTAAACCTGTTATTAACGTTCCTACGCGAAAGAAATCTTGTTTAGATCATATTTTTGTACCAACTAGAACCGAAGTCACTGGCGTTGTTTGTAAAACTAGCATTACTGACCATGACTTCGTTCTTGCAGGTATAAAAACACAAATCCGTCAACCAAAAGTCAAAAACAGGCTAAGGCTTATAAAAGATATACCAGAAATCCTAAAGGAGTTGTCTACAATTGACTGGTCTTCAATATATTCAATATCTAATGTTTCAGAAGCAACTAGTGTTTTCGTATCGTCCGTTACTGATGTCATTAAAAGAAATACTAAAGAGATAAAGGTGACTAGAAAATTTAGCAATATAAAAGAATGGATAACACCTGGCCTGATAAGATGTATGATTAATAGGGATAGACTGCATATGGAGGTTAGGAAAGATCCTGAAAACGAATTAAAAAAACTAATTTACAGAAGGTATGGGAACTTTTTTAATGAGCTCAGGAAAAAACTTAAATCCGAACATGACGCTAACCAGCTTAACGAAAATAAAAAACATCCAAAAAAGCTCTGGACAACAATAAATGGAATATGTAACCTAGACACAAATAAGACGAAATCTTCTTCCTTACTAAAAATCAAACCCGATCCCGTAGAATCACTAAATGAATGTAATTCTTTTTTCGCTGGTGTAGGTGAAAAGTTAGCTCAACAAATTCTAAATAAAATCAACTGTTCGGAGGATGAGCTAATAAAGTGTGTATCAAGCTCAGGTGATTTTCCCCATTCGTTTTATATGAACCCAACTGATGTTTTATGTGAAAACATTAAATATGGTGTCTCGCAAGGCAGTATACTGGGTCCTACCCTCTTTCTACTGTATATTAACAATATCTCTGAAAATTTTATAAATTCCAACAATATTAAAGTAATTTGTTATGCGGACGACACCGCCATCATTTTCGAAGGTAAATCATGGTCAGAAGTATTCAACAGCGCTGAAAGTGGCATGACTCATGTTTCTGACTGGTTAAATAAAAATCTTTTAACGCTTAACACTGACAAAGCCAAATTTATGTGTTTTCACAAGACCGCTTCATCTGCACCTCATTATGATCGTAACCACAGCCTAAAAGTACATAGTTGTAGTTCTCCAACAGTAGCACCATTTAATTCTTGTAACTGCAGTTCTGAGATCCGAAACATTAAAGTATTTAGGAATTACCCTAGATGAACAACTGTCCTTCAAAGAACACATTCGTATATTGTCCGGTAGAGTAAGAAAACTAATAGGTGTTATGAAGCTTCTACGCGACTGCGCAGATCAAAAAGTTCTTCTTATGTCAGTCGCTGATTACGTACTGCATAGGTCTTTGGGGTGGTACACATAAGACTGCAATGATTATTCTCGAGAGAGCCCAAAGATCGGTCCTAAAAGTACTTCATAAGAAACACTTTAGGTATCCGACTTTCTTACTCTATCAAGAGACGCAAAACCTAACAGTACGTCAATTGTACGTGCTCAAGGCCTGTCTGGACCAACACAAATTGATATGTAGCTTATCCCATAACGATCAACTATCTATAACACAGAAAAGAGTTTATCACATTCAACCACAAAGAGTAAACTCTACATTCGCCCAACGTTTTAGAACATTTAAATTTCCGCATATTTATTCTATAGTTAATAAACATTGTTCATTAAAAAATTGTAAATTAAATGTAGCGAAAACAAATCTGCAAAAATGGCTTACTTCATTAAATTATGAAGAAACTGAAGACTTGCTAAATATAATTATGTGAAATAAAGTATATATTATGATAAGTATGTATATTTTATTCTATTACATTTATATATGCATTATATTAAACTTATCTAGTACAAGTTAAATTTTAGGTATTGTTTAAAGTAAAATAATTTACCCTTTTAGTTTTATGTACCAACTCCATTTTAGTTATAGGAAACTTTAAATTTCTAACATACTAATGTTGATTTAAGTTGATTTTAATTTTGGCTTTATTTTCAATTTAGTTTATATTTTAATTGTAAAGCAATTTGGTAACGGTCGTGTAGACTGCCGCGATACAGGCTGGTCCTAGTGCGGAGTCTCTAGGTAATTTAAGTTTTATATGTAACTATTTTCTGGTAAATAAACAATTTTTATTTTATTTTATTTATTTTACTATAAGAATTTAATATCAAATATTTTAAAACTGGACTGAATTCGAGCTTGATGGCAAGTTGGCACTTAATTTCCATTCAGAAAATTTACATAAAGAAGCCGTCCCTCAAAAATACAATAGAAAACAAAATCTCTGCTCAAATACTTTCATTACGTAGAACAATCAGACTGTGCTCAATTTTAATTTTATAAAATGGCTGTGTAAACGAAAAAAAGTTAATTACAATTTATTAATTTTTATCCAACAATGGGCAACTTAAAATTAAAAATCTCAATAATGTTACAAAATATATTCAAATATGTATTATATTTAATACTAGCTGGTGCCCGCGAACTTCGTTTCGCCAAGAGAAGTTTTTGAGCCGACAGAAGCGGCACATCATGCTAAACAAATTTTTCAATACAGACATTTTCGTATCTCTTAAGGGCGCCACACACAGGGCGCGTATGTTTGACGTGCACGTCATCACGCGCGTAGAGATGACGTTGTATCGTATGGTATTGTATGAGAGGCCTGCCTATGTATGCGTGCACGTAATCACGCGAGTAGCACGGTGTGCGGTGCCTCATACAATCCCAGACGATACAACGTCATCTCTATGCGCGTGAAAACGTGCACGTCACGCATACGGGCCCGGTGTGTGGCGCCCTTTAATATTTTGCCGAGTTCATGGTGTTCCGTCACGTAGGTAGAAAGAGAGTAACTCCAGTGCTGATAAAGGTTCTCACTAATCATAAAATATGATCAGAACGTTTATCTTCCACCATAGGTACCAAACATTTAAAAACATCGCTTAATTTTTGAGTGATTCATGCACATTTTTTACACATAATTGTAAGTTTTCATATTCGATGTTTGTCTCATGGTTATTATTTTATGCGTGATTTGTACAATTAGGGCATGCAAAGATAATGGTGATGACGATGATGACGGAATAACCTGTAGAAACCCCAGACTACCGCCGATGTGAGTTTGTTACTTGACTTTGAAGGGGGAAAGCCCACTTCGATCCCTCCTGTTTCAAAGTCTGAGCGCCTGAGTTAGGTACATCTTGATGATATAGGTAGTTGGCTACAGTACCAACACCGGTGTTCTTTTATTATTTTTATGTGAAGGAGCAAATCCGAGTTGACCCATGTCGAAGGATGCTTGTTTCTTTCTATTTCTTCTACTTACTTATTTCACTTCTGTTTTTGTTTTCTTATTAAATAGTTGTGTAGGTAATTATTACCTATTATAGGTATGTATACTTTTTATTTATTTAGGTACCTACCTACCAAAAGTGATAGGCCTGCAGGAGCGGCCCATCGAGATGTACATATTTTTTTTGTAGCTGTTTCTAAGACACGCTATCGAAATGTTCTTTTGAAAACTATTGCAGGGGTACTTGACACCGAC
This sequence comes from Phthorimaea operculella, assembly GCA_024500475.1. Taxonomy (NCBI): domain Eukaryota; kingdom Metazoa; phylum Arthropoda; class Insecta; order Lepidoptera; family Gelechiidae; genus Phthorimaea; species Phthorimaea operculella. Next base: position 2,755,817 of record JANFCV010000061.1, read on the forward strand.
TTGTAACAGTTTTAATACATGTACATACAGATTTCTGTACTATCGCCAGCAAATCCACCTACCCATTTAAGACACAAACTAACTGTATGCCCCGCCCTCATAACTTCGTCATTTTCAATCGATCGACATCTTTGATGTGAAGATAGATCGTGTTGCTTGACACAAATTTAGAATGTTAGGAAAAAAATGTTTTTATTTTTTGGCGTAGGTACATGTGAAAGGAGGATAAAAAAACCATCTGCTCTATTAAGTAGGGTATCGTTAAATAGATCTTTAAAAATTAAGGCGCGGGTTTTTTTAAAAAAATCGCAAAAGTGATTCTGCCTCGAAGTATTTGCTTTTATGGGGAGTTTTCTCTTCCTAGAACTAAATATTTGAAAAAAAAAATAGTTCTTAGTCTGAAGTTACCATAAAAACTATATCGGATACTGTATCCACGCAAGTTTTAAGAAAAATAAAAGTTTTTTAATTTGTGGTTCGTAAGCATACTTACTACTGCAAACAAACCAGCAACGTAATTAGGTTACTTCGTAACGCTCATATTTAACATTGACAGCCGATGTGGCGCAGTGGCTAGTATGCCTGCCTGCCACGCAAAGGTTCTGGGTTCAATTACCGGTGGGGTCGCTCACAAAGTTGATATTTATCACTTTGTGAATTTGTTCCCAGTCTAGTTAGGACATTGCAGGCTGAACCACCTGATTGTCTGCAAGTAAGATGGTTCCGTGCTTCGGATGGGCACGTTAAGCCGTGTCGGTCCCGGTTGCTGTCTATGATAGCGGTCGTTACACAACCATGTCAGAGGCCTGCTACTTGCAGTGGGCGGTTGAAAAACTCTGACACCAGGGTTTATCGGGTCATTGAACGACTCGATGTCCCACACGAAAAGAAGAGACCATTGACTACAAACCCTATTTGTGGGCGTGTCTGACACGCTCTTGGCTGGTTTTTTATTTTGCTTTACTATTAAGTATGTTGGTATGTGTTCGAATCTCGACTCCAATATGGGAGTAAAAAAAAACTGCAAATATTGTAAGGGGTGAACCAGTTCAAGAAACTTTTAGTAGATATCATAAGGGCGCAAAACAATACTTCTACGGCGAGGGCGCTTTTTTGAATTCAGAGCGAAGTAAGGGATTCTAGAGTAGAATCCCCGAAGCCAAAATATATTTTGCGCCCGAGTAATTCACTCTACTTTTTATCACCCTCTATGAGAAAATAAAAGGGGCCTCATATTTTATTGCAATGTCTGTCTGCTATTTGAACTAATTTTTCAAAAAGTTAAATAAAATTCTAACATAACGTGTAATTTTTGGTGAAAATTACGGACTGTAATTCGCGCGTATCTTTTTTTTAGTTCTATTGGGGAGGCGCGGGCGCGACTATGGGCCGTCGTCCCATACAGCCTTTATTCGAACAATATTTGCGTTCTATTTTTTGGCGCTGACTGAACATCAAGATGTTCTAAATTCAAAGTAGTTTTATTCGCATTTGTTGAGTTCTTTATTTAAAAAGTGCAAATAAAAGAACTTTGCGGCGCGTTCTTTTCGAATAGATAGGATGAAAACAACTTTCCCCAAGAAACATAGGTAGTTCAAAATACGGGGTGTTAGGGACGGTGTAACGAAAACTTTGCAGGCGTGCTCAGACCATCAAACTGAACAACTTTCACTATGGAGCCAATGGTGGAAAAAGAAAAAAAAATTTCTGACCTGCCATACAAAATTTACGATCAGCTGACTGACTTTGTATGGGAGGTTGAAAAACTTTTTTCGTTTCCCACCATTGGCTCCATAGTAAAAGTTGTTCAGTTTGATGGTCTGATCATGCCAGCAAAGTTTTCGTCACACCGTCCCTAACACCCTGTATAAGGAGTAAAAAAAATTACTGCAAATATTTTAAGGAGTGAATCAGTCCATGAAACTGAACAACTTTCCCCAGGGAACATAGGTCGAAATATGAAAAAAGAATTTGGACCTCCTATACAAAATGTTCTGGCCGGCCGGTTCAGTTTGAATGAGAGGGCCAAATTTTTATTCGTATTTCGACCTATATTTCTTAGGAAAAGTTGTTCAGTTTCATGGACTGGTTTAGTCGTAAAATACGTGCAGTAATTTTTTTACCTACTGTAGGAAAAAATAATTGGACCTCCCATACAAAATGCTCCAGCCGTCTCGATAGCCGACCAAATTAAATTTGTAGGGAAGGGAAAGAATTTTTTTTTCATTATTCGACCTATGTTCCTTGGGGAAAGTTGTTCAGTTTCATGGACTGGTTCACCCCTTGGAATAGTTCGAATAGTTTTTTTTACATCTTATAGTGACTTATTCCTCTACCGCACGCAACGCACGCAATATCGATTTACGTGCAAACTTATTTCAAGTATAGTGGCAACCCCCCCTTTTAGGGGTCGAATTTTTTTAGCCTATAACCTGGTCGGTAATTTTCCCGACATTTTGGTATAATTTGCATCAAAATCGGTTTAGTCGTTTTTGCGTGATGCTTTCACATACAAACAGATAAACAAATAAACAAATAAACAGATAAACAGATAAACATCTAAACAGAAAAAAAATCTAAAAATTGCTGAAACGTGTTCTGTTATCAATTTTAAGTATCACCAAACAGTTTTTTTTCGAAAATCTTCTATGTACAGACTTTCGACCCTCTACAACTTTATTATATGTATAGATCAGTATCTTAAGAATTTACTTTACAGAACTTGGTTAAAAATATACGTCTAGATAAACTAGCAACTAACTAATTCAGAGACCGGAAATAGGGTAGTGAAGCATCTTTACGCAAAAACGTGTAGCTGAAAGTGATTATAAAACCAAAAAATAAAACTCCAACAAAATCATAAACGACAAATGAAGAAAAATTATGTCAAAGAAATAAAAAGCAGCAGGTAGTGCAGCACTGAGCCATTGAGCCGACAACCCGATATCGAGCTGCCACAGCCGTCATTCAATTCAATGAAAGTGTGCTGCAAAGAGATTGCTAGCTCGCAATATGCTTACTGCAAATAACTCTCAATACCAACAACTTTATTTCTTTCGTTTATATCTTTTACTGCAAGAACTAAGTTGTACATTTGTAAGTATTTATTATTTTTGGCGCTTTTCAGAGAACCACTTTCAAATGCTTGAGAATACTATGAAAGCGCCACTAAAGTTTTTCGTCATTAGCAAGCACATCTAAGCTATAATAAAGAAGAAACTCAAACAATCAAAAGACTTTACAACCAAAGGTGTAAGTTTCATCTCCAGCAGTTATGAACCCAATATTTTAACAAAGTTTGTAAAATATTCAGCGTCAAAACGTAAGTTGATCCGACAAAATTTAAATAAGTTTGTCGTCACTGCGAAGCTGGTTTGAAGACTTATGCTGGTTCTTAACTTGGCATGAATTTTCATGAACTCAGGTAGGTAGGCAAATCAGTTTTTCAAGAAGTTATCTACGAGCACTTTCGAGGGTGCAAAATTATTCATATAATAAAATTCTTCGGTGATGGAATGTTAAAACAGTGCAAATGAACAATATTTTGTAGATGTATTATAATTTCCATATTGAAAATTAAATTGATTTGTGTTGATCAATTTAGTATTCAGTAGATACTATTCTTATAGCAAGATAAGTAAGTTTATGATCTTTTTTGTGTTTATATTAATAACAAACAATTTACTCGATGGAGTAGATAATATAATGTTAATTTTTACCGTAGTGAAGCGTTGGGTTTGAACTGAAAACGTAGATGGGACAACAGATTCTGATTATTTATGTACTTACGACTGTTTTTATTGGATAAATATGTAGGCACCATATTCCGTGGACAGTTATTCTATAGTATATGAGCAGAGGAGTTATGACAGCAATTCCACGATGTCGTTACAGTACATCTCATATTATGTTCTTGATAAGATCGAATGAAGCGACACGCTATTAGGGGCCCTACATTTTACGTTTATTTTTGTAGCTAGAAACACATTTTGGCCGCGCCACCACTCATAGTACGTTTTAATGGAATAAATATAAAATGAGAACAAAACTAATTCTAACACGAAAAGTGGATGTAGGTGTATTTTAAAGCTTGTGCATTAATAAGTAGCTCAAGACACCTTAAGTAAAAGTTCGCGACGAATTGAAAACCTCCTCCTCTTTTGTTTTTTTCGTTAATAAAATGTGAAGTTCAATGACCTTCGCTCTTCTTCGTCTTATGTTTCATCCAAATTTGCCCGTTTATTGCTTTTAAAAAGCAAGTAGTCCCTCAGCCAATTCCATTCACAACAAGTAAACAAACTTTACACAACAAACCCCTCCATTCACAACAAGTAAACAAACTTTACACAACAAACACGTGTCTATTTCGTGTCGGATTAATCACATCAATCCGAACTTAGTCCTCAATACTCGAAACTCCCTTATTACCTCAATAAAATTAAATTGTGAGAACAAACGCACGTGCATTTCAGACAAAAATAAACAACGTTGTTTTAAATTGGAACAACACACATTTTGTAAGTTGATTTTGTTATTTACTGGATTCGGTAATGGGATTTGTGTGTTATCTGAAATCTTTCGGCAACCGTGTCAGCGCGACGTCGCTGATTCGCATCGTTTTTGAAACAGCCGCCCTGAAAATGCCCTAAAAATTTAAATTTAACTTTGAACTAGGAAACAAAAGTTAAAATTTAATTAACAATGTTGACTTTCGCAAGATCGAAAAGGTTGATAATCGTTTCTAAATACAATCTCGATTAACTTCCTACTTTATAATCTTCTTCTTTGCAGTACATCGGCAATTTTATTTATGTTCACGTAACAAATAAGTCGGAAGTTAATCAACATTAAACGGGATCAAGTAATAAATGTGTTCGTTTTTATTGCGTAATCAATATCGTCCTGGTACACCCGACACAACATGTGGCGTTAACAAGAAATCGCTGCTGGCTGTGATTTATAAGCTCTGCTGCTGACAAATCTGACCAAGTGAGAAAACTAATGGCACGTATTATGTACGTACTATCCCCAGTAAATCCATTTACCCTATTAAGGAATCAACTGATACTGGTTTATTATATAAATGCTAAGAAATACCAGTATAAGTTGATCCCTGGGTAGATGGATTTGCTGGCGATACCTAAGTATAAGACAACCATTATAAAGTCTAACAATAAGAAGGTTATTCTTAATGTTGGACTTTATAAGGGTTGTCTTAGTAACATTTATGTAAAATTAATATACGATTCGTAAGTTGATGTACTTCCGACAAAATAGTGAATTCGCTCCATGAAACTGAAATATTTCAATCGCGATGTATAGGTACTTTTTTACAAGGAAGTATTTTATTTCTGAAGAAAAATGTTAATAAATCATTGAAAACGAGCTGGGGTCACTAGTTGTAATAATAATAAACGAAATCGATTTATTTAATACCCGCAATACATCTTACAAACCATAAAAATGTTACACCTTTACACTCTTGGCTCGTAATGTTTGATATAAACGAAATAGAGTGGAATGAATAAACCGTGACATAAAGTACGACCGTGAACCATTGCTCCGTGCGTGCTGCTTATTTTGATGCCTGGATAGATATTTTTATATTTTTCGTAACATTTATAACATGGTTACAAGCAGAGTTCATATCTGAGAGAAGATTTCTGCGTACTGTGATCGCGTTCATTTCTGCTGGCTCAATGCTAGCTCGTCTAAAAGGAAATTCACTTTTGCAGAACTTTGTATTGTTATCTAAAGTTTAATAAACCTTACGTATAACACAAATGCTGATTGACAGCCGATATGGCGCAGTGGTTGGTACGAGTGCCTACAACGCAGAAGGTTCCGGGTTCAATTCCCGGTGGGGTCACTCTCAAAGTTAATACTTATCACTTTGCGAATTTGTTCCCTGTCAGGGTAGGACATTGCAGGCCGAACCACCTGATTGTCCGAAAAGCAAGATTGTTCCGTGCTTCGGATGGTCCCGGAGCCGGCGATCCTTACACAACCATGTCAGAGGCCTGCTACTTGCAGTAGGCGGTTTAAAAACCCTGACACCAAGGTTGATCGGGTCATTAGACGACTTGGTGTCCCACTCAAACAAGAGTAGATATACAAACACTTCGTGTCTGGTCGACCCGAACTGGAGCACCTCGCATTGCTGTCACCGCTTCATTCGCGAGAGCGTTCATTTCCGTTGACTCATTGTTAGCTTGACTCACAGGAAATTTATTTCTGTGCATCACTTTGTATTGGTATCCAACATTTCATAAGATCTTTATATAAAGTCCGCGTGTTGTGAATCAAGACAATGCATATATTGAGTTTTCTTAATTCCTATGTCTGCTTTTTGTCTGTCTATTCCCAATCTAGACACACGGCAGTGTGTCCGCCAAGTTCGAGCAAAAAAAGCGACACACCGGCCGTGGGTTATATTACACGAACCATTTCGGGCCAAGTTCGACCCACCTATAACTCAAAATCTATTTTATCTACGCATATGAAATTTCTAGTATCTGTCGAGATCTACTTACTTATCTAAAATACAAAATTTCATTAATGTACCTATTGTAGGTCTTGAGATATTGACGTCAGAAAATCGCTATTTTTACTATACACTCACTGACTGACTGACTCACCTCACTCATCAAAAACCTAGACCACTTCCAATGGTCGTATTGACTTGAAATTTGGCATGGAGGTAGGTCTTTAGGTCAAGGTAAAGGAAAAATCTGAAAATGGCCAAGTGTGAGTCGGCTTTAAAAATAATGAAGGTGTAAATTCATACCCCTAAGGAACTAAAACAAAAAATTTCCAATGGTCGTATTGACTTGAAATTTGGCATGGAGGTAGGTCTTTAGGTCAAGGTAAAGGAAAAAATCTGAAAATGGCCAAGTGTGAGTCGGGTTTAAAAATAATGAAGGTGTAAATTCATACCCCTAAGGAACAAAAACAAAAAAATTATCTTTATCTTCCAATCGTCGTACCGACCTAAAATTCGTTACGAAGGTTTGTATTTAGTCAAAGTAAAGTACCTTTAAATGAGATATTTCCGTACCTAACTTAATCATAAGAAATAAACAAAATAAACCTGATTTTTCGCAGTTTGGAAATAAGAATCTACTTTCCAAACTGCGGAAAATCAAGTGTGCATTCCTGTAACTATTTTTAACTGAGGTCTGTGTATGGAACTTGGTACTTATTTAGATCTCACTTCTTTTATAGGCGAAGCATTCCAATATTATCGAACTTGGCAGCCTTTCACATTTATGTTTTGGGTGGGAGTTAAGTTTCGTTCATTGGGCCTACACTCAACAGTGATTATAACTGTTTGTTTATTTGGTTTCCAGTGATACTATGTAATACTATGTAATGTAAGTATACTATGAAATGAAAAATATTCCATATTTTACTCTTTTTTGCCCATCTTTCATATGTTTTCCGTAGTTAGCTTTATTTTTAACACCGAGTTACGCAAATAATACGTACCTATTATCGCCAGTATCCATCTACCCATCTATGTAATCAACTCATATTGTTCTTGTAGTTGATATTTGTATTCTTTTTTCTTTTTCGTTTGGGACACCGAGTCGTTCAACAACCCGATGAACCCTGGTGTCAGAGTTTTTCAACCGCCTACTGCAAGTAGCAGGCCTCTGACATGGTTGTGTAACGACCGGCATCATAGACAGCAACCGGGACCGATGGCTTAGCGTGCCCATCCGAAGCACGGAACCATCTTACTTGCGGACAATCAGGTGGTTCAGCCTGCAATGTCCTAACCAGACTGGGAACAAATTCACAAAGTGATAAATATCAACTTTGTGAGTGACCCCACCGGGAATTGAACCCGTAACCTTTGCGTGGCAGGCAGGCATACTAAACACTGCGCCACATCGGCTGTCATAGCTGTATATTTGTATGAAAAACCAGTACAAGTTGGTCCCTAAAATGGGCAGATGGTTTTGCAAACAAACCTACGAGGTACCTTCAAAGCATAAGTAGGTTAGTACGAGGGGTTTATCGTGGCTGTTGTTTGTCCCAACGGATCCGCTCGGCTTAAATGTTGATTGAATTTTATTGCGTGCGGATCCCGTATCCGTATTGCATTTCCGCTGAGGGCTTTAAAAGAAAAATAAAACCCTCACATAAAAATAGAAAAATCGAGATCTTCTATCATGAACATGTTGGTATAGCGGTGTCATTTCGGTAAGTACTTCAAACCGTGCAGATCCTATCCTGTTAATTTTGTAAATTAAAAACCTTGTCTTAAATTGAAAACTTCATAACTAAAATGTACACAGATTATGGATTCAGGCAAGTGTAAGAGATTTACATTTGTTATTTAAGAATATGTATTTCTACCCATCTAGGTTAGTGTAGGAGAGCGTGCAAGCGAGCGTTTAACTAATCTGATGATTTTAAACATTAAATTAAACAACTTTTAATCATGCGATACATAATAATTAATACTTATTAGGTTTTTTATAGGACGGACGTATTTTCATCTTTGGGGCTTCATACTAAAAGTTATTTATAAACTTACATGCCTAGAATAACCACTTTGGATAAATTAGTTCATCCATTACAAAACTTCAATTGCTTTCACATCACACGAAGATAAACAAACAAACATTAAGTATTAAGTGTTAAAGTTCTCAAGTGGTTTCCTTCCAATATAATGTTTATAGTAATAGTACTTGTTGTTTATTTAGAATTGTTGTTACATTACTTTATGACCACACATTTCGCACTTTGGAAACACAACAAATCGTTTTCTTATTCTTTTGTGTTTTGTATTAAGTTTGTGACGACCTAGTTTTTGTATGTGCTATTATTTGATGTGAGTATTTCCAACATCATCTTTCTGCTTTTATCTCAAATCACATGGGACCAGCGCAACATGTTTTGTAAAAACTCAAAATTATGTAGCAAATGGATTTGGCAGTGTTTTATGACCAGCCGCCTGCTTGACATCAACCCTCTTTGGGAATGCTACCTATTACAAGTGGTATCACTGCTACCATGCGGTTGACCATAGACGAGAGATTTTCAGCCAAGGTCAAACTCTATAACTTTTAAAGCACTCGCGATCTAGACACACGGCAGTGTGTCCGCCAAGTTCGAGCAAAAAAAGCGACACACCGGCCGTGGGTTATATTACACGAACCATTTCGGGCCAAGTTCGACCCACCTATAACTCAAAATCTATTTTATCTACGCATATGAAATTTCTAGTATCTGTCGAGATCTACTTACTTATCTAAAATACAAAATTTCATTAATGTACCTATTGTAGGTCTTGAGATATTGACGTCAGAAAATCGCTATTTTTACTATACACTCACTGACTGACTCACTCATCAAAAACCTAGACCACTTCCAATGGTCGTATTGACTTGAAATTTGGCATGGAGGTAGGTCTTTAGGTCAAGGTAAAGGAAAAAATCTGAAAATGGCCAAGTGTGAGTCGGTTTTAAAAATAATGAAGGTGTAAATTCATACCCCTAAGGAACTAAAACAAAGAAATTATCTATATCTTCCAATCGTCGTACCGACCTAAAATTCATTACGAAGGTTTGTATTTAGTCAAAGTAAAGTATAAATGAGATATTTCCTTACCTAACTTAATCATAAGAAAAAAAGAAAATAAACCTTACAAAAACAATGAAATCCCAAAACATAAAATGTGAAAGGCTGCCAAGTTCGATAATATTGGAATGCTTCGCCTATAAAAGAAGTGAGATCTAAATAAGTACCAAGTTCCATACACAGACCTCAGTTAAAAATAGTTACAGGAATGCACACTTGATTTTTCGCAGTTTGGAAATAAGAATCTACTTTCCAAACTGCGGAAAATCAAGTGTGCATTCCTGTAACTATTTTTAACTGAGGTCTGTGTATGGAACTTGGTACTTATTTAGATCTCACTTCTTTTATAGGCGAAGCATTCCAATATTATCGAACTTGGCAGCCTTTCACATTTTATGTTTTGGGTGGGTTACTTTCACACATAATAATTACTTTAACGAGACTGTCAGTCTGCTCGCGACCACGACTGGTGCAACCCAGTCGAAACGTCGAGTGTCCAGGTAAATCGCTTATTTACCTAAAAAACTATCGCGATAAGACTCGTTAAAGTAATTATTATGTGTGAAGGTCAAACTCTACTTCGCCTTTTACGAAAAACCCTGAGTGGACTAGGGATGGCATTATTTCTAGCCGCTTCCATGCGGCACTGTGAGTTTTCCAACATTGTATGAGATCAAGTTAAGCTAAGTGGATAGTCAAATAAAATTATGACTATGAAAAAGCCTCGGAAGCTGAAACAAAGTTTTCTCTTTGAAGTGCACATACATTTGATTAAAACTACAGTTTCACCGCAGGGCCGTGTACGTAGCGCCTGTTACGTCATACGGTCAAAGAGCCCGTGAGCACAAATTGGGGAGACGGCGTGTGGGGCGGCTTTACAGATGGCCCACTCAGTCCTAGCAACCCTGGCAATGTAACAAGTGACAATCCGTCCGATCCGTCTATTAAACTCCTAATTTGTTCCGTGACCGTAGCATTTCGCTACGAACCTGCTATAGCCCGGTCAATATCGACATCAAACATTGCAAACGCGCATGTAACTACGATTTTGTTATATATTGTTAGGTCCCTTGAGAGTAGTTAACACCCAAGTTTGCAACACTGAAAACCCTGTGCTGCCGCTGTCAACGTCAAATCAAAATTTGTTCAAAAGTTTTTGCGCGTGTATCTCATGAACCGTGATAGCTAGAGAGTTGAAATTTTTACAGGTGATGTATGTCTATTGCTGCTATAACAACAAATACTAAAAACCAGAATACAATAAATATTAAGGGCGGCTCCCATACAGGAAACGTGATTTTTTTGCTCATTTTTGTGGATAATGTTTCGAAGGCTGTTTCTCGTGAACCGTGATAGTTGAATTGTTGAAATTTTCACAGATGATGTATGTCTATTACCACTATTACAACAAATACCAAAAACTAGTCAAGTGCGAGTCGGGCAACAGATATGATATTTCTGTCATTTTTATAAATGATGGTACGGAATCCTTTGTGCGCGAGTACGACTCGCACTTGGCCAGTTCTTTTGTATTTGTTGTTATAGCGGCAATAAACATACATCATCTGTGAAAATTTAAAAGATCTAACTGTCACGGTTCATGAGAAACAGCCTCCGAAACATTATTTACAAAAACCAACAAAAAAACACGTTTCTTGTATGGGAGCCCCGCTTACTATTTATTGTATTCTGGTTTTTAGTATTTTTTGTAATAGCGGCAACAGAAATACATCACCTGTGAAAATTTCAACTCTCTTGCTATCATAGTTCATGAGATACACGCGAAAAAACTACTGAACGGATTTTGATATGCATCATCTGCGAAAATTTCAACGATCTATCACGATTCATGAGATACAGCCTGGTGACAGACGGATGGACGAACAGACAGCGAAGTCTTAGTAATGGGGTCCCGTTTTTACCCTATTGGGTACGGAACCCTAAAAACTAGCTAAGTGCAAGTCGGACAACATAATATGATTTTTTGAAAAAAAAGGAATGTAACAAGAGCTGTTACATCGGAAATTCTGTAATTTCACAGCTTTCTTAGCACTGCGGAAGAATTGCCCATCTTTGACTTGCTGTATCTTTGCAACTAAAACACATAGTGTGCTCAGGTTTCTCTGAAATTGTAGCAAATTTAGTTATCTTTAATAAAGTTCTATGAAACGTACTTGAAAAAATCTTCGTTATGGTAGATTTTTATAAAAAACAGAAATATGGGCCAAATTTTCGCAGTTTATTGAGCACCGTGGAGGCAGCACAAGGTTTTCAATGTTGCAAACTTGGGTATTAACTACTCTCAAGGGACCTTACAACATATGAAAAAATCGTAGTTACATGCGCGTTTGCAATGTTTATTTATTTTTATGTCGATATTGACGGGGCTACTACGAAAACAGCGTGCCGAGACTACACATTTTCATCGTTTGTTTTCCACAGCTTTTTTCATTCAATTTTCTGATACGGTTCGTTGCTCATGAAAAACTCATTGTTAAAATATTTTCCACGAAAATTTGCGTAAGCAGCACAATAAAGCACATTGTGTTCAGCTAACAGACTCTTTTCCATTAATTTAAAATTTTACGATTGAGTTTTCAGAAACAGTAAGTAAACTGAATGAAAGCTTGCAATCATTTAAAAGCGAGTAAAAACAAATTTGAAGGATTAGATAATATTGGAGCGAGGACTAGAGTGATATTATGATGATCTCTCCATCCGATTTTGGCCATGGCGGCCACTTCTATTCGTAATCAAGTCAGCGCTGATGCGGCCGTAGGTGGCTATTGTAGCGAAGTGATATATCGAGGTCACGTAGCGGGCAGATTGCAGCCTCCTCCCCACCCCCCCCCCCACCGCACCGCAGAGCGCTATTCAATCCTGAAATCAGATTCGCTTAGTACACTCTCATATTAGTGTGGATTGTGTTCACAAAGTTGGGGTGCAAACTATTATTTTTAGATAAACACAGCAGTTAACTAAGCCAATAATAATAGTTAAACTAAAAGCTAAACAGCCATAATTTACAGAATGAAAATGTTTGCAATAATAACAATCCAAGACCGTGAAGAGCATAAACAGAGTATCGTACGCAGTAATCTTAAAATATCTAGACTAGACTAATGCTGTCATTAACAAACCATTTTAAAAATATCAAAGTACCTATGTTTATTTTAGTTGCTAGAATTGTCTGTAAAACTATCTCGTGGAGTCCAGCAACGCGTTAGTGGCCAAAATACACAATGTTTAATTCGCAGGATCAAATTAAGGGACGGTTTCCCAGTTGGTAGTGGTGTCAGCAGTATTAATGCCAAAATCTTCACGGGAAGTGTTTTGAAATTTTGTGTTCAATTCTAAACAAGTACATTAACCTATAATTAATTTTCAATTTAAAACGAGGTGAATTTGAAACCAATTTGTAACCGATATTTTCCATTAGCAAGCGGTTTTTGGTAGCAGATATACATTACCCGGCAACACGCCGCCGGTAATCGGATCTCAGATCTCACGCCTCCTGCTGATGCATCGCGTGAGCACAGAGCAAAGATGGCGTCCGCGCCGCTACTGGAGACGCGTTTGTAAACAAATTCACACGAAAGCAACTTACCTTCTACAGTCTGTCTAAGAAAAAGCTTTGACAATAAATAAAATAGAACTCGAAAAAGAGGCATACAAAATTGTTGCCATTTGTAGTTAATGTTGCCATTTAATTCTGCAATTTCATATAAAATGACGCCTCATTTTTGGCAGGAGTCAAGACTTTTTGCACAGACTGTATCAATGCCTTTACCGTCACCACTGATTAAATGACTGTTCTTCAGAGTTGCCGCAGCTGCAGCTGACATCCTAAAAGGCACTTTCATTGAAGTAAACATAGGTTCGTTATGCATTTTTTTAGATAAAATTTACACCCACTAGAACCACCAATGGAGTGAGCTACTTATTGGATTGACAACGGTATTAACCTTTTGTATTATCCTAAAAAAATGGCTCAAATGGAAATGGGCTGGACACCTGGCTAGGTACGAAGATGGAAGATGGACGAAAAAAGTAACAGAGTGGACAGGGCCGGTGCAAGGCAAACGCCGCCCGGGCCGCCCACTCAAACGCTGGCTGGGCTGATGACATCCGCGCCACTGCCGGCGCACACTGGACACGACTCGCGACAGACAGGAAGAAGTGGAAACAACTGGAGGAGGCCTTTACCCGGATGGGGGTTCCCAAGGACAACAGCAATGAAGCTAGCTAAAGAGCATGATAAATTAATAATAAATTGACAATGATAAAAATTAATATTTCAAATTTTAATTTATTTAAAAGTTTTATTCCTTAATATCTTCTGGTATTGATTGATACTATGTTTAAGTGATTAATTATGAATAAGAATGAAATAATTTAAGTACTTATCTTGTTATGTTTTTGTAATATTTTGTAATTGACAACATTTAATAATTTAATAATAACAATAATATTTTGTAACTGACTATTACTGTAAACAATGAAATTTTGAAATTAAATATGTAAGGTTTATGCATGTGGGAACAAAATAAAAGGCTTTTTATTTTTATTTTATTTTATTTTTATTATTATCCTAAAAGCGTTTCTTGTAGCGGTGCACGCGACATCATTGCTCTGTGTGCCGCGCGAACATTTATTTAACCTGCGTGAAGATGGACGAGCTCACTCACCGCCGCGAACGAGGAGCAGAATCACAACGAGCTTCACACAAGATTACTATCGATTTGTTAAATAGTTCAAAAGTATTTGTGCAAAGGCTTAAAATAAATCGAACACAAATGTGGGTTTGCAAAGAAAATATAAGGGAACTGAAAAAATACAGATGACAAAATGCAAACGTAGCTTTCTCTGGAATTTTGTGCTTATTCTAGTAAATTTAACACGGGTACGTTTTTAACAATAACTGTCCGATACCCTCGTCGACCGAAAGGGTCTATTAATCCGGAACATCTTCGCCAAACATCACCCATTTGCAAAGTTTATGAGTAACCTTTTGTGGAGGGTTTGAAGCGTAAATGATTTTTGACTTATTCATACTGTCTGGGTGAACCGACTTATGTAGAGTAGATAAAACTGACTTACAGATATCACAAGCAACTTTACGAGTGGAAAATGTTGGTAAAATATTATTTTTTATAGTGGCAGTAGTGACGCTCGTTGCAGCCGCAGTTTCGATTTATTTTCGCCACACTCCGCACGCATGCACAAGCCCCGACGATCCTCACCTGCCAGGACACATAACTTACAAAATGAATCTTTCAAAAGCTCTTCTAAAGTAAGAACAATGATTTTGCAGATCATAATCGTATTCTGGGTTGACCTGAATATAAAATGGAAAATTATCGCCTTCGCAGGAAGTTTGACTCGGAAAAGAAGGAGGTGTTTGTTTAGACATGAATCGCGCCTCGCGTGAGCCGCGAGCGCCGGAACTTTGAAACTGGTGACTCGACTCGAAAGTTTCACAAAGGAGATAATGCAGAACCTAACGAGTTTGAACATACATAAACTTTTCCCTCTTCTCACATGTCGGATATTGGGAACCAATAAGGAGCGAAAAATGCTGCCGTAATAAATCGAGTGAAAAAATAATGAGAAAACTTTACCTCGATCTGATCAACTGTTGTTGAGTAAGTTGGAATACTGATTATGAATCCATAGAAAAACTAAGCTCATCAGGGACTCCAACTTGTATCAGTTCAGTGAACACGAGCAGCTGATACCGGAATTACAGGTACTAAGGAGGCACATTATCGGAAGTACGCAAGTCGTAAGAAAGCCGGCGAATGCGGAGCTGGGTCGCTTATGGAAGTAAAAACTTTCCAAGCGCCATAAAGGCAAATGTAGGTAGACTTGTCAGAGCCATACGGGCCCCATAGCCAGAATGTGGATGTGGATGGTAGCCAGAAGTACGTTTACCTAACCTCGCGGATCACGCGTCTCATGATCGACAATTAAAAGTCGCCACACGCCGATCCCGTATGCGTGACGTGCACGCCATCACGCGCGTAGATTATGACGTTGTATCGTATGGGATTGTATGCAAGGCTGCACACTGCCTGCGTATGAGCGTGCAAAATGACGCGCGTAGCGCGGAATGCGGTGTCTCATACAATCCCATACGACATAACGTGATCTCTATGCGCGTGATGACGTGCACGTCACGTATACGTGATGACGTGCACGTCATTTATCTGCATACTTACTGCCGACCGTCCCTATAGAGCTTTGGAGCCACCTCTCAAGAAACTACAAACGTAAAATCTTTTATTGCGGTTTGATTGCGCTTTGTGTTCAGTTAGCCTCGAACACTTTGCTGATTTACATTTAACCATGCAAGTAAGATGATTTTCTTGAAAGGGTTTTAATTACTTTAGCGAGGCCATTTTAAAACCAGTCATTTACATTTCAGATCATATCCCACTTGTAGTCACAGATGTCAACTGTAGAACCAACACCACGTAAATTAAATAACACACTCATATTTAGTTTAGAACATAAACTACATAGCTATAGAGTTGTGAGAGGATTGTCGACCGCAACATTATCGAAGACGTAAGTCAAGTCATGTGTCGGCTGCGGACAGACCAGTGACGTCATCATGCCCGCCGTAACAATACTGATTTCTCTTTTCTATAGTGTCTGCTGCAAAGTCAGATCGACGCACGACACGCCTGCAATTCGACACCACTAATACTCGTAATCGCTCTCACACTAAGGCGAGGAACACACGCAACGTCGGTTTGTGCGTCGTTCATTCGATTATCCACCTTATTTTTATACGAATACGGTTTATGTCAAACGATTTGACAGACAGATTTGTTGAAGAATGCTCATGTCCAGCAGTGGACTGTTGTAGCTAGTAAGAAGCAAATTTCGTATCTGGGTAAATTCTCGCTATAACACAGATAAAATATTCAACTTCTGCTAATATCATTGCAACCCAAGCAGAAAAGTAAGTTACGAAATAGAATATTTAACGGCCAGTAAGAGCTCTCTATTGCGGCGACTTTACGAGCGAGCACACCTGTTGTTTGCATAATTGTATACACTATGTAGTTTTTACGCGACTTACTTGTTAATTAGTTGGTAGAAGGTGTAGCCCTCTACGTTTCGGCTGATTACGACAGCCTTCTTCACGGAGGACGACAATCACACACGCGCGACTGCCAGTTGCGATTGTCGACTGGCTCGCGCTGCGGCTCGCTGCGCGCGCGCTGAGATGGTAGGGGGCGCTGCAGTAGCCGCAGTTGGTGACTCTTGTTGTGGTGGATGCGGTTGAGTTGCAGTTGTAGAGTCATCGAAAAGTCCCGAACAAACTACGCTAACTATATTGTCACTTTTTATGTTGTCCACTGACACCGGCAATAACGTTTTTAGCACTGGCTTCCACGACGGCGATATCGACCAACCACTATCTCTATTAAAATTCGGACGACGGCTTATTTCAATGGCTTCCCGAACTTTGCGGGGCACATAGAACTTTTCCCTAGCCAGAATAGCTGTCTTGTCGAACCGAATATAGTGGTTAGTGTCCGTATCAAGCGAGTGTTCAGCTACCGCCGACGTCACCGTGTTACAGTTCTTCACGCTACGTATGTGCTCGGTGATTCTTGTAGAGACGTGCCGTTGTGTTTCCCCGATATAGCTCTTACCACACTCACAAGGTATAGAGTAAACACCTGGTCCGGATAGGGGCTCCTTATCTTTCGGTGATCTTAGCCAGTGTTTTACTTGAGTGTGGGGTCGGAAAATAGTCTTGATGTTGTATTTCCGTCGCAGTAAAAAGGCGATTTTATCTGTCACACCTTTTACGTATGGAAGATACGTTGGACGTCGTTCTACAGTGTGCGGCCTCTTTTTACTCGATGAGTTTGCGATACGCCAACTCTGGCTCCACTTGTACCCGTTGGATTCCAGCACCTCTCTAACGTGGTCTAACAATCGCAACTGGCAGTCGCGCGTGTGTGGTTGTCGTCCTCCGTGAAGAAGGCTGTCGTAATCAGCCGAAACGTAGAGGGCTACACCTTCTACCAACTAATTAACAAGTAAGTCGCGTAAAAACTACATAATGAGTGATACTTGTTCGTTTAATAATAAAATTGTATACACGTTTACCACCGGAGCCCGGAGACCGTGAGGCGAGCGAGGCGAGCGTGCGGTCCCGGCTCGCCCCGTACAGAACGCGGCCTAGTCTTTAGGCGACTGCCACACTTGACGTCAGTTGCTGCGTAGTTTTAGCGTAACGCATGGGTGCAAGGAAATTTCGAATTTTATGACGTTGATGCCGGCAGCATCGCAAAAACTTCAGCTTAATGACACACGTTTGCTTCGAGCAGCACGCACGGCTGATGGCAGCCGTGTTTCTGGAAGCACGCATCTGTCTTGGTTACACTTATCGTTATCATAGTAAATACTTGGTAAATGCAATGGTAAAATGCACAAATCAGGGAAACGGTGCGCATGTGTCAGGTATGCGATTCGCCTTATCACCACGACACAAGGGACGCGCTCGGGGAATACACGGTATCCTTCTACGTGCCTTGAAATCGAATTCACATACACTTTCACTCTTTTTAAATATTTAGTAGTTTCTATACCTTGAATCACAAGTAAGGATATAGGTCTGTTTATACAAAAACTATGTGTCTCAAATACAGTTCTACGTCGCTAGTTCTACAGTACAAATTCCGGTAAGTACAGATAGACAAACCATTTATATAATCATCTACATTCTGTTCCACCCACTATCTACAGTAATTTAAAACCAGCGTAATATTTAATAACAAAATATCAAATAGGTTGCAGTTTGTAATGGACAACCACTACTACCTTTTGTTTCTGTAACTCTTTCATTTTCTTATCATTCTTTTCTACTCCGTAGCTCGGTCGATATTAAGCTTTTTGATTAATAATCAGCAACGGATCATATAAATCACAGTTAACAGCTATTTCTTGTTAGCACCACATGTCGGTCGGGTGTATCGGACAATATTGATAACACAATATAAACGTAACGCATTTATTATGTTGATTAACTTTTGACCGTTACTTATTTTTCCCCTTGAGCAATAATAAATGCAAGAGTACCTCATTCTGCAAGCAACGCGAATCTTCCATGCCATTCAAGACCTCATTATTTTTTAGAAGAAGGAAATCAAAGTCGGTAGCGATTGTACCTACTTCAAATTGATTTTCAAACAGTTGGCTCTCTTCAATAGTCGATATTAATGGCCATCATTAAATTTTTACGTCCGTTTCCTGTACCCCGCATTTTCAAAGCGGTTGTTTCAAAAACGTTGCGTCGAAGATTTACATTTGGAATTGTCAATTCAGCTACAGCTGGCTGGTTGGTGGAGGTCACGCTGACTCGCGCACTGAAAGAGTTCAGATAACACACAAAACCCATTACCAAGTCCGGAAAATAACAAAATGAACTCACAAAATGTGTGCCGCTTTTATTAAAAACAACATTGTTTATTTTCGTCCGAAATGCACGCTCGTTTGTTCTCACAATTTCGTTTTATTGAGGTAATAATGGAGTTGCGAGTATTGAGGCTGAAGTTCGGATTGCTGTGATTAATCCGACACGAAATAGACACGTGTCTGTATGTAAAGTGTCTTCGCTTGTGAAATGGAGTCAACTGAGAGATTTGTTTATTTGAAAGCAACGAACAGGAAAGTTTGGAAATGAAAGAAACTTTAGCTAAAATATTACACCGCGTTTTCTAAAACAAAATTGAATTTACATCAAAAACAAAGGCCAAGTTCATGGAACTTCGCACAACCTTGATATTTGATTGAGTTTTTTCCAGTAATAAGCAAACTGGTATCTGGGAGCAACTCTGCATAACTTGCAAATAAATACTACGTTACGAACGACTTTTTATTCTGCGTGTCGAAAGTTATTGTTTTATCAAATCGTTTCAAAACGTTATCTTGCAGATGCAAGGTATCGCGACCGTTGGTGTTGTGTTTCTACCACCACACATAGACATAAGACATTTTTATGAGGATGATGGCTAATGGGTATTGCTATTTTTGCACTTAACAGAAAAATAATTTTACCCACTTCAAGAGATTTACTGTCACGTCACGATATGGCAAATATTTTCACAAGCTAAACTAGCACTACTGTACACTGTGTTTATATTTCCCATCAGCTAAACATATCACACGAAAATTTCAACATAAGACTGCCTAAAAAGTATCCTCTTGAAAACTTTATTTATGTACCTGAGTCTGTTCATGAAAATTCATGCTGAGTTAAGAATCAGCATAAGTCTCCATTACCAACTTCGCAGAGACGACAAACTTATTTAAATTTTGTTGGATCAGCTTACCATTTGACGCTCAATAATATACAAAGTTTATTAAAGTACTCAAAACTATTTAAAACTGCTTGGGGTGAAACTTACACCTTACAATGTTATGATTATGAGCTTAAATGTTTCTTAAAAATAGTTAAGAGCTTTAATGAAACACTTAAAATGTTGAATTTACAAAATTAAGTTATTCTTACGACACCCACTCCTCCAAATATGATTTACCAAGATATCGTTTTCAATTCAAGAACCGCTAGTATGGAGTTTCATAATTTTTTTAAGCGAATGCTAATGATGTAGGTAATGATGTTATTTAAGTAAGTAATTAATTTATTTATTTTTAAAGTTTAACACTTTACCCATAAACATAATAATGTTGTTGTTGGTATTGAGAGTTATTTTCAGTAAGCACATTGAACGCAATCAATCTCTTTGCGCTTCTCCCCCATATTGGATTGAATGGCGGCGGCGGCGGATCATATCGGGTTGTCGGCTCAGTGGCTGCACCACTGCTTCTTGCAGGTATCATTTTGCTTCACTCGTGTGATATAGGGACAAAATAAACGACTGTCGCTTCATAGCTCCGTAGCTTTTGGTAACAAATATGCTACGAGGTTTTCATTTGCAGGGTGGCTCAGAAGTTTTACAAATAAGACGATCCTCTAATCCAGAAAAATATCACAAACTTGAAGATATTTTAAGGTAGAGACGAAGGCGTTCAGCATTTATGTGAAAAATAGTACTATCAACGCCCATGTAAAAGATAATTTTAACCTGGTTTTCTTATTTACTAATAAATATTATATTAATATAATTTGATCCCTCGGATGAGTAAGTGAAAGTGATGTTAATAGTACCTAGCTGTCGTATGTTCTTATACTTACATGCAATGAGTTTGTGACTAATACAAATTTGCAGCCTGTTGAGAATGGGAACAATCGGAGTATGTATGAGTAATGAGAGCGCAGTGCTATGAGAAAAAGAAACAGCGTAGTCTAGGTATTATGATACTGAAAAAGTTCAGATAAATATTATTAAACACTAGCTGCCCGTCAGCAACCTATTATTCCGCGGGAAGATAGCATTACTCGCCAGGAGATGTCGCTGTTAGTTTTCGGCGAAAACATTTAAAACGCGAATCGGCTCAGTCACGCCACCTTTGCAAAAATATTGGAATATGCGTAATCCCGTGAGAATAAGGAATTTTCCCGTGGTAAAAAGTAGCCTATGTGTTATTCTATATACTCTTCTATATTTGTGCAAAATTTCATGTCAATCTAATAAGCCGTTTTAGCGTGATGTCGTAACAAACACACACACAAACATCCGCCTTTATAATATTAGTAGGAAGTAGGATTCAGCTTCAAGAGCACTTATCAGGATTAATACTCGTACTACAATTATTATAAGTGAACCCTTCGGTTGAAAGCTTATTTCAAATGTCAGCCTGTCTGGAGCCACGAGGCTGTCTCAACTCGAAACGCCGTCGTAAAGTGTCGATACCAGCTGTCTGCTTCATACAACTTGCAGCTACCAATTTCAATTTCAAATATTTATTTACAGTTTACAGCTTCTTAGCAACTTGTCAGTTGGTTGAGAACAACATTTCAGTCTTATTTGGCCCTCTTATTTTTAGGATAAAATCACAATGAAAAATGCAGTAACAGAAACATAAACAATCGAATCACTTTTGCGAATAATTAAATTCACATTGGCATTTAATTGTGCAGTGTATAAAAACATTTACTTTATTAACTTTATACATTAACACAGCCGTTTCATAAAATAAATCCGAGAAACGTCTGATTGTTCTATGTAATGAAATAATTTGAGCTTAGATTTTGAATGGAAATGAATCGTGATTTTGCCATCAAGTTCAATTCAATGAAATTTTAAAATATTTTGACACAACATAATTAATTCTTACCGCAATCTATGGTTTGAGCGCATGAACATTATTAAATTAATACGTTTTAGATGTAGCAGTAGTGTGTGTTAATTAAACTGTTAGATTAGTCTACGTATGCCGAGTTTAAGGTATGGTGTACACAATCACTTCAAGTATGATCAAAATTAAACTTTGTACAGAAATAACAAAGACGTAGCGGAGGCTTGATGTGTCTTTGTGAACTAATGGTTACTCGTGCAAAACCAACTTACTTTTACTACACCGAGACTTCAGTAATTTAATTTAATTTACGTGAACTGCTTGCAGCCTCTTTCCATGAAACTAACATTCAGAGAGTAAGAAATTCTGAAAATTAAATTAAGTGCAGGGAAAGGAAATTATGGAAATAAATACATAATTTGGATCAGGCTGTCCTCAAAATGTTTATCACTGAAAAAAAATAACACTAATTTTGTTTTACGAAGGTTAAGGCGCAAGCTCCACAGGGGAGACGTGAGACGTAGATGTGAGACGCGTGACATCACAACGCTTGAAATCATTTCTATATAAAATGTATAATACAAATGAGATGCTGGCTACACCTACTCGTAAGACGCGTGTGGCATCGATTACGGCTGACAGATGTTATATCTTACGTCTCACGTTTCCTGTGAAGCTTGCGCCTAACCTTTTTTCTTACCTAGCAAAATAGAACACACATATTCTGTTTCCTTTTACAGACAGACGGATCAAAGAAAGGGATAAAAGAAACCGATCCTTCATCACTCTGCATTTGACTTGAACATATGCCGCAGGTATTGCAGTTTTTAACAGCCATCAGCAGCAAATGGCAGCTACCCGTAATGCGAACGTGTGTTTTTGCAAGCGGTTTCATAAAAAAACCTTTCAACAGTAAAAATAACGGGAAAGAAGGAAAACGAAGCTGAGTTTAAGATTGTATGGGATGTGCAGAATCTGATACTTTGTTATATAAAATTCAGATGGACCACATGTTTTGGTTTGGGAATAATCACAAACTAGCGCGCATAGTTTATTTTGGCCTGTGGCAATAAATTAATCAAAAACGCTTTCGTCGAATAGTATTGTTGGTATTGTAGGCGTCCAATTTGAATCAATTCGCATCACAATACGGAGACAGCCCAGCATCTGTCGCTTGAACAAACAAACCGGTCTTGAGGACACTTCCGGACACATGTTCCCACATTTACATTTCCCAATTGAATTGTAACTGCCTGTGTAGTGTTTAGGTCTGGATGGACGTCTTGTTTGCAAAATCTAGTGATATTGGGAAGCTCGAATTTCTATTTTAATTTCTATAAATGTACCTACAGCAATCAAGAATAACCGAGTTAGGATCAAGGTAGAACCCCTCCAACGCTAACTTCCACTTGCTTCGAGAACTGCTGGACACGAGTGTCTCCCTAATAATGGGTATTGCTATACTTTCCACGCTCGGCAACCCTTTTTATGACTCACACTGGTAAAATTGAGGTAATGCTATTAGGTGGGCTTAAAAACCAAGCGACAGCGACAACGACGCGCGTCGTTGCCGCTGTCAAATGACTGGTTTGTATGGGGAACCAGAAAAACCGAGCGTCGGCGTCGTTGCGGCGCGCCACGACGCCGTCACGTTGACAGCGCGCTGAGAAGCTTAGAGTTTGTATGGGATGCGGTCGGGTTTTTCTACAAGACCGCAGCGACAACGACGCCGTCAAAATTTGACGGCGACAACGACGCGCGTCGTTGTCGCGTCGCTTGGTTTTTAAGCCTATCTTAAGCCGGCTCTACACATCAAAACGTTTGAAGCTATGGTTATTCTTCTTGATCAAACTAGTCACGTATGGCGCTTGGTTTCCTATGAATGCTTGGGCGCGTTTCTATTGTTACATACAAAATGGGTTTGAATAATAATAATAATAGTAGACCAATCTATCGAAATTTATTTTACACAGCGTAAAAATAATGCACAAAGAGACGTTATACGTATACATATGTAATACGTAGGTATTTGCTTTATTGCGTCTATCAATTTGATTCTCCATTGAGCAGTGAGACGGATTGAACGCCCCGGAATCCAAACCGCACGTTTATTTGGTCGCAGTTTGAAACGTCACCGTGTTGTGAGATGGAAATATCCGCCCCGGAGTTGGCGCAAGAAAATCAATTTCAGTATCAGGCGAGCTCTAAACATAGGTACTAAATACAGTTTACATCAGTTTATATAAAAACTGAATGAAAAATAGCATTAAATTTATGGTTCTCAGAACTGTATTAAAAACTGGCTATTAATGCTGTTTCTATGAATTGGTCAAATTTAAAACAATATTATTTTTAAAATATAACAAAGAACTGCGTCTATACGGAGATAATCTGCAGGTGCATTGATCTCATGAGTGTCATGTCAGTTATGAGTTTCGTCCTTCGTAATAAGCTCCTTGTACCCAAGCGGGGAAATTTAGCTCAGTTTTTACGTTGAACTAGGAAAAAGAGAGCGGTAGCCAAAATGTAGGTATATTTGCAATATGAAAAGGTAACTGTTTCGCTTTCGAATAATTCTAGTAAGCTTACGACATTTGGAGATTAAAACTGCGTCTATGCAGACCACGGTGCGTTCTCATGAGTGGAAATATACCAGTATTCGTTCAGTCCTGAAAAATCACACAATAAAATAAGACTATCAACAGTAAAAACACAAGGCAAATTGAATGGCCATTTGTATTGCTTGCCGTTCGACTGAGAAGTGTTTTTGCCATTATCGGAAAATCGTTTGCGGATGAGCGAAAAAACAACAAAGCGGCGGTGAGGAAAAGTGGACGCGCGTTCCGTCAGAACATGATGTAAAAAATAGGTACAGGCACTTTGTACACATAATATCCGTTTCGACGTTAAAACCGTTTGTTTTGTGTCAAATGGTTTGACAAACTTCCAAAGCACCGTTGGGCATATTCGCATCGTGAGTGCAAAAATCATTGTAGTATGTATCGACCCGTCGTTCCTGTGGAGTCAGCCAGGAAGGTCGAGACGGTGGCGCAGGTCCTGGGCAGCCCTGCATTTTCCATAATTGCGTCCACGGCAACGCAGTGTCTGTAGACAGCGTGCAAAAAGCCATGCCGCTCCCGCATACAGCCATGAAAAATCTTACCTCAGACACTGAATAAATCGTCTGACACAGACGTATGAGGCCGATGATGATGTAATTGAACTAATTTGTATAGTTACTTAAGAGAAAAAGTAGGTAGTCGAAACTCTCATTCGATTTGATTCGGAAAAGCGTTTCACTTTTCTGTTTTTAGATGTAGTACAAAGATAGACGTACGCAAAGTGGCAACCGATACTAAAAATAAAATTTGACTTTGGAGTTAAGGAAATTATTCTGCGCTTAATCTGAGTAATGAAATGCCCCATCATATGCATGAATAACGTGTTTGTCTAGTAGATGCATTGTCATTCATGGAGAACATTTCACTTGATTGCTCGAACGCATAACGCGATGAGATGTGTTTGCGTTTCTGCTAATAGCGATCAGTCATGCACACTGAGTCAACACAATATGACATACCGAATCCATTTGCCGTTGCTCTGCTGACTGCGCAATTAATAATACCTACAGGATGTGAAAAGACAATTATGGTGATGGATTATATAAACATCACTCCATATCTTTCCCGTGGGTGTATGCAATTTCAGGCGACAGGCTGACAGTCTTCTGAACCATGTCAAAGGCCGGCTACTTGCAGCAGGCGGTTGAAAAACTCTGACACCAATGTTCATCAGGTCGTTGAACGACTCGGTGAACTACACGAAGAAAGAAAGAGACAGCCTTTTGAATGACTTTTAAAATATTGCCACACGTGGTGTAAAAGCCGTTCATTACAGCCGTTTATGCTCTACCTACCTACAACGCAAGACGTCATGATATAACTACAATATTTGCAATACTTTGTAATTAAATCATACCTACTTTTGATGGCCCGTAGAAAAGTGCCTGGGGCAAACCAAACAGCTTCCTTGTGGTGTGATCACCGAGTCAAAAAACCTCTCGATAAACCTTGTTGCCAGAGTTTTTAACCAATCAGCTGATTTAAGCAATTATTGGTACGCGAATCTAAACATTCCTATGTCATAGAAAAATTTGTCCCTATGAACATCTAATTCCCAGGTTGCGGTAGGATTCAAACGCAATATCAGCTTTAATAACGTGAATAATACCTATCCATTTTAGGCGAGAATCACACATTACGTCCGTTGCTGTGATATGTTAGCGCTACGTAACACATGCGTTAGGACAAAACGAATAACCACCGTAATCCCATACAAATAAGTAGGTATAGTTTATGCCAAACGGATTGACAGACGATGCGTCAAAGAAACTGTATTTCTATGAAAATAAGGTAGAAACTCATATTTTCCTAACACATGTGTTACGCAGCGTTAAACTAGCGCAGCAACAGTCGATATGTGTGATTTCTGTCTCAGAAGTGGGTTGAGAAGTGCATCCAATGACAAATCCGGAACGGCGTTTTCTTCACACAAAAGAAATTAAAATAGACTCTCCGAATGCTCTTGTTCCATTTAAATGCAGATCGTAGCTTCTTCAATTATGTGCTTGATCTAATCATCTTACCTTTATCATATCAATAAAATTTTAACTTCTTCCACTGCCATACTGCCCTCTGCAAGATAGGCAAACATCATGCTTTCGTTCTCTGCGGGGATGACAGAACGTTCGGTCGTGAAATTGGCAGGTTGTGACGGCCACGACCATTATTTTAGAAAAAAGACCAAACTTGTTAATTTTAGTAACTTTGTAAATATTTGCCTGATAATTCTTATGCAAACACCGCAGCGTACTAACTAAAGTCCCTCATTATATCACGACGTTAAAACTGCACGTTAAAACAGCGTGAGACCGTTAAACGCGTAATAAATATTTATTACAACAAAGTCGCAATTTCCCGGTTGAATTTATTAGCACCTCCCAACTACCTGCGCACTTTTCTGCAATTTTGCGGTTACGAGCACAAAGGCTATAAAAAGAAGCCGTTATTAGCCTAAATAAAACATTTTTAGATTCAAATTTCAGAGCAATAGAGTATTTTACGTACCAACTTCATTGGAGGTACGAGAGATTTTGTTTTGACTACCTGAAAAACACGTTTTATCTACACTCAGTTCGTAATATTCGTTTTACAGAATCGAACGTACGAACATAATGAACTGCATTACGAATATACAGCCTTTAAAAAAAACTTTCATACTACTGGCAGTTACATAAAGAACCTCGATTTCTAGTATTTGAAAAAAAATTTAACGAATTGACCCGCGTACCAAATTGTAATCTGTTCCAATTTGACACTGGCCATCAGTAAGTCGAATGAAAAAAAAAAAGTGTCACCCGCAGCGGGACGACCGACACTTGAAATTATGAGGACTTATTTATTATTAAATCTTTGTTTCAAATCATTTTTGAATTAAAATTCACCGATAAATGCTATTTAATTTTAAAAGTTGTTCAGTTTTTATGAGCCTCCATTTTAACGTTTAGTTAAAAAGTTAATTATGTACAAAAGTCGTTCAGTTGGTGGTTCAGTAGATAGGCTTGCAATCGCCATAGAGCAGTGCGGAGGTTTGAATTATTTTTCATAGTTTTTCTTGTAGAGTGTAGATAAAATAGTGTATGCAACTGCAAATAATTAGGCTTTAGAATGCTCGTGTCAAACTATTATCACACTCGGCTGCGCCTCGTGTGATAAACAGACACTCTCATCCTAAAGCCTCTCATTATTAGGCAGTTGCATAAACTACTATTTTATGGCAGTCAAATTCGCATTCAAGTTTGTACAGTTTGTGAAGCTTAAAATGTAGATCCATGTTTTTTTTGCTAATTACTTGACAAAACTTCAACGACTTTAATTTCAAACATGAATTTGTGGAGTTGTAATATGAATCAAATAGGCTAACTAATAATAATAGGCGTTGTAAGCCACGAACAGATTATGTAGCCGTTTAGGCCGCTCAAGGCCAGATGATGTGATTTTATAGCCAAGATAAAATTAAACTAAAACTAAAGATCTTGATTGTCTAATTTGTGCCTAAAAGCTGAAAAAATTGCACTGAAAACCATGAATAATATAAGAATTGAAAAAATAAAACATGAACAAAAATCTTCCTCCTCCTGGAATGTACAGAAAAAAAGATTTATATTTTCGTGTTGCAGTAGCTGCTTTTGTTTACTTACAGGCTTTTTCCATTTGGATCTGACGTTTAGAATATTTTAGGACCCACATTTTATACCTTTCTCAAACATTAGCCATTTTTATGACGTGTTTACCGTGCTGCGGATTTACGTTTGAAAATTGGAAAATATTTTTGTAAACCACGTACCTTTTATATTTTTGGAACTGTGTCGTAATTTTCTTGGTGTTAGTATACTACAAGCAAGTCTGCATACACAATCTGTTTCATACTTTTAGTTATAGTTTGTTTAGTTTTAGGCGCTTTGCACACATATCTTTCGCATCGACGTAATTTTTGCGCTGCGCTATCGCAGCGTTAGGAAAATGAGAATTTTTACCTTAATTCCATATAAATACGATGTCGCAGGCCCAACGATGCGTCTGTCAAACCATTTGACAAAAACCAAACCGTTTATGTTTCGATTTTACAATAAAGTGGTTATACTTACTTATTTGAGGCATGTTAAGCAAAAGTAAATTTCCATAAAATACAACATTTCTGCAGAGAATTTAGGCATAGATGTGTTTTAACTTTAAATTGATATTTGTAAAGAACTAAGTTTTTTACAACTTCCTTTTCTTCTTTCTCATCTTGTTTTTATATCTTGGAAATAAAGTAGATACTTGTAATAGTTTGATTGTACCTTACATGGAAACAAAGAATTTGTGTCATTTTTACTCTGCCTACCCTTCAAGACAAAAAGCCGTGATGTAACTTATTCATGTTCAAAAGTGACCGCAATACATGTAAGGCATTTTTCATAAACCTACATACTTTCAATGCTTTCATAATAAAAATGCAGCCATCCACTTGTAAAACTATTTCATCCCGCGCTATTATTGCTACGCCGCTGCTACGATACAGCTACGGGCTACGAGCTACGCCGGTAACGTAGCGGAAGCAGAAATGCAATGTGCTACGTGAGTTCAACAAGCGGGGAATCGCGGGAAATATGTCGCACATGACATCCTAAACTGACCTAACTCAAAAAAGTGGCAAATCTAGTTAATAATGTATTAAAATAATATATTTTTTTCTCTACAAATGGGTAAAACAATCGCAGTGGTAAATAATTTAGTTTAAAAGTTATTCAATAAAATGTCTATATTGCCTGTGTACCCTGCACCGCCCTGCAAGTCAAAAAGATGTTTCTGAGTTAGTGCCGGCGAAGGGACGGAAGCACGCTGCGCGTGCTGCTATTCAAAAAATACTCTCGTTTTTACGATTTCCGCCAAGATAAGAAAGTCTATAGTGACAGTTTTGAGTTATGCCTATTTATCCTGTATTTTTTTGCTAATACCGTATTGTTTTGGGTTAGTGCACTATTGCCTTTTTAATTAATGCATTTGTTAAAATTTACTTCGTATTATTTGACTTATGCCTGTATAGCGATCGGAAATTTTGTGTTAGGTCTATATAAACTTTTAATTTATAAAAACGTGTGTAGTTTTTAGTTATGTCAGTGTTGGGTGTAGATAATTTATATTTTTAGTTAAGGTAAGTAATTTTGTTGCAAACGGCCGGCCAAGCTCAAGTAGCAGTATGTTATTCGTAATTTAATCTTAAATTAATTTGTCATTTATGTATTAAAACTTGACATTCTTTATTTTGAGTGACTTTTATTGCACTGCGACATGGAATTATTCCACTACCCACGTTTACTTCATATTGTATTGTTTTGATTTTTGAATTTGTTGCCTGAAGATGATTTAACGAAACCGGTCGCGCTTTAATAGCATTTTAATTATAAATAGTGGAACTAGTGTAAAAAGTGTTTTATTTACTAACATACTATGGAGTTCCATCAAGAAATCACAACACAAAATGTATATGAAGTTGTAGTGTTGCGGCTTTATTTTTGAAAAAGGAGACAAAACACTCCTCAAAAAGTATAGGCTACTGAGGCGATCACACTACTGAGCCACGTCTATAACCTCTTGTCGGGAGTGGTAACTATTTGCCTGGCATCAAGATTTGGCGCCAACCAGTCACAACAGCTGGGTTTCGGAAGGACTTCAGCACTGTAGACCACATCATATTGTACGGCAAGTTATACAGAAGTCAGAAGAGTACAACCGACCGCTGTTTACTACCGTGTTTGTGGACTACGAGAAAGCCATAGTCTAATAAAACATGGTCTTACATTCCCAGAGAAACACAAGCCTACGTCACCAGTATTGCCACTTTATTGCAATAAAATACGTTATAGGGTAAATTCAATCTCAGAAAAATGACTTAAAATATTTCTGAATAATTTTATAATTTAGATTTACGTGTGTATTAACTTGAACTTTACAACAACACTTAAATTGTATTTATTAGTTAACAGTATCTTATATGATTTAAAAAATAATCATAAGAGTGGGTAATTTTGGTAACCCACAAGTATGATTACGTAGGCTTGTGTTAGTCACGTGGTTCACGAGTCTCGGAATGGAATACCAGGCGGAGTATCTTATTATACCATGGAGAAAGCTTTGACTCGAATGAAACCTTGGCTGTTCTAATGTCCTTGAAGCGGTGCCAAGTCAACTGGTGACATGATAGAGATGCTGAGAAGCCTTCATGAATTGATAATTTCAGTTCAAGTACAAAACCATATATCAAGACCCATACAGATACACCGAGGTGTAAGACAAGATGAAATTATATCCCTGAAACAATTCACCAATCCGCTGGAGGATTGTATTCAAGACCTTACAGTGGGACAGACTGGGCATCATTATTAATTGTGAATATCTCACGCATCTCCGTTTTGTTGACGGCATAGTTATTATGGCCGAATCACTGCAGGATATGGAAAAAATATTTCCAGTCTAAATATGGCCTCCAGGCGTGTTAGACTCGGAAAGAACTTGAAAAAGACCAAGGTCATGTTCAATCAGCACGTAATTTCTGAGTCAGTCTCCGCCAAACGTGTACACCTGAAAGTAGTTCAGAAAAATGGCAAACATTGCATTTAAGAAGAGCTAACTTTGAGTCTGAAATTACCATGACATAGCATGACAGTTAAACTGGTCCATAGGCTACACGTCACTCAGGAGCCATGGAAAGGTCTATGCTAGTGACCTCGCTAATGGAAAAGGTCCGGAAAGAGATTATCAGCCAAGACTTGCCTGGAAGTGTAGCAAACTGAAGTGACATTGGGTTGGCCACATTTGTTGTAGAACCGATTTTGTACGACATCGTATCGTACCGGGTTTACCGGGTTCTTGTAGGAGGCAACGACTTAGCAAGCGTAGCACGCGTTAGACGCCCTCCTGCCATATGGACCGATTAATTAAAGAGAGCGGATGGTAGAGACTGGATGGTAAAACGTGCCTTGTGGCGTACTCTGTGGAGGCCTATGTCCAGCTGTATGCTGAAGTGATGTAATTATGAAATCGATTTCTAAACATACTTTACCTAAAAGCTAATTAAAAATAATAAATAATATTTTTTCAAAACAGTGTTGTAGTAAGTTTCCGCAGTAAAAGATAAAATTATTATTTTATTTTGAAATAACACTTTTTATCATATTTTCATGGACCAACTAAACTGATTTATTTTGAATTAACGCGATAGTTTTGAATAAATAGTACAGTCTATACAGGCATAAAACGAAAAAGAATTAAAATATCGAAGTAACGGCATAAGTCAAAGTGCTTTTGAAATATTAAATAATTAATAATTAAAATGTTTAATTTTAATATATTTTAATAAACAAAATAAAGATATTCCAATCTTTTTTTTGATATATCAATCAAAACTCCAAGGCATATAGTTAATTTTTAAGACGTATTAGAAGTTAAAAATCCATTTTCCCACAAACTTGCTTTTTTGAGTTAGGTCAGTTTAGGATGTCATGTGCGATGTATAACATGAGTTTTGTGTTTTAGAAAAACATATTACTGTAGATGTAAAAAAAATGTTTACCTTGTATGAAATTTTTGGATACTGAACTAATAGTTGTCTGTTCTTTTGTTTAATCAACAACGTTTTTATTTCTATGTCAGTGTTTAGTACGCTTAATTTTGCTTTTTCTAAGATTCTTACGAACGAAAGTTTAGGCCAGATCATCACACGGTTTTTTTGTATGTATTCGTTTGTTTTTTAAGTTGTAACATATTGATAATATGTTCTACAACACAAGTAATTATTGTTTCTTTCAAGTGAAAGGAGACCAAGAATATAAATATATTTTTGAGTTTGAATCCTTGCCATGGTTTTCAAGCTTCATTAGCAGTTTCCTCGTGTTCAAACGTTTCCGTTAAAAGTAAGCTACAAGCAATTTTCTGAATGCTCGTACACACAAAATTGAACTGGGAACACGTCAATCAATGCTAACATGTGGATTGTTTATTCACATTTGAAGAGTTTTTGTGTATGATGATCAATTAAGCGCGTCTTGCCAATAAGTGGTGGTTTTGTGGAACGTACTAAAAATAATAATTGAATAATTTTTATGTTCTCTTCTTGCATTATCGTTTTACTTAGGTTTGGTGCTTTTGGTAATCCATAACATAGTCGTTCGTGTACTAACAAGGAGAAAAAACTTTTGTAAATTGTCTATGTGATGCTTGCATGCTTCGACAATCTTTACTTACATTAAAATTCATTAAATGAGCAGTAGTGTCTTAAATGAAACTAAAAAAAACTGTCGAGTATATTCTGTAAATCTAGCATGACATCAACTTGCTAGTAATATGTTACTTACATTCCTTTTACGAAGGTCTAATGTAACATCCTTTGTGTTATGAATCTTAGTAATCAATCTCATCCCTCTTTCACTTATCCCAGACAATGACCGCTAATTTGTCTGGATCTTGTACGTTAGGGTGTCTGCCAACAACCCGTTTTATAACGTATGGATAATTGAAAACCTGTAATAATAAAACATAACTACGAACCCACAACATGGTGTCCAAATTTTAAATTATTAATCAACTTACATTTTGAATGGTGCACGTTTCAATTTTTTAAGTCCTATTCGCGTCAAGAGAATTGAAAATAAAAGTAGTGGAAGTTTTAATAGTTTGTAAATGTAACTATAATATGCCCCTCGGGAATACAAGATACTCGTAGCTACTTGCAGATTATATAAAAGAAAGAAAAAACGGAAGGATTATTTTCACTTTCGAATACATATCTTAAAATTTTGGTGCATAAAATATTATTACCGTGATAATGCTAACAAAACAAAATCATCAACTCTATTACCAATTTAATAATGTTAACTTATAATAGTAAAGGCGAGTACAATTGCAACCGGCATGGTTGTTAACTAGTTTAGATTACTTCACGTAGGTAGTTAGAAGCTTATTTAAGCTTAAGGCTATGTTTCCGTAACCAGTTGTCCCTTTCTGAATTGCTAACTTTCTGGGTTTCATTACATTTCTCGGGTCTATTAAAAGGGCGTAGGTAGAGTCTACCTAGAATGTGGTAGGTAGACAGTTTTAAACTAAAGTTTGTCTAGTATCATTTATACTTGTCTGTGAAGTGATAGAGGCGTGATTTATGTATGTATGTGTTTGTAAATGAGCGTATAAACTCTACTCTAACATTATCATACCTAACAGAAAGAAGTGAGTAATGTAGCCAGTGTAAAAAGAAAAACACCCCGTGTCAATTTAATTTATAAATTAAAAGCGATTTGAACAATTTCTGTGGAAAATTTGTTTAAGTACCTACTCGGAATCGTTTTTGTTTATTAATGAGTGGCGACTTCCCAGAATTCCCTACAGAGTTCAATGTAGAAGCATTTAAAAGGCTTAGCCTAAATGTGTTTTCTACAAAAGCATACCTGGGCACTGGGTATTAAATCCACGCAGTTCCTAAGTTACATTGTTGTGGTCTTAGTGTCCCAGCTCACACAAACCGCTGTGAAAATAATTATTTTCACTGTGAAATTATGAAATTCTGAGAAACAAAAGCTAATTCAAAGTATTTTTTAAATCTTTGTTAGGTTATACTAGCTTTATAAGAATAAGCAACTTAAGAGCCACTTAATTATTTTGAAGTATTGCCAGCACCAACCTATTCATTTAAAAGACCAACATATACAGGTTTTTCATAGACATTTTAAGAAAATCTAGTATAAATGACCCCATAAATGGGAAGTTTGATGTACTAGCAATGTACGTAAGTAAGTAGGTTAGGTACTCATTAACTTTTTCAATAATGTTAGATATCAATATTTTTGTGTAAAACTTTTTAAAGCAAGGTCCAAGGAAAAAATATAAAACATCTTAATATGACTTGAAAGTTGAGTGGCGTTTAGCTGGAGTAGATTAAGGTGGATATCCTTATTTCAATCTTATGGTTTGCATAAAATTAAACAAACAAATTTTGATTATGACGTCTTCTTGGCGTCCATGTTTAGTTTTCCATCGCCGTTGAGAACAGAATAATCAGATGTTCAATGTAATTAGTTTTCCATGCATGATGCCTTGGCAAAATATCCTCAAGTGGGTATTTTTAGAAGGGTTTCAAGTTGGTTAGAGGCATAAAAGTGTTTCAAATATATCCGAGAGGAAGCAGACTTGGGAACTTGGGACTAGGGGAAGGAAGGAATTCGTAAAATAATTGAACTCTGAGACTATTAAGTTAGAAAAACTTTTTCTTTCTATTAAATTTACCTTTTAGTCATGGTCCTTAGCAAAAAAATACTGTTTTGCCGGCACAGTTGATGCCGCTTTGCTCAGTGATACTAGGGACCATTGTGAATGATTCCATCCGAGGAAATGAAAAATCCATCCACTGGATTTCAAGATGGCGGACCTTCGTTTTTTTGTATGGCACTAAAAAAATAATTCTTCTGGAGCCCATCGTGTGGGATATCAAATGAAAGGGCTAGACGAGACAATTTCAAAAATATATCGTTTTAATACATTTCCATTTCCCTCTTAGAAAAAAATCAACTTCCATTTTTAAAAGTAGTCAAAACATGCCAAGTTTGAGGTCCAGTAGGTACAAAATGGCTGACATATAGTTTCATAAAAGTATGCCAAATGATCCACCATTTCCTCAACTCTAATGTGACTAAAGGAATTTTGAAAATAATAAGATTTAATTGAATATTTTGCAATGGAAAGTAGATCATTGGGAACTGCAGTAGGTTAGTAAGAACTGCTTGTGCGCCTCCATAAATGTTTAAGATGCAATTCTCATCATGATTGCTTTTAGACTTAAAGCTAGATCATGATGTGCCGGATCATTTTGAATCTGCGGGCACGGTTGTGCCCCCGCCAAGTCGAGTAAAAAGTGGCTTTGCCGTACCATATTTCTTTGAGCCCCCTTTAACGATATGTTGGATAAAAATAGAAATATTTAATTTAGCAGATATAGAAGCTCTAAATGTAGTAAAATACTTAAGTTTAATATAGAAAAAAAAAACAATTAACAATGTGATTCTATCTGAAAACACAGGATTACCATTTTAAATTTACAGCGAAACAGCATTCATTGCAGTTTTAATTCTAGAATCATGTTGGTGTTTAGTGTATAAATATATGAAATACAATGATCCCAAAGTTATTTCGTACCGATGACGTCGTGGATTGCATAACGTTTTTGGTGGAGTGGCGGACTTGGCTGTCTTTAACAAAATATATCTTGCAAGTAATAAGTATATGATTATTTGTTTTTGCAATTATTTAATTTCGGTCGCTCAAATAGGCCATAATTGACAACTTTCAGATATAAGGTTATTTTTCTTTGATGATGTGTTTTTAGTATGGGCTGTCAAATATGGCCCATTAGAACGACTGTACTCGAAGTCAATATTTTATGTACGAAAACTCTCATTTTTTTGCGGTAGATGTACCTAATGAGTGGCGAGACTTGCTTTTTTGAGTTGTGTTTTGATGGTAAGTATCTCATATCTTTACATAAGACTTTTTTGATCTCACTTCATTCATATACCTAGGTACATGTAATCTAAAAGTGCTTTAGAAGTTTTATGGTCCGTCGAATGAGTAACAGATTTAAGGGAATTGAATGATTTTTTAAAATATTGAATGTTTATTTAATGACTGTTTGGGTCCTTAACACACAGGTTTCAAATGTTATCCAAAATATCGTTGTTTTGGGCGTCGAAATTGGCCTGAACTGTTTCGAGAAAAACAATTTTATTTAATTTAATCATTTATTGTAGGTACCTACACAAAAACAAATACAGGACAAATACAAAAATAAAAACGGTACAGCAGGCACTACTTATTTCTAACATGAATTTTTCTTACAGGCCTACTAAACGGAGATAGCATTCATGAGTAAAGAAACATGGTACCTATGGCTCTTACTCAACTTGGCGGGGGCACAACCGTGCCCGCAAATTCAAAATGATCCGGCACATCATGATCTAGCTCTAAGTGTAAAAGCAATCATGAGAAGAATTAAATCTTAAATATTTATGAAGGCGCACAAGCAGTTCTTACTAACCTACTGCAGTTTCCAATGATCTACTTTCCATTGCAAAACATACATTAAATCTTATTATTTTCAAAATTCCTTTCGTCACGTTAGAGTTGAGGATATAGTGGATCATTTGGCATACTTTTATGAAACTATATGTCAGCCATTTTGTACCTACTGGACCTCAAACTTGGCATGTTTTAACGACTTTTAAAATTTTAACTTGGTTTTTTCTAAGAGGGCAACTGAAATGTATTAAAACGATATATTTTTGAAATCGTCTCGTCTAGCCTTTTCATTTGATACCCCACACGATGGGCTCCAGAAGAATTATTTTTTTAGTGCCATACAAAAAAACGAAGGTCCGCCATCTTGAAATCTAGTGGATGGATTTTTCATTTCCTCGGATGGAATCATTCACAATGGTCCCTAGTATCACTGAGCAAAGCGGCATCAACTGTGCCGGCAAAACAGCTTTCGGGTGATATTTGACCATACCCGCTTAGACTATTTGGCCCGAATTTTATTAGATAAGTATTTGAAAAGTTGTTTGATCCTTTTTATCCGGTTATGTAAGATTTTAGGTAGCAAAAGAGAATTGATAGGTACCTACCTGTTTTTTCTTTCTTATAACTTTACACAAGGAAGTGTATTTTTTCCATCCATTTCTAGATTCCATCGACTGCTTTATCCTCAAAAATTAGCTCAGAATCATATGACGTTTTTGGTATCAGATTTTACTGTTTTTATATTCTTTCAAATTGACATTGTTGACAGTAGAAACCGTGGCTATGTAACAAATGACAACCGCAAAAATCCTGAATAGGGTCGAGTAAACCTTCGCCAAACACTATTTTGACCTAACCTAGCTTCTTCTTTGTTATCGTATCAATGTTCGTTTTCTAGTGTAGCCAAGCTTGTCTACCGCTGCGGGTATTGACAATCCTGAGTCGTACATTATTATGCCTTCGGCTTTCCTTATTTTTATGGCGGCTCAGGTAACAACCCGAGTCTGAATTTATGTGCATAAATGCAAGAATATGAGCACCACAAGTTAAAGACCACTTTTATAACCCTAATAAAATACTTATTAGGAAGCGGTGGCTTTGGCAATAAAGTTAATTTTATGTCACTAACAAATCATACGTGAAAGCGTTCTGTTCTTCAGATCCATACTAAGTAAATCCTTTTGCAAATATCCAATTTTATCTAAAGATGGTAGCCTATTTACCAATTCTAATGAATACCTAATACTTAGGTATATTTACACTATCTTTGTTCCGAGTATGTAAGCTCTTAAACGGCAACAGGGATACACAGTGCTTAACCACAGTTGTCTCTCTTTGTCTTCACTTTGAGACTGGAAATGCTTTGTGAAATGTTTTATTGTTATGTTAATTTGCTTGCCACTCCTCATGGCAATACCCCTTTATTGGGGGAGGCCAAGGTCCTGCTGTACCTAGACTGTTGTAGCATGGTTGTAGCTGTAGCGCATCGCACAACGCTGCGTCAACGGATGCGTCTGTCATACCGTTTGACATCAACCGTATTAGTATGAAAATAAGGTCGAAATTCGTATTGCAAACGCGTTACGTGTGTTTCTCGCCTAAGAATGACAATTTCATCGACATCCATAAAAGTCCATTGTATTGCCACTATGACCGCCCAAGTAGGGAGTACTAAATACCATATTATATTAAAATCCTTTCAAGTTGATTGGCGAGCATTGGACAAGATATTTAACGTAGACCGGTACTGCTTATTTGTGCTTTTTCCTTGGATTCCTTCCAAGATATAAATTTTGGTTTCCAATTCATGTGAGTTGCGTAAACTGAGCAAAGTGAGTATTGATATATTTTCATGTAATATGGGACACTGAGTCAATTATGTCTGTAGAGCTTTAATGTTGTTTTCTTTCATACAATAACTTATATTACCCCAATTCTACCCTTGAGTGTCGTAAAAGCGACTATGAGATTATCATCCAGATTCCAGAGAATGGGCAGCAGGGTTCCCTGCAAATGCAATATCTTGCACTGC
The DNA here is from genome assembly GCA_024500475.1 of Phthorimaea operculella. Taxonomy (NCBI): domain Eukaryota; kingdom Metazoa; phylum Arthropoda; class Insecta; order Lepidoptera; family Gelechiidae; genus Phthorimaea; species Phthorimaea operculella. The sequence goes on from JANFCV010000061.1 coordinate 2,794,328, forward strand.
GCTCACCAATCCGCCTGCCAAGCGCGGTGAGCATGGAAATAACCCCGATAGGGGCAGGATAATGTCCAGCAGTGGACTGGTTGAGGCTGCTATGTTTATGGTGAAGGTTAATTTGCTTGAAAAGAACAAAGCTTTTACCTAAAATCTAGAAAACAAAGGCCAATAAATAAGAGAAACTTTTAACAGCTGCTCCTAAGTCAGTTTACAAACTGGCACTAAAGCACTTTCCTACTACCACGGAAACTTAGATTTAAATTTATTTTGTTTGTTAACTCTTTGTACAGAAAAAAGTTTCAATTAGATAAAAGGGAAATCTGTGGAACTGCAGTGTACTGCTTTATACACAAAATATAGTTTGAATGAAATTCCTACACTGCAATGAGCCACAGAAACTTTACCATTACGCATTAACTTATGTCTACCCTTTTCACAAAGCAAAGAGTGTACATTAATCGATAATAATCAAATTAAACAATTGCCCACTTTCGTCGCAATTGTCGGTGGTTCGAGTGTAACGGACTTGTGCTAAACCTGAAAAAGACGCACTTCCTAAATTTCGATCTCTCTGGAAGGTGCTTAAAGCCAACACAGGTGTATGCTGGCGGCATTCAGGTTGCACAAGTGGAAACCACTGGTTTCGGATTTCAGCTAGACAAAGGGATGACATGGGAGCCGCATATTGATAGGCTGTGTGGTAGGGTAAATGGCGCATGCTTTGCATTAAGACGAGTAGCTCGCATTGCACCTGAGCACGTGGTGCGCACGTGCTATTTTGCCATTGTACACTCAATCTTGCAGTATGGTGTGGAACTGTGGGGGTTTGCTGCAGAGTGGGAGCGCGCCTTTATTGCGCAGAAGCGCGCTGTCAGAATTATTGCCAAAATCCCACAGGACTCTTCAGCACGCCCCGTTTTTAAATCATTGCGGATACTGACTCTGCCTTCTCTGGTAATTCTCCATGTTGCGATGTACGTACGTAAAAACCTAGGAGAATATGCCAAACATGGTGACTTGCACTCACACAATACTCGCAGTGCCGCTAAGCTCGTGCCCGTCAGGCACAGGTTAGCAAAGGCTGGGAAGCTTACACATGTAATGGGGCCTTCGATATATAATAAGTTGCCTGATGAAATTATTACGGCAGCAAGTGATAGAAGTTTTCAAATAAAATTAAAACGCTGGCTTATAGAGAAGACGTTCTACTCCATATCGGAATTTCAAACGCTTAGAAAGTAATATTTATATATGTTTAATTGTTCTTATTTTAATAATAACTTTGTTGATTTTAATTACGTTGTTTAGAATTAAATAGCGGAAATAACCTTTTATGTAAACTAGAGATTACTTTACATTTTTGTTGTGAATTTTTATTTTTATTGTTTTAATATTGTATATGACATAACATGACCTGTATTTTTAAAGATACCAATAAAATGTATATCTGTATATCTGTATATCGTTCAAAATCGTTCCACCGTTAGGACAATGCGATAAAAATACGGCTTATGTCAAATTGTTTGACAGCCGCATCCGTTGATGCAGCGTCGTGCAACGCGCAGCGCTAGCGGATGCATCTGTCAAACCGATTATAATACCGGAACTTATAATTTAAAAAACCGCATAACTTATACTTAATATTTAGCATAAAAGAAGGTGAAAAATCACATTTTCCCAACGCAAGCGTTAGTTTATACAGCTTAAACTATTTGGTATATCAAGTGTTAGTTATGATTGGAATTACCTGCTTGCACTATTGATGGTACCGTGTAATGCCGGCTGAGAATAACATCATCCAGGTACCACCGTAAAAAGTGACTAAAGGATAATCCTTTAGGAAATAGGGAGCAGTGTTTCCTGTAAATGCAACATCTTGCACTGCGCTCGCTTTTTAAGCCTGCCAAGCGTGGTGAGTATGGCAATACCAGCCCATGTCCAGCAGTGGACTGTTGTGGATGTTATAGTATGGTATGCTTTGATGTTTACGATGGAGAACACGATCTACTCGTAAACGCAATGTGCTCAAGTAAATGAAAATTGCTTTAGCTGTTTACGACAACACAATAAACTGCTAAGGAATTCCATTAAGAAATACACGGAATGGTGTGGGACTTACGATATCATAGATAAAGGCAATAGAATATCTTCATCTTTCGTGCGGGACACCGAGTGGACGAGCGACCCGATGAACCCTTTTTTTTTTACCTACTCTCATGTTTTTTTTTATATCATTGCACCCGCTTTGACTCTCTCAGTTTACCTTTTGGTTGGCCGGAAGAGAATGCCGCGTGGCCGTTAGGCGTTAGGCCTGCCCTTTGTATTTTCTGTGCAATAAAATTTAATAAATAAATAAACATCAACTTTCAAAATTCCAGTCGTTTCTTACGATACCCACGGGAAAGATATGGGGTGATGCTATTCTAAGCCAGCACCACATGGCAGTAATAACTCTCTGAAATTTCAGTTTAAATGCAGCCGCATTAATAAATATACGAGTACGTTATCGAAAATATAGATAGTAATATTAGTAGTGAGGGTTAATTTAGTGCAATTTGATATTAATTAAAACAGTTTCCAAATGATTTGTTTACGTTGTAGGTAGGTAACTACAAATAATGGGTTCAAAACTTCATTAAGTATAATTTAACGACTAGGCTGTCTATTCCATATTATTATTCCGGATTCTCTGTAAATAAAATGAAAGTTCAAACGGTTTACAAAGTATGAACGTTTAGAGCGGGTATGAACATAAATTCTCTGTCCATCAGTAGTAAAATGACAGTGACAATATTAGACATCTATTTCTTCGATCAATACGACTATCATCCAGTCGGACCCGGATGGAAATATTTGGCTTACTTATTCTAACGGAAACTATAGAACTCTGGGCCCCAAGTCTGCTATTAGTCTAGTAACTAACGTCACAGCTATTCGGATTGACCCATGAAGCCGAAAATCGGCATGTAGGTACTTCTTGACCTCCTGATCAAAATTAGACATGGAGCCTAGCGGGCACCACCCCCCTTAACCTTTTACCGCCCCCCCTCCTTTACAAGGCGTAACTTTTAAAGTGATTGACTTGGAGGATAGTTTTTATTTCATATCGTTTGTGACATCTCACTTGAAGCTTATTGTGCCCTCAAAATTACCCTTTAGGCCCCCCTGGGGACTCAAAAGCCCGAAAAGTGGGGTGTCCCGTTCTTATATGAGTGAGATTTTCTTATTTTCAAGCTATCGACTCCCAAGCGGTATCAAAAGTGTCATCACATTTCCACTGTGATTTTTCTGTACTAAAAATGCAAGCCCTTTGGCCAGGAGACACCGAACCAAAGCAGTCACGGAGTGGTGGCCAACAGGAGCCAAAAGACCAGTGGGCAGACCACCAGCCCGTTGGTCAGATGACATCACCAAATTGACCGGGTCTAAATGGATGAGCTTAGCACAGGACCGTGAGGAGTTGCACCACAGAGGCCTATACCCTGCAGTGGGTGGATGTGGGCTGATGATGATAATGATGATGAACTGCAAGCACAATACGAAACTACCAAAACCATCCAACTGAGATCAACACAAAACTGAGACGCTTTTTATTTACCTAGCACACTTCGCCTCATAGAATGATACACACACATGGTGTATAAGTCTATCACCAAATAGACGAGTATTTTCAGGAATATACTCAGAATATCTAGGTTATTTCACCTGTCGGAACAGCTCGCAAACGGGCACGTACGCTCAGCTTTTAGTTTTTAAGCGGCGTTCGGCTTATTTCGAGGGTAATTGCAAAATTTGCTTGTCGATAACTGGCAACCAGTTCACCTACAACTAGCAGGCATGTTTTGAGAACTTAATTATTGCTGCTGAGTTCGCCTTCTGATTTAACATGAATAAAATAAGAGATTGAACCAGCCCATGTAAATATTGATCAGTAAATCACGCGAAACCAGTACAAAGATAAGCCAATGTAAAAATATAGGTAATAAAGTTACCAGTAATATATTTATTTAAGTATCTTTTTCTTATTATCAAGTGTAGTAATGGATTCTGAATGAGATTAGTTAGTGCCTGGAGCAGACAACGCTGTAAGTAATTAAGTAAGTAGTGTGATAAATCGAGATTCAGTCAGTCCTATCCTAAGTATTGGCCAGACTAAGTAAGAGTAATTGATTAGTAAAAGACCTATTTGGCAAGGATAAGTAAGACTAATTTATTAGCGAATGAAATGTCCATTAACTACCTAACTGTCTATTTTTCAGGGTTTCTCAGTCGCTCGGTTTAAGAAAACTGTAACGAAAAGGTGTACTTCTTGTATTGCGTGTAATGTAGTCGAGTTCATTCACTAACTCGTTATTAATTATGATTAAGATAAGTTTAAAACTGCGTCCATATCATAAAGACTACTCGTGGGAGTCAGCGAGGCATCGGTCTTACGAAAACTCGGTATGAGTTTTGATTAACATGTTATGCTAATTACATAAAAGATTTTGCTATATAAATACAAATATACCCACTTGATCTAGTTTAATGATGTTTTAGTTGAATATTCAAACAAAATTTTAATTTTGCAGTCAAGTGAAACCATAGCCTTTTAAAAGTACTCAGTGATATACAGTGAAGTGAAGTGCTCGAGACTACGATTCAAAAGTCCAACGTGCACTCAAGTCACTCTCACAAGAAAACCAAAGCTAGGATCTTCATTGTTGACTTACAATTTCCATTAAAAAAAATTAAGTATAGTAAACTTTGTAACTTTTTTCGCTAAAAAATAAATTCGTATTACAAACTTCGGCCCCATAGTATTTATCTAAAGGACACAACTGTAAAACTCAATACCTACCTAAAAAGACCCATATAGAGTAGTTTACTTTGATATTGACGTACTCATTTTATCTGGCTGGTTGGTGAGCGCAGTGCAAGATGTTGCATTGTCGTACTTTAGATGATTATCCCGTAGTTGCTTTTTACGACACCTAAAAGTTAGAATTGGAATGATGAGATGCTACTCTAAGCCGCCGGCGTCACGTGACCTACAAAGGTTAACAGGGCTAAATCAATTAAAATTATGTCTAAATTAATGTAACTCGAGACATTAAATTGATGTAAGTACGTTCTAATTATATTATTATGCGTAATTGCATTGTAGTAATAGTCGTATTGCAAGTAACCAACCAAAACTAATTGAGCAACACATGAGACGTATGATCCCAAGCAGCAAAAAAGTCGAATAAGAATTGGTTTACTCAGCTTTCAATCGTATAAAAGCCGAGTAACCGTTCTCAAAACACCCATGTATCGTATAATAGCAGTTATCTCGACTATTTGGCAATATTTGCTAATGTGTGCTATAAGGACGTCGAATAAACGTTTATAACACTATGTTATAGCACTTTTACTCCACCTTTTATCAGATGCTGAATTAAAGTGGCTATAATACTCGTTATTCGACCGATTGATCTATAACAGTCGTGTAATAGCAGTAGAATAGCTGATTCTCTGAATAGGGCGCTTTTATACAGCCGTTATTCAGCATTCTTTTATGTATCTATAAAAGCTCTATAAATGCAATCGAATTGCTTATAGCTACATGGCTGCTGTTATTGCACGCTTATAGAGTAACTCGTATAATAGAAATCAAAATGTTTTTATAGGATCTGTAGTCATTTTAAGAGCTATTATACGATATTCACTCAGCTTAAAGTAGAATTGTAGAGTTTTGGGAAACATTAATAGCACAAGTCCGTCCATTTTGTCGGTCTATATCTTGAAGACGTTTTTCGTACAATTTTACTATCAAAATGGATAAAAACAAATGGAAAAAGTTGAAAAGAAGCGGCCATTTTCGAAAGAAAGTTAAAAAAACGTTGGAGCAGATGAAATATTCTGTAAAACTAATGTAGCCCTAAATTGGGCTACATTAGTTTTACAGAATATTTCTGCTAGTACTGCTAGTGCACATCCAAGCGCGAGTCCGCCAGTTTTAAGTGAATCCGTAGACGCAAGCAATGAAATCGTGATCGTGAACAGCATGGCATGAGCCGAGCTAGCTGGCCACCATGATCACGCGTGACATTGCAAACGTCTTGCATAACGTTCGTACACTCACCAAAGGGTTGTAAAAATATTTAGTTACAGTAATAACACTCATCATTATAGTCCTGCAAGTTCGTGCGCGACCTTCCCTAGGGGTACAGACGGTCGGGGGGCGAGGAAGCACGTCATTTTAGTATGACGTGCGGCGCGGATGCGCGCGTCTCCCTTCCCCGCTACACCTCCCGCTACCCGCTGACATCTCTCCCCCCAACGTCTGTCACCCCTAGGGAGGGTCGCGCACGAACTAGCCGGACTATAGTAAAGTGATCATAAACAGCAAAGTAAGAACAACCGCGACACCAAAAGATATTTATACATGCTTTATTTTATTTTCAGGTAAAACAAAGTGAAATCTTCTTCCGATTGAGTTATCGTTTGTACTAAGGCCACATCCGTTACATTTGTCTGATAATATAAAATGCGTTTCCTTCCAAGGCCAGCGCAATTGGCCAAGTTGTTTTAAATCATCTTTGTTAAGAAAAGTATCAACATCCAAGAATTCTGGCATTGTTTTATGAAATAAAATGTTCCTTGAAAATATAAAAGAAAATTTAATTTGTTTTTTGGTCTTGTACCAAAGGTACCCTAAATATTATCATGGCGACACCTTGTGCTATAAATGTGGTGACAAAGCACTCTTATTCGACTTTTAACGGAATAAGTGAGCTGTAACTGCAACTAGACTACCAACTAGAGGACCAATAAAATAAAATAAAAATAAGCTTATACAATTATTATTTAATATATATTTAATTTAATAAATTCGTCGTCAAATTTAATAAAACAGGCGGCGCATGAATGTTTATGTAAAAATGCCTTTAGGTTTGTCAATAAAGCTTTTTGCGCATGATGTTTTGGAGTAACTACACGAATATTAAAAATCGACACATGTACTGCTGAATAGCTTAATAAAATGACCTTTGAAACTTATTTAGTTTGCTTTACAAATATTTTTATACACCACAGCCTCGATCGTTGAGGAGATGAAAATGATCAGTAACTAGTTTTAAAAAAGCCTCCCTAAGATCTTTTACTGCACTTATTAGTCGAGTAAAAGCATTCTGTTTGCTGTCATAGCACTAAAAAGGCGAATAAAAGCAATTCAGATGCTATTATAGCACATTTAATCTGTATAAAGGCAAATCAATTGCGTTTATAGAACTAAATATCCCATATACGCATTTTGGTTGCTCTTATAGCACTCTTAGTGTTTTTTACCACGTTTACTCAACTCTTACAGCAGCTTTTTGCTGCTTACTCAGCGCTTATTCTTCTTTTATAGGACTTTAGTCTGAATAATTTGCGCCTTTTTCGCGTCGAGTAAACGTTTACAGCGCTTTTATTCGACTGTTTTTAGAACTTTTATAGAACTTAAAGAGAAATAAGGAACGTGCTCTCGACCATTATAGCACGTCCAGTTGCTGCTTGGGATGCGACATCGCGACGCATGAAACCGTTTCGATATAAAATGTTGAAACAGAATTAACGCCGTCTTCACACGTAAGTCGCGGGTCGTATTGGTCACGGTTGACGATCACTAATGACCGACAGATGTCCGACCGACTCGTCTCATCTGTAAAGATAACTCCTAATGAATCATGTTATTTGAAACAACTGTATTTAATTATGAGCTGGAGCTCGATCTCCGAAAAGTCGTAATTCGACTCTATGAAAATCTATGTCACATAATCGCATGCTATGGTCTACAAATCAATTTACACATCCATTGTTTTTCAACACATCCACTTGTTTCTCTCTGTAGTTACAATTTTACAAGTCGATGAATGTGACGGCCCTTGAACTTATGCATTTTGCAAAATAGCGAGGCCAATAAGTGTATACGAAAATGTATGTAAAAAAAATAAAAGTTCGGGACGAATTGAGAACCTCCTCCTCTTTTGTTTTTTCGTCGGTTAAAAACAAAAGATCTATTTTATTATTTTTATTTTTTTGTGTATTTGGACACGATTGGAAACAAGGGAAACCAACAAATCCCTTTCCCACGGAAAAGCCCGCTTACCGATTCACAGTATTGTTTTGCTTAGAAATTGGCTTACGTATTCCCGCTGTACCGACCAATTTGCATTCCATTTAACCAATTTTGTTATTTCGTTCAATCTTTTAGCTTTTAAGTAAAGTAACAAAACCCCTCGTTTAGTAAACACATTGAACAATCTGACAATCAAGACAATCATAGGTGTCTGGAATAATCTGTAAATACTCTCTACTCAAACTTTCTTTCTTTTCGTGTGGCACACCGAGTCGTTCAACGACCCGATGAACCCTGGTGTCAGAGCTTTTCAACCGCCTACTGCAAGTAGCAGGCCTACAGCAACCTACTCAAACTAATATTTCTAAAGGCAAAAAGCCTTTGAAAACACTCAATGAAACTTAAAGGCGAACTTGTATACAATATGAATATTTAAAACTTTAAGAATCATACTTTACTCCAGAAATGACCCACAAAGTGCCCGCAAAGTGAAATGGCCCGCCTCTTTCTTTAAAATGACAGCCAACCTCCATAATTAGGAAACTTGTAAAATATTAATATTTTTTAATGTAATATGTTTGTATTATTGTCAATACCATCATATCATCAATTTTCCCTAGCCTGTAATCCCGGCATCCAGCTACGTAATTGTCACGTCTGGCGTGTTATTAAATAATTTGGTTGAGTTCCTTCTAGTCTATAAGTGATTTACACTTTCTTCGTTTATACACTCCAGAATAGATAAACTTAAATTGCCTTGCCAGCACCTATTTAAAAATGTTTCAAAAATTTATTTTTGCCATCTTCAGAAAAAGTGTCTAAAGTGCACATGCCAGTCGGGCTAAAGCCTAGTAACTTACTTTCAAATATTTAAATATTAATGTCAATTTATTCAAACATAAAATTCATTTATTTAAGTTTCTGAACTATATTTCTACACAAAAGCTTTCTCAAAACCGGAATATAGGTATTTGGGTTGTTTCAATATTGTAACAAAACCCTACCAACCAACCTCTTTGATACTCGGCGCTCATAATTCTGGAGCCGCAAACAGTGGGTATTATAAAGTATTATTTCGCAAATATAGCCCTTATTTTATTTCCTGTCTATTTATTACCCACTGTGCCTTTGTAGGTACGTTTATATTGTATGAATTTCTGTCCCCTTTCTAAGTTCAATGGTCGGATCCGATCCTTTGAATATGTAGGTAGGAATGGAACGCACCTTCAAAGTCACAGAGCGTCGGCTTGTTTGAATATGACATCAAAGATTTTCCATATGAATAGTCATATTCTGTGCAAGCGATAACTAATATTCCGATACGGATCCAAATATGCATCATTGTACTTCCAGTTCGCACTTATTTTCTGAGAAAAGCCTTTTACAAGCTTCTCGTGATGATCATTATTAGTATTTTCTTTTTGAGAAATGGTGCGTGTTTAGAATAGCACCACCCCATTTCTACCCGTAAGTGAAGAGAACGGATATGAAATCCTGTGAAATCTTTTCTGCGGCATAAACTAGTCCCAGCCTCAAGTTCCGCAGCTCAGCAATCAGTCGCACTGGCTCGCGGCTGAACTTGCGCTACACTTGATAGCTCCCCGAGGAGAGCTCAAGTCGCGCTTGAACAATATACGACCTTCATTTAGCTCGCTGTATCCCAACAGACTTATCTTAAACTTAAATTTTAAGCCTTTTAATCAGTTTTCTTCTTTAGTCGTAAAGGACGCCGAGTAAAAAAACGAACAAACAACCTACTACCAGCTTATGACATGTCTGTGTAACGAGTGTAATATATTTTATACTACACCTGCATAGTAATTTACCTATAGCTTAACACTTTGCACGCGGATCACGAGTACCATTCGGTATGCAGTTTTGCCGCCATTTCGCCGGCCATTTATATAACTGACACGCGTAACTCGCCGATCACGAGTACCACTCGTCACACTTTTTTTCTTAGAGTCGCGGATGACGAGTAGTACTCGTGATCAGATTTCATACTGTTTTTATTAAAATACCGAACATAATTCGTGATCAGCTTGATAGCAACGTATAGAGTAATGATTTAGCTACACGCACACATATAATTCATTTGTGTAAGTGATCGGGAGGCGTGACGATGCATCGCCCGCGCTGCCTAGCAGTGCGCCGCCGGCTAGCGACGTGGGCGATAATTTGAGAAATTTTCGCGAAAATGGCTCAAAGAAACCATTTTTTATTGTCTTGATTGTGCAGTACCCTTATGTAATTACCTCTGTTTCAAAAACACACACACTAACAGATATCACCATTAAAATCAATAATAAAGATATGTTAGAGTTTCTCTTTTTTTCAAAATCTCTAATTCGGATATCATTACTGTATAAAAAAATAAATACATAAACACATTGTTTTATTTTTATCCCTATAAAATATGAAATAATCTCCCAAATACAAAAAGATTTACTCCTATAAATAAACTCATTTATTTTTTAAAATTCCTGCAAAATCGCTGAAAAACGCCGGCGAACCATAGAAGACGCTTTAAAAAACACGCGGCGTACTTAGGCATAACAACATCACGAGTGGAGCTCGTGATCCGCGGTCGCGGTGTGGCATTGGAATATAGCTTCGGCGTGCAAAGTGTTAAGACTTTATAGGGGGGAACGTTAGTCATTGTTCAACGTACAATTTAGCGGGAGGGAATTAACCATACAAATCACTTTCCTCCCGTGGTAGTTTTTTCAGAATTTAGTACAGTTGAACAGGTAGGTGAACACAAGTTGATCAGTTTTGAAGTTGTCATTAAAAAGTTGTCCAGTTTCATAAGTTGTACAGTTTTTAAAGTTGTTCAGGTGTAAAATTTGTTCAGTTTCAAAAGTTGTTAAGTCTCAAAAGTTGTTCAGTTTAGAAAAGATGATCAGTTTTTAAAATTGTTCAGTATTAAAAAGTTGTTGAGTTTTATAAGTTGTTCAGTTTTGTAAGTTGTTCAGTTTTGTAAGTTGTTCAGTTTTATAAGTTGTTCAGTTTTGTAAGTTGTTCAGTTTTGTAAAGTTGTTCAGTTTTGTAAGTTGTTCAGTTTTGTAAGTGGTTCAGTTTTGTAAAGTTGTTCAGTATTGTAAGATGTTCAGTTTTTAAAATTGTTCAGTATTAAAAAGTTGTTGAGTTTCATAAGTTGTTCAGTTTTGTAAAGTTGTTCAGTTTTGTAAGTTGTTCAGTTTTGTAAGTTGTTCAGTTTTGTAAAGTTGTTCAGTTTTGTAAGTTGTTCAGTTTTGTAAGTTGTTCAGTTTTGTAAGTTGTTCAGTTTTGTAAGTTGTTCAGTTTTGTATGTTGTGAAGTTTTGTAAGTTATTCAGTTTTAAAGGTTGTTCAGTTTTAAAAGATATTCAGTTTTGAAAGTTATTGAATTAAAAAATTGCGCTGCCGTATGCATGTGAGAGTTTGGAAATTTGTACCTAACTAGTTAATTTTTTTCCGGATGTTTCAATTCACCCCGTGGCTGTTACAACTGACCCCGCAGGTGTAGTATAAAGCACTATGTATAACTCGGATGAAAGTCCGACTACAAACTCGTGTGTATTGAGGCCCTCAGCTGCGCTTCGGGCCTCAAACTACACCCTCGTTAGTAATCGGTTTCTTTCTCCCCGCGTATACAATGTACTATTATTATTCACAACATTGTTAGATACAGACAAAACGAACTTGTGTATGTAACAAGGAAACATTTATAACCGAATGATATAATATTTCATTTCAGTCAATCTTGATTCAATTAAGATAAAATAAATGGAATCGATTCAGATTTCGGCGCAATAAAATTTTAGACGGTTTAAAAATAAATTCATGTACCTACTTATACTTAAGTATGTTAGAGAAAAAATCCGTCTACTTTATCATAATTTCATACTTTTACAAATTGCAAACCTGAAATTGAATATTTTAGCAACCCCAGAAATAAATACCTACATATTCAAGTAATACACCAAGAATAGCTTTAGTGGAAGAAGAGAATTTCTGGTAGAGAGTGACCGCAGTTATCCCGACTCTTCCCATGAGATAAGTACCTACTTGTTTAGGTTTAAGAATTTTGTTTATATACCTAATCGAAAGTAAACAATTTTCAGACAGTATTTACAAAGGTAGATAATAGTACTTTTCTTCCGTCTAGAAGTGACTGTTAAGTTACATTAGAGTAAGTAAGTAATAAAGTATAGACTAGCTAGGTGTCAAAAGACCGCCTTCTTCGCACTCCTTATTAGAAGTAATTGTATAGCTTAACGAGTATAATGTGTCTAAGTATTGGAACGACCTTTATAGAATAATTATAGTAAATTGCATGTTTTATACAAGAAGAAAGTACTTAAATAGGTCGGTCGTAAAGCAAACAGCACATATCGTAGAGGCTATACCGGATGTTAGGACTGGGGCTGAATACTAAACCTAAGTATGCATTTGGTAGGGTAGACTTTGTACAGCATTGACATCAAATAGGCTAACTAATAATAATAATAACCGCATCAAAATCGGATAAGTGGTTTGGGAGATATTTGGGAACATAGGTTTGCCTTTGCACAAACACACATTCTCTCGCCCCAAATGCATATACCGTCTCCGTTCCATCGTGGGTAAAAAATAGACACTTGGAAATAAATGTGTCTCTACCTACTTTTTCTCTACTCTACTACTCATTCTGCATGCGCTTCAAGTGTCCGCCTACTATTAGTGTCTGCATGTAAACATCTACTACTTGTTTTAATGTATGCCTTTTTATTCCAACACAAAGTGAAAAAACATCGTAAGTTTACACCAAGCACAAAACTGATTATCCAGAAATCAGAAACTTAATGATTCAGAAAAATGGTCAGTCAGTACCCTATAACCATTCGACAAACTGTCCCTAACACCCTGTATGGTTTATCGTCGCGCTATCATGCATTATGCATGCATGGTAATTCATGCTTGTATCATCCTATTAGACGCTCGGCTGATATTTCGCTGCTGCCGGCTATGGATCAGAGAGCATCTAATATCATATCAGCCGTATGATAGGCCTATTATATATAATAGGCCTATATACGAGCGGATGCAGAACAGAGCGGACGCCCGGCGGATGCGCAGCGAAGTCGTCTCGAACTCTCGGAGGTATTTGTATCAAAATGTTGGGAATCAAGTCAGTCACAAAGATTAAGACATGACAGCCGATGTGGCGCAGTGGTTTGTACGACTGCTGGCGACGGAAAAAGTGCCGGGTTTAATTCCCGGTGGGGATACTCACAAAGCTGATATTCATCACTTTGTGAATTTGTTCCCAGTCTGGTTAGGATATTGCAGGCTGAATCACCTGATTGCTGAAAAGCAAAATGGTTCCGTGCTGCAGATAGGCACGTTAAACAATCGGTCCCGGTTGTTGTTTATGATCACTTAGATAACACGATTACACAATCATGTCAGAGGCCTGCTACTTGCAGTAGGCGGTTGAAAAACTCTGACACCAGGGTTCATCGGGTCGTTGGATGACTTGGTGTCACACTCGAAGAAGAAGAAGAAGACCAATAGATAATCTCCTGCCTACAGGTTGATGTATGAAATGGGTCAGGTTGAAGTGTTTAAAAGTGAAATGACACCTTTTAGCTACGGTTAAGACTTTTTCATACATCTTTTGAGATAAATAAAAAGTACCTACCACCAGCCCGAAATGAGCGATCTTGAATTTCATTTGATAAAAAATCTTTTCTGTAGAAAAATAAATGAAAAAAGGGTTTTCCGTTTGATTTGATATCGGATCAACCGGTATCGGCTTTCGAAGCGTTTTGTTTCTTTTTTACGTAAAAACATTTCTTTTGATGTACTTACCTATAAGAAAAAGTGTCTCTGTACGTTTTTTATTGTTCACGAAACACAAATAATTGTTTTAAATAAACCGGTATACCTATGAATACGGTTTTTGTCAAACGCCATCACACAACGCTGCGTTGACGGATGCGTCTGTCAAACAGTTTGACATAAACCGTATTCGAATAAAAAAAGATAGAAAAATTGAACAGTCGACGCACAAACGGGCGTTACAGTGTACTAGAATAACATGTACAAACAGTTGAAGTCAGAAATATCTGGCATTCGGACTTAATACAAATTATACCAACAACAGATCATATTTTACTTTTAAGTGATTTTAGAATCCCCAATCACAATTTAAGCTCGCGTGCCAATAACGCACTGTTTAATATAAACTTGCGACGCTTCGTCAGTCCGTTCAGTATGCAAGCAAACTTATGCACCGCTTTTCACTCAGCGGTTTCATGCCGGGACGTCTAGCTTGATAAAGCGCTTCAGAAGCTGTATGCTCCAGTTTCCCAGACGGGCTACAGCTTCAAATCAAAGCGCCAGGTGAGGTAATAAACCAAATATAGTCTAGAATAGAACTATATCTCTGGCTTTGAATATACAAAGGAACGTAGATTTAAGAAATATTGAGGTAGGTCAAGGTTAATAAGTATTTGTTTATAAAATTAATGATGAGAAGGCTATTAAAAGTCTTATAACTTACCTACATTAAAATGTGTAAGTAAATTACAAAACGGCCACAATCTCCTTTTACGACTCCCGTGAGTTCAGTTTTTAAGCATAATAATATACCTCACGTAAAAACCGCTCATTTTTTTACGCACTAACAGGTTTTTACAGAACAAACTGTTCCCTGGACACGCATAATGGTGGCGTGAATATCATTGCGTAGGTACCACAGCGCTTTACGAGTTCCGTCGACTGATAAAAACAAACATGGCTTCAGGGACGGCGATCAGTCTGTGAATTGCTTTTGAAAAAAACGCTCGTTTCAACAAACGGGTTTATCGCCAACGTCGCTCACAGATCGGGGTTTTATGTGCGTCGTCATCTTGACTAGTTAAATCTTCGCTGCCTACGAGCAAAAAGAATTGAAGAAACAGCTTCCTTCTTGGAGTAAATATTAATAGAAATATCTGCATAGGAAGATGAAAATATCTGCCCTGTGAGCACAAAGCAGATATTATTTTCAGCTATTCCAATGCAATAACTTAGCTCAATCCAATATTGCTTGAGACATGGAGAATCGAAACTATATTGAGAAGAATTTTACAACAAAAAAGGAAGTAAGGAAAATCAGTTGAGTCTCGGAAGGTAGGTATTTTAGTGGACAACTGACCCGAATGATACAATTACGTTACGTCTTCGTGGTTCTCTCGGATCCGATTTACGGTCGCTAGTCGCCTTGCGGTCGGTTTCAGGGCTGAACCTACCGTACATCCAAAGATTTAGTTACCTTTGAAATTTTGGTAACAAGAGAACCAAAGTTTTAAGCAGCCAAACTCGTTCTGCATGTGGTTTGGACTTTGATCTATCAACCAAGCCCAGAACTCCCTCAAGGAACAAACCCCCTTGACTGGTTTTTTAAAAGAATATACCTCCATAGGTAGGAGATAGGTAGGCCTATTACGTAGGTCCTATTGAGTATTCTCAAGTGATATGCTACTTGTCGGATTTAAAGGTAAATAACAATAAGTCAGAAAGTGTGAAAAGACTTTCATTAACAGAATTTACCAAAAATAGAAAATGATAAAATCCGAAACAAAGGGAAATACCGCTATTCATAATTCATTTCTGTTTCTTTGCAAACAAGTAGGCCCTCGATCGTAATCAACCTTTACCGTAAATAAAGAATTCGTAAATAAGTTTATTCTAACCGTAAAGGGTTTTCAAAGGGCTCAAACGACTTTATAAAAGCTCTTCAAGACCTTCGTATTCAAAGGAAAAGATAAACTGAATAACACAGCTTAAGAGGGTTCCTGCCTGAAATAACTTATTTACAGACAAATCTTTCCATGTAGATTTCGCCAACATATAATCACCAAACCTACAAATAAGGGGAACAAATCAGCATATACTGGTATTTTATTCTTTGTGTCAAAAACCAGTATAAGCTGGTCCCTGGTTGTTTGATCTGCTGGCGATATGCGTCTATGTAATAGGCAAAAGATAATAATTTTAAACTATTTTTAATCTCTATCATTGTAACTTGTATTCGTATCCTTGTTTCGAAGAATACTGAAGTTCGGTGTTTACATAAGGAACAAATATTCATATGCATGAAGGTCATCACAGCGCATATTCCAGTTTCAAAGAGGATCTTAACCCACAGCTGAGACCGAGCGCGGTATTGCACTGCAGCTGTGTATCTACTCTTTATTTGGTAATTCAGTCGTGTTTGTGAACACAAATCCCAATATATACTTTTTCATACATTATACAAAACCTTCATCAACAATAGTTTGAAAAATTTACCTTTTAAAACATACTCGTATAAGCGGTAGGGTACATATTCATTAATTGCTAGGCGTTCCTTATTCATGAACTAACGAAGACCGCGTGAGCTTGCATTTCAAACTGATTGATCGAATAAAAATACCTCTACATTTCCGGCACAACTTCCGGATGAATAAATTAAGCCGATTCTTGGACCTGGGAAGTAAAATACGATATTTTATTCAGAAACCAATTTAATAGAAATCTCCAAAAAATCTAGAGTGGTGGAGCTGCTATTGGTTCTCCGACAGACATTTTTACCAAATTAATCTTACGGCTTTGCCGTCGATACAGAATGAATAAAAAAAATTGTACAGATGTTCATTAGTAATAAAATTAGTTTCTGTTTAGTTCGCGAAATGAGCGACGGAGAACCCTAAAGGTTCCCATTGTGTATTATTTTGAAGAAACACGAGCAGGAATCACATCTTTAGATATGTTGATGACAGAATGTTCGCTGGCAAGAATTCGTAAAAACCATAGTAAAAACTGGCCAAGAGCGTGTCAGACACGCCCACAAATAGGGTTTCGTAGTCAACGTATAAATATCAGGTTTTTCAGCATTACAAACTTAATTTTGTTGCTGGTTTGTTAGCAGCAGTATGATGACCAACCGCAAATAGAAAAACTGATTTTTTTCTGAAACCTTTAAGGGTACAATATCCGTTATAGTTTTCATTGTAATTTCAGATTGTAAGCTATATTCCATATTTACTTCAAATTTTTAGCGTTTATACTTTAGAAGTTACAGCTGGAACAAATTATGGGTCAAAAACGCCCTTTTTAAAAGCAAATATCTCGTGACAGAAACATTTTAGTGACTTTGTTTCAAAGAAACCTCACCTTAGTTTTAAAAGACCTATTCAACGATACCCTACTCAATATTACAGAAGAAAAAACAATTTTTTGCCCACCTTTCACTTGTATGGGAGGGGGTCCAAAAAATATTCAATATAATTTTTTCATAACATTTCTATATCTAGACACACGGCAGTGTGTCCGCCAAGTTCGAGCAAAAAACCGACACACCGCCCGTGGGTTATATTACACGAACCATTTCGGGCCAAGTTCGACCCACCTATAACTCAAAATCTATTTTATCTACGCATATGAAATTTCTAGTGTCTGTCGAGATCTACTTACTTATCTAAAATCCAAAATTTCATTAATGTACCTATTGTAGGTCTTGAGATATTGACGTCAGAAAATCGCTATTTTTACTATACACTCACTGACTGACTGACTGACTGACTCACTCACTCACTCATCAAAAACCTAGACCACTTCCAATGGTCGTATTGACTTGAAATTTGGCATGGCGGTAGGTCTTTAGGTCAAGGTAAAGGAAAAAATCTGAAAATGGCCAAGTGTGTGTCGGCTTTAAAAATAATGAAGGTGTAAATTCATACCCCTAAGGAACTAAAACAAAAAATTTCCAATGGTCGTATTGACTTGAAATTTGGCATGGAGGTAGGTCTTTAGGTCAAGGTAAAGGAAATAATCTGAAAATGGCCAAGTGTGAGTCGGCTTTAAAAATAATGAAGGTGTAAATTCATACCCTAAGGAACTAAAACAAAAATTTCCAATGGTCGTATTGACTTGAAATTTGGCATGGCGGTAGGTCTTTAGGTCAAGGTAAAGGAAAAATCTGAAAATGGCCAAGTGTGAGTCGGTTTTAAAATAATGAAGGTGTAAATTCATACCCTAAGGAACTAAAACAAAAAATTATCTATATCTTCCAATCGTCGTACCGACCTAAAATTCGTTACGAAGGTTTGTATTTAGTCAAAGTAAAGTATAAATGAGATATTTCCTTACCTAACTTAATCATAAGAAAAAGAAAATAAACCTTACAAAATAAATGAAATCCACCAAAACATAAATGTGAAAGGCTGCCAAGTTCGATAATCTTGAATGCTTCGCCTATAAAGAAGTGAGATCTAAATAAGTACCAAGTTCCATACACAGACCTCAGTTAAAAATAGTTACAGGAATGCACAATTGATTTTTCGCAGTTTGGAAATAAGAACTACTTTCCAAACTGCGAAAAATCAAGTGTGCATTCCTGTAACTATTTTTAACTGAGGTCTGTGTATGGAACTTGGTACTTATTTAGATCTCACTTCTTTTATAGGCGAAGCATTCCAATATTATCGAACTTGGCAGCCTTTCACATTTATGTTTTGGGTGGGATTTGGGTCTACACGATCTATCTTCTCACCAAATTTCATGTCGATAGCTCTAAAACTGACGAAGATATGAGGGCGCGGCATACAGACAGACAGACAGACAGACAGACATACAGACAGACAGACATGACGAAACTATAAGGGTTTCTAGCAGACTACGAAACCCTAAAAACGATCATGAATATGTATTAAAATAAGGAAACGTTATCAATAAAATCAGCACGTCAGTCGTCTCACGCGTCTCATTACAGTCAATAAACGACAAAAAGCAAAATTGGCGGGGAAATTGCTTTAAGAGTGGAATTTCATTTGTTTCATCAATTTATTGTCAATTTCTTTGACAAATAAATCTAACAAACAGCTTTAAAACAATTTTATTAATTGAAAAAAAAATGTAGGACGACATAAAAAATCTTTTACCCGAAATATGTTACCTACAGCATGTTCAAATAATAGTATACGCCGTCCCTTACTCCCCTTAAAGCATATTTTACCACTCATACCGTCTAGCCGGTACTAAATCTGTCCTTACACGAGCGGGCAGGTTAAAATTATTAATCTTAAACATTGAAACAAGTAGGTAGAATAAATTATAAAATACATTTACACGTTTACATTCGCATGTCATGCATGATGGATGATACAAAAGACCCACTTCAATTTGAGTGCCATTCACGATAAGCGGAAGGATGTTTTGTCATGCCATTCTACAAGCATTCTACTGAGTGACACTTTAATCTTATGTGCAAAAATGCTCTCTTTTTATGAATAGGGAACGCCGTTTTACCAAGCTTCAAGGTACACAGTTATTATGATGCCACAACCAGACTTTTCTTAAAGAATAGAGCAAATATAACAAGCACCATCCAAGTATCCACTTAAAGGGCGACAGAAAACGTTTTTAACAAATTTTACTTTTTATCCTTAAATATTCAATTTTATACAACATTTTGTTTTTTTTTTATCGACAAACATTATGATTACTTACATATTAAATTATTCCTTATTTAGTCAGGAAAAAACAGTAATTTTGCCATTAATCTTAAAGATGCAAATGTTCCTTTCATTGCAAAATTCGTTAGGTTGCCTCCTTCGAGCAACTCGATCTTCCGTCCCGTTCCGGCCCGGTTGCCTCTTATTCAATTTCCTTTAATATAGGCTTAATAAAGAGGTACTATCAGCATCACATTAATTTACCATTTAAGGGATCAACTAAAACTGGTTATAATTTAGTGGCTGTATGAAAACCAGTGTAACTTAAACACTTATGAGAGGATAAGCTGCTTTCGGTTTCTCATTGAATAAAATCGTGCTTTATCTTTACATCCTTTGATACTTCCTGTAAACGAAGCGAAACCGATGTCCATTGTTTTAGTAATAAATCACTGCCTATAACTGTAATTACAGCTTTCATTGAATTTTAATTCAACAGTTAAATTAACATAAATGTTTTGTGAATGTAACACGATGTTTGGAAACCATTCCGAACTTATTTGTAGTGAGTGATTACAATGCAATGATTAAATTCGTGTCATTGAATTCAAATAATTCATTTTATTTATCCATTAGGTAGGACAACGCTTAAGAACGGCCAAGGCAGCAACATCAAAACTTTTAAAAGACGCTTTATTCACAAACTTAAATATTTTCGCCCAGCGGTGTGAATTCGAAAGCTTTCAACTGAAGCCGGCGGCGATGTTTTCAGCTGCATTTACTGCAGGCGGTGCAGTGTGCGGGAAGTTTCGATCACAAGTTTATGTTCCCTCGAGTCAGCCTCGAACCTCGCTGCCTTTTATGAACTCCGCCTTTACTGCAAATATTGTGAGCTTTGCACATTCTGTAAGATGATGAAAATTTTACTAGTGAATGATAGAGCAAGTGAGCAATATTTAGTATTATTTGATTGATGGTAGTGAATACTGAGGATGTAAGAAAAAAATAATCTTTTTCTAAAATTAAGACTATTATTATAAAAAAGAGTTTCATCGATACACGAAAAGAAGAACAAAATATTTTGACCTCCAGTGGGGAAAATAGGCCGGTCTGAAATTTATGTAAATTGTTGTTAATACCATCGTAACTATATTTTCATAAATATTGGCTTCTTTAATCTATTAAATACGTAAATAAAAAGTAAAAGGTTCAGAGTAAATATTGATTTTTATTATAAGCATTATGGAACCGGAAATAAGTACAAGGAAAACAAAAAATCTACTTCCGCAGAATTCATACGTTGCGCCGTCCCAACTGATTTGGGATAAAGGCAGGCAGATGATGATGATGAATCATGTTTATATAAGACTCTACTCATAAAGGCAAAAGAAAAACTGTGTTTTTAAACTTACACTTAAAGAGTGTGTTGTTCTTATGATAGGTAGACAAATACATTAAAAGTTGAAGACACTACAAACTTGAGAGCCCTGGAAATTGAATTTGTGGAAGTCAAAAGTGGACTCATGTAGCGTCGCTGCAAGACTACTCTTGTGTTTCATAGAGCATTCAGTGTAACTAGAACACAGAGCAGCTAAAGCACTTTACACAATTATTCGTCGCTGCATGCAGCCACTGTAAGGTTACCAAAAAATCACCGTTGGTTGCTCGTTCGCTGAGTCTATTCGACTTATTAAATAATTTAATTTACTAAGACAAAACTTCCAAAAAATAGGTTATAGAAGAAAGCTTTGATAAATAAATAAAACGCATTGATTTATGATCAAAGAAACAAGGAAGCTATTTCCTTTATTTTAAATTAGGAGGGAGCTGAAGAAAAACCATGAAATTATTATCACTAATCTCCCTTTTCGTGTGGGATACCGAGTCCTTCAACGACCCGATGAACCCTGGTGTCAGAGTTTTTCAACCGCCTACTGCAAGTAGCAGGCCTCTGACATGGTTGTGTAACGACCGCCATCATAGACAGAAACCGGGACCGACGGCTTAACGTGCCAATCCGAAGCACGGAACCATCTTACTTGCGGACAATCAGGTGATTTAGCCTGCAATGTCCTAACCAGCATTGCCGTGTGATGCCGGCTTAGAATAGCATCACCCCAATTCTACCCGTGGGTGTCGTAAAAAGCGACTAAGGGATATTCATCAAGGGAATGGGAAGCAGCGTTCCCTGTAAATGTAACATCTTGGCACTGCGCTCGCCAATCCGCCTGCCAAGCGTGGTGAGCATGGAAATACCCCCCGATAGGGGGAGGCCCATGTCCAGCAGTGGACTGTTGTGGCTGTTATGGTTATGGTCCTAACCAGACTGGGAACAAATTCACAAAGTGATAAATATCAACTTTGTGAGTGACCCCACCGGGAATCGAACCCGGAACCTTTGCGTGGCAGGCAGTTATACTAACCACTGCGCCACATCGGCTGTCATAATATGTTAATAATTGCCACCTAAGTAAATGAGCCTTAATTAGACATATCAGTATTAACACGACGATCACCTAATTTAACATCTTAAAATGTGTCATTTTTACACGCCATTAAACCCGGACATAACGATATTGATAATACCCCCGCAAATTTTCACCTCTTATAAATAGCACGAGTTTCAACTCTCGTATTTTAAGGAAAAATATCGCAGTCTACTCCGCCCTTTTCATCGGGATTTATAAGAAGAATTCCACGAGTGACGAAAGTGCTCCAGTATACGAGAGGAGTTTTGAGCTGAGTGTCGTGTGAAAGGATTTTATTGATGAAAAGAGCCACATACTCACATGAAAGACGCACTAGCAACCATTTGTTGTATAGAATAGTTTGAAATAGCATTTGAATTGCACTTCGCTGCTAAATGTGGATGTAGAAAATACCTCAAGGCATGCGATTTCCTATTTTTTCCATCCAGTTACCACATACGGAAGTAGAAAAGTGACATTTAAATAATACAAAATTCAATTTAAATATACAAGGTTTAACGTAAACTACATAGAAAGTGTTTAATGTTTCAAGTATAGGGATAATGTCACACAAAATTAATATCTTTCATCGTTATTTTTATGTGAATCACGATGACACCAACTAAGTAGGTCGACGGAGATAAATGGCAGCCTTGTTAGAGATCACCCTCTTTTCACTCGCAACCCTTGAACTTAATTAGCTCGTTAGTGTCTGCGCCATGTGAACTTTTAATCCTGTAAATTACGATCGATAATAACCTCTGTACAAAGCAAATGCTAGAAAATTTAAATATGAAAAAAAAATAAGAAGCAAGATTAGAAAATGTTTCTTTGAAATACCTATTAGCTAGTAAAAGCCAGATTTATGGCAAAACTAAAATAGTTATTGCAGAACTGGCTATATTTTCTTCTCAACGCCGGATAATAGACATACAAATGCTGTTCACCATAAACTATCGCGGAAAATGTGTCATTGGATTCGTTTTCAGAGAATACAAATATTTATCTGCAAATAAAAAGATTGGCAGACTGTTAGTCTGATTTCGTCGCAAAGCAATCTCATAATGCAGGATACAAAGGTTTTTGTTTTCGTTCAATTTGTTCGCAAATCCTCGACCCGGAGATTGGGAGGTTCAGAACGCGACAGCAGTTTGATTGGTGACAGATCCTCTGATCCTAGGATATGGAATGCTTCCAATAGGCTGAAACTTATCTCAAATGTAGCTGGTATTTCTTTGATCGTTTCTGAACTGAATGTAAAACAAATTCGTAGCTAACTTGTAGCAAAAATAGCAAACTCGTAGCAGTCGATATTTTGTTCAAAAAATATTGCCAGTATATCTAAGTGGATCATTTAAATAATATGTAACTTAAAACCCTGCTAAAAGTACCTACAACTTAAAATGTATTACCTACTTGATTTTAGTGAGTAACTAGAAAGTTGCAAGGAGATAATTTTTTAATCTTATCTCTTAGTATGAGCTTTATTCAGTGATCCTCTAGTGTAAATACAGTTCAGATTACGTCGACGTATCTCCAGGATTATTTATTACTTAGTACGAGTATAAGATGGACATTCACAATTTAATACTGTGTAGTAGATAGCGCTCATTCCTAATAAGATCAAAATCTCATAATGCGAAGGTAACCAGAAGATAGGATTAAAAAAACATAAGAACGGCAGGCACTGAACTATTCTTGCCAACAACCGTGGTGAGCAGCGCAAATATACCTCTAACGGGTAAAACTTTTCTGGTTTAGTTTATTTTAGCTCTTTTTAAGAGACAGAACAAAAATTATTTACGAGTATTTCTCTTGAGATGTCAACGACATTAAGTACTAGTTGCTCAAGAGTTAAGCTATAATTTAAACACTTAAACCAAACAAAATAGTGGGAGTTTGAACTTTGAGAAGTTTGAATCCTTTGGGAAACAAAAAAACTTCCTACACACACACACACACACACACACACACGCGATTGCAAACTTGGAGAAGTCATAACATTGTGCGATAATACTCTTCGCAAAGTCACATACAACTTTACCATAACACTTCGAAGTTTTGCACATACTGTTATAGTTTTCGACATAAAAAGTAACTTTCTTCAGTGAATAATTAAGGAGAATGGTCACGGTTTATGCTACATGCGTTTGTGATAAACTTTATGATGACACTAACAAGCGTAACGCTCCATGTTACCTATACTAGTATTTCCGGATAGAAAACACTTCCGTCCAACAATATTTGCATAACACTCCAATAATATTTTATTACTTTCATAGAAAATTGTTTCAAAACGAAAAACGTTTGTTTATTTTGCAACGAGTTGTGAACACAATGTGAACAATAATATGAAACTGTAACTGAAACTGCACAATAACGCAACTATGAAATAGGTGGCAATCAACGTAATAAACTTTCATATCTACAACTTGCACTAAAAGTAAATAAATAATGTGTCATAGAATAGATCACCTGATCTAGGTATGACTGATATTTAGGTCTCTAGCGGATATTGGGAAACAAAACTTTCTACTGACTGTGACGGTTCTAATGAAATTGCATTGTCTGCAAAAGAGATCGTAAGTATCTTTGTAGCGCAGCATGATCAGACCTTTGACTCAGACAGATTAATTAATTACTACTAGTGCCGCCTTCGATACTCAGCACAGGATTAGAGAGTTACCGAACCATGCAATCGCAAAGAAAGCGTTCGTTACTCACTTTTGTTTGACCCATTTCCTTTGAAGGAATAACACTCAGTTATTATTTTGACTGTAGTTCTTGGTTTTGTAAAGAAGTTCAGTCTCTTCTCTTTTCGTGTGGGACACCGAGTCGTTCAACGACCCGATGAACCCTGGCGTCAGAGTTTTTCAACCGCCTACTGCAAGTAGCAGGCCTCTGACAAGGTTGTGTAACGACCGCCATCACAGACAGCAACCGGGACCGACGGCTTAACGTGCCCATCCGAAGCACGGAACCATCTTACTTGTGGACAATCAGGTGGTTAGCCTGCAATGTTCTAACCAGGCTGGGAACAAATTCACAAAGTGATAAATATTAACTTTGTGAGTGACCAGGAGTGACCCCACCGGGAATTGAACCCGGAACCTTTGCGTGGCAGGCAGGCATACTAACCACTGCGCCACATCGGCTGCAGAAGTTCAGTATCAGCTTTCTTTGTTCAAAAGTTTAGCTATAACTGACTTTGTGCAAAATACATGTCCCTAAACACACTGCAATGTGAGCATTTATCTAGTTGGACCACGTATTACATTTCTCGAGAATAGTTTTATTTTGAACGTTCAACCTACTTTTGCTTGTTATGTTGTTATAAGATACACGGTACTTTGTACGAATGTTATGTAAATAACCTACCATATCTAGTTCATTGTCCCCGACTTGGCCGCTTCCCAAATGCTGTCAATTGAAATATGGTGGTCATATCAGTTTTCCGGAGATATATGTGATACACAAGCTTTTTGTTTTCATTTGCTGTGCAATTGGAAAACACGAGCATAAATTTTACAAGATTGATTGTACATAAATTTTTTAACGATCGATTATCAAGTTTTTTAAAGTATTATCGATACAATAGGTAACAATTCCACTATACTGTAGACTTGTTGAGTTAAGTATCTATAATTACTTCGTTATATCACCTGCTCTGCAGCTGGCAACATCTGTATTGACAACGTTGACAAGCTCTAGTAATATTGCGATCCTAATTGCATCGTGTTTCTCATTAGATATTGTAGGTAATCAGTTATGGGTACAATGGGAAACGTATAATCCTAGTAATAGAATGGGTCTAGATATAAGTAAATAATGTTGATTAGTGCAGAATATTAAAGTAAGAAGTTTCAGTGAAATTATAAATTATTGTAAGAATGATTGATTATAAGTAGCTACCAATAACTGTATCTAACCGGTTAAAAAGTAGAACATCTAAACTCAGTTGTCTGTAGGTATTTCTAAGTTGATTTAAGTTTTCATCATCTCTTCAGTTTTATTACGTTCTTTACCTCGTGAAAAAGTGGTGAGACTTGCCTGAATTTTAAAATGAAACAGAATAAAATTGTTTTATTAGAGAAGCAGACGGAACTTCAAAGAATCAGAAAAGTGTCCATTCTTAATTAATGGTGGTGGTGGTGGTGGTGGAATATATTGTATTGTAGTCATTACATTACATCGCCAACAATTTGTATGATTAAACAACAAATAATACAAATACTTATACTCCCTATATTGCTGCATCAGGTTTCCCCACAGTGTTGAATTGCTGGAGCGGTGAATTTCATCTGAAATTTATGACTAGCCACGAAACGGATCTTGATTCGTGCGTCGACCAGATTTTGGTACGTGCAAAATGAAATCAATATCGGTATTGGATACCTAATACCGACCACTCTGGAATTATTTTTATGAGATAGACCTGTATACCGACTTCAGTAGTTTTTTCTTTTTTTCACAGAAAATATACTGAAGTAATACAATACCTAGTTTATCCTCTTCATCCAGTCGATGAGTAACCATTAAGTTTGTTTGGACTAGTATTTTGCCACAGTGATCGGTTTAGGATTAGTCTTCAGCAGGACCTGCATAGTGCAAAAGCTAGGGCCGTTTGGGCAGTAGTGAAGGTGCTCCGCAGTTTGTTTTACACGATAATTGCACAAGTCACTACTAGCGAGACCCCACCTCGCTCGGTCGGTTCTCAGAACACCTTATCGCCTTTCGGCGACAAATAATACAAAGACTCTTCACACGAGACTCTTCTTTATTAAGAAGCATAGGAAACCCTAAAAATAATATGGTGCAGGTTAGTAACTACATAATAATTACTTTAACGGGTCTTATCGCGATAGTTTTTTAGGTAAATAAAACGTCGAGTTTCCAGGTAAATCGCTTATTTACCTAAAAAACTATCGCGATAAAACCCGTTAAAGTAATTATTATGTGTGAAAGTAATCGCGAGTGCTTTAAAAGTTATAGGTTAGTAACTAGTTATGATGGTACGAAGATGTGGTGAATATGGTGGTAGCGAATCCATTACCTTTGAGGGTTTCCTGGAGTAAATCCAATAGTATAGCACTTCATCATCATCATCACTTATACACTTAATAACACAAGGTGTAACTGAAACTGATACCTAACTTTAAGATGGGTTATTTACCTATACGAAACTGGATAGGTAATAGAACCGTGAAAATACAATAAGGGGGACCGATGCGTCCGACTCTAGAAAATTGAATGCGTCAAAAAAAGCCATGAACGGTGACGTTTCGGTGCTGTGTTCCAAATTTAAGTTATAAAATGATTCGAAAAAAGGAGATGTGAGGGTGGCTTAGGGAGGATTTCAATGCAGAGTTTGCACTCTGCTACAACCTTCCAACATGCGGAGTCTGTTTAGGGACTTCCAGACAGCTCAGGGAAGGTCTGTACCCGATAGAAGTTTCTCCGCCAGCTAAAGGCGAGAACGAGAAGGTTAGGTGAGTACAACTCGTTTCAGTGCTCCAGTCTTAGCTTACGTACATCTTGTAGATAATTAACATTCAATATTCAAGAATTATATTAGCCGAATGGCGAATATCTTAACTGTTTTCCTAATTTTGTCTCAATTTTTTTTGTGTTCCTTTGGACATATTGTATGCAATTACATTGCTATTCTTAAAGTTCAGCTTCTCAAAGCGAGTGGAAAGCAATCATTGTTATCGTTCGTATTCCACGCTACTGCAAACATTGCGGAACATTAACTTTGAACGCAAACAGAATCCTGAACAACTCAGATTTATAAGTAGTATCCTTAGAAAGGGATACTTTTCGTATTTGTCGGAAGAATCAAAACATAGATCAGTTGTACAGTGAAAAAAATACGTTCGGACTCCGCAAATAAAGATACGAATCTACTATCAGAGTGCTTATTATATTAGCCTTGTCAATTTTATCGGGTAACTATGTTTAATTTCTTTTTTGTATAAATTAAACTCTTATTACTATTTCAAAATATCAACATTTAATAATCCCTAATTGTAATTTGCTAGATCACAGATCCCAGTGTTCTCATTATTTCCGTCATTTCCTCTATTCCCTCGCTCCACATGTTCGTGGCGCCAGTATGACGCCAGCACAACTTGTTACATATGGATGGAACTTATTTTCATTCTGATTTGCTTTTCCCTTTAGTTTTCTTTCAAGCAAAGTTTTTAGGTTTGTTGTCTTATCATGCATGAGGAATACTTCCGTTACTATCAAAATTAATTTTCTTCTTTCAATATCTACATTTAAAGTAGTGTGAACCTGTTACACATTACACAGCACTTCCGTTTTGATATGCACAGGTTTTGATAAAATTATAGTGGTTATTTGCACAATACGGGTGTGGGTGTGAGGTTACATGTTTGTGAAGTGACCCTTCTGTGTTGATATTGTCATGTAATCAGAGCTGTTAGTGTCGGGTTTGGGTACACACAACATGGGTCACTATTAGCTACCTACCGAGTGGTTTCACCGATTGCTTTCCCGAAGCGACGAAATATGTATTCGCTGTAAGTAAGCTACTGACGAAATGAAAAATGTCAGGCGATATTATATTTATTTAGTAGTTTCTGAAGTGATTTAAATCATTTATCGATATAAATCGCCAGATGAGCAAAAGTTAACTAGAACTTTATGTTATTGCGTGCTATATCAGTAGCCTCATACCCGCGCAAATTTATTTAGTTTCATGTTGCGAGATATTTCTAAATCTCCCGACTTTATTAGGTTACAGTCGAGTTATCGTCTTCCTGATTCAATCACGTTCTGCTTTTACGATAATTGTTATGGTTCACAGATAAACTCAATTTGCTTGTTGTTATAACTAGCGATACCTAATGTTACTAAGAAGAGCAGTTATTGATTATCTACGTAACTTTAATAACATACAACATGATTTTATCACAAGGTTCATTGACTCGAAAACGACGGCCGAATAATCGACCATCACAATATTTCAAACAAAAAGCTTCAAAAACATAACCTGCTGATTCTAGAGCTACTTTAGGTGTACACCTACCTACATTATTATGTAGTCTAGTGCCCCAGACAATATTTCAGTAGGCATACCATAATACAGCTTTCGCTTTCACACACAGCTTTTACTTAAACATTATGAGGGCATCAATTTTATTCTACGATTACCAACTTTTACAGGTCTTCAAACTGAAAAAATAATTCATAACCATCGAGCAATCGATGGGGATCGGACTAAATCTTTGTGGAGATTTTGTTTTCTTGATAATTATTAAAAGGGTCTTTATCAAAATTCGTTCCTTTACTACATTGTAATGTTTGTTCCGGAAGTGTGCCAAGGTGTTAAACTACTTTAATCTGAAGCTCTAGGTAATTATCTTTCTATTTCCTCGGCTAAATAGACTAAAATTAGGAGAACATTTATGTTATTAAATGTTCAAAGATTTTTCATATTTCTAAGATGCTTTTGCTTTCATGAATCGTGTCGTGAACATATAAATTAACAGTCTTTATAACGAGCGTCGCTTCTCATAGAGAAATCATTTCAATGAGAAATGATTTAATTTCCGGGCACGTCTACCTTTTCGAGTATACAAGTCGAGTGCTTATTTACCTACCTCCTCCAGATTTGTGAAGATCCTTGTAATCACGAATTTGTATGGAAACAAAAAACCTTTGTTCGCTATTTGAACTGCGTATTTATTTTACAATATTATGTGCATGTTGTCTAATTTATTCTGCAATATTTAGTTTTAGGGTCAATAGATCCTACGTGAAGAAAATATTGCTAAAGTAAAACACTACGCTCGGGTGTTTTGCGACAAACTAGGTAGTTCAAAAGAGAAATAAGATTGTTACTCTCATAAATAAGTACATATATCTACCTACTTAGACTCGTAGGTAATGTTAACCATCTTGAATAGTGCTTCGAAGATCATATAGAGGTGTTTGCAGTCGCGATATAATATTTACTATGTAAGAGCATCAGGTACAAGTGTTTAGTTCAATCACACATTGATTGACTCGACGCGTTTGAAGCGAGCTCCACTAACGTCTTGACTACAAAATCAACATTAGCACTCACGGCTCACGGAGCTAAAAGGTAAATCAATATGTATGATATCTGAAGCCTGGTTGATACGGAACTGAATGCTGTTTCAGAATAATAAATAAGCACTTGAGGTTGAGGTGCGTATGGCCAACGAAACGAGATAATTAATGTAAACAACTTTTGTATGACTCAGTGACAGTTATGAGAATCTGTCCTTATTTGTCATATGGTATAATGAATGATGGAACCGCAGCGGGAAGGACTTTGAAGAAAATACAGGATGAAGTTAAACTATAATAATTTATTAAACGTAACATAGTTTCGATGTGTGAAAGCTATGTTACAATTTAAACTTAAATCTAACATTAAAACTAAGTTATACTAGATGACAACTGCCCTCTATGTGTGAGGACAGAAGTGCTGGTTTGATGCTGAAGCCCGGCTTTATACTGTTCTTCAGCTGTAGTCTTGGAGGGGTCGAACTGTAGACTCAGCACTTCGTGTGATGGCCATCCGTGGTCAGCTTGAATCTGCACGTGGATGGAATCGGCAGATTCATCTCTTCTTGGGCACGTTCTTCCGCCTGCATTCCAGTGTCTCGAGCCGTAATCTACCATACATGAACACGTTTGCACGTACGTAGAATGATCACGTCCAAAAAGGTTCAAGTCGACAGCGTCTGCGAGATTAGGGACTTCCGCATAGCTCGTACATAACAAATGTCAGTTGTCTCTTTCTGGTTTGTTTACACTTTTTATCTCGTCTGGTTGGCCTTCTACTTTCTACTTTGCGTTTAAAATCCGCCAATTTGAATTTATGACAATACAGCCAGTGTCACTCGCGCTGCTGAGACGAATCTAACGACACCTCATATTATGTCAAGATCTGCCCAACTGTTTGGGCTTTATTACATGATAATAAATATTTCTTATCCTCATACCTGCAAACAAAAAGTACAAACATACATTCACTTGAAAATCATAACGCTACTTCTTAAGCAGTCGGGTAAAAAGAGACTCTAAAGAACTACTGAATGTTTTCAACACTGAAAACTGAAACTTGTGTCAGAACACGATGTGTTCCGTTGTAGCTGGGTGGTATGGCGCTATGTTGTGAACTTTCTCTGAACACAAGCCGCAGTTTAGTGTCGTTTTGAAGAACGACGTTTCCCGGTACTCCCGGGTGCAGACGAGAGCCTTGTGACACTCAACATCCGCATGAAACACCGCTAATGAGACATGAGTGAGTTCAACGCATTTTTTGCTTCTTTTCTTTTCATGCAGGCAAGTTAGAATTGTCGTTTGATGCAGGCTTAGCTAGCATAGCATCGCTACCCGTGGGCGTCGTCGTTGAAAGCTAATAAGGAACTACTATCGAGGGAATGAGCTGCTCCGTTCCTGTAGGTAAGTTATTGTAGCATTTTGCATTACGTTCTCCAATCTGTATACCGCCAATCTATGACTAGGCTATAAACAACTATTTAGGGAGATGCCGAAGTCCTGAAATTGATTGTTATAGCCTTATATACTCTAAGGTTATAGCTATTAATGTTAGTCGGAATTTGGCTATCCACGATCTGTATGTTACGTGGAAGCCATTGAACATAAGATAAACATTGAATGCATTAATGTGAACATTAAGCCGCCCAGCAGATTGGGAGAGGTCCAAAAGAAAATTATTTCAGATTTCAGGCTCTGTCTGAAGAGCTTGTAAAACGTAAGCGCCTTTTTATCAGAGCTTTTAACGAGTTAATTATGGTAACATTTTTGTAACTGTGCTTTTTTTTACAGAGCGCGATCTAAATGCTTGCAACGGTAACGGTAACGGTGTGGCTGCTAGCCAAACTACCGAACTTTTTTTCTCTAACACAAAAACAGTCATATGAAATTTTTGTAAACCAACCAACCTACACTTTCAATTGAGAATTCAGAAAATGAATCTATTTGAAAATGGAAATAGACACATGCAAAGGTGTTCGTCGTATTACAAAATTCGTAGAGAATTTAACGATTTTCGAACTGATAGTTCTGCAAAACTGAAATATATGTTAAATTGCGGAAAATTTGCAAATACCTATATTTGAAAGTGGAAAAACAAATTAAATATTATAAGTTCTATTGTGGCAGATCCAAACGTAGTCCACGGTTAAACTCATTGGCATCAGGTCTCAGATTATTCACTGTTTACTATCAGCACCTTGAAAACTACGCGCAAACTTACGCTTTGCATAACCACTCAGCTTGATACAGCGACGTCTAGCTTCATAAAGCAAAGCTGAGCGCCGTTGTTTTCCGTGCGATGCCGGCTTTGTAGAAAAATAATATCCCCTTATTCGTTTATCTTGGGTGTTGTAAGAAATAACTTAAGGCAAGCTTGTGGTAATAAAAATGTTTTTAACTATTAGACAAACGTAGGAATATAGACGTGTTCTGTGCATGTGCACGTATGTATGTAGGTATGCACTCACCGTGCGGTCTTGTCTCACAGAAGGCTGCAGTTTTTGAGCGGCGGGCGCAGAAATAAACCGCTACTACAACCTCGTCAAAGGCCGTATTCTGCGGCACTGTGGCGTAGGCTGCATGGGTTTTGGAATATCATTGAATACGAGAGTTAGCCTCTTCACATTTCTTTTTTTGCGTTGAATAACTGACAAAATATGAATGTGCAAAAGTCGTATATTGGCAAAAAAAATACCCAAATAATTTAGAATTCTGAAAATGTTTCTTCTATTCCTCCGTTAGCTCCCCCGAGTTTTACTCATCTATGTATTTATTGAAGTCTGTTAGAGATTTAACCTAAAAATAATAAACTGTATCAGGAAGGTTACGGTAGAAAGCTGCGATGTTTTAGCTGATTGGTGATGTTGGGGCGCCTTGTTGGGCGACATCAATCTCCCGCGAGATCAATTGCCAATGATCGCGGGGAGCGGTTTCGTGAGATAAGTGAGATTGCTTCTCTGCTTGTTTCCCGTCACCGATATTCATTTCGTACAAAATAGGTACTTTTCTTCCATTAATAGCTTGTAGTGTGTTAAATTTGTGTTTTGTTAAGACGGCCAAACGCATTGCAGCATAGTCGTAAGATGAAAGTATATGATGGTGCGACATACAAACTTTTCGTCAATTGCACGGCTGCAGCCACGTTTGGCTGCGATCGGTCACACATAAAGAACTTGCATCTTTACCTGTCTAATAATGGAAAAGTCGACTGCTGAAATACTTATCTCATCAGGTACCACAAAATGCTAACATGAGAACGTTAACTGACACGAAAACGAGTCGTAAGACATAGGTCTCCCAGAGCCAATCCTGCCGAAAGATAAAAATAATCAATATTTTTTGATAATTTTTCATCCGTAACATATATGTCTAAAAGTACGCGAATCAAAGTGGCATCAGTTTACCATTGATTAATTATGTAGAAAAGAAATACTACGTATAACGTAAAAATTTCTTGTCAAAAACTGGATCAGAAACAGACCGGAAAAAAAGTAAAAACCATTAAAAAGTTTTTAATGTAAGTTGGTAAACGTACTTTGTTAGTGCTGAAATTTTCATTATCTTTCTGCTGGCGACAATAAAATTTAATTCCAAGCGAGGGAACAATTTAATATAATTGCAACTGCAGTTTTCTATAAGCATTTCAGCATTTCATTTCCGCAAACTATAAGTGCTTAGTCGTTGAATGGATCCAGCGCATGTAATACCTAATTGCGATGAACCCTGTCTGGTGAACGATAATTCAAAACAAATAGACATCCCTAAAACTATCCCAGAAACACTTGGTTTCAAAAACAGCTGTCTATGCTGTATTTGGCAACTTCTTTCGGAGGCAATTTAGAGTCACCCTGCAGTAGGACATAAAAGAAGCTACATTTATAAAAATAAAATAAAACTATGACAATAGAATGTAATCCTACAGACGTCCATTATTATTAGAAGCAGCACTCCACTCTCAAATGTTTCTACAGTATACAGGAAATATGAGAATCAGTCTTGGACGAGTATTTGGAATGCCTCGCTGCAGCAGGCGGCGGGCGAACTGAATATTCGTTTCTCGAATGTTTATGTCAGTCGACGAACACTGCTCTGCCGGTAGTTATTGAGTTGTGCATTTTGTATTCCCTTGCCTTGTTTTGGTTTCAAGTTATGTATCTTTTTACTTCATCTTGTATTTTAAATGATCTGTGTATATGTACATACATATATCACGCCTATATCCCTTGCGGGGCAGACAGAGATAAACGGGTGATAACAACAGCCATTTCCACCACATCCAATCTAATACAAAAGAACCTTTGCGTTAGCAAATTCCATGACAGACAAAGGCAAAAAAGGACTTAATATTAAACTATGCAATGATTGATGCCAATAAGTATTGTAAACTCTCTGAAATCATTACCAAAAGGCGCCCCGCGCGCCGTCTCATTACTTTGTGCCATTACTGTCGTTTTCAACTGTAGGCACAATAATGCACTTACTTTTATTAAATAAAACAGTGGGCACGTTAATGTCGTACCTGCAAACAAGATAAAACAACTCAAAACAAAGCTGGATATAAAACTGACTGATTGAAACAAAAATTCTTCCACATTTGCAGCTGAAATTTTCAGGAATTAAAACGACATTCGCCGCAAAGTGAAAAGAAGTGTACAAAATGTGATCAACGGGATTCCCAGCTTCCTGAAAAGGTTCCACGTTTATGAAAAGGATTGGTTATTTTAAGTTTGGTAAACAAGTTCCTTTTCAAGTAAAGAAGTTATAAAATTTTCTCCTATGAACCTTTTGAAAAGATAAAGTATGTCCCTGTTAAAGTTGTCTAAAGAAAAAATCTAGATTCTGGGCCTCCTTAGCAAAAAAACAATATGTTTTTTTTTCCATAGAAAACTTTTTTTATACTCCATCAAAATGTTCTATTAGTCAGAATTATTTATAGGTATGAAAGGTCCAATTATTTTCTTTGACACATAATAATTACTTTAACGGGTCTTATCGCGATAGTTTTTAAGGTAAATAAGCGATTTACCTGGACACTCGACGTTTCAACTGGGTTGCACCAGTCGTGGTCGCGAGCAGACTGAAGTAGCAGCGAGTTGTCATCAGGGCGGTGGGCAACTAGATTTTCTGCTACCCACATATTGTCTTAATAATTTAAATTGTTTGTAAACATTACACATTAGGCCGGCACACAACACTCACAATGTCCGACGATCGGTCCGATAGTGAATCGCGCGTTTTTATTTTGTCTATTACCGGACTCCATGTTGTAGACAATTTAAATCCGTCCTCCGATTAAAATTATTGGGGTTCTTTTGATTTCTATTGCCTCCCTCACCACTCTGGAGTAATATTGACGTTCCACAGAGAGGACTTTTGGGGCATGAAGCTCGATCCAATGGTTGGCACCAGATGTCAATAGGTGTTCCGCGATTGCCGATTTATGCGTCTGTCGGTTTTTCACAGCTGCGATATGCTCCTTGACCCGTTCACTGATACTACGCTTGGTTTGGCCAATGTAAGACTTACCACAGCTGCATTGTACCTTATATACACCTGCATTTTGAAAAGGTATAACATCCTTCGGTGTGCGTAAAGAGTAAGATATTTTGGACAATGGAGTGAAGACAGTCTTAATCGAACCCTTACTCAACACTGTCCCAATTTTATCTGTTACCCCTTTTACATAGGGTAAATACGCTGGCTGTCTGTTCACCTCAGGTTGCTTCGCTTTCTTGTTTTTTATGCGACGTTGAAATCCCGTGTAGCCGTTCTGAACCAGTACTTTATGAACATTGTTCAATTCGTCGTCCAGATGTTCTGCGTCACACAAGTCGTAAGCCCTTTTCGTCAGTGTCGACACTACAGACTGTAGGTGACGCGGATGGTGATGAGAGGTCGCGTGTAGGTATCTATCTGTATGTGTTGGCTTTCTGTATACAGCATGTGCAGGGACCCATCTGATCTCACCATTACCTTGACATCTAAGAAGGCCAAAGTCCTGTCTCGTTCAACCTCACAGGTGAATTTGACTTTTGGGTGGATGGAGTTCAGGTAGTCGACATACTGCTTTACCGTGTCCATGTCTCCTTTGATGATGCTAAAGACGTCGTCAACATATCTCTTCCAGAGCTTGATAGACGAGGGACCGGCACTTAACGCCAACTCCTCGAAGTACTCCATCCAGATGTTGGCAATAACCGGTGCCACAGGGCTACCCATTGCCACTCCATCGATCTGTAGGTAATACTGCTCACGGTAAAGGAAATAGTTACCCTCAAGACATTTTTCCAGTAAAGTTATGTATCTTTTGGACATACCATTAGCTGTCAGTCTGCCTTCGATTACCTTTAGACATTCTCTGATCGGGACGTTGGTGAAGAGCGATTCGACGTCAAAGCTCACCAGCATTTCATCTGACTCCAGTCTAAGGTCGTTAATTATGTCAATAAAATGACGAGAATCCTTCACAAAAGATGAAGTTTGGCCGACCAAGGTTTGGAGTACTCCGTAGGTAGGTGAGCCGATTTGGCTTACAATGGGACGCAAAGGCACGTTCGGCTTATGTACTTTGGGTAAGCCGTATAGTTTGGGTGGCTGTACCGTTCTGTCTTCACTCCATTGTCCAAAATATCTAACTCTTTACGCACACCGAAGGATGTTATACCTTTTCAAAATGCAGGTGTATATAAGGTACAATGCAGCTGTGGTAAGTCTTACATTGGCCAAACCAAGCGTAGTATCAGTGAACGGGTCAAGGAGCATATCGCAGCTGTGAAAAACCGACAGGCGCATAAATCGGCAATCGCGGAACACCTATTGACATCTGGTGCCAACCATTGGATCGAGCTTCATGCCCCAAAAGTCCTCTCTGTGGAGCGTCAATATTACTCCAGAGTGGTGAGGGAGGCAATAGAAATCAAAAAGAACCCCAATAATTTTAATCGGGAGGACGGATTTAAATTGTCTACAACATGGAGTCCGGTAATAGACAAAATAAAAACGCGCGATTCACTATCGGACCGATCGTCGGACATTGTGAGTGTTGTGTGCCGGCCTAATGTGTAATGTTTACAAACAATTTAAATTATTAAGACAATATGTGGGTAGCAGAAAATCTAGTTGCCCACCGCCCTGATGACAACTCGCTGCTACTTCAGTCTGCTCGCGACCACGACTGGTGCAACCCAGTTGAAACGTCGAGTGTCCAGGTAAATCGCTTATTTACCTTAAAAACTATCGCGATAAGACCCGTTAAAGTAATTATTATGTGTGAAAGTAATCGCGAGTGCTTTAAAAGTTATATTTTCTTTGAATTTTAAAAATAATTTTCCAAACTGGTAGCTCAGGATGCCTAGAATTCTGATTTTTTCTTTGGACCACTTAAAAATTAACTAAAATTCCAACAACATACAAATTTCTTAACAAAGTTAATTACAAAGAATTAAGCATTAATGTTTTTTATTTGACCAGTAGTTGAATATTAATGACAACCTTAAACATGATGATTATGTAATAAGCCAATCACGTGGAGCTAACTGAACTGGATCAACGCGATAAGTTATTTCATTAACTGTGTTCGTCTGTTACATTTTGATTTCATTACCTACGCACTTTGTTTTAAATAAAATATACGCTGGTTTCAGGTGACATTTTATTAACCATCGATATTATCAGGACTAGATCACAAATCCCAACTTTCCCAAAAGATAAACTTGGACGTCCCTTTCAAAATGTTTCAGTCGACCGATCCAATTTGTATTGCAGGACGCAGGGCAGGATTAGCAGGTCCTTTTTATTCATAAAAAGTTGTACCTACCGTATCGTAATCACCAGATTTGAGTTGTCGGTATCGGTAATTATAGTCGAGTTGAGAGGGACACTCGCTGCTTTCGCCGCCGTATGACAGTTATGTGGCCCCCATTCCCACTTGGTGGTAAGCACAAGTAAGAAAGGGAGGGCCATACAACAATCATACCGCAGTAAATGCACCGAGTGGGCGTCTGAACTCTAGGTATGACTACACGACCACATCGGTCTTGTCTTGGTTGCTGTCTTAGGCGGCCTTTAGTAAGTGGTTGTAAACTCTAACTCTAGTGTTTATCGGGTCCTTAGACGACTCAGTGTTCTACACAAAAAGAGAAACTAGAAATTTTCACCCCATGTAGGACATGTGATTTAACGAACTATGTACAATCTCTCGGCTGTGTACAGGAAGTAATTTTCCACACGATGAACGCACTGAATCTTTGCCAGCTGGGACACATTATGACCACGTTTCTCAAGAAATATATCCCACATCGGGTTTCACCGAAAGACCGACTTTCCCCCAAATTGCGAAGCTCAACTCAACTTTAGCGAAAGAACAAAGGCCGAAATAATAAAAGAAGATTATGGTCGGTCAGCAGATATTATTTGTATAATGATTTGTCGTTTTTTTACCTTTGTTTCTTGGGTTCGTAACGGGTTGGGTTACTGGGAAACTTTGAGGATATTGATTTGATATTTCCAACGAATAAACTCGGAAGATGTTCAAAAACTTTCTGTTTATCAGCGCTACTGCAGCCAAATAAGTTGCCGATTCAATTTAAACTTCATGTCTCGATATGATTTCCAAACTCGTGTGAAATATATGCACTTTCCTGTCAAGTCTATATAGATTTCTTGCAGCTAGAAGAATAATTTCACAGATTTCTTTATATTGACTTTGTAATGGTTTAGAAAGATGCGTTTTTAGGTTAGTTTTATTTTCAGAGTCTATATTGAATCGAACCAAAACATACGTATCGGGCACAAATATATTTGGTAACGAAAATATTTTTGGTCAGGTTTTATTCTGCAAAAAACTGTGTTGGATTGACATAGGGAATAACCAAATATCAAGTCTATACCTACAGGCAAGCTACTGTTTGAGTAAAGCAGTGACTACAATACTCGTCTGCACTGAACCTAATCACTTAAATTATTGGAATTTAATTGGAATTCATGTATACCTCAGCAATGGCAAAATGCGTAATAGCCGTCTTCACACCCAGCGTTTGAGGCGATGTCGTAGGCACTGAAGCACTGAGGCGACCACATGACATTAAATTCCACTTATCTCGGGAAGCTCTCTAACATGAGGTTGATCTCAACAAGATGGATGACGTCGTTGAACATACCATCACATCGAACCGCAGCTGACATGACACATGTGTTTAATAGGCTGACAAAAATTTCGCAGATATCAAATGCTCTAAGCTAACCTCTTTTTTTATAGCAGATACATTACATCTTATCTACCACTCGTATTTACTTAGGTGCTTTAGAAAAAAATCTACAACTCATTGCCAAACATTTTTTTCATTCCAAGTACTAGTAACAACCTAACTTTTTATTATAACGACAAGAATAATTCACGATTCAACTTCTTGATTTCCACGAAAGAGAGAACGTTTTTCTTTGTTCGCAAGATGAGCAATTTTCAATAGAATAAAATAAGTTCCCTTTCACACAGGAATCTTTTTTGGCGATTATGCGGCGGCCTGTCGGATCTGAGAAAGAATTTTAACTGCCGCGTGATAAACAAGGTCAGACTTTGTCAAATTGTAGAAGTGTATGGTAGTTTTACACCACATACAAACAAAAAACGATGGTAGTCAAATTATGGTATTTTTGTCTTCTGCGTACAATGTTTCTATGGTTCATAGTACCGAAGCTCTGATATAGTATGTGTCCCATAATTTCCCTGGCGGCGCGTGATCGCGGTGCCTGCAACGGTACTGCTGCGTTGGTTTTTTTCTTGCTGCATGCTTTTATCAAAATTGCAGTAGCTACAGCTACACTTTTAAGTACAGTGGCAGAATAGGTTAGAGCAATAAATTTAATATTTATATAGCCACGGATCCGTTGCGCAAAAAATATAGCGGCGATGTCGCTGCTTGCACGTCATAACCGCCACAATCATGCGCTGCCGAGAAATCGGTGGAAAAAAATCGCGTGTGAAAGGGCTGTAAGTTGTCGAATGCCGTATTGTAAACTGGAAGCGAAATTCAAGCGTTTGTCAGAGTTCGTATTGAAGGCTGCTTGAAGCCGAGCACGATAAGTAATACCCGAGTATCCACCAGATGAAGTGTTTGGGTTAAGTTGAAATCGTCTTTTTGATTAAACAACTCGAAGTAATTAAAAGGTCTGCTTGATTGTATGTTCTTTTAACCCTAGAGTGGGTGCGCTATGAGCATTTTGCCGCCGACGGTAGATTTTTTTAAATATTTTCTGAACTATACACTTGCCAAGCTTAAACTTTTGAGTAGCTGCCCCTCTGCATTTGCCCTTCCTGTGTCACAAAAATCCACAGTATCCGTATGCAAGCGGCCGCAGGATGAAGCATTTGTCAACAGGGTGTGTCGCGAGGCGACAAATTGCTAAGCACGCGCCCACTTACGTAACAATTTTTATATCGATATTGTAAATGTTTCATGTTGAATAGCACGTGAAACATGTTTCAATCATATTTAAATTATTTTTAAAAAGCTAATCAATCGATTTGTTTGTATTACCTGAAGACCAAACTTTTAACTTCACGACGGGAAGTGATATGCATGGTATCTATTCCCTACTAAGAAAAATAGGGCTAAAACAGGGTCTAATGTTTGCTCATAATTACTGTGCAATGAACATTGCGTGAATTTGTGTTAATATTTTTTTGCTCAGACATATAATGTAGATCTTGAAAACATATAAGATTCGTCATGTTTTTGGAATTTATATGATCTATATCCATTTAGATTACCAATGTTCCAAAAAACTGTCAATTATTGCCAAAGTTGGTCAAAAGCCCTATTGTCTTAAACAAATAACTCAATTTGCATGAGTATTCTTATTTTTTCAAAGTTAATAGTCTACCAATAATGCATAATAAATAAAAAAAATTGAACATTTTCTG
Organism: Phthorimaea operculella; assembly: GCA_024500475.1. NCBI lineage: Eukaryota > Metazoa > Arthropoda > Insecta > Lepidoptera > Gelechiidae > Phthorimaea > Phthorimaea operculella. The sequence continues at coordinate 2,835,298 of JANFCV010000061.1, forward strand.
AAAAAATTATAAAATTAGTACGGGCGGCAAAATGCTCACACGCGCCCACTTGCGTTATACAGAGTAACGCGCCCACTCTAGGGTTAAAATTGCTATGCTGAGAATGATCATTATCAATCAAGATGCAATTCTGACAGTTAGCAGGTACCCACAAATTTTTCTAGATTCAATTAAGTTTCTTTGAAATCAAATTCAAAGCAAGCTGTTAATTATACGATTTTCTCATCATTGTGTTTTGTTTCAGTATGCCGAACAAAATTCTCAATAGAAAATAGTTTTTCCTACTATTACACATACATTACATATACCCCATACAGTATCATAGTTGCTAACTGAAGCAACACCTACCAATGTCTGATCGTCGTGAATTACCGTCGTCAGCCGTCAGTCACCCGCTGTGCCAAGACATTAGCAGATCAACCATTCCCAGACAGTAACGACTAAGAGGAACATGATTCAATCTCATAATTAATTGATATCTCTACCCTTTTACCAAATGGAGCCATATTACTTGAACAAGTAACATTTACCGACGATGAATTACACTAAGTTTTCATGGAAGAAATTAAAAGCTAATTAAGATAAGTAAAGTTTCAGATCATTTACGGCATAATACCGTATCATGTTTTGTCCTTCGAATAAAAGAATACCAAATATAGCTGCTCACACCTACAATAGAGTTCTCATATAAATTCAGGCTAGAAAACATAGTTGTCATAAACACATATATCAATATTATGTAACATAACTTTGCATAGAGTAACTTCTACACAGCACCATGACACTACCATCAAAATTTAATGCTCTATAAAGAAATACTAGTACTATGTAGTATGATGTTTGATTAAATATATCAAAAACTAGTAAATAGCACATCCGTCTGCCGTCTACTAGTCTAGCGCTAACGTTCGCTTCACAATGGAAGCTTTCTGTAACGTTTCCGTGCGTTACTTCCAGTCGCTATTATATGAACATTATTTATAGAGGACGCGCTCGCTCGTCTCATCGCTTGTGTGTTGCTGTTTCTATTTTCCACTAACGACCTTAGCACTTTAGAGGGACGCTATTAGGACTATCCCAACTAACAAGTTTTGGTTGTATAATGGTCGGGACAACGTTATCGCTACGTCTTGAAGTCGGATAGTTTTGGTCGTATAGTGGTTATATAAACGATTATACGACGCGATTTGGGCACAAATTATATGACTTTTGTCCGTATAAAGATCGTATTAAGGTCGTATTAATGGGCTTAAGTCTGGTAAAAGTCATATACAAGTCTGATTCGCGACGTATGGTCGAATAACAGTAACTTATACGACTGTTATTCGACCATTTAGCCGTGTAGTGGTCGTCTTTAAACCGATCAAAAGTCGTGTAGTGGTCGTATTACTGACATTTACACGACCTGAAATCGTGTAGTGGTCATCGGTGTTACTTTAACGTGCACGGACTTCAGTGTGCTATCAAACGTGTGAAAGTGAGGTTAAAGACAAACAAATCATTCAAAATAATTAATGTCTGCCATGTTTGTTATCGAATATAATCTGAAAAGTTGTGAATGGTGTTAGGAACTGTTTAGTGTTGAGTTTTCAAGTGGGAAATTGTTTTGTCGACTATTTTGTGTTATTATTCAAACAAAATTTTAATGCCCCCTACAAATAATAACGATTTGAATTATTTTATTTATGTTATTAATTCATTATTTATTTATATAACGTTTATACAACTTTACGTAGTGATCGCGACTGTTAAAGGACACTTTACGACTAAAAGTCGGGTTATATGACTAGAAACCATTTTCTGTCCGCCATTTTCAGGGTACCGTTTCAAAAGTGAAAACCTTGAAAGACATTGTATTGTACAGCATAATACTGGCCGACAGTATAATGTACACCACACCAGAGGAACACAATACAACATTATGGATGGAATCAAAACAATGTCGCCATCCTTCACCCCTTACCAAAAATGTACGGGGGTGTAATGCTCGACATTGTGATCGGAGACATCACGTGAGTAGTAGCGTAGTAATGTAACTTGATTGATAATTTTACATACATTCCTACCAAAATCCATATCGTTTTTATTTAAAATAATAAAATTATATAATATTCTTTATAGAGCTTAGTCGCTCAATTTGTTCGCTCCAACTCTAACCTTACCTAGCCTACTGTTTTGGAATTGTGTTAAAGGCGGTCTTTTATTGTGGGGGCTGCACCCCCAAACCACCGTCCCGTCGCCCTGGGTTGCCTTGTATGTTAGGTTCGAATAATGAATCAACAGGGAGTTAGGAAAAGTAGTCTGTCCCATCGTATAATAAAGTATGTTAAGGGTGTTCAATTGATTTTTAAAAATATTTGAAGACAAAAATATTTTTAAAATCTTTTAATCAAATAGTTCAACTCTACAACACAGAGCGCTTTACAATGTACTGTCAATTACCACTCCAATAACTATGCACTGTTCCTTCACAGCGCGTAATAAGATCTACAACGGTGCAACCGCAGCTGAACGTGACTATTTCAATATAACGTCGAATATTTCAATTTATTTTTATTAAATAATGTTTTATATAAAATATTTTTAATTTATTTTTTTAAACGTGGTCAAGACACTATGGTATACCTACGTAACAGAACTTGAGGTTTAAAGGATCGTATTACTTTTCTTAACACCCTATATAAGTCGATTACAGCTAACACTGTCACATCACTTCATCCGCTATGACGTAACTTGTTTTGATTCTATTTGCAGCACTCTACATTATTAGTCTGGGCCCGTATTTCAAGCCTATCCATAATGCCGTACATTATATTATTCTGTAGTACAATACGTTATCGGGCATTATCGTGTTGTGCATTGAGTATATCGTGCATAGTATGTACTCCACGGAGGAAACGTGGTGAGACGTAAGATAACATCTGTCAGACAAGTGATAGTCAGCTGTAATTGATGCGACGATTCCCTATAATATACGACATTGTATTGTACAGTACAGCATAACTATTGCTGACAGAGTAATGTACGACATAATGAAGTACGACATGATGAATGGAATCAGGACCAACTATAGCCCCATACAAAAAATGTACGGGGGTGTACTACACAACATGATGAACTATTTTCATGGCTGGCAGTAGTGATCTGATTTAATCGTTAATTTCACATACCTACTTATCAATGCCATCTTCCTGCCCTCATCCCAATTACCTGGGGTCGACGCAACACGTTTTGTTGAACACAAAATCGTGTTGCAAATGATTTGGCTTAATTTTACGACTGTTTGTCCATCTGTCTGTCCATTCGTCCATCCGTCCGTCCATCCATTCGTTAATTCATCCATACATACATCCAGTCTGTCCGTCCGTTCGAACATATATTTCCAGGTTATTACCTGCAGAACCATGGCCACAATAATTCACACCACAGCGAGGTCAAGTAGTTGTGAAGAAGTATTATGTACGACTACTAAACAATTAAAAGGTTTTTAAGAGTCATATAAATAGCCATTTTAGGACTTTTAGTCGTTTAATCGTTATATTACACCACGTTTATACGACATTGCGTTGTGTTTTAGGTAATAATATGATCATAATATAACTAATGATCAAATTACAGTTGTAGGCTTGACTAAAAGTCATATAAAGGTCGCAATGACGATTTTGATACGACTTTGCGGTTTATTAAAGGCAATAATATGACCTTTATTTACCTAATGGTTAGGTAACAGTCGGTGGCATGCCTAAAAGTCATAAAAATGTCGAAACAGCGACGTTTTTATGAGAATGCGGTAAGACCTTTATACGACCGTTATATAACTAATGGTCCGGTAACAGTCGCTAGCAGACTTCAAGTCGTATAAGAATCACCATGGTGACCTTAATACAACTATGTGGTTGATTAAAGCAAATAATAAGACCTTTATATACCTAATGGTCTGGTAACAGTCGGTGGCCTGACTAAGAATCATCTTACGGTCGCAATAGCGACTTTTATATGACTTCGATGTTTATTACAAGTAATATGACCTTTATATACCTAATGGTCTGGTAACAGTCGGTTGCATACCTAAAAGTCATATAACAGTCGCAAATGCGACTTTTATGCGAAATTTAGACAAGAAATGTATTCAACTTTTATACGACCTTTATACAACTTATGGTCTGGTAACAGTCGCTGAATTGACTTAAAGTCATATAACGGTCGCACTGGCGACTTGTATACGACTATACGTTTTATAAAAGATAATGATACGACCTTTATATACCTTATGATCTAGAGACAGTCGGTGGCCTGACTGAAGGTTATATAATGGTCCCAACAGCGACGATTAGTCCTATAATTGAATCGTATTACGATCATTTATACGACCTTTATACGACGGTCGTATAATTAAGTCGTATAAACGTTTACTCGACCAAATTATACGACTTTAGACGTTTGCGACTAAAAGGTCGAATAAGACACCACTACACAACTCAGTGAAATTCTGCTTACCACTATACGACCTTTATATAACCAAAAGTCGTTTAGTCTGTTTTTTATAGGACCAAGTTGTTAGTTGGGATGGTTCATGATTTCTTTATACGCATCCGGCAGTTGAAAGATAGACCTGCGGAAAATCCTGACAAAGAGAAGGTAAGCTGATGGTCAAAATTGAAGTAAGACAGGAGTAAAATAATAATACGAGTATGTCAGCTACACAAATTGATACTTTGGTAACAAAGTTTTGTAGGTACTTAAATTAATAAAATGGTGCATAAGTTTTTAAAGGAAATTCCTGAAAATGAGTCGTTTGATGATTTTTTAATCAAGCAAGTAAATACTCTCTAACCAACCAGAATGACACTACAAGTCTTGAGTTACGAATAAAAAATCACCCAGTATTTTGATATAATACCCCATCTACTTAGTTATGTATACTTACTGATTTTATCAATAAATTACTGTCGAAGATATTTAAAAATGGTGTCGCTGTTTCTTTGAGCAGCAACTTCGATTCAGAAGTAATATTCCACTCGTTGATTGCGATAATGAGTCCCGAAAGTTGCGAACTCGTTTGTAGCTGCGGCTCCCTCAATACAGGGTTCCAGACAGTTTGATTGGGTCCATTTGGCACGCTGAACTCCAATCAACAACAAACATGGCAACTTTATAAAAAGAGAAGAGTTTGTGTAATTTGGTAGAGCTATGGCATGTTCTCTCTCTCTTCGTGTAGGACACCGAGTCGTTCAACGACCCGATGGACCCTGGTGTCAGAGTTTGGCCTGGTGGCCGCCTACTGCAAGTAGCAGACCTCTGACATGGTTGTGTAACGACCGCCATCATAGACAGCAACCGGAACCGACGGCTTAACGTGCCCATCCGAAACACGGAATCAACTTACTTGCGGACAATCAGGTGGTTCAGCCTGCAATGTCCTAACCAGACTGGGAACAAATTCACAAAGTGATAAATATCAACTTTGTGAGTGACCCCACCGGGAATTGAACCCGGAACCTTTGCGTGGCAGGCAGGCGTAGTAACCGCTGCGCCATATCGGCCGTCAATTGGCATATGGCATGTTAATTTGGAGGCTTTGTAAACTTTTCGTCAGATTTCATAAATTTTGATTTTCGAATATCCATTACTCCATTACTTTATCCACGACAAAAATCTATTTTAAATTATTCAAGCTTTTCAGAAAGAAAATAAATTAATTCTATACGTTTTTGATATTGAAATATTCGTTGTTTTACCTTTGTCTTCAACGTTCGTAGCAAAGTTTAAGCCGCCTTTTCTTGCTTATTAATTTTGCAAATAGGCCTTTCGCACACGCAACGTCGGTTTCGACGTTATTTTAGCGCTGCGATGCGCAGCGTTAGAAAAATGCGAATTTCCACCTTAATCCCATATAAATACGACGACGCAGGCCCAACGCTGCGTTGCGGACCCTAATGTCAAACGGTATTGACAGACGCATCCGTCGACGCTAAAAATGCGCAGCGTTGTGCGTTGCGCTAAAATAACGCAGGGTATGGCACACGTAACGCAGCAACGGACGTTAGATTTTTGACGGTTTATTAACCCTTAGCTGAGCCTGATACTTGGAATAATTAGGACATTTTCTGTGTATATTCAGTGGGTAGATTTAGTCGGCGACGGAATTTCCGCTGAAGTGTGTCATCTCTAATGCAAATAACATTGCTGGCGTAATGGCGCCGAATTTCATCGCATAGGTCCGGTCGTAGAGTATTTAATAATATTTAAATTGTATAGTATTTTTTTTATTTTTATTTATAATAGTTATGTTGGGTAATTAGTAGTACGAGTGAAAGATTATTTCTTTTTTCAAGACAGGTTTTAATCACTAATTTTCAACAGCACCCCAAGGGTTAATAATCGAAACCGACACTATAATAGAGTACAAAGCAATATAATCTGCAACAATGTATTACAATTCCATACAATATGAAACAGTGAGGCGCAATATCAATCTCAATATCATTCATAAGTAAAAAATATACGTCTCATTCATTGTACAATGGTATTACAACAGAAGTTGTCACCATCAGAAGTCTGTGATAAATTTGAAATTAAACTTGGCGTTCAACAAATCTCAGCACTGAGCCAATCGTCTTACTAGCCGCGGCTGTCAGAAGTCCGTGCCGTGGAAAATACTGTATGCAGATGATGTTTCTCTTATGACTCTGTAGAAGACCTGCAGGGCGAATTCGACCGTTGGTTGAAGTTTCTATAAGACATGGGTCTCAAGATTAAATGCAAGAAAACGGAGCATATGTCGTATACTTATGTCAATATATTCATGAAAACATTTAGTATGTAAGAAAAAATATAAATAATTATACTAGAAATTATGACAGGCAGGCTTAACCGCAGTACAAGAAGTACAAATAAAATAGATCAACCAAAGTACAGACTAGCTAAAGTTAGGTCTTCATTTTGATGGTCTAAGTATACGATACTATAAAAATATACCGGAAAATATCGACCCTTTTAGTAACAAATGTCGTAAAAGCCATTTTCAAAAGATCAACCAAAGTACAGACTAGCTAAAGTTAGGTCTTCATTTTGATGGTCTAAGTATACGATACTATAAAAATATACCGGAAAATAATATATTAAGTCAATCAAAAACTAAATTTTAATCTGTGATTAAGAGGCTACTATACCGAGCTGAAAATTCGTGAGCTGTTAGTTGATAAAAATATTTCTATTTCATTTATGCATCCCACCAGTCCCGCAGTTATAAAAGAGACAGTTGTAGCTCGCTACCGGAAAATTTGCGTTCTGGGTGTACTAGGCTCCCCGTTCGAAATCTCTATCAAATTTCTCGATAGTGGCATTATTTTGCTGCCAATAAAATATTCTATGCTCCTATCGTTTGTGTTGCTGAAATTATTGTCATATTTAGAAGATACCAAGGCGTAAACTTGCTGATAAGTTTAGAGCACTTTGCGACGGCCAAATCTTTTTTAAATGCATTATTACAACCAGAAAAAGAATATGGAGCATGGATGTAGTCCAGAAAAGTTACCGCGCAAAATTTGAGTCGATCGGTTGCGAATTGGCAGAGGGATAGGTTGAGAGCGTTTGTATGAAAAATAATGACTATAGGTCCCCCTTAAGAAAACATTATATTATAAAGCCTATTATAAGTTAGATGATTACATTAATGACAAAAGGCATGGACCTCTGAAGTTTCAGCTCATCAAAAGAAACATGAACGCGTTGTTATTACCAAATCGGGACGTGCATTTACAATTGAAATAATAATAATTGTATGATTTTAATTTTCACACTTGAATGACTAAATTTAATTTGAAATTCTATTTTGTTTATGTATATTGATTGTATTTGACATTCTAAAAGAATTATTTGTGAATCTACTTGTAAATAAAGTTTTAAACATATAGATGTTATAGTCGAGGGCCACAAAGACGCGTCTAAGACAAAACTTTTAGCTTAAAGAAAACTTATACCTACAGTTTTACCATTTTAAATACTTGGGGCCAATCATTAGAAATTATGGCAAAATCGACCTACATGTAACCTATAGATAACCTTTAGAAAAACAACGGGATTGATGAAGTGGAGACAACTCGCAGGTGCAATGTGCGACAAGGAGATACCCATCAAACTTATAGGAAATTTATATGTATAAAACGGTGATTATATTATACGAAAGGAAGGATATCTCACACAAACGTGCACTCCATTTTGAACCCTTATAATACCCTACTCAACGTAGAAAACTATTTTTGTAATCTTATGCCTTACTCCGTAGTAAAGACACTTTGTTTGGCTCGTCTTGGCGGGACACGACCGTGCTTCTAGATTGTGCTTTTAAGTTTGATTAACCAGCCGCGCTCTGATATTATTTTGTTCGATAAGCAGCAGTAAGATCAATTGCTCTTTCGACGTCAAGTAAGACGGCCAAATTCATTTCGACATCCTGTACGGGAAACTCATTTGAAATACAATGTCGCATATTATCAAAAGAACAATATCATGTTGCTACGTCTACCAGTACTTTTCTCGCTCGCTCATTCATACATAATGTCAGGTAAAATGTCAGGCTAGTGTAAGTGTTGCCAGGAACATAAAAATAATTTTACTCCACATTGGTCATTAAATGTTGTTAGGTTATTGTCGGACCAGCAGTAAAAGAATATGTATTATATCAGTTACCTAATTCCCATAATACAAGCTTTGCTTAGTTTCGGGCTAAATGGCGCTGTGTGTTTTATTCAGGCATATTTATTTACCCCTTGCAGGGTAGGCAGAGCGTAAACAGCTGTAATAAAACGGTCATTTACTCCACGTCTGACAAAAATTTGAGAGTCATTAAGAAGGTTGTGTATCACCATAGTGACAGGTTGTCAGCCTGTCGCCTAAAATTGCAACTATCAAATATGGTAGCTACGGGATAGATATGGGATGATGCTATTCCAGGCCGACACCACACGGCAAATAAAAATAATACAAAGATAAATATTTGAATACTAAGAAAACAACAATAATAATTATTAGTGAATTTTAAGAACAGATATTTATAACGTTTGAAATCCGCGATCTTGAATTGATTAAATTTTAATATAGTCAGTGCAACTTGAAGACTGTACAAATGTTTTGTGATTTCGGCGGTCTCTCCGGCTATGCTCCGGTAGCGCTAAATGGCGTAACCTTACCAGTCTGCTCCGATTTCCGATACCTCGGTTCACTTCTGCAAGGCGATGGTGAGATAAACCGGACTATCAAGCACAGAATAAATGCAGGATGGATGAATTGGCGACAGGTCACGGGCACAGTGTGCGACCCCCAAATGCCCCTCAAACTGAAGGGCAAGATTTACAAGACGGTGGTCAGACCTGTCGTCATATTTGGATCTGAGTGTTGGCCTACAAAAGTGACACTTCATAATAATGTCACTATCCTCCCAGCCGTTCAGGCTGTTTCCGTGAAAAATAATGTATCTACATGACCGTGTACCTATTATACTTCTAGCGGCCCTTTGAGCGGTTTCACCAGCTTCTACTTACCTGTTTCCAAGTAGAAATTAGATCTTTGCCCTTAGCAAAAAGTCGATTACTCCGTTCCAGCAGAAGTGACTCATCAAGACCATGTGCCAGCAAAAGCGACCGTCATGCTGAACAACTTTTACTTTGATGGAGATATCTTATCTCTTGCAATTTAGATGGGATGCTGACCTTCGATGACTATGTGCCAATAAAAGCGGCTCGTCATGCTGAACAAATTTTACTTCAAAGCCATTACCGTATCTCTTATAGTTTGAATGGGATGCTGGTGATCTGCATTAGGTACCTACTCCAGATTCTCGATAATCATGTGACAGCAGGAGCGGCTCGTCATGCTGAACAACTTTTGCAATGAACCCATTTTAGTATCTCTTATAGTTTAGCTGTGCTTCTGGTGCCCGCCATCATCAGGTACTCTAGTGATGAAAAAAAGTAGTCCATGTCCGTCCCTAATATTATGCCAGCAATATCTGTGGCAAATTTCACGAGGATCGCTAAATCATCGGTTTGATTCATTTTGGCAATATCCGTAACATTTCTCGCTTTTCCTACTTCATTCACCCAACTTCTATGGTAAAAATATGTACGTGGCAACACCTATCAACAAATATTGTTTTGACAAGGTTGTCCGCCAGACGTGCGCAAAAGAGACAAACCTATGTAAAAGAAAGAGTGGTATTGTCAAATTTTGAAGTACTATATCTCGTTCTTTCACATGCAATCGTCACATCTTTTATTTCATCAATTATCAAACAATACGAATTGTACAGATGGTTTCTTATCTTGTAGGTACCGTCAAATTTGTTTCCGCTTCTGCTGGCACATGGATATCGAATATCCATAGTGTCTGTCTACCTTATAAAGTAGGTATCATATAAATGTTTAGTATTTTGTAGATTTTTCCACATGAAAGTAATTTGGAATACTTGGTGTTTTAATCAAACACTAGATATTGACATAAACTTTTTGGTTACAAAGTTACTACAAATGAAGCAAATGGAATAAATTCATGCCACTGATGGGATTCGAACCCACGTTTTCGGACAAACCGGGTCAGATGTGTTTGAGCGCTACACTCGACTCCAGACTAAACTTAGCCACATAACAGTTTTGGGCAGAATACATTCGATGCTCAATTACAAGAGCAAACTCTTTCTTAGGAAAGGTGAGAATCTACACTAACTGCGTCAGGCCAATCATGACCTTTAAGACCCATCTGAATATGCTGCAAGTCATCCAAAACCGCTTCATGCGCAGGGCTACTGGAGCTCCCCTAATAGTTGCAGCGTCTAACTACTACCCCTATCCAACTTCGAACTTTCGACTTTGCCCCAGGCATGTCCTTTCGGATGTTGACGGTCCCATCACATTAGCAGCTGATGCAGCCATTGCGAGTAGATCACACTCTACAAGCTCATTAAGCAACCCTCGTCCCCGGCGAATAGGACACAGAGGCCCCTCACTTGTGCCATTCTTTGGCAACTACCGGCACATACCGGGTAAACACAGTCCGACCCGTTCTTCCCAGAAAAACTCGTAAGCCCAGTCTTACCCCAAGGGCGTGATTGGGCTGATTGTTTGAACAACCACCCACACACATCCGGGTGAGCCCTCGCTCCCCACAAAATAGTTAGGTGTAGCTTTAACCGGCCCCGGGGCCGATAAGTGCAGTGCCACATAACAAAAATAAACCGCTACACTACGGTAGCTCTAACCCAGGCAGCGAAATTGTGAAAAACCACTTGTTTCGTTCATATATTTTTGTAACTTTGAATGGAATGGAATTCGATCTCTTTCACTAGTTCAGCGTAAAAACTAAATTAAGCTACATTAAGTTTAGCGAGTGCCCCGATTGGGTACAAGAAGCTTATCGTAGAGGACGAAACTCATACCGAGTTGACGTAAGACACACATGAGACCGATGCTTCACAGATTCGCACCAGTAGTCCATATGGACGCAGTTTCAAATTTCAACTGTCGTAAGGTCACTGAAGAGATGAACTAAAACAAAATACTTAGCTGTCGACTTATTTTGCAAATACACTGATCGTTATCCGTTCTCTTTCAATAGTTAAGCGTAAAAACTGAATTAAGCTACATATAGTTCTCAACTCGAGATTATCACGAATACTATAACGGATGCTGTGCCACTTAAGTTTTAAGAAACACAAAAGGTTTTCGATTTGCGGTTGGTAACCATACCACTGCAAGCAAACCAACAGCATAATTAACTTTGTTATGTATATCGAAACGTTGACTACAAAACCCTAGTTGAAGGTGCGTCTGAGATGCTCTTGGACGGTTTAATCTTCTAGTTCATACCTACTAAATAATAAAAACTTGTTTATTAAATTCAAAATTCTTGCGTACCTACATTTACACACAGAAGATAAATACATAATGTCACTTCTACAAATTTTAATCTTGACATTTTTTCCTGTCTTTGTTACTCTTATTGTTTTAAATGCCTACAACTATCTTTGTTGCGCCGCAACGCACAAAAATCGTTCCTCTTTTGTTTTCCAACGCAGCGTTGTGCGCTATTTTGACGCTGCGCTAAAAATGCGCTGGAACGGACGTTGCGTGTGTTCTTCGCCATAAATCTTAATGAAAATGCTGAGAATCCTCAGCTCGAGCGCTAAATATAATTGTTTCGGTTCAGCTGCTAACTAGAAGAAATTGTAAGGAAAATATTCAAAAGATTAGTAAAACGACCGCTGCAAAAATGCTAAACAGAAAATATGTTTATGGTGTGAATGTTTATTTTTGTAAGGTGCTATATTATAATAAAAATAAAATATGATCGTCAAATAATAATACGTTTACCTTACCGTATACCTTTGACGTTTTATTATTATACCCACAAATGAAAATCGTGTTTGTATGATATTAAATCAGAGACAATCTTGTTGCGCTACGTCGCAGCCATGTTTCATGTGCGGCACGTGGTAATCTCGTAGCACCAGAGCGTAGCATTCCGCTACGTTAACGTCGTAGCCCGTAGCTGTATTGTAGACGCCAAGCCACGCTGCTGGGAGGTAAACATTTGATCATTTCAGGTCAAATATTTGACTTTGTACTTGGCAACTGGCAAGGTTGTCTTATTTATTTTATTTTTCTTTGAAAACAAACTGTATTATGAAGACTCAAGTTATTTTTATCTAGGCACGTGTACTGAAGTTTTATAAATTCTTTTTACCTTTAAGTAAGTCTATTCACATTCATAGAAAATTACACAACAGGACTCCCAAAGGAAAATTATAGCTTCAGGTTACTGGCAAACAAATAATGTCACCTTAATTTGTATTCAGACACGTGGCATACTTAATTTTCTTTCGGGACTTCTGGGACATTCCTTTAGTATCGCGTATACCAAAGTAAATAAGCGAAAGAAATATTTTTACATTTTTCTTGTAACTTGATTACAGCCTGTTTTGATGTAGTGAAGAATGACTAGAATGACTTGGCAATCGCACACTATTTGCTTGTGAGATACGATGGTCTAGTGCGATGGCCGGGTCATTCTAGTTATTGTAAATATAAAAGTATTTAAATATCGATATGGTTACAATTAGATGATGTCTGTTACCTAATTACGCAATAGATTAAGATGATAGTTCCCTAAAGTAGTCCTTGAATAAATCAATAAACGACTTGGCATCACATGGATCTCACAACTTTTTACAGTAGAAGAACTGAGAGGCGAGACTTGGTTCTTTTTACAAGTGAATGTTTTTGGTGGGATATTAGTTTCTTTATTACCTTCGTCTTTAACGTTCGTAGCAAAGTTTAACCCGCATTTTCTTGCTAATTAATTTTGCAAATAAATCTTAATGAACATTCTGAGAATCCTCAGCTCGAGCGCTAAATAATAATTATTTCGGTTCAGCTGCTAACTAGAAGAAATTGTAAGAAAAATATTCAAAAGATTATTTAAACGACCGCTGCAAAAACACTAAATAGAAAGTAGATTCATGCTCCTCAAATAAAATACCAATTTAATCCGTTTTACGACCGCTTACGCTCTGCCTAACCCGCAAGTGAAAATCGTGTTTGTATGATATTAAATCAGAGACAATCTTGTTGCGCTACGTCGCAGTCATGTTTCATGTGGGGCACGTGGTAATCTCGTAGCACCAGAGCGTAGCATTCTGCTACGTTAACGTCGTAGCCCGTAGCTGTATTGTAGAAACCACACCACCGGGAGATAAATATAATCATTTTAGGTCAAAAATGTGATTTTGTGTTTTGCAACTGGCAAGATTATCTTGTTTACTTAGCTTGTTCATTTCATTTTATTTTTCTATGAAAACGAACTACACAGTCAAGTTATTTTTACCTAGGCATTCATAAAAAATTACAGAACAGAACTCCCAAAGGAAAATTGCGGCTTCAGGTTGCTGGCAAATAAATAATGTCACCTTAATTTGTATTCAGACACGTGGCATACTTAATTTTCTTTCGGGACTTCTGGGATATTCCTTTAGTATCGCGTATACCAAAGTAAATAAGCGACAGAAATATCTTTATATTTTTCTTGTAATTTGAATACAACCTGTTTTGATGTAATGAAGAATTCTATGCCTTGCATTTAGAGAATTGGGAAAGAGACAGCGTGCTTTCATAATAAAATTGGGTGTAAAATTAAATTCACATATTTTTCGTGCCATAGCGTAGTATACGCCTTTCTAAAGATATTTTTTCCATTTCTTTAGGAAAGTTCTGTGAGCGACATCATCAAATAGACTGTGGTTCCACCTAAGTGCTTACATCTAGTATTTTTTGCTTCATTTTAGACCATTTTAACACCTCTTTGCGCCAAAGGCTACAAAGCAAGTAAATAATATTTTATTTAGACTAATAAAGTTAGTCATTGTGAGAAATTATGAAGACAAATTCTAGTAAGGAGTGTTTCATTTAATTTAATCAACCTGTACTGGATCCATTACTGAAAGAAGTACCACTGTAATATGATAGTGTGTATTAATATGAGGTGCTGCTGGAAATACAAACAACTCCCGGATGTCATGAATACGCGAGCAGATCTCAACTTCCTTCAGCCTCTGGGAGCGGTAGTTCATAATTCTATTTCCTCGAGCAGGTGACTCTGTCACTCCAAAACAATATTCTGGTTCAAAAATATTGTTACCGATTTCACGTAAGTTTCACCGTTTTATGGTTTACTGAGTAAATTTTACGCCTTTGTCTGTTTGCTAGCTAAAGTCGATAAAAAGTAAATCGTAAAGTGTCACAAATAAGTAGCTCTGTTCTATGGAGAACATTGTATACAATTTAATACTTGCAATTCTGTTGATAATGTATCAGTATTTTACATTGCTGATCAAATTCCTCCGAGTTAGAAAAAAATTATTCAATGCACAGATTATTACCAAAGGAAGACATTACATTATTCTTTGCATAGAACTTACAACGCGACAATGTGGCTGAGCTCATGACTTGGAAAACTTGGATGAATAAATAAGTATGTTATCGCTTATACGGAAGAATATTTCGCAATGATATTTGCAATCAAATATATTTCCGACTAATGTAATGGGATCATAAATGAAACATGTGAAAATTAAAAAAAAAAACGTTCTGTACCAGAGCAACTCTGACAACTGAGAAACTGGTGGCGCCTGGCCGATTCTAATGAATACTAATGATTAATCAATCTCTTGATTATTTAAATCTCTCGAAGTGACTATTGTGCGACATCTAGTAGTTGTTGTTTACAACTTAACACTTTGTTAGTTCATATTACAGTAGGAATACAAACCATTAATTAAGTTTTTTGTATAAAACCAATGTAGGTATTAAGATTTCGATGCAGTCACTGTGCTATATTATCTAAATAAGTACCCATTTTCACTTTAATTAGAATATTTTCTCTGTGCTAGGAGAAAACCCTAAAGAATTATTTTATAAGGTGACTGTCTAGGACACGTCGTCATCTTCAATTAGGATTTTTAGTAAGTAGACATATTCATGAACAGACCTGTAATTTTCATCACATATCTAATCCTTATTCAATATTAAAAATAATTTAATAAACAGAGTACTTTAGAATCTTATTTGGACCATATAAAGACAATTGTGCAAAACCTCAAGATATTTAATAAAGATGTAACTTAATAACTAGCTAGAAAAACACCTATTAACTTTTAAATTTTCTCTGTAAAATCCTGTTAATTAACGTTTAAACTGTCTTATTATACAAGTAATAAATAGAGTAGACAACCACACACAATAGAACTATTAGATTACTTATGTAAAAATATTTAAGTAACTAGCCTAATGTGTATGTGTAAACACTTATGTGTCCCGAAAAGGTCGCCCGTATCAAATAGCGAGGACCTTTTCGGGACAGCAATAGTACTTTAAGGAAATAATCTTGTACTTATTGGAAAACAAAATGGTATTATAAATAAACTCCCTTCAGAGGGGGAATTACCCTCTGTAGGCAAACAAAAAAAAAAATATTAGGAGGGCGGTGTATCGCAGCCAACTGGGACGTACTCCAGCAATAACTCAACTACTGGACCGAGTGTCCCCGCAATTTATGAGCACAAACTAGGAGAGTAAATCACACTTGTCCTGACGACACAGTGTGGTCACCCTACGCCACGCAACATGCTTGGCTCAGATTCAGATAGCTGCGCTGTGTATGGCACAGATTGTTGACTGTTAGTTTATCGCGAAATATTCAAGTACAAACCAAAACATACTGCAGTAAAGTAAAATATTCCAAGCATGAGTTTTACCTTTCAAATATAAAATACGACAAAATAAAATACTTAGGCTTCGTCTGTTTGAGACATTCCTAAGTAAAGTAGATAGCAGGCGCAGCCATCCCACGAGAATTCATCGTTTGAATTGGCAACGTGTACGAACTTTCTGACAAGTAACTTATATTTTCAGATAAGTTGGTAACTTCTATAAAAAAGTCTCGCAGTTCTTACTCATTTTGTTCGTTGATAGACAGGTATTCAAATAATTTTGCCAAATTCAATTCAATCGTTTTGACGTAGTGCGTTAAGCAGGGATTATCAAAAATTTATGAAATTGAAACCTGTAAGCACACTACAGATTCCTCAATTGCAACTAGAAATTATTTTTTTGGGATTTTTATGCACTCACAGTGTCATATCATTATCACAAATTTACATAAGAAATAGGAAAAATGAAATTTTTCATATTTTTTCATTTTCATAGAAAATAATTATCAAAGTCGTACTAAAACAATACATAATTTTGCGACTAAATTAGTTTGCACGTGTATTTTAACATTACCTCAATGTTTATGAATAAAAGCTTACGTAAGTTTTCAGGTTTGAATTTTACCAAGATTCATCAACAATTTATTAATTTCTTCTTACAATTCGCTGCTTATTTTCTTTACGTTGATTAAATGATTTAGTAATTTTCTTATTAGATTTACCAACAAGCGTTAATCTGTTTTGTTATTCAAGTCGTTACCAAGTTGTTCTATGAATTCAAGATCAAATATTTTAATTCGTTTTCGTGCTAAGACTTGATTTGAATTACACGTTTTGGTATAGTTTCATTTCAAAATGGTTTAAATGGAAGTTTACTAACATTTTGTTGTCAACAGTTCAATTCTAAAGCTGGGTAAGTATAGTAATGGGATTTACCGCAATAAAAAATAAGCACGTTTTATGTATGTCTAATTAAACAGATTGGATACCTAAGTGCTCTACAGTCGTTTGAGTTAGGAGTGCAAACATCGTTTAAACCATAGTGTAAGTTTAGGACAAAGTACCTATCATAGTAATTTCCGAGCTACTATTACTCAGCTGGCTGTAACTTCCCGCGACAAACGCTTTCACGACAGATCGTAAACTTGTTGCAGCTTTGTTACCCTCGCTGCACCGAGCTTAGATATGCATCTCCATTGTAATATCCATCCATACATTGTAACATAACGGGATGTTTCCCTACATTACTATACGAATGAATTATCCAACAATTTATAACATGAGGCCCACTATATTATTACAAGGCTCAAATTGCAGCTAGAAAGTTGGGCGTCCTGAATAAAGTCAAGCGGTACTTCACGCCTGAACAGCTTCTAACTCTTTATAAAGCTCAAGTCCGATCTTGCATGGAGTACTGCTGTCACCTTTGGGATGGCTCGGCTAAATACCAACTTGCTGCACTGGATTCGGTGGAACGCAGAGCCAAGAGATTAATAGGCGATAAAAAACTGGTGGCGACCAAGCTTCACAGCCTGGCTCACCGCCGCAAGGTTGCTTGCCTATCGGTCTTCTACAGATTGTACTTCGGAGAGTGTGCGCGTGAGCTGCATGAGCTCATACCACCGTCTCCTTTCTTCCATCGGACATCCAGACGCACGGCCGGCTACCATCCGTTCTTAGTTGATATACCCACATTACGCACTAAGCGCTTCAAATCATCTTTCATTATGCGCACAGCTAAAGAATGGAATTCCCTGCCTGCGTCTGTATTTCCGAGTGCATATAACCTGAATCTCTTTAAGTCTAGAGTGAATAGGCATCTTCTGGGCAAGCTCGCTCCACCGTAGATCCCATCTCTGCTCTAGGGTAAGATTGGGGTCAAGAGTAAGCCCATCATAGATAAAAAAAAAAAAAAAAAACCTACTTTATTTCTACTATTTGCAGTGTTAGTCATCGCGGTAACTAATATTTTACCATTATCTAATGCAACAGTTAATGTTTTCAACAGTGCCATGACAAATCCTCTATAATGGCCAATAAGGTAATTATTGGTCAAATGGATTATGCTGGGCATAACAGAACACTGTAAACTGAACTGTGGATTTACATCGTGCCAACTGCCAATTACCTAAATCGTAGAATCGTAGACTTTATATACAATATAAACCAATCAAACGCCGTGTTTTTGATAATATTATATTTGCATAGTAAAGTAAATGATGATCCGAAACCAAGGTGAAACAACCAGGACCTTTTACCATCGGTGTTTCGGCAATCATTGCTTCAGCTTAAATGCTGACTAAGTGATATATATACATTTTGTCTCGTCAACATGCATTGAAATACAAAATGAAAGAAACAATAACATTACAATTTCATCGGAACGTCATCAGAAACATGAATACCGTAATTGGAAATCAGCTTCATTGGTAAACTTGTGAGTTTTCAGTGAAAAGCGTGTATTGCCTACTTTCAATTTCACATCCGTAATGAAAGGATTCACCTGTGGGAAAACATGATACAATGAGGTAAGGTACTACACCACCACAAGTTCTAGGCATTTGAAGTTGTCAGTTGCACAAAAATGTTGTACGGATAGCAAAAAAGTTCATTACATATGCAACTATGGTTAACATTATTAATATCCCTGTCCGTCTATGTAACAATACGGTATGTAAAAAAAATCCCACCCAAAACATAAATGTGAAAGGCTGCCAAGTTCGATAATATTGGAATGCTTCGCCTATAAAAGAAGTGAGATCTAAATAAGTACCAAGTTCCATACACAGACCTCAGTCAAAAATAGGTACAGGAATGCACACTTGATTTTCCGCAGTTTGGAAAGTAGATTCTGAATAAATATCATATTAAATACCTAAAATTCTAATGCTTACAAAAACGCAAACCTGTTTTTTCAGCAGTTTCCTTATAACATTTTTTTTTTCTGTACTTTTTAATGATATAACTTGGCAACTATCACTTGTTACATAGCCAAGGTTGCTACTGTCAAAAACTCAAAGTTTATGAATACCAAAACTGCAAAAATCTGATACAAGAACATCATTATGATTATGAGCCAATTTTAATCCCAGAAATATGACGTTTGTGCCAACCATATTTCCAGTTAAAGTCAGTTATCGTCAAAATCTTTGCCAGTGCCATTAGCGATAGTGAGCCATTTGGTTAGGCGCCCCGCGCGGCGCGCACCGTTTTCCTTATTTGTGTAAGTACTATTGACTCAAATACCTAAATGTTGTCAAATAATAAATTAATTAATTTATTGGATCCCTTGAGACTCTCTTGGCCTCATTTTTTAATCCTTTTACGTAATGGTCGAACACAGGCACAGATCTTTCTTTGTTCAATGAGTGGAATAAAACCTTTTTGCTGCCGGAGAAAGAATTTAATTAAAATAAATGTTCCAGGAATACCCAATAATTATTCTAGCTTAAGTGCTCTGGTAAAACAAGGAATAGTTGTTTGATTTTATTTTAAACATACATACAAACTGTAGTAAGTAACTAATAAATAAATATCCCTAGACGAAACACACAGCGCCATCTAGCCCCAAACTAAGCAAAGCTTGTAAGTACTATGGGAACTAGACAACTGATATAATACTTATATACTTCTTTTTTGTAAATAATACATATTATACATAGAAAACACCCAGACTTAACACAAATATTTGAAAATTTACTTTACAAATATTTGTGTGCAGTAGGAATCAAACCCACGACCCTCGGCGTAGAAGGCAGGTGCACTATCCACTACGCCATCGGGACAGCCGAACTGATCGTAATCATATCACATTTAGCCCGGTCAAAATCGACCTCAAACATTGCAAATGCGCATGTAACTACGATTTTGTTATATATTGTTAGGTCCCTTGAGAGTAGTTAACAACCAAGTTTGCAACACTGAAAACCCTGTGCTGCCAATGTCAACGTCAAATCAAAATTTGTTCAGAAGTTTTTGCGCGTGTATCTATCTAGCTAGAGAGCTAGATACACGCGCTGATAGCTAGAGAGTTGAAATTTTTACATGTGATGTATGTCTATTGCTGCTATAACAACAAATACTAACAACCAGAATACAATAAATATTAAGGGGGGCTCCCATACAAGAAACGTGATTTTTTTGCTCGTTTTTGTGGATAATGTTTCGAAGGCTGTTTCTCGTGAACCGTGATAGTTAGATGATTAAAATTTTCACAGATGATATATGTCTATTACCACTATTACAACAAATACCAAAAACTAGTCAAGTGCGAGTCGGGCAACAGATATGATATTTCTGTCATTTTTATAAATGATGGTACGGAATCCTTTGTGCGCGAGTACGACTCGCACTTGGCCAGTTTTTTTGTATTTGTTGTTATAGCGGCAATAAACATACATCATATGTGAAAATTTAAAAGATCTAACTGTCACGGTTCATGAGAAACAGCCTCCGAAACATTATTTACAAAAACCAACAAAAAAACTTGTTTCTTGTATGGGAGCCCCCCTTACTATTTATTGCATTCTGGTTTTTAGTATTTTTTGTAACAGCGGCAACAGAAATACATCACCTGCGAAAATTTCAACTCTCTTGCTATCACGGTTCATGAGATACACGCGAAAAAACTACTGAACGGATTTTGATATGCATCATCTGCGAAAATTTCAACTCTGTAGCTATCACGATTCATGAGATACAGCCTGGTGACAGACGGATGGACGAACAGACAGCGAAGTCATAGTAATAGGGTCCCTTTTTTTACCCTATTGGGTACGGAACCCTAAAAACTGGCTAAGTGCAAGTCGGACAACATAATATGATTTTTTGAAAAAATAATGTAACAAGAGCTGTTACATCGGAAATTCTGTAATTTCACAGCTTTCTTAGCACTGCGGAAGAATTGCCCATCTTTGACTTGCTGTATCTTTGCAACCAAAAGACATAGTGTGCTCAGGTTTCGCTGAAATTGTAGCAAATTTAGTTATCTTTAATAAAGTTCTATGAAACGTACTTGAAAAAATCTTCGTTATGGTAGATTTTTATAAAAAACTGAAATATGGGCCAAAATTTCGCAGTTTATTGAGCACCGTGGAGACAGCACAAGGTTTTCATTGTTGCAAACTTGGGTATTAACTACTCTCAAGGGACCTTACAACATATAAAAAAATCGTAGTTACATGCGCGTTTGCAATGTTTATTAATTTTTATGTCGATATTGACGGGGCTAATTTAGAACAAGCTCTTTTATAATAGTGTCGCGCATAATTGAAAAAAAAAACTTTTAACAAAAATCTTTAAAACAGATTTGGGTAAGTTTGAGTTTTTAAATTTCAGTTTTTCGCTAGAGCAATAGAAAGTTTGAAATTGTACCTGAAGAGCCAACAACAGTGCCTATTGTAGCATAATATTTTATAATTTTTCACAATTCCTACTAGATAATCCTTCAACGAAAAATTAATTGAAAAAAAAAACATGAAAAAAGAAACAGTAAGTTTATGGTCAAGTGAAAAAAAAAGTTGCTGAAAGTTGTGCCTGGAATTATTTATTGCTGTCCCGGTGCGTTGTCGGGGATTTGTTTTATAACTTAACTCATCGAAGGACTTTCGTTTTACATCACTTCCGAAACAATAAAAATTTCTGGTTCATTGCTACATTTTACGACGTGATACCTGTTTTTATACATTTCAAAGAAGCTTATGTTAAGAAACAAAGGTGAATAACCGTTCTGAGAAATTAGTGACTTCGTTTAAAGTTTATTTCATTATTTCATTCCAATTAAATAAAAAGAGGAAATTATTATATAAGGTCCTATTAAATTCACTGCAAATATTTAAGGGGCAGATCAAATAAAATATAAGCATGTACTGGGCAAATTGTTAAAGAAATCTACACGCTAGTTTTCGAGAAAATTGCATTTAACTAAAAGAAAACAAAACGAAAAAGTGCACCCTGTTTGTCCTAGAAACACACACTTCAATGAATTTAAATTACGCGCCAAAAAAAGGTGCTGTGATCGGGTCAGTCAAAGGATGTTCACATAATTAATTAAAAAGTTTGTTTGAAAATGGAATAAAAACTCTACCGTGTAGATTTTTTTTAAATGCCTTAGATGTTTTTCTTATACATATTTACGCATGCCCTTAAAATATTTGCAGTGAATTTAATAGGACCTTATACATTTGCTAAAATTCTAAACTGCTCTATTATCCAACAAAACTGCGCAAACACTAACTAGAGCGAGTTGTTATTTGCTGACTGTAAATAATACCCACACACACACTCGCACAGAAACGAGTTATTAATTTAGCAGGACATTAGTTAAGCTTACGTTTGATCATAAATCAAGCCTGTTTTGTTCGTGTACCTTCATAATGTGCTCACAAAAAGCTTCCACAAGCATTCATGACATTAATAACTAAGGGATACCTAATATGTTACGAACAGTTACATTTGCGGTCGACCCTTGTGAGGAGTATGATTCGCAACTACGAGTATTAATAGAAGGTTAGGTTAGGTTAGGTTAGGTTAGGTACTATTGACACCATTTGTTACCTTAGCAATTAGACCATTTATATTGCACCGTAGTTTTCTTTGTTTCATTAACCTAGCAATAATTGTTAGTAAAATACTTGTAGGTATTGAAAACGATTACATTTTCTCCTTTTTAGATGGCATGGTTCCTTGATATGGGGACATTAGATAATAACCCTCTTTCTGAGGCAGTCGGGTAATGAAACTAGCCACGTAGTTCGGCTGACTCGCAGCAGTAATCGATTCAGACACCTAAAGCAAGTATGCGGGTGATTGGACAGACCTAATTCTATATGGGGTGAAATATTGCTAGTGACCGATAGCGAAAACTCAGAACCGGCTGGTGATAAGGAACAACTTTCCCCAAGGAACATAGGTCGAAATACGAAAAAAAGAAATTGTGCCCCCGTACAAAATTGCCGATCAGCTCATTTAAGTTACTATGGGAGGACAAAATATTTTTTTCAATTTTCGACCTATGTTCCTTGGGGAAAGTTGTTCCTTATCACCAGCCGGTTTTGAGTTTTCGCTATCGGTCAGTAGTAAAATTTCACACTATATACTTACAGTAAAACTACAGTAAAACTACACGTAGTGTTTGCCGTGTGATGCCGGCTTAGAATAGCATCATCCCATTTCTTTCCTGTGGGTGTCGTAAGAAGCGACTAAAGGACTCGAGGGTGTCATGTGTATTGCAATTTTAGGCGACAGGCTGACAACCTGTCACTATAGCGATACACGACAATAGCTAAAACGGCCCTCAAATATGTGTCAGACGTGGCGATAACGACCGTACTATTACGGCCGTTGACGCTCTGCCTACCCCGCAAGGGATAAAGGCGTGATATATGTATGTGTATGTATGTATGTAAAACTACACCAGCTAGGTCACGTGGTGCTGATACAAATAAGATAACATCACGTAAGACTGTAAGGTTAGTAAAATTCATCTAAAGGATTATCCATGAATGTTTATTTCCATTCGACGTACAGAAGTTCACTGAAACATGTGGTCTAGAACTATTTATGTTCCTAGTTTCAGTAAGATAGAAATTAGTCAGCTATTAAAATGTTGAAACTGAGATAAAGTACCTCTGAAACGTACCTTTGTATGCTTTTAGAGGTGCTAATGGAGACTCTTGTTTGTTAATAACGTCGCCAAAATAATTAGGCGTCATGCGTAATTTCGGCTTTCAGGCCACAAAGTGGCATTTTGTGTCTCAAATGTAGGCACTTATTATGTAAAAAGTTATGTTTGTGTTTAAATATTATGTTATGTTTAAATGTATGTTGTATGACTACTTGCCGCTCCCGTATCGGCTTATACAGCCATGAAAAATCTTGCCTCAGACACTGAATAAATCGTCTGACAGGTCTGTTTGAGGCCAATGATGATGACGATGACTACTTATTTGACACAATTTCATACAGCCTTGGACATACAGCGAATTTTATACATCATTTTTAAACTTATAGCCTTTTGCACTGTGGTCACTGGTACTAAACTACTCGAGAATGAAACACCAGTGCCTTTTTCACAACATTTGGCTGAGCTAACTCAATCATTTTATAAAGTCTGACTTGGTCGCTCTGGCTTAGACGAATGTCAAGAAAATCCTGTTATAGTAGGTATATTATATTTAAACAATTAATATTGAAAGGACTTGTGAAATTCTACCACAAACAAGCTTTGAACCTGCGCCTTTTGCGATTAGTGATAGCGGGCCGGAACGGGACGGAAGATGAGTTGCTCGAAGAGTGATAGAGACTGGAGGTACCACTTAATAATAAGAGTATAGTGCATGCCTCCAAGTTTTGGTACCAATTACTAAACAAAAAATAACTAAATTTTGCTAAAAGTTTCAGTAGATTTCGTTAAAATGATTACGAAAAGCTTTCACGTGATCAAAACATTTACGAATTACTTGATAGAATGATGATAGGAAAATTTCCATTTCGTTACATTATTTTCGGGAAAATTTCTAATTTTTTCCACTCAGTTTAATAATTTAGGAAGTAATAGTAGGAATAATAACAAAACGTGTTGCGCCGACCCCAAGTAATTGGGATAAGGGCAGGAAGATGATGATGATGAGTAGGAATAATCATAATTAAGCGATATGGAATGAGCTGTGCGCCAAAACAAAGGAATTTGAAAAGGAATGCTTGGACAACAGCTCGAAGTTGCTGATTCAGGCTTCTGCAAGACTGTGAATGAAAGGTTTCGATTCAAGTCAAGTCAAGTCAAAGCATTTATTTCTCAGTAGGAATTACATGATTCACTTTAAGAAAGTCACATTCTAATTCAAACTTAAAAAAGGGAAAATTTGTAGTGCAAATTTTCTCTTTTTTATAACAATTTGTGTTCCTACTCTAAACGCGGCTCGGGCGGGATAAAAATAAAGGCACTGCCTCGGGGCTGACCAGGCTAACCACACAGCATGTATCTTTATGCCTCAATGAATGACAAGTAAATGGAAATAATCACTAAGTCAATATTTAAAACCAACAAATTAAAATAGTAAAGCACCTAGTTAATAATTATATAGGGTGAACTTTTACTAGTGACCGATAGCGAAAAATCAGAACCGGCTATTGATTAGGAACAACTTTCCCCAAGGAACATAGGTCGAATACGAAAAAAAAATTTGGACCTCCCATAGTAACTGAAATCAGCTGATCGGCCAGTTTGTATGGGAGGACTTAAAATGTTTTTCGTCTTTCGACTTATGTTCCTTGGGGAAAGTTGTTCCTTATCACTAGCCAGTTCTGAGTTTTCACTATCGGTCACTAGTAAAATTTCACACTATATATATGTCTTAAATGAATGCCCACTTGTTGGTAACGGTATACTTGTATACTTTTTATTACACTGTATACATATTTGCCTTTTCCTATTTAAATCAGCAGGTAAGGAGGCAGGGAATGAAATTTTACTACCTTATAAAAGCAAATCATAAAATAAAATCGGGCACGTAATTTGAATTTTACTTCCAATTTCAAGAAATGTGTAAAATATATTGCTTCAATCAAGTTTTAATTTGTTCAACGGGTGCATTTTATTTAGTGATGAAAAAATAAATGAATAATCTTTCAGGTGAATATTGGGATGGCAATCTACTGTAGCTTTGAAAAGATCATACCATACCAGGATATTTTGGCAGTGAAGCAAAACTTGCCAACAAAAAGAATGATGGTTTTATTTTTCTTGAAGTTTCTTACGGTTAATTAGTCGGGATTTGGGAAAATCGACTCAAATTTTACCTACATTTATAAGCACTTTAAAGGGAATTGCGTGCGGGGGTTCTAAGCTCATTTCAATAATGTTAGTAGAATGAATCTACTAAATTTAAACCACGTAAGTAAATTGATAGACCGTTGTAGCTGTTGATCAGTGAGCTGCGATTTTGTTGTTGCTATTGTGTCTACGAAGATCGTAAGATCTAATGAAAAAGAAGACAAAAGCAATATTTTTTATCCTACAGAGTATGATAGTCTTATACCAGAGAGTTAACCTGATCACAAAGCAAGGATTATGTGTTGCACGAGCTCCTTTTACTGCAGATACATACATAGAAAACTAGACTTGGATAAACCAATGTCAGTATTGGTGGTAACATACCTATTGATCGTTGATATATAGGGAGGTACCAAATGACCGACACTAGACTATCAGGTCAAACAGACAAGTTTCTCTAAGGATCAAAGGCTCCTTCATACAAAAAAATCAGCTGTCCGAGCAATTTTCTACAGGAGGTACTTTGTTTACTACTGTTTTGACAATATGGAGAAAGTTGTTCAGGTTCACCTGTTTTCGGTTTGTGCTCGAGCACGCACGTGAAATGGACTAGAAAAACGTATCGGCAGTTTCGGAGATTTACCTTCACGCAAGATTTATATTTTGTGCTGGAATTTTAGTATGAAGGCGACAATAATATTTTATTTGAATGAGGAAATTATTTAATTTTAATTTATTTTGTATTTAGTATTTTTCATGTTTACATTCGAACACAATAATTGTATTGTTATATGAATAAATAAATGATTGATTAATTAATACAAATGTCAAAAAGTCAACTTAAAACTAAACAAAACAAAACAACACCTATATTAGCTTACAAACAGTAGCCTAGTCGAAAAGACCCCCACACAATGCCCCCTGACCGAACGTGCCCATGATGCTAGCCGCGTTGCCCCTTTGGATGGCCAGCGATATTCGCTGCGTCAGATAGTAGCCTGAGCGCGGATCACCACCCCTGTCTCTAAGTCTCTGACCTATGTCGGCGATGAGTTTTTTGGCTTCTGAGCCCCACGGACCAGAAGTTTCGACGGCGAAAGGTACAAAGTCATACACCGACTCCAAAGCAGAATACTTGGCACGCTTGCTTCGGGCCGCTGCCTCTGCTGCTGCACCGGCACACCTCTGGGTGCCGGCAAGATGGCAGGCAGCAAAAGTGCAAACGCAAGTGGCGTCCCAAATAAGGCAATGACCTTTCTGCCAAGGAGTCAGTGTAAGACCGTCTGGTCTCTTCCCGTCCGTCCTGGACAAACCTGGGGGCTCAAGTACGCAAGGCACCTCCGCTGAGACCAAGGCACGCCTTATAATCTCATTCAAGGCGTGGTGACGAGGACGACGACCCGCACATCGCGTACAGCTCAGACCGTGGTGTCCATTTGCCTCCACTTTGGTGCCGCAGATGCACTTATGTGGCTCACAAATCGGACACCTAGCCTAAGAGCTGCGGCCACTCTCAACGAGTCGTTGTCCAGCAGCGTGCCCATATGCGGTGACGGTAAGGCATGCAGCCAGGCGCCTGACTCTGGTTTAGCGGCGGCGTGAAGGCGGGCTGATTCCGGACCCGAAGATTCCTCGACTAAGTCCGAGAAAAGCCGACGAGCAGTCAGCTCGTCCCAGCTACGCTGTCTTTCGGGTTTGTCGGGTTGTGAGGCGCCAGGGCAGATTACCGACCACACCTCAAAAGCCTCCCCTGCAAAGGGAATCTGGATATCGCCACCATTATTAGGTAAGATGCGAGTAACGAGATCCAGAACCCCGTGAGAGGAGGCCAAGAAGGCAATAGGTCCAGTCTCCTGCAGACGCCGCACACCCAGACCGCCATGTCGGATCGGAAGGGAGGCCTGACACCACTGCTTTTCACTAAGGCAAACGTTAAGTGTTTCCTCGACTATTGTTTTAAGAGAGCCGTCAAACAAAAGCACCTCGTCTGGATTTCTCCACGTCGGAGCTGTTCTGACCACGTAGGTTAGCTTCGGCATGGCAAAACAGTTTCTCAAAAGTGTCAAGGAAACATGAGCCGGGAGATGTTTCAAGTGGTTTGACAGTGATGTCATGGCCTCCCTTTTAACCCTCATGCAGTCCTTGACTCCTTCGGGAAATATTGGCGCACCGAGCAGACTGAAGGAAGCCTTGTCAAGGACCCTTAGACCCGGAATCAGCGATCTGAATCTACCCTCGGAGGCCGCCGCTGCAGGGGAACATGCAAACAATTCGCATTTCCCGGTATTAACCTCTAAACCTAGAGCTTTTAAAGCCGGGAAAAGCAAACCAATATCACCCTCCACCATATCTGGACTGCCTCCGATGGTACCGTCGTCTAAATACCAGACATTGAGAGGCGCCTTAACAGCGGTGATTGCCTTTTGTATGGTCATGCTAAATATTAAAGGACCCAGAGGGTCACCTTGTTGGGCACCTGTTTGAGATGTTATACTTGACCCGTTGTATAACAAATTGCTTGGTGCAGAGTAGCACTGACTCAAGAACGGGAAAATGGACTGAGTGAGGTCCCTGACTTCAGCCAGAATGCTGTCTCGCTCGACACTATTAAAAGCGTTACGAACGTCGAGCTTAATAATAATGTTGTCACTTTCTGGCAGTGCGAACATTCTTGTGGCGTGAATAGCAGCTTCGCACCCCAGAGGCGTACCGAAACCTACTTGATGGGGTTGTAAATAGGATGACATTTCGCCTCTAACTGCCCGACAGCATAGCTTAGCCACCAAGCGGCGCAAAGTGTTGCCCACAGCTATGGGTCTTACGCCTCCGTCTTTTTTTGTCAAGCCACACAAAGAACCACCATAAAGATAAGGGCACACCACCGGGTTAAGTAGACCTTTTAAAAGAAAATTACACAGACGTGTAAGAGACTCAAGCAGGCGGGGGCCGTTGTTACCTGCAGAGGGGGACAAAAGTTCCTTCAGATGTTCGGGGCGCAAACCATCCAGCCCCGCCGCTGAACCAGCATGAAATGTGCCCAAGGCTGCAGTAACATCCTCAACTTTTACACAGAGACATGAGATTTGAGGATCGGGATCTGGCTGGGTAGAAATTGGTCGGGAAGGAGCCGGGTGTTTTTCCTTTAAAGCTGCCAGGGTGTCCTCACTAGGCGGTGCAAAAGAGCAGTCCGAGGTCAGCAGACGAGCGGCGCCCCTGAGATCCCCCTCGTACACTTTGGCTTCAACGGCTCTATAGAGTGACGCTGGTTTGCGGCTCGTGGGATCTTCTGGCTGAAAATCTGCCGTCTCTGAGTCTATAATATTTTGTTTTACTTTAGAAGTCAAAGACTTACCGCCCGGCTCAGGTACTCTTAGGGCCGTAAAAGAAAAAGTTAATAATGAGCACCAGTCTTCTGGTTGATTGCTCTCCAGACAACGATCTATAGCTGAAACGAGCCTACCTGCTGCAAGGCACCTAGCACCCTTTGGTACGTGTCTCAGTACACGTATTGATGACTTCAAAGCAGGTAAGTCATCCAGGTTGAGAACAGGCTGGGGCAAGTTCTGGCTACTACTAGTCTGGTTGGGTGCAGGATGAGCAGAACTTTTATGCATGCGGCCCATATGCACCCGAAGACCGTGCAAACCCACACACGTCACGGGGCAATGGGGACATGGGACACGCTCGGGTGTAGGCATTATTATAAAACAGTTTAAAATATGGGAACATAAAATCCCATTACAACAAAACCCCAACAAAAAACAACAAAATTTACTATAAACATAAATTTCGGTATGTATAGGTACCGTAAAGTCAAAAAATTATTTAAATAAATAAATAATACACAGAAAACAGAATTTAAATTATCAGACAATGTCAAAAAATTAAAACCTAAATATAACAAATAAATGCTATTGGCAATTTCAAATACAATAACTTCAAAACATTTCAATTAAATCCAATAATGAGTCATTTCATAAATATATTATTTATATGTAGTTTCGCAGCATGAACGAAAATATCACAGTTTAACTATAATTAAATGAGGTTGTGTTGAGCCTTCTAAACGCACCCCGGCTGCTACAATCCAAATATCACGACGATCAAATCGAATTGCGTAGATTGGAACGGAACGCCGTGAAGTGAGTAACAGATGACCTCACCGTCAGTGACAGTGACAGTTCTTGCGCCAGCGCAGGCGCATAACGGTTTGCTTCATCAATTGTTTGTATATGTGTGTCTTCCAAGTGTTTCAAAAATGTTGTTCAATGCATGTGTGTGCGTCAAATTTGAAAAATCTCAACCGTCTCACTGGATTCCTCTTCGGCAAACAAGTCCAAAATAGCTGGTAGTAAAAGGTAAATACCTGGTGATCTTTGTTTTCTTTCCTAGGTTAGGATGTTGTTTCTTGACGGGTGCAGAGATAAACACAATTACGAGACATTTTACGATAAAATTATAATAAAATTTGATAAGGGTTTGTATTTGTTGTTATCTTGGGAGGGGTTGCCAGCCCAAAAAAGGAGGTGAGGAAATTGACATCTAACAGTATACTAAGTTCACAATAGTTCACTGCTGGATATACGAGCCTCTACACGAACTGGCGATCGCAGTACACGGTGCTGTAGTTATTCACAAGGAACGCTGCTCAGCTGTCCACACCTTGGATGTATCCCTCTTTCGTCTTTTATTACAACCGCGGTTCGAAATGTTGTGATGCTTTCTACCAGTTATGTAGGTTGGTAAATACGGCTCTCTCTCTCTCTCTTCGTGTGGGACACCGAGTCGTTCAACGACCCGATGAACCCTATAGTCAGAGTTTTTCAAACGACTACTGTAAATAACAGGCCTCTGAAATGGTTGTGTAACAATCGCCATTATAGACAGCAAACGGGACCGACAGCTTAACGTGCGCATCCGAAGCACGGAACCATCTTGCTTTTCGGACAATTAGATGGTTCAGCCTGCAATGTCTTATTGTCTCCCGGAACCTTCTGCGTGGCAGGCAGTCATACTAACCACTGCGCCACATCGGCTGAATACGGCTGTGATCACGTCACGATCATGCTTCTCACGTAGCTGTGCCGTTTGCTATGAATGGGATCAAGTACCAGCTGTCTTTACATATAAATTGGGTTTCAACACAATATAAGGTTTCAGCTTGTACGTATTGATGGAACTTTGTTATCCAGCGGGTTAATAATGTATGAGGTTTAGTTCCGGTATCGTGTTTGCAGTGTATCGTGTGGTTACAGGCACGAGTTATAGTCTCGTTAGAGGAGATGTATTGCGTTGGTTGGTACAACCCGATAATATGGTGCTAGTCGTATCCATAATGCCGCCGCACAACCGCGCGGTTGAGCGTTTCTGTTACAATCGTTAGACTGTTTTCATATGCAAAAATGCCAGACAAAATGATTATCAACTACCCATAGTAGGTAAACGTAGTAGGTTGGTAAATATTATATAGGTACGTTTAATTAAACAACGTTTCGCAAGGATTTTTTAAAGGAGTTATTTTTTAATTGATTTGAAGTAAATATTATCATCTATCAGTAAGCTTTATTTCTATAGTGAGCATTTACCAAGCAGAAACCCAAATAGCAAATATTAACAACGAATAAGACAAAATACCAGCTTATGAATAAAATAAGTAGATGTTGATTAGTTTTGCCGCTCTATTGGAGCAAAAAGGCCACTAAGTTACTCAATTACGGTTTTCCTTTGACCACGTAAGACTATGAACAAAAGTATTTTCAGTTCCTCAAAAGAAACGAGACCCTCATGTATTAAACGTTACTCTAAATAAGAGCGCGTTCGATAATATTATTATGCTAGTAGCTTTATAAAAATGATGAAAATATCTGTAACAACTAACTTAATAAAAAAAATACCTTTATAATGCGTATCTTTAAGCCAGCGATAAAGTAAGTGGTTGTAAAAAATAAGTTATCACAAAGTTTTATAAAAGTTCTAAGGTCACGAGGTCAACGAGAGATAAATAAGTACCTACCGTACCGCTCTACCGTAATAATGGGCAGTGGTCGGTCGTAGCTTCTACCAATGTGTGCCGAGCCAATTTAGGGGGCAGTGTTTATTTATTACCCTCATACGCATCTCATTCATATTAAAGACTGCCGTGTTTGTTGAGCAATAGTTGGGTTTTTGTTCCTTTCTAGTATTGCAACAAGGGTTAAAATGAAACAAGAGACCAACCCTCAAAGGTACACCTCTGAAATTCGTTGAATTAGTCACAAACCCTAATGTAAGTAGCAAGTTCACGGTTTGTGGCGACCACTAACGGGACTGTTCCGCGTAGTTCCAAAACAAATATGTATTACAACACTCTACCAACATGTTCCGATTCGGTATACATTGCTGCGTATCTTGAGTCTGTTGTAACGATATTCGAAAACTAACCAGCCATGTATAGCGCATCAGGCCATGTTGTGTAGTGTAATGCAAACTAAATGAACTAACTCAAGCAGGTAATTGAGAGTTTGGCAGGACTTACAGCAACAAGTGAACCTACCAATTTAAGAGATGTGCTGTAAACTGTTTAGTATTAATAATAGTATGGAAAACCAGACCACGTTGATCTACCTATGTAGGCAACTCTATGCATTGCTGAAAGTCCGGTAACAGCCCTGAGGCGAAAATTTAACACCAGCCGTCGGGCGGAAAATTGGACGTGTGTGTGACCCGAAGTTTGTTTGGATGGTTACTTCCTATTTATTTATGAAACATGGCGCGATTCCAACAATTGTTACCTAAAAACTACTTAAAATATTGTTTTAGAGGGGTCTACATTTAGCTAATTGTACCTGGTAGTTTTACTCATTCTAATAGAGGGCTGAGAGTTATACAATATTTTGATAAAAGTATCGAATATTTTCGAAAATATTCATGATAATACTCGAAATTATTAGCGATCACTCAGCTAAATTGCAGACAGCCGAGCGGTCACCAAGCGGTCACTGATTCACATCAGCGAATTGGTCACTCGGTCAATGAACTATGAAAATGACCGCCTCAGTATTCGCCTTTCGAACGAACTCACTTTAGGAGGATTCATTCCGAATAATATTGGATGTACCATGAATAAGTAAGTATGATAATTTGATATCTTTATCCAAATGACAAATAAATACAAATAATAACTGTAATACAGACCAAAAATTGAGAAGGTTGAAGGAAAATGAAACGGTTAAATATTTATTTCAAACGTGGCACCGATTTGGATTGCTTCAATATTAGGGGAAAGTTGGCTATATTGTACCCCCTAATTTCCATTTTGTTTTGCGAGAAAACTATTAACGTTATCCTTGTGATGTTTTGCTTTTTAGTTAGTTTATTTAATTAACTCTGATGTACCGGAATGGTTTTTTGAAATAAGTTAGTAGTTTCGTCACAAAATAGTTTACAAAATGAAGTTGCTATCGGTACGATTTAGATACCGGTACGTTTATTCGTACCACGGGGTTTTTATATCGTACTTTGAAAATTGCAATGCAAATTGTGAAAATAAAATATTGCAAATTTCTTTTAAAGCAAAGCCATTGAAAAAAGTGTCAATGTTGTATTACCATTTCCACAGTTTTAACAACTAATCACTCCTCTCAGATCAGAGATCCATTATGTTAGGACTAAAACTGAAATATTTTGGTAACAATCCTTTGGTACGATTTAGAAACTACGGGTCGGTACGATTTCAAGAACAAGCTACATTTTACAAAAAATATTTTTCATTTCAAAACCTCAAATGATTGGTTGCGCCGCGTTGGTTCATTAAGTTAGGTCAAAAGGATAATAACCAAGTAACAATGTGATCAAATTGCAATTTTTAATAGCTTGCCGTTCTTTCGTAAAACCTTAGGTTCCACACCTATGCATAGTCTTATTTGCAGTGCTGTCACAAACCATCATAGTTTATTGGGTGTTGTGAACTATCATTTAATGTTTCCAAAGTAAATAAAAACGTACGTTTAGTGCAAAATGTGTGGGTGGTACGATTAATCTACTGGTACAATATGTCCAACTTTTCCCTACATTTTATGAGAAATAAAACCTAGCTGGATCCATTTTTCCCTTGCCCAATTCCTTTCGTTCAAATACTTTGGAACAATTTCCGAGATCTTGATATAACAATGATTATATTTAAGAGTAATTTAACTAGAAATACAAATAAAAAACACCAATAGTTTGCTGCCCAGCTAAAGCCGACACTCAAGATTGCCATTCAATAGGGAAGTTGCAGGAAAAACCAACAAACCAATGAAAACGAAAGCGACTATTCTTCCGTCAATAATGTTGACAAAGGGGAAGTATTGTCCTTAATCTGTACGATGGAGAAAGAAAACACTCAAATCAAGTAGCGCTGAAACAAGAAGGAAACTCAAAAAGGCACTCTCTAGTGTATTGATTGATCATTGAAATACTTCAGCGGATAATTAAAATAAATCATTACTGCTGAACATGCACGAAACTATTATAAAGTCAATGGTCAATAAGTGTATTATTTACCAAAAGGTCATAAGAAAATATAAATTAACTTTAATTAAGTATTTATTCATGAAACAGCAAACAAACAAAACGTTAAATAGCGTTTGTTTTTTATGTGGCGTTCGTCTGTAATTATCATCAGTAACATGTTTCGATTCAAGAAAATCCTGGTTCAAGTCACTAGTATCCCTTAGTTTCTTTCTATGACATGAATGGTTCTTAAACGGTGTTCGTTCAAACAATCCTTACTTAACAAATTAGCTTCCTAAACTGGGAAGTTAATTTTAAAAAGGTTTATTTTTAAACCTATTGTGGTTTCCTGGTTATGAATTGTTGGGTTATTATTGCGTAAAGTAATGTAGGGACACATCCCATAATGTTACAATGTATGGATGGATATTACAATGGAGATGCATATCTAAGCTCGGTGCAGCGAGGGTAACAAAGCAAGAACAAGTTTACGATCTGTCGTGAAAGCGGTTGTCGCGCGAAGTTACAGTTACCTACAGCCAGCTGAGTAATACTTGCTCTGAAAATTCTATAATAATATGTACTTTGTCATAAACTTACACGGTGGTTTAAACAATGTTTGCACTCCTACACAAAACAAACGACTCTCGAGCACTTACCCACTCCTATTTAGTTACACTTAGGGCGTTTGGGCACTACAAGGAATTTTACTGTCCGGCATTCCGATTTTTTACGGTTAATCATTCAAAGATCCAGAAATATTTTTAAGTTTATGAATAAAAAGCTCATAATTATACTGATAGAGCTTTAAAATTAAACTGATGAATGACAACTGGATGTTAGTAAACTTCTATTACTAACATCCAGTTATACAAAGACTTATGTAATTCAAATCAAGTCTTAGCACGAAAACCAATTAAAACATTTGATCCTGAATTCATAGAACAACTTGGTAACGACTTGAATAACAAAACAGATTAACGCTTCTTGGTAACTATTTCTCTTAAATCTAATAAGAACATTACTAAATCATTTAATCAACATAAAGAAAATTAGCAGCGGTTTATAAGAAGAAATTAATAAAATGTTGATGATTTTTGGTAAAATTCGAACCTGAAAACTTACGTAAGCTTTTATTCATTAGGTAACATTAAGGTTGTGTTAAATAAACGTGCAAACTAATTCAGTCGCAAAATTATGTCTTGTATTAGAACGACTTCAATTTTTATTTTCTAATCGCGTCTGAGAAAACCTGTACTTACTTGAGTTGCGCCCGTGTGCATACAGGTTTCAATATTATTAAATTTTCATAATCCCTGCTAACGCACTATGTCAAAGCGGTTGAATTGAATAATTATTTGAGTACCTGTCTATCAACGAACAAAATGAGTAAGAGCTGCGAGACTTTCCTTTTTTAAGTAGGTAAGTACCTAAATAAGAACTTATCTTAAAGACGTATAAGTTATTTGTCAGAAAGTTCGTACACGTTGCCAATTTCAAACGATGAATTCTCGTGGGATGGCTGCGTCTGCTTTCTACTTTACTAAAAAATGTCTCAAACAATATTTAAAAGGTAAAATTCGTGTTTGGAAT
The DNA here is from genome assembly GCA_024500475.1 of Phthorimaea operculella. Classification (NCBI taxonomy): domain Eukaryota; kingdom Metazoa; phylum Arthropoda; class Insecta; order Lepidoptera; family Gelechiidae; genus Phthorimaea; species Phthorimaea operculella. The sequence goes on from JANFCV010000061.1 coordinate 2,871,393, forward strand.
ATAAGGAAATATTTTACTTTTTGTAGTAGTTTTTAGTTTATACTTGGTATATTATACAGTCACATTTCTTACAGTCAACAATCTGTGCCACACACAGCGCAACTATCTGAATCTGACACAAGCACGTTGCGTGGCGTAGGGTGACCATACAGTGTCGTCAGGACAAGTGTGATTTACTCTCCTAGTTTGTGCTCATAAATTGCGGGGACACTCGGTCCAGTAGTAGAGTTATTGCTGGAGTACGTCGCAGTTGGCTGCGATACACCGCTCTCCTAATTGAAGATGACAACATGTCCTAGACAGTCACCTGATAAATAATTCTTTAGAGTTTTCTCCTAGAACGAAGCAAATATTCTAGTTATTCTCATTATAGTCAGTAGCAGTACTTATTCAGATAAAAAAGCACTGTGAGTGCATTGAAATAACAAAACATTGGTCGTATGCAAAAAACTTCATTTATATGGTTTGAATTCCTACTAATTGTCACACAATCGTCGCTTCGAGGCATTCAAATAGTCAAGAAATTGAAAAAACCATTAGAATCGGCCAGGCGCCGCCGCCGGTTTATCAGTTGGCAGAGTTGCTCAGGTAACCCATGTTTCTTTAAAATTTTCTCATTTTTCATTAATGATCGCAATACATTAGTCAGCAATATATTTGATAGCTAATATCGTTGCGAAAAATTCTTTCTTATAAGAGATAACACATGTATTTATTCACCCAATGGCTTTCACTTTGAATAAGTTTTCCAAGTCATGAGCTCAGCCATATTGTCGCGTTATAAGCTCTACGCAAAGAATAATGTTCAAACCATTCCAACGCAAATCCACAAGAAAGTAATACTAAATGAAATGTTTTTCAAAGAAATCTTTGTTATTTAATACTTTTCGGGAATAATTTTGTCAATTAGAGCTGTACATATACTTAAGTACTTTTTCATCAATGGAAAATACTTTAAAATACATGGAGCATTATCAAAAGAATGGTACTCCATAGAGCAGAGCTACGTACTTATTCATGACACTTTTACGATTCACTTTTTTATCGACTTTAGCTAGCAAACAGATAAAGGCTTAATACATACTATCAGCAAATCATAAAACGGTGAAGCATTAAATCCGTAGCAAAATTTTTCGAACCAGAATATTGTTTTGTGACAGAGTCACCTGCTCGTGGAAATAGAATTCTGAACTACCGCTCCCAGAGGCTGACGGAAGTTGAGATCTGCTCGCGTATTCATGACATCCGAGATTGTTTGTACTTTCAGCTGCACTTCATTTTAATACACTATCACTTACATTCATGGAACCAGAACAGGTTAATTTAGTGAATATTTTATTTAAATAAAAGATTCCTCACTAGCATTTTGTCCTCATAATTTCTTACAATGAGTTAGTTACTTTATCAATCTGTATGAAGTAATTTATATTTAATTTGGTGACTTTGTACCTTCATCGAGGTGTTAAATAAAATGGTCAAAAATGAAGCAAAAAATTAACTAAGTTGAAATAACAGTCAATTTTATGATATATCTTACAGAATTTTCCTATAAAATGCAAATCAAAACTTTATTGCCTCAACACAGGAAGTCCTCAAGTTACAAGAAAAATGTAACGATATTTCTGTAGCTTATTCACTTTGGTATACGCGACACTGAAGGAATGTCCCAGAAGTCCCGAAAGAAAATCAAGTATGCCACGTGTCTGAATACAAATTAAGGTGACATTATTTATTTGCCAGCAACCTGATGCCGTAATTTTCCTTTGGGAGTTTTGTTCTGTAATTTTCTATGAATGTGAGAGAGTCACTAAAAGGTAAAAAGAATTTATAAAATTTCTTTACACGTGCCTTAAACTAAAACTGGTATATCCATTATTATAGTTAGTTGTCATAGAAAAATAAAATAAACAAGATAATATTGCTAGTTTCAAGGTACAAAATAAAATATTTAATTCCAAAATGATCAAAATGTTTACCTCCAGCCCTGTGGCTTGGCTTCTACAATACAGTTACAGGCTACGATGCTAACGTAGCGGAATGCTACGCTCTGGTGCTACGAGATTACCACGTGCCGCACATGAAACATGGCTGCGACGTAGCGCAACAAGATTGTCTTTGATTTTATCATACAAACACGATTTTCATTTGCGGGTATAATAATAAAACATACAAGGTATACGGTAAGGTAAACGTATTATTATTTGACGATCATATTTTATTATTATATCACGCCTTACAAAAATAAACATTTAAACCATAAATCTGTTTTCTGTTTAGTATTTTTGCAGCGGACGTTTTTCTAATCTTTTGAATATTGTTCTTACAATTTCTTCTAGTTAGCAGCTGAACCGAAACAATTATATTTAGCGCTCGAGCTGAGGATTCTCAGCATCTTCATTAATATTTATTTACAAAATTAATGTTAAATTTTGCTAAGAACGTTGAAGACAAACTTAAAAAACTAATACTTTTACACCAGAAACGACAGCCGATGTGGCGCAGTGGTTAGTATGCCTGCCTGCCACGTAAAGGTTCCGGGTTCAATTCCCGGTGGGGTCACTCACAAAGTTGATATTTACACAATGTGAATTTGTTCCCAGTATGATGGCGGTCGTTACACAACCATGTCAGAGGCCTGCTACTTGCAGTAGGCGGTTGAAAAATTCTGTCACCAGGGTTCGTCGGGTCGTTGAACGACTCGGTGTCCCACACGAAAAAAGAGAACCAGAAACGTACGGAATTATTTTTTCTTTCTTTTTGAAAAGCTTGAATAATTTTTAATGCTCGTAGAGCTCGTGGGTAAAGTAATGGGTATTTGAAAATCAAAATTCAAAATGAAAGTTCACAAATAAAGCCAGTGTCTTAACTCTACAAAACTAAATTTCACAAGCGCTCCATCTATTTATAAAATAGCCATGTTTGATGTTGATTGGAGTTCAGCGTGCCAAATGGACCCAATCAAACTGTCTGGAACCCTGTATTGAGGGAGCCGCAGCTACAAACGAGTTCGCAACTTTCGGGACTCATTATCGCAATCAACGGGTGGAAAATTACTTCTGAATCGAAGTTGCTGCTCAAGGAAACATCGACACAATTTTTATTTAAATATCTTTGCCTGAAATTTATTGATAAAATCAGTTCACTATAAATAAATCACTAAGTAGATGGGCTTATACATCACAATACTGGGTTATTTTTTAGTCGTTACGCAAGCTTTGTAGTGTAATCTTCTCGTAAATAATAATCATTTTTTACAAAGGGGATCTATCTAGGAAAACTTAAAATTTAACTTTTATGGAACAGATAGTTTATTAAGTGGCACTTAGCACCATAGTAAATGTTGTTTATATTCATAAGTAGAATCTGCATGCATCAAGAAAACTATGTGAAGTCTAAACTGTGTTTGCTAAACGTAAAAAGATTGATTCTAATCAGTTATTGGCACAAAGTATCCAAGTATGGCAAACCTTTTGAGATGCAAATCTTATTGATTGCAACTATTGAAACAAACGTTGAAGCTAATGACTGCACTTTGATTAAACCATAGATTAAACAAAGGAAACAAAACTATCTTGTATCTGAAGGCTTTGGAAATCATTTTAACGACTAATTTACTTTTTGACACGATTCTCTAATCTAAGTAAACTTCTTTCACCTGCCGGACGCGATAAAGAAATCATGAACCATAGTCCTAATAGCGTCCCTGTAAAGTGCTAAGGTCGTTAGTGAAAAGTAGAAAGAGCAACACACAAGCGATGAGACGAGCGAGCGCGTCTTCTATAAATAATGTTCATATAATAGCGACTGGAAGTAACGCACGGAAACATTACAGAAAGCTTCCATTGTGAAGCGAACGTTAGCGCTACTAGTAGACGGCAGACGGGTGTGCTATTTTATTTTTTATCGATATATTAAAACAAACATCACACTATATCAAGCACTTGTTTTGCTTTATGATGAAGCATTAAAGTTTGATGGTCGTGTCATGGTTCTGTGTAGAAGTTAACACATTTGGCAAAGTTATGCTACATAATGTTGATAACTGTTTTCATATTTACAACTATGTTTACTAGTCTGGATTTGTATGAGGATTCTGTTGTACGTATGAGTAGCTATATTTGCTTTCTTCAATTATACACACAAGGACAAAACACGATTCTTCTACTGCTCATGGTGTTCTCTTTATTGATTTTGTGTTTATGAAGTGATCCTATATTGGAATAAGATCATGACAAAATATTAGGCGGCCAATGATTTTGAAACTTTATTTATCAGCTTTTAATTACTTCCATGAAAACTCAGTTTTATTCATCGTCCGTAAATATCACTCGTTCTGGTAATATGGCTTTATTTGGTAGAAGGGTAGAGAAATCATTTAATTATGAGATTGAGCCATGTTCTCTCAGTCGTAACTGTCTGGGAATGGTTGATCTGCTAATATCTCGGCACAGCGGGCGACTGACGGCTGACGACGGTAATTCACGACGATCAGTCATTGGTAGGCGTTGCTTGAGTTAGCAACTATGATACTGTATGTAAGTATGTGTAATACCTAGTTTGGGAACAAATAATATTCTCTCAAAAATGTTGTTTGGAATACTATGAATAATATTATTATATGGTAAAAGCTTGCTTTGAATTGATTTCAAAGACCCTTATTGAATCTAGAACATAGTGTGGGTGCCTGCCTACTATCTGTATGAATTGCATCTTGATTGATAATGACAATTTCTCAGCATAGCAATTTAAATAATAAAAGAACATTGTGAAATCTTACAAACAAGCAACGACCTTTACTTGAAATTTAATTACTTCGAGTTGTTTATTCAAAAAGACGATTTCAACTCAACGCAAACAATTCATCTGGTGGATAAACTCTGGTATTACTTATCTGCTCGGCTTCAAGCAGCCTTCAATACGAACTCTGACAAACGTTCGAATTTCGCTTCCAGTTTACAAAACGGCATTCGAAAACTCAGAGCCCTTTCACACAGGCGATTTCTCGGCAGCGCATAATCGTGGCGGTCATGGCGTGCAAGCAGCGACATAGCCGCTATATTTTTTGCGCGAAGATTGCGTAGCCATAGGTATAGTCAAGAATTAATTTATTGGCATGTCGAATTTTGCCACTGTGCGTTTAGTACTGTGGCCGATACTCATTTCAATTTTGCTGAAAGCATGCGTACCATGTACCATAGAAATATGGCGCCACAGAGGAGAGGATAATTAATTTGATTACCATCGTCTTGGTGTAAAATTATCATACACTTCCACAATTTGACAACAATCCGGCCTTTTTCATCACGCGACAGTCGAAATCCGACAGGCCGCCGCATAATCGCTAAAAATGTCCCTGTGTGCAAGGGATCTTATTTTATTCTATTGAAAATTGCTCATCTTGGGAACAAAGAAAAACGTTCTCTCTTTCATGGAAATCGAGAAGTTGAATGGTGAATTATTCTCGTCGTTATAATAATAAGTTAGATAAGGACTTGAAATAAAAAATGCTTGGCAATAAGTTGTAGATTATTTTTCTAAAGCACCAAAGTAAATAAGTACGAGAGGTAGATTAGGGTTAGCAAAAACATAGATCAAAGCATTTTGCAATGAATTGTAGACTAAAATCTGCAAAATCTAAGCCAAATAATCATCTGTATTATTTCAGCTGCAATGATGTAATAGGTACCTCCTATAACGTCATCCATAATTTAGAGATCAACCTCATGTTGGTGAGCTTCCTGGGAAAAGTGGATTCTAATGTCTTCTGGTCGCCTCACTGATTCAGTGCCTACGGTACCGCTTCATACACTGGGTGTGACGACGGCTGTATGCATTTCACCATTGCTGAGGTATACATGAATCGCAATTAAATTCCAATAATTTATGTGATAAGGTTCAGCGCAGACGAGTTAACTACTTTACTAGTACGGCTCAGATTATTGCATTTCGCTATATTTTCAATTGAAGTTCGCCATACTGTTTTGGTTCTTCCCTATTCCAATTCAACAAAGGTTTTTGCAAGTATAAAACAATATTTTAAATTTTTCCAGACCAAACATGTTGGTGCCCAAAATAAATGTTCTGAAATTTCGCTATCGGTCACTAGTAAGATTTCACCCTATATCAACTTGACAGGAAAGAGCACATATTTCATACAAGTTGGGAAATCATATCGAGACACGAAGTTTAAATTGAATTTGCAACTTATTTGGCTGCAGTAGCGCTGATAAACAGAAAGTTCTCGAACATCTTCCGAGTTCATTCGTTGGTAATTTCAAATCAATCCCTACAAGGTTTCCTGAAAACCTAACCCGTTAGAGTAAACGAACCAAAGAAACAAAGGTAAAATAACGACAAATCATTATACAATAAAATCTGCTGACCGAGCATTATTCTGTAGGAGGCAAAAAGTTTTTTTATTATTTCGGCCTTTGTTCTTAGGCGAAAGTTGAGTAGAGCTTCGCAATTTGGGGAAAGTCGGTCTTTCGGTGAAACCCGATGTGGGATATATTTCGTGAGAAACGTGGTCATAATGTGTCCCAGCTGGCAAAGATTCAGTGTGTTCATCGTGTGGAAAATTACTTCCTGTACACAGCCGAGAGATTGTACATAGTTCGTTAAATCACATGTCCTACACTGGGTGAAATTTTACTAGTTTATCTTTTTATATGAAAAATTTAGTCGTCCAACGACCCGGTTAACCCTAGGGTTAGAGTTTTACAACCATTTACTAAAAAGTATGATGGTTATGTCGACCGCCGCCTAAGACAGCAACCAAGGCAAGACCGATGTGGTTTAACGTGTAGTCATAATATATGCATAATTGAGACAGCTACTCGGTGCATTCACTGCCGTATGACAGTTGCATGGCTCTCCCTAGCTCACTTGTGATTACCACCAAGTGTATAAGAGAGGCCATTTAACTGACATGATACCGACAACTCAAATCTGGTGATTACGATAAGGTACAACTTTTTTATGAATAAAAAGGACCTGCTAATCCTGCCCTGTGCCGTGCAATACAAATTGGATCGGTCGACTTCTTCTTCTTCTTTTCGTGTGGGACACCGGTCGACTGAAACATTCTGAAAGGGACGCCCAAGTTTATCTTTTGGGAAAGCTGGGATTTGTGATCTCGTCCTGTAATATCGATGGTTAGTAAAATATCACCTGAAACCAGCGTATATTTTATTTAAAAAAAAGTGCGTAATGAACTCAAGATGAAACAGACGAACACAGATAATGAAATAAATCATCGCGTTGATTCAGCTCAGTGAGTTTCACGTGATTAGCTGATTACATAGGTTCTCATGAATATTCAACTACTGGTTATATACAAAACATTGGTGCTTAGGTTTTTGGAATAGACTTTGTTGAAAATTAAAATTTATATTACTTTTCAAAAGGTTCTTTGGACAACATATGTAGGTACTTACTAGTTTAGGAAGAGTCTCGTTGATAACATTTTGTACACTTCTTTTCACTTTGCGGTAAATGTAGTTTTAATTTCTGAAAATTTCGGCTGCGAATGTGGAAGAATTTTTGTTTCAATCAGTCAATTTTAAATCCAGCTTTGTGTTGAGCTGTTTTATCTTGTTTGTAGGTACGATATTAACGGACCTACTCTTTTAATTTAATAAATGTAAGTTCATTATTGTAGCTACCTGCAATTCAAACAGACAGTAATGGCACAAATTGAGACTGTTGTTTACAGCTGTTTGCGCTCTGTCTACCCCGCATGGGATATAAGCGTGATATATCTGATTTGTGTACAGATCATTTTTTTATTGTCGTATCTATCGGCTTTGGCTATATTAAATACATTTGGACCAGAACTCAGCCAGGCGCACGGCGTCGCCAGTGGCGTTGTACAGGTCGTCTAGCGTGCAGGATGTTTAAAATACGGTTAAAATACAAGATAAGGTAAAAAGATACATAACTTGAAACTAAAACAAAGGAATACAAAATGCACAACTCAATAACTACCGGCAGAGCAATGTTCGTCGACAGACATAAACATTCGAGAAACGAATATTCAGTTTGCCTGGCGCCTGCAGCTGCAGCGAGGCATTCCAAATACTCGTCCAAGACTGATTCTCATATTCCCTGTATACTGCAGAAACATTTGAGAGTGGAGTGCTGCTTCTAATAATAATGGACGTCTCTAGGATTACACGCTATTGCGATAGTTTCATTTTATTTTTAAATAGCTTCTTTTATGTTCTAGTGACTCTTAAATGCCTCCGAAAGAAGTTGCCAAATTATATAGAGAGCTAAGTTTTTAGGTTTTCACGGTTGTTCACAACACTTAAATTATTGTTTAAAACGGGATTATTACCGTGATTAGGTTTTTGTTTACCTCGATATTTCGTAGCGGTTACACGCTCCATGGTCACGAGTAGACTAGCTCGGCGAGTGATGTCATCTTTCTAAGGGCAAACATATCTGTCTATCCTCTTTCGGATTCGTCGACTGCGTTCTACTCGGTTACTCGAACCACTACTATTGTCACTCACTATTTTGTCACGATCACGACACACCACACTAACAGTGTCAATTCGTGAGTTTGAAGTCGAGTGTTTTTTGCGATTGTATACGTATAATACTGGATTCCACGCACTGGACAGCTTGAAACCATCTTCACGATTAAAGTTTTGATACTTTGTGATTTCGATGGCTTCTCGCACTAAACGAGGTATATAGTGACGTTCCGTTGACAGTACTTGCGGGTTATGTAGTTCAATCCAGTGATTAGTTTCCGCTTGGTTTAGGTGTTCCGCTATGGCTGACTTCTGGGCATCGTTGTTTTTTACAGCTCTGATATGTTCCTTCATGCGGTCAACTATTGTTCTTTTGGTCTGACCAATGTAAGAACTCCCACAGCTGCAATTAACTTTGTAGACGCCGGGAGTTTGAAGAGGAAGCTGATCTTTAGGCGATCGTAGTAACTTTCCAATTTTGTTAAAGGGAGTGAAAACAGTTTTTATGGAAAACTTTCCTAATAATCTGCCTATTTTATCCGTCACTCCCTTTACATAAGGCAAAAATGCTGGTTGTCGTTGCGCTTCTTCTGCTTTCCTCTTCTTTGTTCTCTTTTTAGTCTCGCAAGCTTTGACATTATAACCGTTCCGCTGCAAGACCGTCTTGACATGATTCAGTTCTTTAGCTAGGTGGTTCACATCACACAAATCGTGAGCCCTATCAACCAACGATTTTACAACAGAATCTAGATGCCGTGGATGATGGTGTGACGTAGAATGCAGATACTTGTCGGTATGCGTTGGTTTTCTGTAGACCGAATGACTTAAAGATCCATCTTCTTTGACCTCCACTAACACATCCAGGAAGGCGAGCTTTCGTTGGTCTTCGATCTGACAGGTAAATTTTAATTTTGAGTGAATGTTATTCAAAAATGCCAAGTAGTCCTTTACCTCTTCCTCCTTTCCTCCTATTATACAAAAAACGTCATCTACGAGTACATACCTTTTCCATAATTTGACAGTTGATGGGGCTGATAGGATAGCAGTATTCTCTATGTGTTCCATCCAGATGTTAGCTACTATGGGAGCAACGGGACTGCCGATTGCCACTCCATCAATCTGTAGGTAGTATTGACCATTGTACAAAAAGTAGCTCGTGCTAAGGCAATGATCAAGCAGCTTGGCTATTTCCACTGACATGTTATTGTCTTGCAGTTTTGATTTGACGACATCAATGCATTGTTGGATAGGTACGTTTGTGAACAAAGACTCAACATCAAAACTAACTAATGTCTCGTCTGTCTTAACCTCAGTGTTTTTAAGTATATCCACAAAATGTCTGGAGTCCTTTACAAAACTGTCAGTCTTACCTGCGAGGGGTTTCAGAGCTTGGGACACATATTTAGCCAGTTCATAGGTGGGTGAACCTATCTGACTTACTATTGGGCGTAGTGGGGTGTTAGCTTTGTGTATCTTAGGCAACCCGTGGTTGTACGATACGCGGACGCAGCACAGCTCTTCTGAGCGTCTTCTGGTATTGCATCACTGCATTCTAGAATCAGCGCACTCGTTTTCCGTTTCACTCTAGGGGTAGGATTGTAGGTCACGAGCTTATAAGTGGAACTATCGTCAATCAAAAAAGTGATTTGACTTTTCGGTCTCATCCAACACCACTGTTGCGTTTCCCTTATCGGCCTTCAGTACCAGTATATCGGTATCGGCTCTAAGATCTTTAATTGCTTTAAGTTCTTCAGCACTAATGTTTCTTCGCGGTAATTGAGACTTGCGCAAGGTGACAGCAACATCTTGGCGTAAAGTTTCCGCATCACGAGCGGGAATTTTATTTCTTGATATTGCTTCTTCAACACCACAAATAACATTTTCGTAAGGGATACGCGTAGGAGTTGGGGCGAAATTTAAGCCTTTATTGAGGGCATTGATAGCTGGTTCAGATAGTGATTTACTTGATAAGTTTATTACCGTTCGAGTTTCGATCGAGTTTTCGTGGTAGTCGCCTTTAGGTTGTTGTTTACGGCTTAACGTTTGATACTTATGTTCATGTTTCGAGGCACACCACTCAGCTACACGTTGACCTTGTAGGTATGTTATTCGATCACATAAATCGTAATCACTACTTTCTAACCGAGCACTGCATTCCAGATGTAACAAGTACAATTCGAAACTTTTTCAAGCAAGTAACGGTTGTTTCGAATAAGCCGATGCAGCAGTTTGACACTCGCACTATGCAGAATATGCGCAGACTTATAGATATGTTCGCGTGGCCTAAGTTTCACACATGTTGGTATGACATTATTGTCCCGACACTTTGTAAGGTAAACGATTGACTCACGTAAACACTCCCGCTTTTTTTGCGCACGTTCTAGTTGACGTATCATTTTTACACATTCCGGCCCGTACCGGTTTGCAGTATAAGTTTTTAGGTTTTCACGGTTGTTCACAACACTTAAATTATTGTTAAAAACGGGATTATTACCGCGATTAGGTTTTTGTTTACCTCGATATTAAGCAGAAGAAGCGCAACGACAGCCAGCATTTTTGCCTTATGTAAAGGGAGTGACGGATAAAATAGGCAGATTATTAGGAAAGTTTTCCATAAAAACTGTTTTCACTCCCTTTAACAAAATTGGAAAGTTACTACGATCGCCTAAAGATCAGCTTCCTCTTCAAACTCCCGGCGTCTACAAAGTTAATTGCAGCTGTGGGAGTTCTTACATTGGTCAGACCAAAAGAACAATGGTTGACCGCATGAAGGAACATATCAGAGCTGTAAAAAACAACGATGCCCAGAAGTCAGCCATAGCGGAACACCTAAACCAAGCGGAAACTAATCACTGGATTGAACTACATAACCCGCAAGTACTGTCAACGGAACGTCACTATATACCTCGTTTAGTGCGAGAAGCCATCGAAATCACAAAGTATCAAAACTTTAATCGTGAAGATGGTTTCAAGCTGTCCAGTGCGTGGAATCCAGTACTAAACGTATACAATCGCAAAAAAGCGGCCAAGAGCGTGTCAGACACGCTCACAAATAGGGTTTCGTAGTCAACGTTTAAATATCAGGTCTTTCGGCGTTACAAAGTTAATTTTGTTGCTGGTTTGTTTGCAGCTGTATGGTGACCAACCGCAAATTGAAAAACTTTAATATTTTCTTAATCTTAAGTGGTACAGTATTCGATATAGTTTTCATGGTAACTTTATAATAAGAACTAATCCATATTTTTTTCAAAATTTTAGCGTGCGTACTTTAGAAGTTACAGCTGGAACAAATTATGGCACAAAAACGCCCCTTTTAAAAGCAAATATCTCGAGACAGAAACATTTTAGAGATTTTGTTTCAAAGAAACCTCCCCTTAGTTTTTAAAGACCTATTCAACGATACCCTATTCAATATTACAGGAGAAAAAAAAATTTTTTGCCCCCCTTTCGCATGTATGGGAAGGGGGTCCAAAAAACAATTAAATTTTTTTTCTCCACATTTCTAAGTTTGGGTCAACACGATCTATCTTCATACCAAATTTGATGTCGATAGCTCCAAAACTGACGGAGTTATGAGGGCGCGGCATACAGACAGACAGACAGACAGACAGACAGACAGACAGACAGACATGACGAAACTATAAGGGTTTCTAGTAGACTACGAAACCCTAAAAACACTCGACTTCAAACTCGCGAATTGACACTGTTAGTGTGGTGTGTCGTGATCGTGACAAAATAGTGAGTGACAATAGTAGTGGTTCGAGTAACCGAGTAGAACGCAGTCGACGAATCCGAAAGAGGGTAGACAGATATGTTTGCCCTTAGAAAGATGACATCACTCGCCGAGCTAATCTACTCATGACCATGGAGCGTGCAACCGCTCCGAAATATCGAGGTAAACAAAAACCTAATCGCGGTAATAATCCCGTTTTAAACAATAATTTAAGTGTTATATAGACAGCTGTTTAAAAATAATAAGAATTATCTACCACCGACAGGATTTGTCCCTGCGACTTTTAGTACTGGCAACGTGTCTCCCATATAGGCAACCGTTTTGTTTAATATTTGCTTGCGAAATAAACCACGTGTTTCTTGGCTACAAAAGCGTGGCAGTGCTCAATCTACTGGGCGGGATTTGATGATTGTGTCTATTTGTTTTGAATTATCGTTCACCAGACAGGTTAGACAGGGTACATCGCATTTAGTTATTAAATGCGCTGGATTCATTTAACGACCAAGCACTTATAGTTTGCGGAAATGAAATGCTGAAATGCTTATAGAAAACTGCAGTTGCAATTAAATTAAATTGTTCCCTCGCTTGGAATTAAATTTTATTGTCGCCAGCAGAAAGATAATGAAAATTTCAACACTAACAAAGTACTTTTACCAACTTTCATTACACGAAAGTTTAATAGTTTTCAACTTACTTTCCGGTCTTTTTCTGGTCCGGTTATACGGTTATACCCAGGGGATTTTAATGCACTCACAGTGCTGTATTATTGTCAAAAATGAAATTAAGACAATCTTTTTAATTACTTATTTTAATTTAACCATGGAAAACGTAGCTGTAGCAAATAACGACTGTCACAGCACAGTTTGTAATTTGTAAGTAGCTACGTAAAGTGACTGTCACAAACTGAAGAGGAGCAAATATTTCCATCATTACAAAATGCATAAGTCGACCAATTTGTATGGGCAGTAATTTTTTTTTAATATCTTTGGTTATTTTACCCTATAAAATGTTGCTCCAGTTGTGGGTCACACATTGCACAGTCCGCAAACTTTATGGTTTTCAGCCGCTGTGTCAAAAAATTTTGACACGTAAATTAACCTTTTTCACGTTAAATAGGAAAAAAAGCAAGTTCTTTATGTGCAGACAATTGCAGTCGAACGTGGCTGCAGCCATGCAACTGACGCGGGCGGCCGATGCAGCTATAGTCGTAGTAAGAAAGTGAATGGCGTTCGGCTGCCCGCGTCTGTCGCACCCCTCGAACGCGGCGACATACACTTTTAAACTACGACTATAGCCGCACATGGCAAACCACAAGCAATGAATGGAAGAAAAGTACCTATTGTGTACAAAATGAATTATCGGTAGCGGAAAACAAGCAGAGAAGCAATCTCACTTATCTCACGAAACCGCTCCGCGCGATCATTGGCAATCGATCTCGCGGGAGATTGATGTCGCCCAACGAGGCGCCCCAACATCACCAATCAGCTAAAACATCGCAGCTTTCTATCGTAACCTCCGTGATACAATTTATTGGTTTTTAGGCTAAATCTCTAACAGACTAACAAAAATCCACAGATTTGTAAGTAATACTTAGGGCAACGAACGGATGGAAGAAACATTCTCAGAATTCTAAATTATTTGAGTATAGTTTTTGCCAATATACGCGACTTTTACACTTTTCTATTTTTTCAGTTATACAACGCAAAAAAAGAAATGTGAAGTGGCTAACTCTCGTATTCAATGATATTCCAAAACTGTCCAAAACCCATGCAGCCTACGCCACAGCGGCGCAGAATACGGCCTTTGTGGAGGTTGTGTAGTAGCGGCTTATTTCTGCGCCCGCCGCTCAAACAACTGCAGCCTTCTGTGAAACAAGACCGCACGGCGAGTGCATATATACATACACACTTGCTTAGGCACAGAACACGTCTATATTCCTACCTTTGGCTAATAGTTCAGGAACGTTTTTTATTACCACAAGCTTGCCTCAAGTTATTTCTTACAACACCCACGATAAACGAATAAGGGGATATTATTTTTCTACAAAGCCGGCATCGCACGGAAAACAACGGCGCTCAGCTTGGCTTTATGAAGCTAGACGTCGCTTTATCAAGCTGAGTGGTTATGCAAAACCAAGCGTAAGTTTAAAGAAGTTGCAAGGTGCTGATAGTAAACAGTGAATAATTCTAAAACCTGACGTCGATGGATTTATGGACTACGTTTGGATTTGCCAGTATAGAACTACTATTTATTTAGATATTTGCAAATTTTCCGTAACTTAACATGTATTTCAGTTTCGTAGAACTACGAAATTAATTAAAACTACCAATATTGTAATACGATCCAACGTAATCCTTTACAGGTGCGTATTATTTTCAATATGAATAATTTTCTGAATTCTCCATGGAGAGCGTAGGTTGGTAGGTTTACAAAGATTTTATAATATGAGTTTTTTGTGATAGAGTAAAAAAAACGCCGAGTAGTTTGGCTAGCAGCCACACTATAACTTTTAAAGCACTCGCGATTACTTTCACACATAATAATTACTTTAACGAGTCTTATCGCGATAGTTTTTTTAGGTAAATAAGCGATTTACCTGGACACTCGACGTTTCGACTGGGTTGCACCAGTCGTGGTCGCGAGCAGACTGAAGTAGCAGCGAGTTGTCATCAGGGCGGTGGGCAACTAGATTTTCTGCTACCCACATATTGTCTTAATAATTTAAATTGTTTGTAAACATTACACATTAGTATCAGTGAACGGGTCAAGGAGCATATCGCAGCTGTGAAAAACCGACAGACGCATAAATCGGCAATCGCGGAACACCTATTGTCATCTGGTGCCAACCATTGGATCGAGCTTCATGCCCCAAAAGTCCTCTCTGTGGAACGTCACTATTACTCCAGAGTGGTGAGGGAGGCAATAGAAATCAAAAAGAACCCCAATAATTTCAATCGGGAGGACGGATTTAAATTGTCTACAACATGGAGTCCGGTAATAGACAAAATAAAAACGCGCGATTCACCATCGGACCGATCGTCGGACACTGTGAGTGTTGTGTGCCGGCCTAATGTGTAATGTTTACAAACAATTTAAATTATTAAAACAATATGTGGGTAGCAGAAAATCTAGTTGCCCACCGCCCTGATGACAACTCGCTGCTACTTCAGTCTGCTCGCGACCACGACTGGTGCAACCCAGTCGAAACGTCGAGTGTCCAGGTAAATCGCTTATTTACCTAAAAAAACTATCGCGATAAGACTCGTTAAAGTAATTATTATGTGTAGCAGCCACACTGTTACCGTTACCGTCGCATTTAGATCGTACAAAGCAAAAAAAAACTGCGCTGTTTCAAAAACGTTACCATAGTTAACACATTAAAAAGCTCTGATAAAAAGGTGCTTACGTTTTACAAGCTCTTCAGACAGAGCGAAAAATCATTTGTTCGAAACTTCTCGAATTCTGCTAGGTTTAATGTGATGTTGTCATTAATGCATTCAATGTTTAACTTATGTTAAACGGTTCCCACGTAATATACAGATCGTGGATAGCCAAATTCCGACTAACATTAATAGTATAACAATCCATTTCAGGACTTTGGCATCTCCCTAAGATTGTTTATAGCCTAGCCAAGCCATAGATTGGGATATACAGATTGGCATGCGTAATGCAAAATGTATCAATAACTTACCTACAGGAAACGCAGCAGCACATTCCTCGATAGTATGCTGAGCCGGCATCACACGTCAGTCAAACTAGCCTGCATGAAAATAAAAGAAGTAAAAAATGCTTTAAAGTCACTCACGTCTCATTAAACGGTGTTTCATGCGGCTGTTGAGTGTCACACACAAGGCTCTCGCCTGCACCGGGGAGTACCGGAAAACGTCGTTCTTCAAAGCGACACTAAACTGCGGCTTGTGTTCAGAGAAAGTTCAGAACATAGCGCCATACTTCCCAGCTACTACGGAAAACATCGTGTTCTGACAAGTTTCAGTTTTCAGTGTTGAGAACATTCAGTAGTTCAGGACAAGACTTTCGCGTCTTTTTTTTATTCGACTTATGCTTTACAAGAGTATATAAGTATGTGGACAAGACATTGTTTTTCACGTTTTACACGGGCTTGTGGAATGAAAAAAGTATTCTTACAAAGTATGTAAATGATCAACTTAAACTGGTTTTACATAAGTTAGCCGAGATAACTGTTGTAAGTGCAATCAATGGGTACAGATCTCAAGTGCTTATTTGTTATTCTGAAACAGCATTCAGTTTCGTATCAACCAGGCTTTAGATATTATACATATTGATTTACCATTTATCTCCGTGAGCCGTGAGTGCTAATGTTGATTTTGTAGTCAAGACGTTAGTGGAGCTCGCTTCAAACACATCGAGTCAATCAATGTGTGATTGAACTAAACACGTCTTCTACCTGACGCACTTACATGGTAAATATTATATCTCGTCTCAAAACATCTGTACATGATCTTCAAAGCACTATGTATTCAAGAAGCTTAACATTACCTACTAGTTCAATCTTCTCTCTCTTTTTAATAAATCTAGGAGTTGAAATACACCCGTGTATAGTGTGTACATTAGCAAAATTTTCGTTACGTTGCTTTCTGTTTTGCCACTTATGCTGAATATTGCAGAATAAATTGGAAAACATGCACAAAATTATTAGAAATTCAAATCGAAATTCACATAGCGAACAAAGGTTTTTTGTTTCCATACAAATCCGTGATTACAAGGATCTTCACAAATCTAGAGGAGGTAGGTAAATAAACACTCGACTTGTATACTCGAAAAGGTAGACGTCCCCGGAAATTAAATCATTTCTCATTGAAATGATTTCTCTATGAGCCGCTATAAAGCGGCGCTCGTTATAAAGGCTGTTAATTTATATGTTCACGACACGATTCATGAAAGCAAAGACGTCTTAGAAATATGAGTAATCATTGAATATTTAATAACACGAGTGCTCCTAATTTTGCTCTATTTAGCCCAGGAACTAGAAAGATAAATTACCTAGAGCTTCAGATTAAAGAAGTTAAACAGCTTGGCACACTTCTCGAACAAACATTAAAATATAGCTAAGAAACGAATTTAATAAAGACCCTTTTAATAATTGATTTCCGATCCCTATTATTAAGTTTTATACTCGTTCTGCAGAGTAACAGTGGAATGATATTCGGGTTCAAAGAGCACTAACAAATTTTATTTTCGATTTAGATAATTTTACAATGTTTACACCTAGACACTTTCAATGACAGTATTTTTTCACATCACTGTGACACGACAATACTTGACACAGTTAAAGTCATACACAGATGAGCTCTATGCACAGGCCACTATTTTGTCCAAAAAGTCTGCGCCTAACACTTTCCCTTGCACTTTAGGTATTTATACTGCAAACACCTAATAGGGCACACGTTCTGGCTTGCTTCGGCTTCGGAACAGCCTTGGTCAAGAAGTCAGCCAGTTGCTCATCTGAGCTCACTTTCTTCACTACCAAACAACCTTCTTCTACAACTTCTCTGACGAAGAAGTGTCTTATTCGGATGTGTTTGGTTCTCTTATGGAACTCAGGGTTGTGCGCCAGCCGTATAGCAGCCTCATTGTCTACATGCAGCACTGGAACTTCTTTCAGTTTAGTAAGATCTTTGTAGATCCTGAGAGCCATACTGTTTCTCTGGCTCCTTCACTAGCAGCAACGATTTCTGCTTCTGTTGTAGAAATGGCGACTGACGCTTGTCTTTGGCTTAGCCATGATACAATGCCTCCTGCGTAACGGCATATCAGCCCTGTGGTTGATCTTCCACTTAATTGACACCTCCATGGTCAGCGTCACTAAAGCATTCAAGTAAGGGGTTCTTTGGTGAGCCTTGTACTTGATTCCATAGGAGCTGGTGCCCTTGATATAGCGCATGATACGCTTTACTAAAAGCCAATCTTCTTTGGTTGGAGACTCTAGCTTACGAGATGCAACCCGACGGCATAAGCGATGTCTGGGCGCGTTCGTCATTAAGTAAGCGAGTGACCCAACGGCTTCACGGTAGGAAGTGTGCTTCTGTAGCATCCACTTTCCCTGATTGAGTACTCTCAATTGGTGTCCCGATTGGGTTGCAGTTGGCCATCCCAAATCGTTCTAGGACCTTCTTGGCATAAGCTTCTTGCTTGATAAAGATAGAACCGTCCGCTTCTCTGTTAATTTCCAGACCTAGATAGTACGACGCTGGCTTCGTCGTAATCTTTAACACTGTCCTTAAATCAGCCAGGAAGCTGTTCGCAAGCTCTTCATCAGTGGCAGCTACTGGCCCGTCATCAACGTAGAGGGTGATGAGTATCTTTTCCATTGATCCGCTTGGTATATAGACAACAGTCAGCTTCACTCTGTCTGAAGTCCATGTCCAGCAGTATTTGTTCGAAGCAAGAGTTCCAACAGCGTGGTGCTTGCTTTAACCCATATAAGCTTCTGTTCAGCCTGAGAACATTCTGCGAGCCGTCTGCATAACCTTCTGGTTGTTGTACGTAGATCTCTTCTTGAAGTTTCCCATTCAAGAACGCAGTACAGACATCGAATTGTACAAGGTGCAGGTTCTCTTGGGCGCTGACACTCAATAAAGCTCTTATCGTAGCCATTCTGGCGACAGGGCTAAAGGTTTGATCAAAATCAATACCTTTCCTTTGTCTAAAGCCTTTACAACAAGTCGGGCTTTATACTTGTCTATGGACCCATCCGATTTTTCTTGATGCGCAGGACCCACTTGCAGGGCAACGCCTTCCTGCCTTTTGGTAAGGAGCAGGAGTCCAGACATTTAAATCCTTAAGCGAATTTATTTCACTGTCCATTGCCTTACGCCATTCTTCGCCATCTTGTCGCGCAATGGCATTTTCGTAAGATTCGGAAAACTGTCATCGACCACAGAACACACTCCACAAACATAGTCCTCGAGTTTTCGTGGTCTCGCAATTTGTGATCTGTCTCTCAGATTATAGCGAGGTTCCTGCTCGACAGGTTCAGCTATCTCTAGCTCTTCCTCATTTGATTCTAAGATCACGTCGTTTGCATCTTCGGGATCTTCAATGCTGTGTTCTTCTTCATGAACTTGATCTTGATCTACCACTCTATCTCCTCTAGAGCTAGTTCATGGTCTTCAGTTTCCACGTTAGGGTCGGTCTCGGTGACGTTTCTATCTCCGCTCTCAGCTCCTCTGATTGTAGGGGCATACTAGTTGAGATTTTGAACTCTACGTCGGTTTGGAAAGAGATATCTCTCGACCTCAGCGTTTCTCTTCCGTTCCAAATCCGATAGCCGTCGTCACCTTCGTAGCCTATGAGCATGCCCTTGATGGCTTTCTTGCTCATCTTCTTACGTTTCTGTTTAGGTACATGGACGTAGCATTCGCTACCTATAACTTTCAGATGACTAATCTTCGGTTTCTTTCCGTGCCATAGTTCGTAGGGTGACTTAGATTCCACTCTAGTAGGGCCCGTTCTATTTAGCACGTAAGCGGCCGTGTTGATTAACTCTGCCCATAGTATTTGCGGCATCTCTCCTCTCGCATGCATCATTGACCTTGCAGCTTCTACGAGGGTGCGGTTTTCTCGCTCACTACAGCCGTTTTGTTCGGGCGTGTAAGGCATTGTTAGCCTGTGCTGCACACCTTGGTCTTGTAATATTTTTCGGACAGCGGCATTGTCGAATTCGCCTCCATTGTCTGACAGAATAGTCTTGATTTCGTGCCCAGCCTTCTTTGCTTCTTGAAGCATCATGATGAGCTTGTCTTTGACCTCTGATTTCTGTCTAAGAAAGTAGACAAGTCGGTAACTCGAGTAGTCGTCCTTGAACAGTACATAGTATTTGTACTTCGTAATGCTATCAGCGAAGGGTCCGCAGACATCTGTGTGGATAAGCTCTCCACATCTCGAGGCTCTTTCCTGGTACCAAAGGGTTTTCTATGTGCCTTCCCATAGATACAGCCTTCACACTTCACTTTGTCAGGAGTAAGCTCTATGCCTAACTCGCGTTTCACTACGCGAATGACGTGGTTCTTATCCTGGTGAGCGAGGCGTTCATGGTATAGCTGCAGCATATTTGAGCCATCGATCACGTTAACCTCTATGGTTGGCTTGACTGACATGACTGTCTTCATTTCTAATTCATACAGTCCGCCAAACGCCGATCTTTTGCCGACAATTCTTGTCGTGCCATCTACGTCAAACTTGCACTCTGTAGTCTTTGACGTGAATTCACTATTCTGCATTCTATCATGTGCAGCGAGCGGCGAGAAAAGGTTCTTTGTCAGACTTGGTACTAGCCACACATCTCGGAGCATTATCTTCTCCCTCTTGCCATCGACCTTCGCTTCGACCTCTACAGAGCCTTTTCCTACGGCAGGAATTATGGTTCCGTCAGCTGTTGTAACAGTGTGGTCTTTGTCGAATTCATGGAACTCTTTGAAGAAGTCTCTCCTTACAGCTATGTGTGTAGTTGCTCCGTTGTCGACAAACCAATTGTCTCTATTTTGAGTTTGACCTTTCGCACTGGAGCAAGCGTTCACCATTAGTGAGATCTGTTGCACTTGCTTGGATTCTGAGCTTTTGCCTGACGTGCCTTGTACTGGTTTGGGTGGCCTCCATCTCCAATCCACTTCTTACACTTGCGAACTCTATGTCCTTTGCATGACAATAGTTGCAAATCAGGTGCTCGTCCTTGCATTTGCGATATCCACTCGGTGCAGTCACTAGGGCTTCCATTCTAGTGGTCTCTTGACTGCCTAAGTCTCTTTCAAATGTGCAGAGGTGACTCGTCAGACTGTCAATTGTCTTTTCAGACTGCTTCAGCATGAGCCAGCTTGACTTAAAATTGACGAACCGGTCATCCAGAGTATCAAGAATCTTGCATATTAAGAACATTTCGGGTAGTTTCGCAGTTGTGTCTGTTTTGGATAATTCAGCTTTCAGATCGTTCCACAGATTTTTCAGCTTTGACATATGTGTCGCGATGTCATCTGCCTTGTCATGTTTTGTGCCGAAGAATTCCATGCACAGCGTGTATGCCCTGTCACCCGTGTTCCCGTCAAATAATCTATGCAGCTCCTGCCATACCTCTGATGCCTTCCTGTACCTCATGACTTTGGTTAAGGTGTCTTCTGACATATTTGTGGTCAGCATTAGAAGAGCGCCAGTTTCAGTTTTCTTAAATTTGGCCAAAGCCGCATTATAAGCTGTTACGGCGGCGTCACCTTCTGGGCCTTCTACAGGAGTTGGTGGAGTCAATTTGCCCTCGACGGCTGCCATTGCATTCTCCGTCCCTTCCAGCATTATTGACATTTTGTATTTCCACGTCGTCCAGTTTGATTTCCCGGCCAGCTTCCCAATATCAATTTTCGTCGTAAAATCCATCTTCGAAAAAATTATTCGCGACTCTTCGCCCAAATATTAGCGGGTCCGTGACCTATTAATAAAATATAACTATAATATCAAAAGAGCGCTGGCGAATTTTATTTTCTCGAGTTTATTTACAACAATGTGTTTTCACCTAGAGACTTTTGTTGACAGTATTTTTTCACATCACTGTGACACGACAATACTTGACACAGTTAAAGTCATACACAGATGAGCTCTATGCACAGGCCACTATTTTGTCCAAAAAGGTCTGCGCCTAACACCTATCCATTCGGCCAATGGGTATGAAATTGCTTTTAAATTAATTAACATAATTTTTTTTCAGTTTGTAGACCTGTAAAAGTAGGTAATCGTAAAATAAAATTGATGCCCTCATAATGTTATGTAAAAGCAGTTTGTGAAAGCGAAAGCTGTATATGGTATGTAAATAAACTGCCTAATGTTAAAATGTACCTACGATATTATTGTAATTGATACTAATTTTGTGGAAATAAATGGATTGTATTTGTATTTATTTGTATTTGTATGCCTACTGAAATATTAAATGGGGCACTAGACTACATAAATAATGTAGGAAGGTAGGTACTTACTACTTACCTAAAGTAGCTTAGAACCATTAGGCAGGTTGTACGTTTTAAAGGTTCTTGTTTAAAAATTTGTGGTGGTTGTTCGTCCGTCGTGTTGAAATTCGAGTCAACGAAAGATCCGATAAACTTTTGTAATTTTTTATTACGTGCTATGTATATTATAATGTTTTATGTAATGAAGATCAGCATCTGCTCTCCTTCGTAACAGTATCGCTAGTAATAACAACAAGCAAATTGAGTTTATCTGTGAGCCATAACAATTATCGTAAAAGCAGAACGTGATTGAATCAGGAAGACGATAACTCGACTGTAACTTAATAATGTTGGGAGATTTAGAAATATCTCGACAAATAAAGCGCGGGTATGAGCTACTGATATAGCACGCAATAACAGAAAGTGCTAGTAAACTTTTGCTAATCTGACGGTTTATATCGATATTTTTTTTTAATCACTTCAGAAACTACTAAATAAAATTAATATCGCCTATGAGATTTTTTATTTCGTCAGTAGTTTTCCGCGGGTACATATTTGTCGCCACGGGAATACAGTTGGTGAATGGATATCAGGTAGATAACTACATTTAGTATTCTTTGAATAGTGACACGTGACCCGTGTACTTACCCGACACTAACAGTTCTGATTACATGACAATATCAACATAGAAGGGTCACTTCACAAACATGTAACTTTACACTCGTATTTTGCAAATAACTACTTTACTTCTATCAAAACCTGTGCATATCAGAACGAAAGTACTGTGTAGGTAATGTTTTAGAGGTTCACACTATTTTAAATGTAGATATTGAAAGAAGAAAATTAATTTTGATAGTAACGGAAGTTTTCCTCATGCATGATAAGACAACAAACCTTAAAACTTTGTTTGAAAGAAAACTAAAGAGAAAAGCAATTCAAAGCGAAAATTTGTCCCATCCATATGGAACAAGTAGTGCTAGCGTCATGCTGGCGCCGCAGTCCTTTTAATTGAAACCACGAACATGCGGAGCGAGGGAATAGAGGAGAGGGCGGAAATATCAGAACACTGGGATTCGTGCTCTTGCACAATTTTGACATGTCACTATTTGACATAGCAATAAAAGTTCAATTTATAAAAACAAGTAACTAAAACAAACTACAAGGTGTTCCAATGTAAATACATTAAATTGGAGACGTTGTGTAGGCCATCGAACCGAACAATTTTCACTATGGGGCCAAGTTATGAAAACTCCTCGTTTAGAAGTAATCAGCAACTTAAATTTGTTAAATTTAATTGAGTGCCCCATTATGAAAGGAGCTTTATTGATTATGACCTTTATTTATGTCATGTTGCCGTCTTGGAAAACTTTTGAAATTACCACCACAACTGTTGCCAAGGCAACGGTTTCGGCGGTAATTTAGTTGCCAAGGCAACAGTTGTGGCGTCGACCAAGGTCAAATGTCATGTTCGTCAAAAACTGACACAACTGACACTACAGACTCTACTGGGTTCTCTGATTGGCCCTTTGTCTTTACGTCTCTATGGATGCTCTAAGTCAAAAGAAGTTTTTAGTTTGAGGCGGCAATAAAATAAAGTTGACACCAAGAAAGAGATCTTTTATCTTAAGTTTTCGTTTAAATTTAAGACATAGACAATTATGTTCCAAACTTTTTCGAAGATTTAAATCCAACAAGTTAAAATTGCAAGGTTGCAATCTTGGATAAGGGGTAATACATAATGGTTGTAGTAAATGTAGGCATTTACTTTGTATGAAAATTTTAACTTCTTAATTGTTAAGAATTCAAACTTGGTGCCATAATGGAAATTGTTCAGTACAATGGTCTACACAACGTCTCCAATTTAATGTATTTCCTTTGGAACACCTTGTATAGTTACCCAAACCCAAAAAATACCTTTAAACTCGCGGCTAATATAGCATAAGCATTCTGCGCTATCTTGGACAAAGCGCTATACGAACGTCACTCGTTTGTATCTTTTATATGCGGAGTCCGAGCGTATTTTTGTCACTGTACAACCGACCTAAGTTTTGATTCCTCCGACAAATACAAAAAGTATCCCTATCTAAGGATACTACTTATAAATCGGAGTTGTTCAGGATTCTGTTTGCGTTCAAAGTTAATGTTCCGCAATGTTTGCGGTAGCGTGGAATACGACCGAGAACAATGATTGCTTTCCACTCGCTTTGAGAAGCTCAACTTTAAGAATAGCAATGTAACTTCATACAATATGTACAGAAGAGCACTGAAAAAAATTAAGACAAACTTAGGAAGACAGATAAGTAAGCTATATCGGCATAGCCTTTTTTTACGTAGCCTGTTCGGTGTGCTACAGCAGGGCAAAGGCCTCTCTCGCGCCACCCAAATAACTGCCAGTATCGACATAGATACTTCTTGAATATTATATGTTAATTTAATTATCTACTTTCTCAGTAAACCTCCATCAGATGAGAAAGATTTCCGCAAGCTAAGAATGGAGCCAAAGAAGAAACCGAGCGAGGTGGGGTCTCGCCAGTAGTGAATTGTGCAACTATCGTGTAGAACAAACAACAGACCACTAGATCCTGCACTATGCAGGACCTGCTGAAGACTAACCCTTAACCGATCGCTGTGGTCAAATACTAGTCCAAACGAATTTAATAGTTGCTCATCGACTGGATAAAGAAGATTATGTATTACGTACGTATTACATAAGTACCTATATTTTCTGTGAAAAATAACTACTGGAGTTGGTATACAGGTCTTATTGGCCATCTTACTTACCTATACTTTAATTCCAGAGTAGTACGTATTACATGACACCGATATTGATTTGATTCTGCACGCACCGAAATCTGATCGATGCACGAATCAAGATCTGCTTCGTGGCTAGCCATAAATTTCAGATGAAATGTACCGATTCAGCAATTCAACAGGTTTCCACTTTTCATGAAAAATCAAAAGCTTACCCCTCTGGGAAATCCTAATGCAATATAGGGAGTAAGTATTTCTATTACTTGTTGTTTAGTCATACAAATTGTTGGCGATGTAATGTAATGAATGACCACTATATAATACAATCTAATTAAGAATGGACACTTTTCTGATTCTCTGCAGTTCTTTCTGCTACTCTAATAAAACAATTTTATTCTGTTTCATTTTAGAATTCAGGCAAGTCTTACCACTTTTGCACGAAATGAAGAATGTAATAAAACTGAAGACAACTGAGTTTAATTGTTCTACTTTTTAACCAATTAGGTAGGTACACTTATTGGTAGTTACCTTATAATCATTCTTACAATCATTTTTAATTACACTGAAACTTTTACTTCAATATTCTGCTCTAATCAACATTATTTACTCATATCTAGACCCATTTTACTATAAGTTTCCCATTGTACCTACAATAACACGATGTAAGGATAGCAACATTGCTCGAGCTTGACAACGTTGTCAATACATAGGTATGTTGCCAGCTGCAGAGCAGGTGATACAACGAAGTAATTATAGGTAACTCAACAAGTCTACAATATAGTGGAATGGTTACTCATATAGTATCGATAATACTTTAAAAAACTTGATAACCGATCGTAAAATGTGTAATATACAATCAACCTACAAAAATTTTTGCTCGTATTTCCCAATTGCACAGCGAATGAAAACAAAAAGCTTGTGTAGCAAATATATCTTCGGGAAACTGATATGACCACCATATTTCAATTGACAGCATTTGGGAAGCGGCCAAGTCGGGGACAATGTACTCGATTTGGTAGGTTATTTACATAACATTCGTATAAAGTACCGTGTATCTTTTACTAACATAACAAGTAAAAGTAGCTGAAACATTCAAAATAAAACTATGCTCGAGAAATATAGTGTGCAGTCCAAGAAAAGCTACATAAAAGCTTAGATTGCAAAGTGTTTAGGGACAATATGTATTTTGCACAATGACAGATAAGATGGCTAAACTTTTAAGAGCCCATTTGACATTTTACCCAGCTGAATTTTGGAATTCGCCGACTTGATGACAGCCCGCGACCCGTCCGACCAGAACCAAATTATCTTGACCCGCTGTCGTCTGCCTCGCCGCCGTCGCGCTTTCTTGGTGGTTTATTGTGGTTTTAATGTTATGAAGTTTATGATGCAGTATGGTACCCAATCTGTATAATCTTTTTAAATAGAACAACTACTACTACTACAACCACAACAGTCCACTGCTGGACATGGGTCTCTCCTAATTGGAGGGTATTGCAAGCGGATTGGCTAGCGCAGTGCAAGATGTTCAATTTACAGTGAACGCTACTGCCCATTCCCTGGATGAATATCCCTTAGTCGCATTATACGACACCCGCGGATAGGAATGGGGTGATGCTGTTCTAAGCCGGCACCACATAGCAAGGTAAACAGCAACAGATAGAACTACTATTGTATGATTATTGCACCCTTCATAATCGTAAGTGAGCAGAAGATACAAAATATTAGATAGGAAGTTAATTTCAGGGGTACTAATTAAACAAGCATCTTTTTATTAACATTTTTGCCTCTAAAAATATAGCACAGCTACCGAATTATTAACATGGCCAAATAAAGTGCATCTGAATAATACTATCTTCGCCACAAGATAACATAATTATTGGGAGTAAATTTTAATCCCGCCACTCTTCTGGGCAGACAAATTTGCGAGCGCAGTGTACGTAAGGTAAGGTAACATTATCATAGAATAAGTTGCTCTTTCCTATAGCAAATAGCTAATCAAGTGTTGAATAGTGATTTAAATTGTGTGGTGAGACCAATATTAAGGTAAATAGTTAAAAGACATAGGCACTTAAATGAATTCATTTTTATTATTTTAATTCAATATATTATTATGAATCAATAAGTCGCAGAATCATGATAAAATTAGGTTTTTAATCAAAACCAGGCACTAGTTTAAGTCAAAGTTATATAAAAGTTAAAGTTTATAATCAAATTGTTCCTAGATATTATATAAAATTGCTTTGTTTTCTGACTTTTCATGTTAATTTATAATAATACATTTTTTTCACAAAACACGTTTTTGTCTTTTTTTCATTGTTTAATTTTAACAATTATACTGAATGCGAAAGGTTTCAAACATCATCGCCCGAAGATGCGAGCAATGACGTTCATATTAGATCCATTGTAACTTACAGCAGACGAGCTTCTCTTGAATAGCATTATTAACCTCTAAGATTCTAACTCAACCACAATAAACGAGCCTCTCAATAAAACTATTTTAACTGTCATCATCATCATCATCATTGGCCTCATAAGTCTGTGGCAGACGATTCATTCAGTGTCAGAGGCAAAACTTTTCATGGCTTTGTAAGCCGATACAAGAGCGAGCCGTATGACTTTCCGCACGCTTTATAAGTGAAGGTGGAATTGGAGACTGGCACATGCATATTTAGATGTCGTTTTTATGCGAGACCGGCGAACCAGGCATCATCATGAGTTTAGCTGTAGCTTTATAAATATAACTCAATCAAAAATATTTCAAATTATTTCTTAGTAATTAACTGTAATCTTCTTTTTTTGAGTGGGACACCGAGTTGTTCAACGATTCGATGAACCTTAGCATAGTTCTGTAACGAGCGCCGTCTGCTAAATGCTTACTTTTTAAGGATAGAATAAATTTTCGGATATTGTAATACTATACCGAGTGGTGCTAAAATTACAATGGCGAAAACCACGAGTGACTTAAAACCGAATATTTGCTGGTGACATAAATCCAAATCTGGTGACAACAAAAATAAGTGGGTGTAGGTGGGTGACATAAATAATTACTGGAGGACTAAAATAATAGGTAGGCGTCTAAGATAATAAACGAGCATAAAAAGGAAGTGGGTGAATAAAATACATCTAACGAACCCACGACCTGACTAACCAGACCCGACCAACCCGACTCGACCCGGACCCGCCCGATGCGACTCACCCGACCAACCCGACCAAAAGAGCCGGCCAACTTCACCAACCCCACCGAATCAAGTGACTAATAGTATCAGGCGTTACTTTGCGGAACTCCATCTTGAAGAAAGTGATAGAAATATGTTAAGCTTCTTCCGCACTTACGATGGCTAAGTGAACCACACGTACGACCGCAACTTAATGCAAATGTACTATGTACTAGCGATGCACTTCTACTAACTAGACTTTGTTCTGCCAGTACTTGGCGACAGCAATGGCATTATCAGTCGCCAAGTTCAGATGTTCTTTACTGTAGGTGACCGGTAACAGAGAGCAAGCCAGTAAATGTGCCAAAGTTTGAGACAGGGCTCCACAGTTGCTGTCGGCGAAGCCAAATTTCACCATGTTTTCTCTGCACCGGCTAACCCGAATACGCAATCGGTTGAGCGATTTCCAGGTTTACCACGGTAATTTATGCCCCCGCGGCAGAGTCTCGAACGGTGAAATAAACCCGGATGGAGTTGGCCAACGTGTTTTCCATAACTGCTCCTTGCCTCTTGCGGAACACTGTCTGTAGAAGCCGTACACCTCAAAAGCTTCTGCGGCTTTTCAGGCGTTCAGGAGGCATTGAGTAGCTGTGTAGTGAGTGCTGAGGATCAGTTTTTGTTTGTGTATCTCTTCTGCATAGGCTAATTCTCACCGAACGTCCAGTGGACCAATAGGTACCGCTAGAGACAGCATGCTAAGCGGTGTCGGTTTCAGGCAGCCTGTTATATTACGACAAGTCTCATAAGTGAAACATCGACAACACTGCAACTAACGTTTTACACTCTACACGTGTTTCGCTTAACTACTTTCGTTGTTCTAAAACTCGTAGCAACGGTGAAGAGGAAACATTCACCTGCTCGTTGAAGATGATTCCAGTACACCCATGTCGTATTATTTCTAATTGTTCCAACACGTTCAGTCTTCGGCCCTGTTACAAGTATGTAAATCTTTATAGGAATGGATGTCCGCTAAACTGTGCCCAGAGTCTGCGAAACACGTGCAGAGTGTAAAACGGTGATTGCAGTATTAGTAAAGTGCATCGCTAGTACATTTGCATTAAGTTGCGCTCGTTCGTGTGGTTCACTCAGCAGCATAACCTGCCATAATTAGTGCGGAAGAAGCTAAATAAATTTCTATCACTTTCACCTACCGAATCAACCTGACCATCTCAACCCGACAAACCCGAACCGACCAACCCGATCAAATCCACCTGACTAACCAGAGCAAACCGACCAACTAACTTACAAGCCCGATCAAGCAACCCGATATTTGTGCGAATAAAATATATGCCCGTTTTTGTAGGTATAACATGACCAATATGGGCATGTCATGAGGAGGGATGAAGAGCATGTAACAAAGATAGTAATGAACATGAATGTATGGATGGACGCAGAAGAAGAGGAAGGCTTAAAAAAGTTTGGATGGATTGTATAAAAGACGATATGAAAAATAAAGGCGTAAGTGACGATTTGACTGCTGAAAGAGATGAATGGAAGAAAAAGACATGTTTCGCCGACCCTAAATAAATTGGGATAACCGCAGGCAGATGATGAACATGCAATTAATTGTCACTCAAATAATAATTTGTTCGCCCAAAAAAAATTATCTGATTGAGTTTAAATTAGCTGGAACCATTTTGAAAACAACTAGGCGCTAGTAATTGTAATATAGGAATAACTTTCAGGAACATAGGTCAAAATACGAAAAAATTTTGGACCTCCCATAGTAACTGAAATCAGCTGATCGGAAAGTTTGTATGGGAGGCCCAAACATTTTTTTCGTATTTCGACCTATGTTCCTTGGGGAAAGTTGTTCCTTATCACTAGCCGGTTCTGAGTTTTCGCTATCGGTCATTAGTAAAATTTCATCCTATATTTACAATAACTAGCGCCTAGTTGTTCTCAAAATGGTTCCAGCCCTCAGTAAAAGGTCCTGGAGCAAGATCCAATTTCTAAAACCATTAATAACCACCCGTATTACGTATACTACTCGAATTTGCTTATGTCAGGGGTACCTACCTATGTGTGAATGGGTAAGTATAGTTGAACGTGTGATACAAGCACAATCATTAGCAAACTTATGAAAATTCAATAGCAGAGCTCCAGGTTAGGAGAACTCCGCGTTTCCTTGCTCGTATATGCAATTTTGTGATAGATTTTCTTTGTAGGGTGATGTCCAGGTGAGGGTCTAGAGGTAGACAAAACTTTGATCACTCCTTTTTCTGTCCCGGTACTCTCGCTTAGCTATGAATGTAGCTCTGGGAGCCAACTTGCAAATCGACCGGTATGTTGGACATAAGGCGCTAAATGTCTCTTTCGTACCTCGACAGACGCCGAGAAGTGATTGAATACAGTCCGTTTTAGCACAAATAAAATAAAATAAAATCCGTTTCAGATTTTGTGGTCGTTGTTTTCAAATAGTTTAAATTTCAACGACTGAGGCAGTATTCGACAGCTAGCCACATCATCATTATCATCATCATCTTCATCAGCCCACATCCACCCATTGTATCTATACCAGCACTCTATTTCGACACTCCTCACGGTCCTGTGCTACTCTTAGCGCTTATAAATTACAGAATGATTGAAGAATTTCCTATATTTCAAAATACCCAGGGGTCAACGTCACGTCAGCTGTTGTCATTTTTCGCGTGGCGGGAAAAGTACGAGTGACATAGACCCGACCTCGACAAGCGCACAAGCGCTACTAAATCTCTGACTGTCGTTGCACCAATTATATAGGGATTTTGAATATTTTTAGAATAATTTACAAAATAAAAATAAATAATTATTATTTTACCATTTGATTAAATACATCTTCTCACAACGTATGTTTTTCTGAAGTTATACTATGGATAGTTTTTCATACAGGAGCCATTAAAATGCAAGATGTTCAGTCAAAATACGGCAGCGAAAACGTAATGTTAAGCTAAATTTATGAATGAAATTGAAAACGTACATTGGTAATATTGTTTTTAAAGATATTCTCTATTTGTTTGTAAAATCAACATTTTGATACAGTATACATAAACTTCAAAACTCGCGCTTGATTTGAGCCTTTTTCAGAATTTTGAGTTTGTTGTCTTAGATTTCCTTCTTTATTCTATGTTAGCCACTGAAATATTAATATTTTGTTGATAATTTTTTAGATAAAGATATGTCTGACTAGATGTATAAGTAATATTTTCTTTTTACTTAACTGTTTACGTGAAACTCTCATGTTTATAAAGGCAATTTTCGGAAATTCCTTTATAGCGGTCTTAAACAAAGAAAGCTGATACTTAACTTCTTTTTAAAACCATCAACTTAGGTTATAATAAGAACTAAGTGTTATTTCTTCAAAGGAAATGGCTCAAACGAACTTTTTC
Organism: Phthorimaea operculella; assembly: GCA_024500475.1. Classification (NCBI taxonomy): domain Eukaryota; kingdom Metazoa; phylum Arthropoda; class Insecta; order Lepidoptera; family Gelechiidae; genus Phthorimaea; species Phthorimaea operculella. The sequence continues at coordinate 2,902,908 of JANFCV010000061.1, forward strand.
TTTGCAATTGTATGGTTCGGTAACTCTCTTATCCTATGCTGAGTATCGAAGGCGGCACTGCTAGTAATTAATTAATCTGTCTGAGTCAAAGGTCTGATTATACTTCGTTGCTGCATCCTATGAGATTTAATAAACCATGTAGTACGTTCTTCGTCGTACTGCACCGTCACACGTATTTTTAGATATATTTTAAAAGAAATAATCAAAATCAAGTAAGTATTTTGACTACCGCCGTACTTAGCCCCGCCGTTCCCCAGATGGCGTGGCGCTCGCGTCATTCGTTTTTCGTGTGACGCACCGTCAACGCGTTCCGTAAAAAATAATTTATTTTTTTGTAAAAATAAGTGAAAAGTGAAGTTTTAGAAGTGCAACGAAAAAGGATTAGTGAAAACTTCGATAAACACGACTGGAAATGGATTTGACACGAAAATGGAGGTTAGTTTTCGAAAAACCCATGTCTTTGGTTCTTGTCCAAAATCTTTTGTTATTCCCTCAGTGTCGGCACGGGATGTCGTCCGAGAATTACTGTTGATATTCCTCCGTGACGGCACGAGATGTCGTCCGGGAATTTCTGTTGATATTCCTCAGTGACGGCACGAGAAGTCGTCCGGGAATTTCTGTTGATATTCCTCAGTGGCGGCACGAGATGTCGTCCGGGAATTTCTGTTGGTATTCCTCAGTGGCGGCACGAGATGTCGTCCGGGAATTACCGTAGTAAAACCAAGCCGAGAGCCTGTTCCTTGTCGATTGCTGCCATTACCGCAATCCCATTTTCATGACGCTTTTCCTCAGTGGTAACACGAGATGTTATCCGGAAATTACTCCTTACTTTCCTATTGCGGTGGCTCGAGATGTCATCCAAGAAGTAAATACATGAAACATGTAACTTAAAGCTAAGTTCTTGCATACTTTCCTAATGATGTGGTGACACATGATGTCATCCAGGATGTAAATACATGGAACATGAAACTAAAAGCAAGTTATTGATTACTTTCCTAATGTGGTGACACGAGATGTCATCCAGGAAGTAGATACATGGAACATGATAATATGTGATAATATTAACCACTTACTTACTTGTTTTCCTCTTGCGGTGGCAAGATGTGCAACCCAGAAAGTAAATACATGAAGCATGAAACAAATAGTGAAATGCGTAAAAGCCTGTCTTACGTGGTTTCACGAGATGTTATCCATTAAGTCGCAATAGAAAATGAAACTCAAGAGATTTGGATTTTCTTCGCCTAGATCGTAAGATGACACCAATGCTGATGATCTCAAACGAACCACTTTAGAATGAACTGCTGCACTGTAAGGAAATGGAGCCTTCATTCTAGCTGGAACCAAGTCAACCTCAAGTAAAATCGTATGTTATTCCAATTATCTCTGATTTAAGGGCTGCTGGTGTTTTCAAAACACATATTAACTTCATTTTTGTTATGGAGAAATGTTTTCGAGGTATGTGTGACTGTCAATGGACTCAAAAATGGCTAAAAGCCTTTTCATGAGATCTCTGAACGTTTGGGGGAAGTTCCTCATAGGTTTGGCTGCTGATCAGTAAAAGGTAATTTTTTGGCTAAGACCCTATTTTCAGAAACCTATTTCTAATAACATGGTTCTTTAGAAAGGCCAGACAACGTATTTATTGTTTTATCAATAAACAACTCAATAATCTACAACGGACCTGCATATTCTAATAAGAATATCTGAAATCATCTGCATTCCCCTTAAACTGCGTTTTTGTACTGAATAATGATATATAATATCAGTAAACCTTGTAAACAACAGACTATAAGTCACAATATCAACATTGGTTGACATGACAATGTTTTGTTTGGTGGGTACTCAGAAGAAAAATTTAATAACACGATTCTTAGGAAGACTCGGCGTGTAAATTACTCTGACAAGGCCTTGAAACCAAGGCACAGTCAGCCTTGCTGAGAAAAAAGTTCAACAGCAGCAGGGCGTGCTGCTCTTGCGCAGTCGCGCTTCTACACCGCTGCGTAGGAAAGGCATCCAACAGCATCACCCCCATTGCCGAACCAAGCGGCCTACTGCAGCCACTAGAGGTACAGAAATGTATTTTCTACATGAAATGGGATTACATTGTATTCAAAATCTTCTACATGTAGGTATGTTTCCTACTTTTCCAAATTCAAATTCCACAGCACTGCAGTGGACGATTATTAATTCTTAATGTAAACACAAAGCTAAACTAAATATCAATATTTAAGATGTAGTTTCAAAACAAACAATTATTTTGTGTCCAATTATGTGACTTTGCCGATGACTCATACTCATACGCGGCGGAATAGACCTGCTATCTATACCTACCAGCCTAATCTATCTAACTTATGGCTACCTGTTCATGAAATCGTTATGTTAATCGACCGTTTGAGTCGATGAACGATCCTACTAAATAAGTATCTGCGATTTTGTTTTGATTAAGTAACTAGTCAATGTAACAATGAAGTTACATGTTTACCATTGTCAGTGGTCAGCTCTGTTCTCTTTACTAGGTAAATAAACTTGTGCTTACCTACCTAACTGACCCTGTAAAATAAAGGCCATTGTGATTTAGATGATTTATCATACATATTATGGTGGAAATTATGTATTCTGTATGCTCTAATAATGCGTATAACTGTTGTTTATTCTGTCTAAGCTTCGACTTAGTACCAAACGAAAGAAGTATTTTTATTGGGTCTGGTATTATTGAAATCTTTAGAGCATTGAACATAATTCTCAAAATATTGATTTAAAACAATCTGCCGAATAATACCATAAACTTTTATGAACTTTTACAAAAATGTGTCAACAAAGCAAATATCAAATTGTGAAAATTGGCATAGGTAATATGTAGGTATCATATTACTGATTGCCTGCAGTACGAGTAGCTACCTATAGATCCAATTAGCTAAGTTTAACACATACACACAGTTCCGTAGTAATTATTATCACTCGTAAGTAAAAAACCCGTTAATTTTAACTAAGTTTGGTTTTACATACACGAATTCTTTAGAATAATGAAAAGACCACAATATCTGGCCTTATTAGAATGTCATACATCAATATACCTGGGATGGTAAAAATAAATTTTGTGTTGGATTAAACTATGTTTAATAGCAATGTTTAATAAATAGCATGTACCTTTAAATAGACAACCCTATCACGGTTAGCACATTTTCAAATAGAAATCTTTACAGATTTTTCGTTTTTGGCATTGGATTCTGTTCATCTTATGCCGTCGAAGTAAGTATAGTTACTAATGAAAATCTGAACTGCCTTCGTGGAACTGTGGGTAATGTTTATGTAAGAAATTAAAAATATTATAGTATTTTTATTTCAGGCATTTATATAACTCAAACTTGGTTTGTTAATTACCTACATTTAGTACAAGGACGTTAGACTGACCGATAAATAACATACCTACTTACATATTACAATTTTGTAGGTCCTGTTATTAGAATAGTGGGGTACAATTCTCACATTAGTAATTTAACAAGAAAGATCTTGTACTGATGTACTGCAAGCAAACAAAGTAGGATTTTGTATAACACAACGTCATGTGAATTTGTTGAAACAGGTTCAGTAAAAACATGCATTTGAAATTGAAATTTTTACTCTAAAATGGGATAAGAATATTTTATTCTTACACGCTTTTCCCATATTTTCTGTAAATCTAAAATAATATAGATCCTCCTGTTGTCATAATATTATGTACCTACTTTGTCTGGACTAGACAAAAGTTTTGGTTTATCCTTTTTGTTATGACCTTGAAGTGTGAGGAATTCAAGATAGCGTTTTTTCTAACAATAATCAGAAAAAGATACGACAGGAGTAGTGATGATCGTAGGTAATAGATTGAAATCTTAAACCTTTTAACAGCCGTGGTGTTTATTTTGTAAACAAAATAACATCCAAAGATATTTTTTGTATTACTACCTGATTTAAGTACTTATCTACTTAAATTGCTTACAAAACAATTAAATAATAACGCTAGTTTACATAACATAAAGTTAAACTTAGGTCAAAACTTTCTTTGAAAGAAAAATGAACTGAATAATATTTTGAATAATTTGTAAAAGATGACATTAGGACTAGGCCTTATCTACGTAGATATCAAAATTTCTAGAACCCTAGTGGGTATTGTTTCAGATCACAACAAAACATTCAAACAACATCCAAGTGCATTTTTAAAAGACTTTGAAGCTTGTAACTTCGTTCCCTATTCGCGACAGGACATCGTATTCAAACATTAACACTTTTTGTGATATTAACATAGCTTGCTTTGCTACCACTATAGGTACATGAATTACCCAAAAGACATAACTAAAATCTAGTATTTTAATTTAACTCCGCAATGAGTTCAGTACCTACTGACAGGTTACTTACTTATGCTACGAAAGCCTATCCATAATAGAAAACATTGCATTCAATTATTCTTAAAATAGGTATTTATTATGATTAATGTCAATTAGCCTTAGCACACGGCTAACTTAACTATACCTTTCTTGGTTTTTGATACCTTTTAATGAGTTTGATCAAGATGAAGCTTTCGAGCATTTGGTGACGTAGATAATAATTTGTTTATTCTTAGTACCTACCTACATATTTTGTATGTGTAGGCGAATACTTAATACAGGTATTACATATTAATTTCGTGTTAAAAGCCTAAAGTTCTTTTCAAATATTCTTGGCAAGTCATTCTGCAATAAGTAGAGCGCTAAACATCTACATGGTTTATTAAATCTCATAGGATGCAGCAACGAAGTATAATTTATGGTTAATTGAACTTACCTAAGTGAACTTCAACCAAAATTATACGAGTTGCTGCATCCGTAGAGATTTAAGATCCCACCCTCCCGTCTTTACTTCGAAAAACCCTTATTGCTATTGCAGAATGTGCCTTGATTCTCTTACTCTAAAAATAATGACGCGAGCGCCACGCCATCTGGGGAACGGCGGGGCTAAGTACGGCGGTAGTCAAAATACTTACTTGATTTTGATTATTTCTTTTAAAATATATCTAAAAATACGTGTGACGGTGCAGTACGACGAAGAACGTACTACATGGTTTATTAAATCTCTACGGATGCAGCAACTCGTATAATTTTGGTTGAAGTTCACTTAGGTAAGTTCAATTAACCATAAATTATGCTGCGCTACAAAGATACTTTCGACCTCTTTTACAGACAATGCAATTTCATTAGAACCGTCACAGTCAGTAGAAAGTTTTGTCTTCTTTGTATGTTTCCCACTATCTGCGAGAGATCTAGGCTTGGGTAAGTCATAGATCAGATAACCTTTTCTATGACACAGTACCTATTACTTAATTTCAGTGCAAAATTTATCGGTATAAAAGATTTTTATATTGATTGCCGCAATCAACATAACAGTTTCATACTCGTTGTATTCTATACATCGTGCTCACAACTCGTTGCAAAATAAACAAATTCTTTTCGTTTTGCTACCATGTTCTATGAAAGTAATAAAATGTTATTGGAATGTTATGCAAATATTGTTGGACGGAAGTGTTTTTTATACGGAAATATAGGTAACAAGAAGCGTTAAGCTTGTTAGTGGCGTCATAAAGTTTGTCACAAACGTATGTAGCATAAACCGTGGCCATTCTCTTAAATAATTTACTAAACAAAGTAACTTTTTATGTCGAAAACTATAACAGCTTGCGCAAAACTTCGAAGCGTTATGGTAAAGTTGTATGTGACTTTGCGAAGCGTATTATCACGCAATGTTATAACTTCTCCAAGTTTGCAAACGTGTGTGTGTGTGTGTGTGTGTGCGTGTGTGTAGGAAGTTTTTCAGTTTCCCAAAGGATCCAAACTTACCAAAGTTCTAACTCCCGCTATGTTGTCTGGTTTAAGTGTTTAAGTTATAGTTTCACTGCTAAGCAACTAGTACTTAATGTTGTTAACATTTCTTAACATCTTAAGGGAAATAATAATATACCAAAGTGATTTTTGTTATGTTCCTAAAATGTACTTAACCATAAAAGTACTTCTCGTTAGGTGTGATTGCGCTTCTTACCACGGTTGTTGGCAATAGTTCAGTGCCTGCTGTTCTTATGTTTTTTTAGTACCTCTACTATCTTCTGGTAGACATCGCATGATGAGATTTTGATCTTATTAGGTACGTGCGCTCTCTACTACACAATATTATATTATGAAGCTACTGTCCACTGTATACTCGTACTCATCATCATCATCATTGGCCTCATACGTCTGTGACAGACGATTTATTCAGTGTCTGAGGCAAGACTTTTCATGGCTGTATAAGCCGATACGGGAGCGGCATGACTTTCCGCACGCTCTACAAACGAAGGTGGAATAAGAGACTGGCACATGCATATTTAGATGTCATTTTTGCCTTTTGTTTGCGAGACCAGCGAACCAGGCATCATCGTGAGCTTTACGCCCATCAAACACACGCTTTCTCCATACATCCCTATTCTCAGCAAGCTTCTCCCAGCTTTGATGGTCGATGTCACACGCAGCCATGTCCCGTTTGGCGCAATCTTTGAAACGTAGCATCGGTCTTCCAACTCCTCTTTTGGCGTTAGCTACGGCGCCAAGCAGGACACGCCGCGGTAGACGCGAAGGTTCCATGCGGTACACATGCCCTAGCCACCGCAATCGTCTTTGCTTGAGCAAAGCGGTAAAGCTAGGCAGCTGTGCAATTTCTAGAACTCGCTCGTTTGTGACTCTGTCCTGCCAAGTTATATGCAAGATGTTTCTTACGCAGCGCATATGAAATGTATTGAGTCGACGTTCTTGTTTTGCGTACGAAGTCCAGGTTTCAGCTCTATTGGGATTGTAATGCACTCACAGTGCTATATTATTCTCACAAGTGAAAATAAGAAATAGAAAAGATGACGTACATCGACCGGGGATCGAACCCGGGCCGCATGGGTAAACGCCCCACCGCTCTGCCACTGAGCTATCGATGCACGGCCGATGGACGCCAAATTTTCTATCTCTTGATGCTCGTCTCCAAGCGACGATCCAGCGACATCTATAGTAAGTATTTAGAACTTACTACATGGTTAGTCCACATTATGAGTGGAATTCAAACCATATGATGAGGCTTGCTTAATCAATCTATTGGGATTGTAATGCACTCACAGTGCTATATTATTCTCACATCGATGCACGGCCGATGGACGCCAAATTTTCTATCTCTTGATGCTCGTCTCCAAGCGACGATCAGCGACATCTATAGTAAGTATTTAGAACTTACTACATGGTTAGTCCACATTATGAGTGGAATTCAAACCATATGATGAAGCTTGCTTAATCAATCTATTGGGATTGTAATGCACTCACAGTGCTATATTATATTATTCTCACAAGTGAAAATAAGAAATAGAAAAGATGACGTACATCGTCGCTTGGAGACGAGCATCAAGAGATAGAAAATTTGGCATCCATGGGCCGTGCATCGATAGCTCAGTGGCAGAGCGGTGGGGCGTTTACCCATGCGGCCCGGGTTCGATCCCCGGTCGATGTACGTCATCTTTTCTATTTCTTATTTTCACTTGTGAGAATAATATAGCACTGTGAGTGCATTACAATCCCAATAGATTGATTAAGCAAGCTTCATCATATGGTTTGAATTCCACTCATAATGTGGACTAACCATGTAGTAAGTTCTTAATACTTACTATAGATGTCGCTGGATCGTCGCTTGGAGACGAGCATCAAGAGATAGAAAATTTGGCGTCCATCGGCCGTGCATCGATAGCTCAGTGGCAGAGCGGTGGGGCGGCACGCGTTCGATCCCCGGTCGATGTACGTCATCTTTCTATTTCTTATTTTCACTTGTGAGAATAATATAGCACTGTGAGTGCATTACAATCCCAATAGATTGATTAAGCAAGCTTCATCATATGGTTTGAATTCCACTCATAATGTGGACTAACCATGTAGTAAGTTCTAAATACTTACTATAGATGTCGCTGGATCGTCGCTTGGAGACGAGCATCAAGAGATAGAAAATTTGGCGTCCATCGGCCGTGCATCGATAGCTCAGTGGCAGAGCGGTGGGGCGTTTACCCATGCGGCCCGGGTTCGATCCCCGGTCGATGTACGTCATCTTTTCTATTTCTTATTTTCACTTGTGAGGTTTCAGCTCCATACAAGAGTAGAGTTTGGTAAACAATTATCTTGGTTTTTAACCGACGAAAAACAAAAGAGGAGGAGGTTCTCAATTCGTCCCGAACTTTTATTTTTATTTTTTATGTATGTTCACCGATCATTTAGAGACGCCTGGACCAATTCGAAAAATTTTTTTTTTGTTTGAAAGCGTGGACTGCCCAGGTGGTCCCATTGTCATCAGGTCAGGATCTGATGGCAGAATCCTTAAAAATTCAGTAAATTCTTATATTTTGCGGCACATTTTGAAGCATAATGTACTTATGTTTACCCAATTTACCTACATGCCTACCCGTTGACATCAACTGCATGACAAACATCTGGCAAAGAAGCTTGTCAAAAAGATGTTCTTTTTAAAGGTCGTATATGAATATTAGTCGGTAGGTATTTCATAGTGATTCTTTATTCTCTTTGAACTCTTATACGACTGGGCAGATTTTGATAAGAGCTATGTCAAAGGAATACTTTCATCACCCTGAGACACCATTGCTAGTTTTGTTGTAAAATAATTACGTATTAACTTGCAAATGATTGAATTTTATCAAAGGAGAGAGAATCGGTCGCGAATGGACCTATTTAACCAAACTTTTTAGGACCATTGACGTCTTACATCACAGTTTGACTTAGCTCAAACTTATCACACAAGCGGTTTTCGAACGGGTGCGGAACGGAACGGACGGCCGGCGGATGCGCAGCGAATTCGTCACGTACGCGTAGCGATTTGCAACCTTTTGATAGAAGTACCGCCGGTATCCACCGCACGTCCGAGACGAATTCGCTGCGTATCCGCCGCGCATCAGTCGCGCGTTGCGCGTCTGGACGTTCGCCCCGCATCCGCTAGCAAACCCGTTGTGTGATAAGGCTCTTTTATCTCAAATCAAACCAATCATAATCGTGTTTGTTTACATTTATTTACAACTTCGACAGCAGAAAACTTTTGCAAATAGCAATGTATATATTTTGATAAATTGAATTTAGCTGTGGGTAGAACAAATCCTACTTTCCTACATAGGTAGAGTCATTCGGGGTAAAATTGCGCACTTTTGGATATTTCACTTCATAGCTCCCAAACTACTGCGAAATAAGACACATTGTATATGCTGTCTGATAGCTTGGTTAATGGACTCTAAAGCACAAACAAACAACTTGCGATATAATCTGCGGTTTTTCATATATACCGGGAGTAACGGAAAGGGTATAACAAGCCGAAAGGAGGTCAAGGTACTCATGAAACTGAACAACTTTCCCATGGAACATGGTCGAAATATGAAAAGAAATTTGGACCTGCCATAGTAAATCAATTAGCTCATCGGCGATTTTGTATGGGAGGTCCAAACTTTTTTTTCATATTTCGACCTATGTTCCATGGGGAAAGTTGTTCAGTTTCATGAGTACTTTGACCTCCTTTCGGCTTGTTATACCCTTTCTGTTACTCCCTGTATAAAAAAAACAGTGACTAAGTCAGAGTGCGCACTTCTTCCCCGTGATGCGGGTAAAACTACGCGGTGTGTTGGGTAAAACTGCGCACAAGGGTTTCACAATAATTAAGGTCTTATCAGATGTTTATATTTTATAATAACGTGGCATTATATAGTCTAAAACAATAAAAAAAGAAAGATCTAATATAATATAGGTATTTCTGTATAGAAATGCGTTTTTAAATATCACTATAGTGGGGTAAAACTGCGCACATCTAGCCACATATGTCATGTGCGCACTATTACCCCCGCAGTTTTACCCCATTCAATGAGTACTCAAAACAATTCATCGTAACTTTGACACTTTTGAGGCACGGTTGAAATGTTGTAACTGAAAATAAACTTCAATAAGTACAGAAAATAAAATAATAAAAGCAAGCTCTTCATGATCATAATCCACACTCCCACAAACTTTTCCTTGCACCGAATAAAGTCCGAATTTAACCACGTTTTGGTATTTTTGGTTCTAATAGGTATGAAATCGACCCGCACTGCACTGAGTGTCTGGACCTAAAATGGCGGTTCAGGTACACGTGTTCCCAGCAAATCAGCGTCCCTGCCCCTGCGCCCTATTCCGTAATATTGACGGTGCGCAGTTTTACCCGCTGCGCAGTTTTACCCCGAATGACTCTAAATGTTTATAATAACATTGTTATAATAACCAACCAATGATTTTATGATTACGCAACAAAATAGAACCCATGCTCTGTGCTTCTGTGCTATGCAAGCGGACATCTGACTGAGAAGGCTGCCTGGCTTACCCTAAAAAGAACTGCTATGGTGTTGCTACAACCAATGCTACAACTACATGGCCGAGTAATGATACGAGTATTATATGTGTGTGGCCGACTAATACTTTGATTAATGTTCGATGTTAATCAGAACATTAATTTAACATGAACTGAACTGAATGACGTATTTTATTGCAGCAGCGCAGTTGCATTTAGAATCCAACCACGCGTTTCAGACGCCGTCCGAATATCCAACCACGCGTTTCAGACGCCGTCCGAATATCCAACCACGCGTTTCAGACGCCGTCCGAATATCCAACCACGCGTTTCAGACGCCGTCCGAAATATCCAACCACGCGTTTCAGACGCCGTCCGAAACATGTCCTTTCGGATGAAGACGATGAAATTACAGCAGCAGCAGCTGCAGCCATTGCAAGTAGATCACACTCCACAAGCTCTTCAGCAACCGTCGTCCCCGCCGGCGGGGACGCGGAGGTCCTTCATTTGTGCCATTCTTTGGCAACTACCGGCATATACCCGGTAGACATAGTCCGATCCGTTCTTCCCAGAACAACTCGTAAGCCCAATCGCGCCCTTGGGGCGCGGTTGGGCTGGTTGTTTGAACAACCAACACACACACACACACTTCCGGGTGAGCCTTCCGCTCCCCAAAATTCAGCTAGGTGTAGATATCGGTACCTAAGTAGGTAGTTATCGTATTGACAAGTTAGGAAAAGTTGCATTTAGAAAAGCTCATAATAGGTATATCCCAAATACCTATTCGATAAGGTCTGCGTATCACATTGAATATGAAGAGCAAGCTGATAATTGTTGTGAAGTACCTAATTAACTATCTAAATTTTATCAAGAAATATATGCAAGAAAAACTAAGGTAAAGACTGAGGGTAAATAATTATCAAAATACAAATACAAAAGCATTTTATTCAATGTTGGATACAAAAAATATCACTTATTGATAGTCATTACAAAAATAATGATAAGTCATTGTAAAAAAAAGAAAATTGAATGACACAATTTTCTTTTTCTTATAACAATTTTGCGGTCCTAGTATAGACGCGGCTCGGGCGGGATAAAAAAATAAAAATAAAGGCACTGCCTCGGGGCTGGCCAGGCTAACCACACGGCACGGTATCATCATGTCATACTTATCATATTTTTAATATTACGTCCACACTAACTAACTATGAAAGGTTGAGGTTGATAAACATAGTAAACATACAACTACTTAGTACAAATCATTACATTTAGGGGGTTGAGATGGAGCTTCTGCCTCACATAGAAAAGAAACAGTCGAATATTGGTCACAAAAAGTATAAAATAAAAGCTTTTAACAAAAATATCAACCAACGAAAACTGAAAAGCATAAAATAATTAACTTTTGTAAGTCAACCTTAATAAAATCATTAGTTTACAAACGATTGGTAGAAGGTACTATAGGAATATTTTCGGAAATATTTTGAGATTTTATTCAATTTTATTAACCAAGTTCATAAATTATTCTAAATGTTCCTGTCTAAATGATTTTGAGTCGGCGCCAATCATAATTAAAATAAATAAATAATCATCCATGGAACACATATCTACCTACTACTGTCCTGGATGGAACGAGATCTCCAGTTAGTTTAACAAGCGTGGTGAGTATGAATATACTCTCCGTTAGGGAGATGATAGTGGACAATAAAGAGGCGCCTCGTGCGCTGTTTCCCTAATTTGTGTATAAAGTATGGTAATAAATACGCTTGATTGGCGCCGACTCAAAATCATTTAGACAGGCACATTTAGAATAATTTATGAACTTGGTTAATAAAATTGAATAAAATCTCAAAATATTTCCGAAAATATTCCTATAGTACCTTCTACCAATCGTTTGTAAACTAATGATTTTATTAAGGTTGACTTACAAAAGTTAATTATTTTATGCTTTTCAGTTTTCGTTGGTTGATATTTTTTGTTAAAAAGCTTTTTTGTGGTCAGGTGTTTATTATTCCATACTCTTGTACTGAGCCTGCCGAACATGGTCGCCGCTTTGCCGATACGAGTATTGATCTCAGCATCGAGGCAACCGATGTGGCGCAGTGGTTAGCATGCCTGCCTGCCACGCAAAGGTTCCGGGTTCAATTCCCGGTGGGGTCACTCACAAAGTTGATATTTATCACTTTGTGGATTTGTTCCCAGTCTGGTTAGGACATTGCAGGCTGAACCACCTGATTGTCCGCAAGTAAGATGGTTCCGTGCTTCGGATGGGCACGTTAAGCCGTCGGTCCCGGTTGCTGTCTATGATGGCGGTCGTTACACAGCCATGTCAGAGGCCTGCTACTTGTAGTAGGCGGTTGAAAAACTCTGACACCAGGGTTCATCGGGTCGTTGAACGACTCGGTGTCCCACACGAAAAGAAAAAAGCATCGAGGGTGAGATTGTTCGACACAGTCGACCCCAAGTAGCAAAACTTGTCAACTATGTTCAAGGGAACGCCACCGAGCAAAATACGTGGTGTTTCTCCACCTTGAGCTAGCACTATTGTTTTTTTGGCATTAATGGACATTGAGAACAGAGAACACGCGTGGGAAAACTTATCAAAAATGTCTTGAAGCTCACTTTGAGAATTAGCAACGAAGGCTGCATCATCAGCGAACAAAAGGCTATCGACGAATAAGTCATCGCGGTTACGCTTTGACTTAAGAAGCGAGATATTGTACAGCTTCCCGTCAGCCCTAGTGTGCAGGTATATACCCTGTTGGTCGTCGCCGAAAGCAACTTTAAAAAGTAATGAGAAGAAAATACCAAACAGGGTAGGAGCCAACACGCAGCCTTGGCGAACACCTCTACGCATTTCGAACGGCTCGGATGTATTGCCGTTAAAAGCAACAGATCCTTTCATGTCCTCGTGGAAGGATTTAATGAGGCTTAGAAGTTTTGGAGGGCACCCGATGTTTAAAAGTGCAGTATAGAGTCCTTCTCTGCTCACGGTGTCGAAGGCTTTGTTAAGGTCGACGAACGCCACAAACAGAGGTGTTTTCTGCTCTCTACACTTTTCCTGCAGTTGGCGAAGTGTAAAGATCATATCTGTTGTGGAACGTTGGGCGCGGAATCCACATTGCGATTCGGGATATACACGATTAGCAAGTTTCTGGAGTCTTATTAAAATTAACCGAGCAAATAATTTACCTACTATACTTAAAAGGGATATTCCACGATAACAGTTACAGTCATCGCGGTCACCTTTGCCTTTGTATAGGGTAATGATGTTAGCATCGCGCATATCCTGTGGTATATATCCCGCTTCCCAACATTTACACAACAGATTGTGCAGGATGGGTAATATGCACTTGAGCCTGATAATTTCGGCGTGGGTACCATCGTTTCCAGGTGATTTTACAATTTTAAGCTGCTTTACAGCCTTGTGGTACTCCCTTATGGTAGGAAGATCATCTAACTCAGTCCAGGTAGCTAGTTTTGGCATGCAATCTGCAGCTTCTGGCATTATGTTCACTGGTCCTGAGTAGAGACCAACATAATGTTCTACCCATCGTTCGAGTTGGCGTTGAGCATCTGTAATAATAATAAATAACAGTGCCATCCGCTTCTTTAAGGGGGGCTGTTTTTTTAGGAAAAGGACCAAGGGCCTTTTTAATCTCAGCGTAAACACCACCAAAGTTTCCCATATCAGCGCATAATTGAATGCTTTGACAAAGCTCAGTCCAGTATGCATTTGCGAAGTACCGTGATGTGCGTTGTAAAGCTGATTTTGCATTCGATGGGTCGATACGCGAGTTTTCGGATGGGTTTAGCGCAGCTTGTCGTTTGGACTCGAGCAGAGGTGTAATGTGTTCAAGATTTTCAGCGAATCAGTCCTGGTTTTTGGCTTTCTGATGACCGAAAGCCGTACCGGCTACTTCTGTAAGTAATAAGTAATTCTGCAGCTAAGTCCTGGAGATACATGGACGTGGCGTAATCTGACCTGTAGAGAGAGGATCACCGAATAAAGCTCATACTCGTACTAAGAGACAAGATTTTCTAATTGCTCGCTAAAGTAAAGTAAATAGTTTATACCTGTACTCTTAGCAGCGTCTAGAAATACTTATTTAAAAGATCCACTTGTACTGGCAATATTTTAGTTACGGATTCAAAAAATTATCGACCATTGTAGCAAAGTGCTACGAGATTGCTACTTGTGCTATAAATTAGCTACGAACTTGTTTTACATTCAGTGCAGAAACGGTCAAAGAAATATCAGCTACATTTAAGATAAGTTTCAGCCTATTGGAAGCATTTCAAATCCTAGGATCAGAGGATCTGCCACCAATCAAACTGCTGTCGCGTTCTGAACCTCCCAATCTCCGGGTCGAGGATTTGCGAACAAATTGAACGAAAACAAAAACCTTTATATCCTGCCTTATGAGATTGTTTTGCGACGAAATCAGACTAACAGTCTGCCAATCTTTTTGTTTGCAGATAAATATTTGTATTCTCTGAAAACGAATCCAATGATATAATTTCCACGATAGTTTATGGTGAACAGGGTTCGCTTATCTATTTTCCGGCGTTGAGTGGAAAATATTTCCGGTTTCTCAATAACTATTATAGTTTGCCATAAATCTGGCTTTGACTAGTTAACATTTCAAGGAAACATTTTCTTATCTAGCTTTTTCTTTCGTATTTCAATTTTCTAGCATTAAATTTGCTTTGAACAGTGGTTATTATCAATCGTTATTTACAGGATTAAAAGTTCACACGGCGCAGACACTAACGAGCTAATTAAGTTCAAGGGTTGCAAGAGGAAAGAGGGTAATCTCTAACAAGGCTGCCATTTATCTTCGTCGACCTAAGTACTTCGATTAAAAGGTTGGTGTCATCGTGATTCACATAAAAAGAACAATGAAAGATGAAACCTAATTTTGTGTGACATTATCCCCATACTCAAAGCATTAAAACAGATCCTATGATTTTTGCATTAAATTGTGGAATTTTGAATTGTTTAACTTCTACACTTTGAAATTTTGCGGCTAATTTATTCTCATGCATAAATGTAGAAGAAACCATATCGGTTACCTCATTTGTGTACGGGTAAGCAAAGAAAAATGGCTGCTGGTAATAATATTAGAAAACAGGAGATTGTGCCTTGAGGTGTTTTTACGCCCAAATTCAGCTACGTAGTGCAATGGTAAATGCTATTTCAAACTATTCCATACAACAGTTGGTTGCTAGTGCGTCTTTCATGTGAGTATGGCGCTCTTTTAATCAATAAAATCCTTTCACACGACGCGCAGCTTAAAACTCCTCTCGTACACAGGAGCACTTTCGCCGCACGTGGAATTCTTCTCATATCCCGATGAAAAGGGCGGAGTAGACTGTGATATTTTTACTTAAAATACGAGAGTTGAAACTCATGTCATTTATAGAGCAGCTAAAAGTTTGCGGAAGTATGAAATTTTAACCCTCATCAATATCGTAATTTCCTGGTTTATGCGGGTGTTAAAAATGTCACGTTTCAAGATGATAAATTAGGCATCTCATCGTGGTAATACTGATATCTCTAATTAAGACTCGGTTCCATAAGTTGCAATCATTAATAATAAATAAATAATAAAATCCTTTATTTCTCAATTTAAAACACATAACAAAGATGAGGTCCTCCCAGTAAGCAATAATATATAAATGCTTGTGTTGGGAGTGCCACGCTACTTCCCAGGGTTACATAAAAAGAATAAATTGAGACAAACCAAAAATATGAATAATGAAAATTATGATATATGATTCTATACAATTTTGTGAACTACTGTTTTAAACAATCATTAGCGATAGGAATGATGTTTTTATTTCTGATCTTTATCATCTGAGCCGAAACAGATCGCAGCAATGCGTATTATGTAAGAGTTCTGAATTAGATACACTTTCACGTCAAATAAAATCCTGGTTTTTCTTCAGCTCCCTACGTATTCTATTTAAAGAATGTAGATTCCAATACATATAGTTTCCTTGATCATAAATCAATGCGGTTTATTCATTTACCGAAGGTTTTTTTTATATAAACTTATTAGAAGTTTCGTCTAACTAAATTAAATTAATTAATAAGCCAAATAGACTCACCAAACGAGCAACAAACGGTGAAATTTTGGTAACCTAACAGCAACTACATGCAGCGACCCGTGACTGGGTAAAGCGCTTCAGCTGGCTGTGTGTTCTAGATACACTGAATGCTTCAGGAGTAGTAATAAGCAAGTAATAAGCTTCACAGCGACACAACATGAGTCCGCTTCTGGCTCCCACAAATTCAATTTCCGAGGCTCTCAACTCTGCAGTACCTACAACTTTTAATGTTTTTGTCCACCTCCCATAAACTCCTTACACTCTCTAGGTGTAAGTTTACACACAAAGTTTTCTTTTACCTTTACGAGTAGAGAATCCTATATAAACATGATTTATCATCATCTGCCTGCCCTTTATTTACGCATTTAATAGATAAAAGAAGCCAATATTTATGAAAATCTAGTTGCGATGGGATAAACAACAATTTCCACAAATTTCAGACCGGCCTATTTTCCTCATCGTGGGTCAAAATATTTTTTCTTCTTTTCGAGTATAGATGAAACTATGTTTATAATAATCGTCTTATTTTTTTATAAAAGTTTATATTTTCTCACCAGGTCCTCAGTATTTACTATCATCAAAGAATACTTAATATAGTTATTCGCTCTATCATTCACCAGTAAAATTTCATCACCTTACGAAATGTTCTAAGCTCGTAATATTTGCAGTAAAGGCGGAGTTCATAAAAGGCAGCGAGGCGTCGCTCGTCGCGAGGTTCGAGGCTGACTCGAGGGAACATAAACTTGTGATCGAAACTTCCCGCACACTGCACCGCCTGCAGTAAATGCAGCAGAAAACATCGCCGCCGGCTTCAGTTTGAAAGCTTTCGAATTCAGACCGCTGGGCGAAATTATTTAAGTTTGTGCTTAAAAGCGTCTTTTAAAAGTTTTAATGTTGCGTTTGCCATTCCTAGTTTTAGTAGCTTTGTTCTACATAGATGGAGAATTCATTAATTACATTCAATGACACAAAATCAATCATTGTAATCAATCACTACAGATAAGTTCGTTCGAAAAGGTTTCCAAACATCATGAGCTACATTCACAAATGTTAATTTAACTGTTGAATTAAAATTCAATGAAAGCTGAAATTACAATATTAAAGGCAGTCATTTCCCGGTAGTGATTTATTGCTAAAACAAAAGGACATTCGTCTCGCTTAGTTTACAGGAAAAACCATAGGATGTAAAGATAAAGCACGGTTTTATTCAATAGGAGACTGAAAGCAACTCACCAACCAAGTTGTGCTGGTTTTCATACAATCGCTAAAAATAACCAGTATGACTTGATCCTATAAATGGGTAAATTGATAAAATGCTGATAGTACCTCCTTATTAAGCCTAGATCAAAGAAAATTGAATAAGATTCAACCTAATGAATACTTATACAATGAAAGAAATAATAGCTTATTTAGATCGATGGCAAAATCACTGTGATTTCCGGACTAAATAACGAATAATTAATATGTAAGTAAATAATAGTAATGACAAAATTACAAATCAGAAATCTGTTTTATAAAACTGAATATTTTAGGGTAAATTAGAGCATGTTAAAAAAAACTTTCCTGCCTCCCTTTAAGTGGATATTTGGACGATGCTGCTATACCTGCTCTATACTTAAAGAAAAAAGTCTGCTTGTGGCATCATAATAGCTGTGTACCTTGAACCTCGGTAAAACGGCATTCCCCTTTCACAGTAAGGGAATTATTTCACAGTAAGATTAAAGTGTCACTCAGTAGAATGCTTGTAGAATGGCATGACAAAACATCCTTCCGCTTATCGTGAATGGGACTCAAATTGAAGAGGGTCTTTTGTATCATCCATCATGCATGACATGCCAACGTAAACGTACAAAATATTTTAAAAGGCACTTATTCTGCTACTTGTTTCAATATTTAAGATAAATAATTTTTAGTACCGGCTGCACGGTATGAATGATATCAGAATTTTATTGCAGACGTGAAAAGACCATGAAACTGAAGAAGAAAACTATTTTCCTGCCTTTTTCTACATTCGGAAAGTTGTTTACTTTTAGCAAAATGTAAGTGTTGGCGTGCGCCTGATATCGAAAGAAAAGCTACAAAAAACGTCTCTGCTCTCACCCAGACATCAACACGCCGTAGTTTACCCCCGAAATTAAACCGTCTCAAACGAGCTAGTAGCACTATCAAAGGCATTCGGTGCAAGCAAAATTACCTATATTTATTTTAAAAGAACTTGACCAAGATTTTTTGTTATCTGTTCATTTTGTTTACCTGAAAAGAAATTGAAAAAACAAATGAAATTCAACTAAGCAATTTTCCCGTCAATTTTGCTTTTTGTCGTTTATTGACTGTAATGAGACGCGTGAGACGACTGACGTGCTGATTTTATTGGATACGTTTCCTTATTTTAATACGTATTCATGTTCGTTTTTACCAAGGGTTTTACGTATTCTTGCCAGCAAAAATGCTGTCAACATAAATACGTGATTCTTTCTCGTGTTTCTTCAAAACAAAACACAAAACATCGATACGGCGCGGCCATTCACCGCCGCAATGTACCTATATCGATGTATTGCGTTTTGTTTTGGGATTTGTTTGTAAAAAAATTGAGCAGGAGACTCAACGTAACGAGCTAGCAAGGGTTCCTACAGCAAAGCGATACTTCGCGTCAAGAATCGAGGCGAAGTATCGCTCGTCAGTGGGTAAAGTGTCGTTCGTCGGTGATCTGTGGGAATTTTTAAGGTTCTCCGTTACTCGTTTCGTGGACTTAACTGAAACTAACTTTATCAAAAATATCAACAACCAAAGAAGTACAATTTATCATTCTGTATCGTTTGCAAAGCCGTACGATTAATTTGATAAAAATGTCTGTCCGGAGAACCGATAGCAGCTCCGCCACTCTAGATTTCTATTAAATTTGTTTCCGAATAAAATATCGTATTTCACTTCCCAAGTCCAAGAATCGGCTCAAGTTATTTATGGAAGAGGAACCAAAAATGTAGATGTATTTTCATCCGGTCAATCAATTTGAAATGCTGGCTCTACCTACGTGGTCTTTGAATCATGAATTAGGAATTAGCAAAGGAATATTTACCCTACCACTTATATGTTTTAAAAGGTAAATTTTTCAAGCTATTGTTAATGAAAATTTTGTAAAATGTATGAAAAAGTATATTGGGATTTGTATTCACAAACACGACTGAATTACCAAATAAAGAGTAGATACACAGCTGCAGTGCAATACCGCGCTCGGTCTCAGCTGTGGGTTATGTTCCTCTTTGTGACTGGAATATGCGCTGAGATGACCTTCATGCATAAGAATCTTTGTTCATAAGTAAACAACGAACTTCAGTACTGTTTAAAACAAGGATACGAATAGAAGTTGAGAAGAAAAATAGTTTTTATTATTACAAAGACGCATATCGCTAGCAAAGGACCAACGTATACTGGTTTTTCATACCAACAAAAGGAGAACCGATATAAGTTAATTCCTTTTTAAGTTTATGGATTGTTGTGCTGGCAAAACCAATAAAGAAAGATTTGTCTGTAAATAATTTATTTCAGGTAGGAACCTTCTTAAGCTGTGTTATTCAGTTTCTTTTTCCTTTGAATCCGAAGGTCTTGACGAGCTTTCTATAAAGTCGTTTGAGTTCTTTGAAAACCCTTTACGTTTAGAATAAACTTATTTGCGATTTCTTTGTTTACGGTAAAGGTTGATTACGATCGAGTGCCTATTTGTTTTCGGGGGAACAGAAACGAATTATTAATAGCGTTATTTCTCATTGTTCTGTATTTCATTATTTTCTGTTTTTGGGGAATTCTGTTACCTAATAAAAGTCTTTTTACACCTTGCCGACCTATTCTTATTATCCGTTGAAGTCCCACTTATTGTATATCACTTGAGAAAACTCAATAGTACAGTACCTCTATGACCGGTAGATGAGCGGTGAAAGCCCAAACCTCTCCACACGCAAATCGCGTTTTACTCAACTTTACTGCTAAAACTTTGGTTCTTATCGTAATTTTAAAGCTAACTAAATCTTTGGATGTACGGTGGTTTCAGCCCTCAAGCTAACTGCAAGGCGACTAGTGACCGTAAATAGAGTCCGAGAGAACCACGAAGACGTAGTTCAGTTAACGTAATTGTATCATTCGGGTCAGTTCACCACTAAAATCAGTGTATTTTAGGTTTATTTATGTAGGCTGTTTATTATATTATTTGAATATGTTATTTTAAGTAGTTATTTATACTTGCCAAGTTATATCATTACAAAGTACAGAAAAATATAAATAAAAAATGTTATAAGGAAACTGCTGAAAAAACAGGTTTGCGTTTTTGTAAGTATTAGAATTTCAGGTATTTAATATGATATTTATTCAGAATCTACTTTCCAAACTGCGGAAAATCAAAGGTGCATTCCTGTAACTATTTTTAACTGAGGTCTGTGTATGGAACTTGGTACTTATTTAGATCTCACTTCTTTTATAGGCGAAGCATTCCAATATTATCGAACTTGGCAGCCTTTCACATTTATGTTTTGGGTGGGATTTCATTTATTTTTGTAAGGTTTATTATACATAATCTCCGTACAAGTACACCTATAAAATGTACCTACCTACTTACAAATAGTTAAAACAACAACGTATAGTTGGTACCTAAGTAAGTAAATATGCTACTTAAGAGCATTTTAATTGGTGGCCTATTGTTAAGTGACGTCTGCCGAGCTGACGAATGGCTAAGTAAAATACCCGAATCCGACCGACACCTTTATTTTCTTGAATTTTAAACCGTGGATTTAGCGCATAGGTATTGGTTTGGTAGTGACGTGACCCTGCTTTGCACGACGCGCCGTATGTCGTCGCGGGTTTGATTCCCGCGACAGACAAACACAGAGATTTGTCTTGTGTCGAGCGCATTTATCAATTATCTATATGGGGGTATACATGTAGGTACCTACTTAAGTAAGTACTTACTTATTATTTTATCATTTTCGCTACATACTACATACATATATAGTCATATAGTGGATCAAAGTTACACATTCGTTATTTTCGAAAGTGACTCACACTTGGCCGATTTCAGATTTTTATTTTACTTTGACTAAATACAAACCTTCGTAACGAATTTAAGGTCGTTAGGAATGGTACGACCATTGGAACATATAGATATTTCTTTTGTTTTAGTTCCTTAGGGGTATGAATTTACACCTTCATTATTTTTAAAACCGACTCACACTTGGCCATTTTCAGATTTTTTCCTTTACCTTGACCTAAAGACTTACCTCCATGCCAAATTTCAAGTCGATACGACCATTGAAAGTGGTCTAGGTTTTTGATGAGTGAGTCAGTGAGTGTATAGTAAAAATAGCGATTTTCTGACGTCAATATCTCAAGACCTACAATAGGTACATTAATGAAATTTTGTATTTTAGATGAGTAAGTAGATCTCGACAGATACTAGAAATTTCATATGCGTAGATAAAATAGATTTTGAGTTATAGGTGGGTCGAACTTGGCCCGAAATGGTTCGTGTAATATAACCCACGGCCGGTGTGTCGGTTTTTTTGCTCGAACTTGGCGGACACACTGCCGTGTGTCTAGATTTGGTTTATTACCTCGCCTGGCGCCTCGATATGAAGATGTAGCACATCTAGAACATACAGCCTCTGAAGCGCTTTATCAAGCTAGACGTCTACCCGGCATGAAACCGCTGAGTGAAAAGCAGCTGTGCATAAGTTTGCTTGCATACTGAACCGACTGACAAAGCCTCGCGAAGTTTATATTAAATAGTGCATTATTGGTTTGCCGTGTGATGCCGGCTTAGAATAGCATCACCCCAATTCAACCCGTGGGTGTCGTAAAAACCGACTAAGGGATATTCATCCAGGGAATGGGCAGCAGCGTTCTCTGTAAATGCATCATCTTACACTGCGCTCGCCAATCCGCCTGCCAAGCGTGGTGAGTATGGCAATATCTCCCGATAGGGGGAGGCCCATGTCCAGCAGTGGACTGTTGTGGCTGTTATAGTTAGTTAGTTATATTGGCACGCGGGCTTAAATGAGATTAGGAATTCTACAATCACAAAATAAATGAGCTGTTGTTGGTATAATTAGAATTACCTAAGCTCGAGTGCCAGATATCTTTGACTTCAAATGTTTGTTTTTTACATGTTATTCTAGGCGAAAAGATACTGTAACGCCCATTTGTTTGATTTTCCACCTTATTTTCATACAAATACTGTTTATATCAAACGGTTTGACAAACGCAATCGTGAAGCAGCATTGTCCGACCGATGTCGTTTGACAAAAACCGTATTCCTGTCGTGTTACCCAGGTTCCTAGAGGCACCGGCACTCAGGGAACCGAGGTAACCGCAGGTGTAACTTAGTAGCTAGGTGGGGTAGAGTGATCTCGCTGGCACGAGTGCCTGTGACCCCGGAGGGCGTGAGTGAGTAGGTGTAGGTAGAGTGTCCTGTGTGTAGGCGCCCTAACAAGCCTGGTGCCCTCGCGCGTAGTGAAGGGCCGCGGCAGGAAAAGATAGTTAGTAAAGGAATACTACTTTTATTAGCCACGTATACAAATAACCTCCTGGTATGAGAGAAACCACAAGACGCGCGGACCCACGCGGCGTAGAATCACCCTCCGGCAGGAACTTGGGTTCTTCAGGCTTGACGGCGGCGACTTGGCAACTCGTCGTGGACGCTTACGGACGGCAAATCTTCTTTGGCTTCTGGACTTGAAGCTTTAGAGTTCTTGAGGCTTCAGAACTTGTATCACTTACTTCACTTCACTTTAGACTTTTTACTTCTTTTATTATTTCTTAGATAATTGGAAGTAGAGTAAAGACTGATAAAGACTGATCTTTTGACAGCTTGACACACCTTATATATGTATATATGCTTGCCAGGCGTTCGAGAATGTTCTAGTCTTCTTTCTGATTTCGAATTTCAAAGACCTTGAGGTTTGTCAGTGGCCAGTTTTCTTGCAAGTTGCCAGTGCTGATGGAGGAGGTTTGTCGCCCTGATGATGTAGTGGTTTGTCCAGGCGACGAGGGCAGTCCTGTGGCTTCGGAGGGCTCGGAGGTCTCGTTTCCAGGAGGAGTGAAAGAGTGCCAGCGCGAGATAAATTTAGAATCAAGTACCAGGAGGTCAGAAATTGGGAAGAGGTAGTGAACTATAGTACAATAACTTTTTAGTAGAGAACTACGCGGCTCTATGAGATAGCCGTCAAAGTTGGGACGTTGACATTTTGTCAATAGTGTAAATAACAAATATGTCCAACAAGGGAATTATTTACAGATTTGAAGAAAAATAATGTAAAGAATAGCGCAAACGCTATATTCCTACACCTAAAGGTAGTGTAGAGAAACAAAGGAATAACACGCACTAACGCACGTTGTTGCGCGTCTTCCTCGCCTTATGTTGTATTGTAATGTAATCCCATTGATTAGATTTATAATATAATTTTTTGAGTAAAATATGACATGATGTAACTGTAAATGTAAATGTATGAAACTGTGCCTAACTGTGTGCAACTCTGTAATGTAATTTAAGCTCTGGGTCTCTGGCCTGAAATAAAGATATTTTATTTTATATAATTTTATTTTATAAATCTTTAAAAAATACACCCGCATCTACACTATTCAATTGTTTGACAGCCGATGCGGCGCAATGGTTAGTATGACTGCCTGCCACGCAAAAGTTCCGGGTTCAATTCCCGGTAGGGTCACTCACAAAGTTGATATTTATAACTTTGTGAATTTGTTCTCGGTCTGATTAGGACATTGCAGGCTGAACCACCTGGTTGTCTGAAAAGTAAGATGGTTCCGTGCTTCGGACGGGCACGTTAAGCCGTCGGTCCCGGTTGCTATCTATGATGGCGGTCATTACACAACCATGTCAGAGGCCTGCTACTTGCAGTAGGCGGTTGAAAAACTCTGACACCAGGGTTCATCGGGTCGTTGAACGACTCGGTGTCCCACACGGAGAGAGAGAGAGAATTTGTTTTGGTATTGTGAACAACCAAAAATTACAGACATATTTTTTTTGGTAGGTAGGTAGTACATCAATAGAAATATTTTTCCGTAAAAAAACAAAACGCTTCGGAAGCCGACACCGGTTGATCCGATATCAAATCAAACGGCCAAAACCTTTTTTCATTTGGTTTTCTTCAGAAAAGATTTTTTACCATAGGAAATTCAAGATCGTTCATTTCGGGACGATGGTACTTTTTTCATCTCAAAAGAAATATTGGAAAGTCTTAACCATAGCTACAAAGTGTTATGCCATTTTTTAACACCTCAACCGTGCAAATGGGTTACCTTTTCATACATCAACTTGTACTAGATTATCCAGATGACTGACTTGGTTCCCAACATTTTTGTACAAATACCGGCAGCATCCGTTGAGCTTCCGCGACGAATCCGCTCCGCATCCGCCGGGCATCCGCTCCGCATCCGCCGGGCATCCGCTCCGCTCCGCATCCGCTCGTACATAGGTCTATTATGGATATATGGATGTCATACGGCTGATTTGATATTAGATGCTCTCTGACTCATAGCCGGCAGCAGCGAAATATCAGCCGAGCGTATAATAGGATGATACAAGCATGAATTACCATGCATGCATAATGCATGATAGCGCGACGTCAAACCATACAGGGTGTTAGGGAAAGTTTGTCAAAAGTTGATAGGGTACTGACTGACCATTTTTCTGAATCATTAATTTTCTGATTTCTGGATAATGAATAATTTGTCTTTGGTATAAAATCACGATATTAATTCACTTTTGTTGGAACAAAAAGGCTTAAGAACTAAACAAGTAATAGGTAGGTGTTTTAAACAGTACAGACACTGAGTTGGCGGATGCTCTAATCGCATGCAAAATGGTAGGTAGAGATATTTATTTATTTTAAGTGTTTATTTTTTTTTCATTATTTCCTAGTTAGCCAATTTGATCTCACAGCTAGATAAAGTGTGGGGAAGTGTCAAAATAAAAAGAAAAAGAAGAAACTATAAATAGGTACTTACTTTTAGTAGACAGCTTCGTTCTTTACACCCGGTATAGCCTCTACGCAATGTGCCGTTTGCTTTACGACCGACCTATTTTACTTTAGTACTTTCTTCTTGTATAAAACATGCAATTTACTTTAATTATTTTCTAAAGGTCATGTTAATTCTTAGACACATTATACTCGGTAAGTTATACAAATAATTCATTTACGTTTCGGAAGTACTTACTTACTTCGTCGGCTAGAAGACCCAAAGGTGAGCCTCTGATACGAGATTTCACCACCTGTCTCGGTCTTGTGTGGTCTCTCGCCATTCGCTCGCGAAGTACCTAGTTTGGGAAGAACCTAGGTATTCATTACACACTTTTGTGTAATAAATAACTTTAAAAAATTCTTTCTGATAAAACAAGAAATGAATGAACATACAGAAAGAAAAATAAAGAGTACGTTGAATGCGGTCTTATGACTAGGTACCTAGCTACTCTGTAGTGTTTTACTTACTCACTCTAATGAAACTTTACAATTACTTCTAGTCGGAAGAAAAGTACGATTACCTATGTAAGTACTGTCTAAATTGTTTGCTTTCCATTAGGTATATAAACAAAACCCCTTAACCTTAACAAGTAAGGTACTTATCTCATGGGAAGAGTCGGGATACGTGCGGTCACTCTCTACCGGAAATTCTCTTCTTCCACTAAAGCTATTCTTGGTGTCTTTGAAGTTCAATTTATCAAAAAGAATTTTGCTTGGGTATGAAGGTATTAATTCTGCGGCTGTTAAAATTTGCCTGTCAAGTTTGCAATTTGTAAAAAATAAAGCCGTTATGATAAAGTAGACGAAAATCTTTTTTCCTGCCATACTTAAGTACATTAATTTATTTAAAAAGCGTCTGGAATATTATCCAGCCGAAGTCGATTCCATTTATTTTATCTTAATTGAATCCAGATTGACTGGAATGAAATGCCATATTATCATTTGGTTAAAAATGTATCGTTGTTAGATACCCACATTTTTATGAAGTTCATTTTTGTCTGTAACAATGTGGTACATAAAAAAAATATGATACAATTCGCTCGGTACAGAACCTCGTCACAAATTTGTAGTGGATTGTTTGGCATCATGTTTCATCAGTTCGTTTGTTTGACTTGGCGTTAGAAGAAGACTGTTCACAGGATTTCAATGGTAAAAATGGGGTGGTGACATTCTAAACACGCACCATTTCTCAAAAAGCAAATACCAATAATGATCTTCACGAGTAGCTATACAAGATTTTTTTGAAAAAGGCTTTTCTCAGAATATTAGGTGCAAACTGGAAGTTTAATTCATATTCGGATCCGTATCGGAATATTAGATATCGCTTGCACAGAATATGACTATTCATATGGAAAATCTTTGATGTCATATTCAAACAAGCCGACGCTCTGTGACTTTGAAGGTGCGTTCTATTCCTACCTACATATTCAAAGGATCGGATCCGACTATTAAACTTCGAAAAGGGGACAGAAATTCATACAATATAAAGTACCTACAAAGGCACAGTGGGTAATAAATAGACAGGAAATAAAGTAAGGGCTATATTTGCGCAATAATACTTGATAATACTCACTGTTTGCGGCTCCTGAGTTATGAGCGCCGAGTATCAAAGAGGTTGGTAGGGTTTTGTTACAATATTGAAACAACCGAAATTATATTACGGTTTTGAGAAAGCTTTTGTGTGGAAATATTAGTTGGTAACCAGTTCTATAAATAAATGGTTTCTATGTTTGAATAATTTGTCATTAATATTTAAATATTTGAAAGTAATTTACTAGGCTCCAGCCCGACCAGCACGCGAAATTTAGACAAAGTAAAGATGGCATTAATAAATTTATAAAACAGTTATTTACACAAGTTCTGGCACTTGAAGTTGACCTATGCATACCCCGGTTAGTAAGATGGCATAGATGTTCTATGGGTACATCTTAGTAGGTAAAGCCCGGTTTCCAGGAGTTCCGCCCCCCGGAGCAGGTGGGAGGGGAGGAGGAATGTTACGGTCGCCGCGCACCAAACAAAAAATTCTCACTGATAGAATTGAGGTCTTAAGGCAAGTTTGGTATCGTTTTCGAGTAAAAATAACACGAAGAATCTATTTAACGTAGTAAAAAATAATGTTTTCATTAAAAAATACAAAGAAATACGCAAAAACAGGAAAATATACCACACTATTTTCGTCTTCAACACGCTATCACTATATATATGCTAATATTTAGGAAAAAATAAAAATAGCACTAAAAAGCTTAGATATTCAACTTTCTAAAAATATATACTTTTTGTATGGTTTTAACCAAAATTACACATTAAAAAAATAATAATAGGTAGAGCGATGTCCAGTTCAATACTCTCTGCGTACGTACATCTTCTTTGTTTATGAATAGAACTGCAAAATTTAACACAAGAGATAATATACCATACATATTCTAAAGAAATTAAAATAAAGCTGATCTTGCTGTCCACATTTGAGAAAAAATAACCGCAAATTTAAGTTTGTTTTTCATATGTTTTGTATGAAAAACAAAGTTAACTTTTCAGCTTAAACTAATAACGGAATACGAATTGAACGCAATATGTAAATAAATTTTTAAATTTTGCAAAATTTAACACAAGAGATAATATACCATACATATTCTAAAGAAATTAAAATAAAGCTGATCATGTTGTCCACATTTGAGAAAAAATAACCGCAAATTTAAGTTTGTTTTTCATATGTTTTGTATGAAAAACAAAGTTAACTTTTCAGCTTAAACTAATAACGGAATACGAATTGAACGCAATATGCAAAACCGCACAAATACGGTCCAGAGTACCTACCGAGGAAATTTTGGTGCTATTTAACGTGGATATAGTTGTCCCATTACCATTAGCGCGTCGCCTCCCTCACCTCCATCAACAGCTCGAGGTAGATCAGTGTGCGGTAGATCATCCATTTGCCATCTTCAAGTGATCGGTCCATCTGACCGCGAAAGTTGCGCTTATTTTTCACGTGTAATGTGCTGGTTGTGAAAAATCTGCGCCATGTAGCTGGAGAGACTATTTACTAGCAAATAAAACGTCCCTAAAAACGTGGATCCGAGGTGTTTTGGCATGGTTTTGAAAAACAGAAGACAAAATGCCCCAAAAACTTAGGCGATCACAGAGCCACGTCTATTGTCTATGCTGTCCCCGAAAGACCATTACGAATCGTCTGGCATTACGTTTCAAAACTTCCAGCCAACGAAACAGGTCGGGTTCAGGTTCTGTAATGAATTCAATACCGTGGCCTAGGTGGACCACGACATATCCATCTATGCAATTACTGCACCATCGATGCAGAAGTTAGAGAAGTAGATGTATTCTCCTCTGTTTGGCTTTTATAATCTACGAGTAAGCCTTCGACTCTATTGAAGCCCGGGCCGTTTAAGAACCCTTGCAGCGCAGCCAGGGCGCCTGGTGATAAGTGGAGGTGCTGAGAAATTCTGTACCGAATGTCAACTATGTCCGTTCAAGTCGAAATACTCTGAGGTGTAAGACATTATACCTCCGCAACTCTTCACTAAAGCGCTGGAAAAAGACCTCCTCCTTCAAGATTCTACAGTGATTGTCTTAGCATCAATGTCATCGGTAAATATTTAACACACCACCGCTTGGAAAACGACATAATGTTAAAATAACATAATTCTAGATTTCTGCAAGACCTCTCAATAATGTTGCTTCAAGACGCGTTGGACTTGGGATGAACTCGGACAAAACCAATGCCATATAATATAATCAATAGGTATATCATTCCTGAGCCGGTTTTCGCCGAAAGTATATCCTTGAATTTATCAAAAAGTATATATGCATACCTTCAGTAGAGATATCAGTTGGGTAAAGACAACTTGGGTTGTGAAATCACTAGAAGAGTGCAGCTTGTCTGGCAGTATTTGGGAAGTTAGGTCCTTGAGACTCCTAGCTGCAATTCATTACAATGGTGTTCAATCAGTGCGTCCTTAACATAATTATCGAGCCTAGATGTGAAACCTCGCAGTAAAACTGGCTGACCTACCACCTACATGGTCACTTAGGAGCTTCTGAATAAGTCTGATTGGGATCACACTAATGGATATAAGAGAAGACCAATTTACTAGACGACATAGTCTGGATGTGTGGCAAATAGAAGTAGCTGTCAGCTGATCACATCTGTAATGGAACAGAACTGCTGGGATGTGGAGTAAAAAACTGATGGAAATCCGATGTAAAGGTCACGCCTCGGCAAGAGTAGACCACAAAGAATGTCCTTTAGTCAGATAGACCGATCACATGAAGATGGCAAATGGCTGATTCACCGCACATTGATTTACCTCGAGCTGTTGATGGAGGTGAGGGACGCGACGCGACGCTGGTAATGGGAAAACTATGTCCACGGCCCGGGCTTTAATTGAGTCGAAGGCTTACTCGTAGATTATAAAAGCGAAACAGAGGAGAATAGATCTACTTCTCTGACTTCTGCATGGATGGTGCAGTAATTGCAGTATAGAGGGATATGCCTTGGTCCACCCAAGCCACGGTATTTGAATTCATTACAGAACCCGACCTGTTTCGTTGGCTGGAAGGTTTGAAACGTAATGCCAGACGATTCGTAATGGTCTTTCGGGGACAGCATAGACAATAGACGTGGCTCTGTGATCGCCTAAGTTTTGGGGCATTTTGTCTTCTGTTTTTCAAAACCATGCCAAAACACCTCGGATCCACGTTTTTAGGGACGTTTTATTTGCTAGTAAATAGTCTCTCCAGCTACATGGCGCAGATTTTTCACAACCAGCACATTACACGTGAAAAATAAGCGCAACTTTCGCGGTCAGATGGACCGATCACTTGAAGATGGCAAATGGATGATCTACCGCACACTGATCTACCTCGAGCTGTTGATGGAGGTGAGGGAGGCGACGCGCTAATGGTAATGGGACAACTATATCCACGTTAAATAGCACCAAAATTTCCTCGGTAGGTACTCTGGACCGTATTTGTGCGGTTTTTGCATATTGCGTTCAATTCGTATTCCGTTATTAGTTTAAGCTGAAAAGTTAACTTTGATTTTCATACAAAACATATGAAAAACAAACTTAAATTTGCGGTTATTTTTTCTCAAATGTGGACAGCAAGATCAGCTTTATTTTAATTTGTTTAGAATATGTATGGTATATTATCTCTTGTGTTAAATTTTGCAGTTCTATTCATAAACAAAGAAGATGTACGTACGCAGAGAGTATTGAACTCGACACCGCTCTACCAATTATTATTTTTTTAATGTGTAATTTTGGTTAAAACCATACAAAAAGTATATATTTTTAGAAAGCTGAATATCTAAGCTTTTTAGTGCTATTTTTACTTTTTCCTAAATATTAGCATATTTATAGTAATAGCGTGTTGAAGACGAAAATAGTGTGGTATATTTTCCTTTTTTTGCGTATTTCTTTGTATTTTTTAATGGAAACATTATTTTTTACTACGGTAAATAGATTCTTCATGTTATTTTTACTCAAAAACGATACCAAACTTGCCTTAAGACCTCAATTCTATCAGTGAGAATTTTTTGTTTGGTGCGCGGCGACCGTAACATTCCTCCCCCCCCTCCCACCTGCTCCGGGGGGCGGAACTCCTGGAAACCGGGCTTTACCTACTAAGATGTACACATAGAACATCTATGCCAAGTTTCACGCTTTAATCACAATCCGAATGGTCTCCATACAAGCCTTCCCCTTACAAACCGGACTAGCAAGGAAAGGTCAGATTACTTAAAGACTAGAAGGAACTTAACCTAACTATCAAAATTACACGCTAGATGTGATGTGACAGTAGCAGGACGCCGGGATTACAGGCCGGGGAACATTTATGGGTGTTGACAATAATAATTACCATCTTTTACAAAAAAAAATATTATATTATTTATTAATTATGGAGATTAGCTGTCAACTTAGAGAAAGAGGGTTCCGTTTATTCCTGGCGCAAAGAATGATTCTAAAAGATTTTTAAATATTCTGTGTTTATACAAATACGGCAAGTACGCCGTTCAACATGTGATTTCTAGAGTTTTTTGCCTTTATAATTATTGTTTTGAGAGTATTTCACAGATTGTTTAATGTGTTACTAAGCGTGGGGTGTAGGTATTTTTTGTTATTTTACCTAAAAGCTAAAAGAATGATCGAAATAACAAAATTGGCTAAATGGAATGCAAATTGGTTGGTACACGCAGGAATACGTAAGCCAATTTCTAAGCAAAACAATAGGTACTGTGAATCGGTAAGCAGGCTTTGCCGTCAAAAAGGGATTTGTTGTTTTTCCCTGATTCCAATTGTGTCCAAATGCACAAAAAAATAACAATAAAAATATAGTATATTTTGTAATGTAAGTACAAAATTACTCGAAAAAACTTACCTGTATTTGCCTAGCTATTTTGCGTAAAACATAAGGTAAAGAAAGAGCCATCACACTCATTGACTAGTAAAATTTTGTTTCTTTAGATCGAAAATTCATTGGGGCTATAATTTGGAAAAGCCTGAAGCCTTAAATTTATTGTAAAGCATCTCAGTCAACCGGAGTGTAATGAAGACTTCCGTAAAATGTAAATTGATTTGTAGACCAGGGTCTCTATTTTATATTTTTTGGGAAAATAACTACACTATTTAGGAGGTTAACAAAACTACTGGCCTCCTAACGGATAAATGTTTCTTCTTCATCATCATCATCATATCAGCCATAGGACGTCCACTGCTGAACATAGGCCTCCTCTAAATATTTCCACCTTGTCCGATTAGAAGCGGCCTGCATCCAGCATTTTTTTCTTAATTTTATAAAAAAAAATACATGTGCTTTTCTCTGAGGCATTCGAAATACTTAAAACATAACACTACTATTTACTACAATGCAATTACGCATATTGATGTAATTAGGACGTACTTAAATCAATTTAATGTCTTGAGTTCTATTAGTTAGGACAAACATAACCTTGTTAACCTTTGTAGGTTACGTGACACCGGGGGCTTAGGCGCTTCATACACATAACGTGCGTTTTGACGTTATTTTTGCGCTGCGCTATAACTGCGTTAGGAAAATGCGAATTTCCACTTTATGGTATGGACGCAGGTTTAAACTTTATCTTTATCATAATCAATAATGAGTAAGTATATCTGCTGCTGCTGCTACATTACAAATAATACAAAAAGAACTACTTTCCGTTATAGTTATCTTAAACAGAGTGAGTAAGAAACCCTGAAAAATAGACAGTTAGGTACTTAATTACATTCCATTCACTAATAAATTAGTCTTACTTATCCTTGCCAAATAGGTCCTTTTAATAATCAATTAGTCTTACTTATTCTTGCCAATACGTAAGACTGACTGGATCTCCATTTATCACACTACTTACTAACAGCGTTGTCTGTTCCAGGCACTAACTAATCTCATTCAGAATCTATTACTACACTTAATAATAAGAAAAAGTTACTTAAATAAATAGATATTACTGGTATTTTATGGCGAAAAGCACACGCAACGTCCGCTTAACGTTATTTTTATGCTGCGTAACGCAAGCGTTTGGACAAAACGTACCTATTTCGACCTTATCTCATACCAATATGGTTTATGTCAAATTGTGTACCAAATGCTTCTGTCAATGCAGCGTTGTGCGATATTTTTGCGCTACCGGATGCGTCTGTCAAACCGTTTCACATAAATCGTATTTGTATGAAAATAGGGTGGTAAATAGTAATTTTCAAACGCAACGGATAGGGCACCAACGGACGTTATGTGTGTTTAACACCTCTTATTTTTATTGGTTAATCTTAATACTTGTACCTATGTTAAACCATCATTATTTATTTGTACAATAGTGGCTGGCTTTGCGTGATCTATGAATATATTTTTCATAAAAATTGAGCAAAAGCTTTACATAGGCTGGTTCAATATTTTATACACATTTTATTCAAGTTATAACCCAGAAAGCGAACTCAGCAGCAATAATTAAGTTCTCAAAACATGCCTGCTAGTTGTATGCAAACTGGTTGCCTGCCAGTTATCGACGGGCAAATTTTGCAATTACCTACCCTCGAAATAAGCCGAACTGCGCTTGAAAACTAAAAGCTGAGCGGCGCACGTGCCCGTTCGTGAGCTGTTTCGACAGGTGAAATCACCTAGATATTTTGAGTATTTCTGAGTTTCTGAGTATATTCCTGAAATGAAATTTCTGTCACGTCTATTTGATAGACTTATCACTCCAAGAGACATATCTCGCGCGCGAGAAGACTTGAGATGTGTCATATAATTTATCAAAACTAGTGAAGACATAAAGGTGTTGAAAAAATCTTTGTCACGCGTCGCATAGCCAGGTTGTTGTGCCCAGCGTGCAAAAGATCTAAAGTAAAAACACATATATTGTCACTGTCATTTTGGGACTCGCGGACAGACAAATTATGTTGTTAGTACCCATGCCAACCGTTCATACCTGATTGACTTTTTATTTGTGTACCTACTTATCAGCATTCATTTTATTTACAGAGAATATACTACAGAATAGACCGCCTAGTCGATAGATTATACTTAATTAATAATGAAGTTTTGAACCCATTAGTTCTAATTAACTTCAACGTAAATAATCATTCGGGAAACGGGAATTAATACTAAATTGCACTAAAACGACCACTAAATATTACTTACTAACTAAATTTTCGATAACGTACTCGCAATATTTATTAATGCGGCTGCATTTCAACTGAAATTTCCTTGAGTTTAAATTAGCTCCGTGTGAAGCCGGCTTAGAACACCATCACCCATATATTTCCTGTGGGTGGGTATTGTAAGAAGCGACTGGGATTTTGAGGGTTGATGTTCATTGTAAATTTTTGGCGACAGGCTGATAACCTATCACTATGGTGATTGATACACAGTGTTCTGAATAGGCTTTTCAACTTTTATCAGACTTGTGCAAATGGCGGTTTTTTGCCTCTGCCTATTCTGTAAGCGACTAAAGCGTGATGTGTATGTGTTAAAATTAGTGCAGATGCAGTGCAGCGTTTGTAGTTTACAAACTGACTGTAGGGTTCATCGGGTCTCTTGTCCACTCGGTGCCCCACACGAAAGACGAAGATATTTCATTGCCTTATCTATGATATCATGTCCCACGCGATTCCATGTATTTCTTAATGGAATTTCTTAGCCATTTTATTGTGTTGTCGTAAACAGCTAAAGCAATTTTCATTTACTGGAGCACATTGCGTTCACGAGTAGATCGAGTTGTATCCCCATATCGTAACAGTAGGAGCATGGTAGCGAGCATTTGAGTGTATCTTTTGAGGATATATATGACTATCAGGTACTTCCAATAATAACTAACCTGCGACTGCCTGCGAGGCAGAAGGTTACGGGTTCGATTCTCGGTGGGTCACTCACAAACTTGATAATTAATTGCCATTTTGTGATTTTGTTGCCAGTCTGGCTAGCACATTGCAGACTTAACCAACTGATTGTCCGAAAAACAGGAAGGGTCCGTGCTTCGGAGGCCTCGATCAGCCTTCGGTCCACATTGCTGTCTACGATTACTTAGATGGCAGTCGTTAGACAACCATATCAGAGACTTTCTACTTTTAGTAGGCAGTTGTAAAAACTCTATCGGCTTGTTGGGTGACTCTGTATCCTACACGAAGAGACAGAGAGAGACCGAGTGGAATCACTACTGGTGGTTTTAACGGTACGTAGTTTTCGAATCAAAGTGGCCAATTGTTTATTATCGATCAATGTTCATTCCTCGATTTGTGAAAGGGGTTGCAACTTAGAGTATGGTGGCAATCAGTTAATGGAAAAGTTTCTGTGACTGATCGCGGTTTATGAATTTCATTCAAACGGTATTTTTGTGTATAAGGCAGTACACTGCAGTTCCTCAGGTTTACCTTGATTCCAGAGCTTTGAAGCTGTTCAGTACAAACAGTTAACAAACAAAATAATTTAAAACTAAGTTTCTGTAGTAGTGGAAAGTTTAGTGGCACTTTGTAAACTGACTTAGAAGCTGCTGTTAAAAGTTTCTTTTATTTATTGGCCTTTGTTTTTAAAGACCTGGACCGACTCCAGGTAAAAACTTTGTTCTTTTCATGAAAAGTAACTATTACCAAAACAGCCTAAACCAGTCCACTGCTGGACATGGAACTCCCCTGATGGCGGAGTATCGCCAGACTCACTACGAGGATTGGCGAGCAAATTAACTTAACAGAAATGAAACTAAAGTTACACAAAACCTTCATCAGGCGGGTCACAAAGCATTTCCCAGTCTCAAAGCGAAGACAAAGAGAGACAACCTGTAGTTAAGCACTGTGTATCTGAGTCCCCGTTTAAGAGCTTACAGACTAAGCACAAAGATAGTGTAAGTACTATCACAGAATATAATAAGTACTACTACTACTGGTACTATGTATTCATTAGAATTTGTAAGAAGGCTACCGTATTTGGATAAAATTGGGTATTTACAATGGGATTAACTTAGTATGGATCTGAAGATAGTATGAAAGAGAACGCTTTTACGTATGGTTAGTGACATAAAATTAACTTTATTGCCAAGCCCACCGCTGCCTAATAAGTATTTTATTAGGGTTATAAAAATGGCCTTTAACTTGTGGTGCTCATAACCTCGCAATTATGTACATAAATTCAGACTGAGGTTGTTACCTGAGCCGCCATAAAAATAAGGAAGGCCGAAGGCATAATAATGTACGACTCAGGATTGTCAATATCTCCAAAGCGGTAGCCAAGTATGATAGACAACACTTAGTAAAGCAATGGAAAACGAACATTGATACGGTTACAAAGAAGAAGCTAGGTAAAGGAAGTTTCACTCGACCTTAGCACTCGACCCTATTCAGGATTTTTGCGATTGTCATTTGTTACATAGCCACGGTTGCTATTGTCAAAAATCTCTAAGTAGGTATTTAGGAATACCTATCTGAGATTCTGAGCCTATCGATTTTGGTTTTGCTACCTAAAATCTTGTATAAACGGATAAAAGGGATCAAACAACTCTTCGATTACTTAACTAATTTGTAAAACTCGTCCCAAAGGTAAATTTAATAGAAAGAAAAAAGTTTTTCTAACTTAATCTTCTCAGAATTCAATTATTGTGCGACTTCCTTCCTTTCCCTAGTCTCAAGTCCCCAAGTCATCCTTTTAGATATTTGGATTTTTATTGCCTCTTACCAACTGTTAAATCTTCTAAAAATACCTACTCCCCACTTGAATATATTTTGTCAGAAGCATCATGCATGGACAGTTACAATGAACATCTGATTATTCTGTTCTAAACGACGATGAAAAATTAAACATGGACGCCAAAGAGACTTAATCAAAATTTGCATGTTTAATTTTATGCAAACCTTAAGAAAGAAATTAGAGTATCCACCTTAATCTACTCCAGCTAAACGCCACTCAACTTTCAAGTCTTATTAAGATTTATTATATTTTTTCATTTAACCTTGCTTTAAAAATATTACACAAAATATTGATGAACATTTAAAAAAAATAATGAGTACCTACTGTACAACGCCGTTACATCAACCTACCCATTGAAAGGTACATATTTTCATACTAGTTATTATTAGTATTTCTATGAAAAAGCAGTATAAGTAATTTTTTATGGGAAGGTTGTTGTGTTGGTTATACTGCAAAAAACAGTGGCTATAAGTTCCCTTATTAAGCCAGTATTACCTAAATAAATAAAAAATGCTTTTAAAAAGCATTTGTTTCTTAAAAGTTCATAATTTCTCATTGAAAATAATTATTTTCACAGCGTTTTGGGTGAGCTTAGATACTAAGACCACAACAATTTAACTTAGGAACTGCGTGGATTTAATACCCAGTACCCAGGTATGCTTTTGTGGAAAACACATTTAGGCTAAGCCTTTTAAATGCTTTTACATTGAACTCTGTAGGGAATTCTGGGAAGTCGCCACTCATTACCAAACAAAAACAATTCCGAGTACTTATACCGATTTCCAATAGGGATTTATTATATTGCTAATTTATTTATCATTGAAATGGACTCAAGAGAGCTGGGTACATTTTTCCTCACTTATTCGTTCTGATGGGTATGTTTACTTTAGAGAAAAGATTATGTACGGCAATGTCGTTTGACTAGAATTTCAATTGGTAATTGGTACAACTCACAAACATTAGTTAATAATCGTCTACTTACCACATTCTAGGTAGACTCTACCTACATAAACCCTTTTAATAGACTCGAGAAATGTAATGGAACCCGGAAAGTTAGCAATCCAGAAAGGGACAACTGGTTGCGGAAACGTAGCCTTAAGCTTAAATAAGCTTCTAACTACCTACGTGAAGTAATCTAAACTAGTTAACAACTATGTCGGTTGAAATTGTACTCTCCTTTCCTAAGTTCCGTTATTAAATTGTAAATGGAGTTGATGTTTT
This sequence comes from Phthorimaea operculella, assembly GCA_024500475.1. Classification (NCBI taxonomy): domain Eukaryota; kingdom Metazoa; phylum Arthropoda; class Insecta; order Lepidoptera; family Gelechiidae; genus Phthorimaea; species Phthorimaea operculella. The sequence continues at coordinate 2,940,845 of JANFCV010000061.1, forward strand.
TTTTTTATATCTAAATGCTATAATGTTAATAAATCTAAAGGCATGAAAGAGAATACTAATTTGAGCCTCTTTTTCGGCCTTGAATATTATCTGCAAGTACCTACAAGTATCTTTTATTCCCGAGAGGCATATTACAGTTACATTTACAAAATATTAAAACTTGTTTTACTTTTATTTTCAAGTAGCTTCTTATATTCTATGACGAGAATAGAACTTGAAAAGTTGAAACTTGCACCATTCAAAATGTAAGGTGATTAAATTAAAATTTGTACACCTTGTTGTGGGTGAGTAGTTTTGTTTTATTGTTACAGGTTTTCAATATCCATACGTTTTACTGAAAATGGTTGTTGGCAGACACACTAAAGTACAAGAGCTAGACAAATTAGCGGTCATTGTCTGGGATAAGTGAAAGCGGGATGAGATTGATTACTGAGATTCATTATACAAAAGATGATACACTAGACCTTCATAAAAGGAAATATATTGTGAGTTGAACATACCTAACTACTGCTATATTACTAGTCACTTGAGGTAGTGCCTTTACAGAAAATATTCGATGTTTTATTTAATTTCTAAAAAGTTATTAATTACATTTCAGAACACTACCGTTTAATGTAAAAGTGTAGGTAGTCGAAGTATGTAAGCATCAAATAGCATATTTACAGTAGTTTTTTCCCGCTATTTGGTACAAAAAGAAATATGTTTCGGATTTCCAAACCTAAGTAAAACGATAATGCAAGAAGGGAGCATAAACACTATTTTATTTTTATTACGTTCCACAAAACCATCACTTATTGGCAAGACGCGCTTAATTGATTATCACACACGAAAGCTCTTCGAACGTGAATAAACAATCCACATGTTAGCATTGATTGACGTGTTCCCAGTTCAATTCTGTGTGTACGAGCATTCAGTAAAGTGCTGGAAGCTTACGTTTGACGAGGAAACTGCTAATGAAACTTGAAAATATTTCGGCAAGGATTCAAATTCAAAAATATAATTTTTTTTGGTCTCCTTTCACTTGAAATAAACACTAATTCGTTGTGTTGTAGAACATATCAATAAGTAACAACTTAAAAAACGAACGAATACATAAAAAAGACCGTGTGATAATCTGCCTTAAGCTTTTATTATGTGAGTGTCTAACAAAGAAAGTAACATTGAACGTACCAAACACTGATACAGAAGTAAAAGCGACGTTTTACTTTGTATTTAATTAAATTATACAAAAGCACAGGCAACTTTTAGTTCAGTAACCAAAAATTTCATACAAGGTAAACAATTTTTTACATCATCAGTAATATGTCTTTCTAAAACCCAAACTCGTGTTTTATTTCCCGCGATTCACCGCTTGTTGAACTCACGTAGCACATTGCATTTCTGCTTCCGCTACGTTACCGGCGTAGCCCGTAGCTCGTAGCTGTTTCGTAGCAGCGGCGTAGCAATAATACCGCGGCAATACCGCGGGATGAAATAGTTTTTAACCGACGAAAAAACAAAAGAGGAGGAGGTTCTCAATTCGTCCCGAACTTTTATTTTTATTTTTTATGTATGTTCACCGATCATTTAGAGACGCCTGGACCAATTCGAAAAATTCTTTTTTGGTTTGAAAGCGTGCACTGCCCAGGTGGTCCCATTGTCATCAGGTCGGGATCTGATGGCAGAATCCTTAAAAATTCAATAAATTCTTATATTTTGCGGCACATTTTGAAGCATAATGTACTTATGTTTACCTACATGCTTCGACCAATATAAGTAGTTATGGACATGCCTTGCGCATACAAACAGGTCATTAAAAATGTGCCAAGACACAACTACATTATAAACACACGCACACAGCTACACACGTTCTAATCACGTGAATATACGATCAGAGACAGAGATAGCGCAACGTACTTGCACAGTAGTGCGAACGCGATAGCATTATGTCCGTGACTTTCGTCTTTATGTTCGGACCCTTTTACGCACTTCACGCCAGCTTGCGCGTTTCTTATGCAAATCCATCAATCGGTCGCATACGAAAAGCGCAACCTAGCGTGAAGCGCGTGCTTGGACCGCGTTGCTGTAAAACCATCCTTCGAACTCGAAATTTTGCCGACTTTATTATAAGTAATTTAAAAATACAAAATATAAGTAAGTACTAACGCATGAAAACTAATTCGTGATGCTTTATTTATGTTTGTTGAATTATTGACACACTAACAAAGCACAAGACGGCATCCTGATGTCAGTTTTGGGAGTTAACGAACGTGTCGCGACGTGTTTCTCGTAGGCGGCGCAGAGACCGACTGAGCGTGGCGTCACTCGCCTGGGCGCACTTGGAGCGGATCAAAACGGTTGCTCGGTATGGCCCGTCCATAACTACTTATATTGGTCGAAGCCTACATGCCTACCCGTTGACATCAACTGCATGACAAACATCTGGCAAAGAAGCTTGTCAAAAAGAGGTTCTTTTTAAAGGTCGTATATGAATATTAGTCTGTTGGTATTTTATAGTGATTCTTTATTCTCTTTGCACTCTTATACGACTGAGCAAATTTTGATAAGAGCTATGTCAAAGGAATACTTTCATCACCCTGAGACACCATTGCTAGTTTTGTTGTAAAATAATTACGTATTAACTTGCAAATGATTGAATTTTATCAAAGGAGAGAGAATCGGTCGCGAACGGACCTATTTAACCAAACTTTTTAGGACCATTGACGATAGTGTCATTGACGTCTTACATCACAGTTTGACTTAGCTCAAACTTATCACACAAGCGGTTTTCGAACGGGTGCGGAACGGAACGGACGGCCGGCGGATGCTGCGCAGCGAATTCGTCACGTACGCGAAGCGATTCGCAACGTTTTGATAGAAGTACCGCCGGTATCCGCCGCACGTCCGAGACGAATTCGCTGTGTATCTGCCGCGCATCAGGCGCCGACTCAAAATCATTTAGACAGGTACAATTAGATTAATTTATGAACTTGGTTAATAAAATTGAATAAAATCTCAAAATATTTCCGAAAATATTCTTAAAGTACCTTCTACCAATCGTTTGTAAACTAATGATTTTATTAAGGTTGACTTACAAAAGTTAATTATTTTATGCTTTTCAGTTTTCGTTGGTTGATATTTTTTGTTAAAAAGCTTTTATGCAAGTGGACGTCTGCATTTTTATCCCGAAAGCATTGAAAGTCTACATACTTTTATGAAAAATGCCTTACATTGTATTGCGGTCAGTTTTGAACTAGAATAACACACATCACGGCTTTTTGTCTTAAAGCGTAGGCCGAGTGAAAATTTCACAAATTCTTTGTTTCCATGTTAGGTACAATAAAATTTTTGCAAGTACCTAATTTACTTCCAAGACAAAAAACAAGATGAGATAAGAAGTTCTCAAATTTAAACTTACATTTTAAAAATCTCCTGCGGACAATAACGTCAATATGCCTAAATTCTCTAAAAAATGTTAAATCTTGTGGGAATTTAGTTTAATAAAATGCCTCGAACAAGTTAGTAAGTAAAAACAGATCATTGTAAGTATATTTAAAACACAAACACATTATACTAAACTTAAAATAAAAATGCGCAAAGGCAGCCTTATCTCTGAAAGCGATCTCTGCCAGACAACCTTTTCTAATACCAAGTTTGACGATGATCTCTTCGTAAATCTTATAAGAATAAACATTTCTAGTAAGTTATGCAATTATTTATTAGTTGCAATAATTTTAATAACCTTTCAAGCGAGTTTGACTTAGATCGGTGAGGCAATTACTCAGCGGGCAAACAAACCACAACCTTAAACCGACTGCGTATGCAGACTAGTACTTGTAGTACACTTCTTCTTCTTCTTCTTTTCGTGTGGGACACCGAGTCGTTCAACGACCCGATGAACCCTGGTGTCAGAGTTTTTCACCCGCCTACTGCAAGTAGCAGGCCTCTGACATGGTTGTGTAACGACCGCCATCATAGACAGCAACCGGGACCGACGGCATAACGTGCCCATCCAAAGCACAGAACCATCTTACTTGCGGACAATCAGGTGGTTCAGCCTGCAATGTCCTAACTAGACTGGGAACAAATTCACAAAGTGATTAATATCAACTTTGTGAGTGACCCCACCGGGAATTGAACCCGGAACCTTTGCGTGGCAGGCAGGCATACTAACCACTGCGCCACATAGGCTGTCGAACACTGACAACGAGAAACAGACTGCCTGCTTGTTGTGAAAATTACGACACAGTCCCAAAAATATGACACGTGCTTAGTCAGCATTTAAGCTGAAGCGATGAGTGCCGAAACACCGATGGCGAAAGGTCCAGGTTGTTTCGGATCATCAGGTATGGAAGTGTCCATACGACAACCTTTTAGGATATGTATAGTCCAGATGGACTATGAATGCGAATCCTAAAAGGTTGTCGTATGGACACTTCCATACCTGATGATCCGACATGAAGGTGAAACAACCTGGACCTTTCGCCATCGGTGTTTCGGCACTCATCGCTTCAGCTTAAATGCTGACTAAGTGAAAAAGGATTACACTGTAATGTGTACAAGTGGCTTATCGTAGAGGACGAAACTCACAAGAGTTGTCGCAAGACACTCGTGAGACCGATGCCTCGCAGATTCGCATTCATAGTCCATCTGGACTATACATATCCTATATGACACGTGATTTACAAAAATAATTCCCAATTTTCCAACGTAAATCCGCAACACGGTAAACACGTCATAAAAATGGCTAATGTTTGAGAAAGGTATAAAATGTGGGTCCTAAAATATTCTGAACGTCAGATCCAAATGGAAAAAGCCTGTAAGTAAACAAAAGCAGCTACTGCAAGCCGAAAAGATAAATCTTTTTTTCTGTACATCCCAGTAGGAGGAAGATTTTTGTTAATGTTTAATTTTTTCAATCCGTATATTTCAGGGATTTCAGTGCGTTTTTCCGTGTGGTGCCGGCTAAAAATAGCATTCCATCGTTTCTAGCTGTAGGTGTCGTAAAATACGTCTAAAGGATGGATCCAGGTAATGGGCAGCAGCGTTCCCCGTGAGTGAATATATTCAACACCTTGCACTGCGTACGCCAGTCCGCCTGCTAAGTTTGGTGAGTATGGCTGCCATAAAAAACGAGTTTGACACGATTTTTTCAGGCAGTCAAAACAAAATCTCTCGTACCTGCAATGAAGTTGGTACGTAAAATACTCTGTTGCTCTAAAATTTGAATCTAAAAATGTATTATTTAGAATAATAACAGCTACATTTTACAATCCTGCCTTTTTATAGCCTTTGTGCTCGTAACCGCAAAATTGCAGAAAAGTGCGCAGGTAGTTAGAGAGGTGCTAATAAATTCAACCGGGAAATTGCAACTTTGTTGTAATGAATATTTATTACGCGTATAACGGTCTCACGCTGTTTTAACCAGATTTAACGTCGTGATAATATGGGAAGACTTTAGTTAGTGTTAGTACGCTGTTTGCCTAAGTATGATCACGCAAATATTTATCAAGCTATTAAAACTAATAATTTTGGTATATTTTTTAAATAAAAGATTTTTTGGATATTTCTAAATTGTGGCCATCACAACCTATCAATTTTACTATCGCTGGTCTTCTGTCTTCATCGATTTCAAAACAATTAAGTTTTGTTAGCAAGACACAGTTGTGGCAGTTGAAGAAGCTGAAATTATATTGGCATTATATAAGTAAAACGATTAGGTCAAGTACCTAACTGAAGAAGCTACGATCTACATTTAAATGGAACGAGAGCATTCAGAGAGTCTATTTCAATATCTTTTGTGTGAAGAAACGTTGTTCCGGATTTGTCATCGGATGCACTTCTCAACCCACTTCAGGCGCAAACTCCACCAAAAAGACGAAGAGCATAGGACGTAAGAATGACAGTTGACAGACAAGTAATCGTCAAACATTCTTCTTAATTTTTGACGCTAGCTGTCATAGATGTGACGCTTTGGCGACGCTTGTGTGTGCCTTTGTCAATACGTTTTCATACATTTTATATGGAAACCATTTCAAGCGTCGCCAAAGCGTCGCGATATCAAACGTCAAGCGTCGTAGGGCATGTCCTATGTCCTCTCTGTGGAGCTTGGGGCTAAGGCGGGAATCACTCGAAAGGTCTATTACTGCGCCATTTTAGCACTGCGTAACGCATGTGTTAGAAAAATATGAATTTCCACCTTATTTTCATTCAAATACGGTTTCTGCGACGCGACGTCTGTCAATCATTTTTTTGGCATAAAAAATATCTACTATTTGTATGGGATTTTGGTGGAAATTCATATTGAGATTCCCGCCAAAAATGGATAGAAATTATTCACGTTATTAAAGCTGAAATTGCTTTTGAATCATACCGCAACCTGGGAATTTGATGTTGAAAGGACAATTTTTTTCTATGATGTATAGATCTAGAAAGTTAAGATTAGGACACTCTGGCAACAAGGTTTATCGAGTTTTTTTATGAATCTGTGATCACGCGACAAGAAGCTGCATGGTTTGCCTCAGGCACTTTTCTATGGGACATCGAAAAGTATGATTTAATGACAAAGTATTGTAAATATTGTTCTTATTATCATGTCTTGCGGGATAGGTAAAGGGTAAACGGCTGTAATTAACGGCCAATTACACCACGTGTGGCCAAAGTTTAAAAGTCATTCAGAAGACTGTCTCTATCTCTCTCTCTTCGTGTGGGACATTGAGTCGTTCAACAACCGATGAACACTGGTGTCAAAGTTTTTCAACCGCCTACTGCAAGTAGCAGGCTTCTGACATGGTACAAAAGACTGTGTATCATCATAGTCATAGGCTGTCAGCCTGTCGCCTGTAATTGCAATATAGTTGGAGAGCCCAGGGGGTAAGTGGCTATCTCATAAGGTACCACGATAGGCTAGGTTTGGAACGTTAACCAAGACTTAAACAAGTCGTATGACCCAGGTCTGCCAGAGCCAATCCTGCCGAAACATAAAAATAATCGATATTTTACAGAGTCATTTTTTCGTAAAAAATATGTCATAAGGTACCACAATGAAAGTGCTGGCATCAGTTAACCATTGAAAAATTATGTAAAAAAAGCTTGGTCTGCCACTCCGCACCCTGCCGGAAGTGCTTGCCAGACCTCTCCAAAGATGCCCTTCCGACACCCCTAAACTATCTCATCGGGTACCACGACGCGACCACCACAACATAATAGCCAAGATCACTCTGACAATAGATCACAAGGTCTGCCAGGCCTAAACTTGCCGCATCCTAGTGTTTCAGACATTTGAAGTTGTAGGTCCAGTGTATGAAAAATGACCTATATCTTTTTCCCCCCGTGTTTGATTTTGATGGTGCCTTAATACGAAATGCTCTCCATAATAAGGAGCTTCGAGTCATATAGGACAGTTGGGTTGAGGGTTTCAGTATTGAACGCAATCCTGTCAAAAAGTTTGAAATGGAGGTTTGGTCTATGAAAACTGGCCTATATCTTATTCCCCCCGGGTTTGATTTTGATGGCGCCTTAATATGAAATGCTCTCCATAACTAGGAGCTTTGAGTCATATAGGTAAGTGAGGAGGAGGGTCTCTGTATTGTACACAATCCTGTCAAAAAGTGTGAAATTGTAGGTAAAGTGTATGAAAACTGGCCTATATCTTTTCCCCCACTGGTTTGATTTTGATGGTGCCTTGGTATGAAATGCTCGTAATGATTAGGAGATTCGATTTGTATAGGTCAATTGGATAGAAGGTCTCTGTTCTGTGCACAATCCTCCTAAATATGAAAATATTCGATAACTTCTGCAGATTTTATCAGTTAAAATTGTCATATCATAAGGAACTCGAATAAAAGTGCTTGCATCAGCTTACCATTGACAAATTATGTTAAAAAAACTTGGTCTGCCACTGCGCACTCTGCCGGAAGTCCTTAGATGAGATAGGTTAGGGATGTCGGAAGGGTATATTTGGAGGGGTCTCCCAAGGACTTCTGGCAGAGTGCGCAATGGCAGACCAAGTTTTCTTAACTCAATTTATGAATGGTAAGCTGATGCTGGCACTGTCATTCGGGTACCTTATGTAATGACAATGTTAACGGCAAAAATCTGCAGAACATATCCAATATTTTCATGCTTAGCAATGTCAGACAATGCATCCACTAGGCAAACACGGAATTCATGCATATGATGGGTCATTTCATTACTCAGATTGAGTACAAAATAATCTCTTTAAATCTAAAGTAAAAAATAAAATAAATTAATATCAGTCGCCGACAGCCGATGTGGCACACGAGAGAGAGATATATCATTCGCTACTTTACATAACTCTATCTTTATAGGTTACATTAGGTACTACACGCAAAGAAAAGTATTCCGCTTTTTCTATAATTTAAGATGGCTAAATTATGCAGTCCGACCATCCACTATTTAATTCTAATCCACATTAGTAGTCTAAACGTACCACGCTATACTATGTTTCGTTCGTCCATAGATTGATAGTAGGTATTTCTTTAACTGACAAAGTTTTACGTTGCTCAAAAAGTCCATCTGGGTGAAAGTCATAGAAACACAAATTAAGGAAACGAAGTGCGGGAGAAATACTAATTATGTTTAGAATCTTTCGCACTTATGATGGCAAGTTATGCTGCTGAGTGAACCACACGTGCGACCGCAACTAAATGAAAATGGTTCCCGCTACTATAACCTGACCAGTTGTGCAAAATGCGTATTACTAAATAACTTGTAACGTAACATACAGCAAAACTTATTTAATGCATCCATTGAACTACACAAAGGAGGCTTAATAAGCTTCAATGTTAACAAGCAACAAATTGTAACTCGCATACAACACAAGCTGTATCGTAATGAGATGGCTGCATGTCCCGAAACAGTAGAACAAACAAACAGCAACCTGTTTTCACTGAACCATTTTCAAAAAGGGTCTTAGGTCTGTCTACCTACTGTCCAGTCAATTTACGATTTTACATAAGTCAGAAACTGTACAAAGGAAGTTTGGACATATCTCTAACAAGTTCGTTAACTAATGTATTATTAATTGATTGAATAACAGTTTCAAACTACCTACTTTTTTCATTGATATAACTTTGCAAACAATCACAAAAAACAGTTGGTCTTCAATGACGTACAGTGACTTATGATAAGATGAGAATTCGGTGATTAATAATTTTTTTTTTAATTCGTGCCTTATGTTCGTGCCTATGCGCGCAGATTATTGGACGCAATGGCTTCCTCTGGGGAGTGCCTGCTCGATATGCCACTTTATTCCAACATACACGAAGAAAAGAAAGATATATTTACCGGTTCTTGATTTTAAGATGAGAATAGCAAAGAATAAATTAGACTGCACTATCGCCGCCTTAGGAAAATAAATACGACTACGCATGCCCAATGGTGCGTTTATGGATGCGACAAAAACCAAAAGCGCCTGTACCTTTTTTTACATCATGTTCTGACGGAAGGCGCGTCCACTTTTCCTCACCGCCGCCGCTTTGTTGTTTTTTCGCTCATCCGCAAACGATTTTCCGATAATGGTAAAAACACTTCTCAGTCGAACGGCAAGCAATACAAATGGCCATTCAATTTGTCTGCATCAAGATGCCTTGTGTTTTTTTAGTTGATAGTCACTTAATGTTGTTTCCTGAATTGAAAATAGGTACCTAAGTATTTTTGGGTTACTTTTTAGTAATGAAAGAAAACTGGTATATATTCAGTTTGCAAGTTTCCTGCATAATGTCTTGTTTTCGTAAACTAATTACTACCTATCAGAAACTAAATAAGGAAATCTGAGAGTATATCCCAGGCCATCTGGTCCAATAACTAGGAATCAGCGAAAAAAAATCCCCGGTAACGAAATGTTGTGGATTTGTGTAGTGGAAGGTCCTCTTCACAACGTCCAATAAAATCCTCTCAAAAATATGCGGTGCTGGGAGTAGGGGGGTTAATTATGTGTCCCTTTTTTCAGTTTCTCGACTGTAACTCGTAAACGGCGCGTCGTAGCTTCAAAATGTCTGAGAAACTATTAAAGCTCATTAAATTTCCTATAACTTTGTCATTAACATGAAAACCGTAACATGAATGGTTTTTAAGTTATGGCCATTTCAAAGTCGGTAGTTTTTTCACGTTTTTTATTACGACACTAAAAAGTGTTTGGACGTTTCTGTAGATCTTCGTTATCTTTAATGCAAACTATTTCAAAATTTGCGGATAAACTAAAAAAATAAAATGATTAAATACGTGTTCCCGCATTTTGTACATTTTAACCCTTAACAGGGTTAAAAAGGTTAATAGTTTGTATGAAAAATCGTCATTTTTGATGTGATCTGTTTCAAAATTTGGAAATAAGCGAATAAGCCAAAATGATTTAACACGTGTTTCAGCATTTTGTAAATTTTAACCCTTAACAGGGTAAAAAATAGGTTAAGAGTTTGTATGAAAATCGTAATTTTTAATGGGATCTGTTTCAAAATTTGGAATTATGCGAATAAGCCAAATTAATTTAACACGTGTTTCAGCATTTTGTTAATTTTAACCCTTAACAGGGTAAAAATAGGTTAAGAGTTTGTATGAAAATCGTCATTGTTGTTGTGATCTGTTTCAAAATTTGGAATTATGCGAATAAGCCAAATTAATTTAACACGTGTTTTAGCATTTTGTAAAAGGAGTAAAAAGGAGGTTAAAACTTAGATGAAACTTCGTCACATTTGATACAATCTGTTTCAAAGTGCGTGAGTAGACTAGTAATAAGTTAAAATAATTAGACACGTTTGTCAGAATTTTGAACGCTTTAACCCATAAATGATGAATTGGCAACCCTTGAATTCGACACATCATTTTTGTTTAGTTTCGTATCAAAAACGGTTTCGTATCTTTTTGAGCGGACGGTGCTGGCAACACTTTTCGGTCCGCCCCGTCTGTCATCTTTACGCTAGCGTTGTTGAAGCGAATTTTAGTTTTAAGTGGTGTAAAATTAAGGTGTTTTGGCGGTTTTCTCGTGTGCTATTTGCCACAAGCCATGGCTTCCCTGTGCGGTGGGGAAGTGAACCAAGTGAATTTTGGTTTCGGCTTTTTGATTGAGGCCAACGTGGTCGCCGGTAACATAACCTCACTTTGAGTCGTCGCTCGCGTCGCGGCTGCCGATAGCCATATATTTTTTGATTGTTTTCTTGATTGGGGGCCAACGGGGCCGATTTCTCATTCGGAGAGGAATCTTTAGTTGTTTTTGTGTTGAAAACATTGTTGATGTCGAACTGTGAACTGGTGAATGGTGGAGTGATGAACTGAGGTGAAGCCAAAACTGTCAGAGGGACGGAGTGCCACACGAGCTGGTGCCCGGGTGCAGTAAGTCTAGTACCTAAGTCCCAATCCAAAAGTCTTCCTCAAACCTGATACCTATTTTTCCTGTCAAAAACTAGACTTACAAGGAAACGACGGCGTCATCGTTCGCTCGGTAAGCAATTCGTTGCTGGGCCCTGTTTAAGTAGATTTTGGAAACAAGAATTTCTCGGCCGGAAACTTTCCGGAGCAGAATTCTCTCATTAAATTTATTTTATTTAGCTATAGTAAAGAGCACTACGAATCGTAGTCAAATGTTGTTCCGAGGCTGATCGACCATTTAGTTTTAGATTTTAAGATAACTTTAATTTGCTTCCACTGCGCTAAGATCAGCTTCGGAATCAAACAATTTTGGTGTTAAATAACTGTTGGTCATATAGTTTTATTTAATATATGTTCGTATATTGAAATAGTGTCTCTTAGATACGTACCATTACAATATACGAACATATATTAAATAAAACTATATGACCAACAGTTATTTAACACCAAAATGATGTGTCGAATTCAAGGGTTGCCAATTCATCATTTATGGGTTAAAGCGTACAAAATTCTGATAAACGTGTCTAATTATTTTAACTTATTACTAGTCTACTCACGCACTTTGAAACAGATTGTATCAAATGTGACGAAGTTTCATCTAAGTTTTAACCTCCTTTTTACTCCTTTTACAAAATGCTAAAACACGTGTTTAATTAATTTGGCTTATTCGCATAATTCCAAATTTTGAAACAGATCACAACAACAATGACGATTTTCATACAAACTCTTAACCTATTTTTACCCTGTTAAGGGTTAAAATTAACAAAATGCTGAAACACGTGTTAAATTAATTTGGCTTATTCGCATAATTCCAAATTTTGAAACAGATCCCATTAAAAATTACGATTTTCATACAAACTCTTAACCTATTTTTTACCCTGTTAAGGGTTAAAATTTACAAAATGCTGAAACACGTGTTAAATCATTTTGGCTTATTCGCTTATTTCCAAATTTTGAAACAGATCACATCAAAAATGACGATTTTTCATACAAACTATTAACCTCTTTTTAACCCTGTTAAGGGTTAAAATTTACAAAATGCGGGAACACGTATTTAATCATTTTATTTTTTTAGTTTATCCGCAAATTTTGAAATAGTTTGCATTAAAGATAACGAAGATCTACAGAAACGTCCAAACACTTTTTAGTGTCGTAATAAAAAACGTGAAAAAACTACCGACTTTGAAATGGCCATAACTTAAAAACCATTCATGTTACGGTTTTCATGTTAATGACAAAGTTATAGGAAATTTAATGAGCTTTAATAGTTTCTCAGACATTTTGAAGCTACGACGCGCCGTTTACGAGTTACAGTCGAGAAACTGAAAAAAGGGACACATAATTAACCCCCCTACTCCCAGCACCGCATATTTTTGAGAGGATTTTATTGGACGTTGTGAAGAGGACCTTCCACTACACAAATCCACAACATTTCGTTACCGGGGATTTTTTTTCGCTGATTTTGCTATCTTTCTTGGGATAGTAATCTTAAATTTTCCTACAACTTTGATATAACTTTAATTGACAAGTTTTTTAATCAACGTGTTATTCTCATATTTGCTAATTATAATATTATTCTCATAATAGGAAAAAAAATAAACCTCATTGCTATTGAGTGTCAGCCCAAACATAATGTTTATCTTGTCTAGACACACGGCAGTGTGTCCGCCAAGTTCGAGCAAAAAAAGCGACACACCGGCCGTGGGTTATATTACACGAACCATTTCGGGCCAAGTTCGACCCACCTATAACTCAAAATCTATTTTATCTACGCATATGAAATTTCTAGTATCTGTCGAGATCTACTTACTTATCTAAAATACAAAATTTCATTAATGTACCTATTGTATGTCTTGAGATATTGACGTCAGAAAATCGCTATTTTTACTATACACTCACTGACTCACTCACTCACTCACTCATCAAAAACCTAGACCACTTCCAATGGTCGTGTTGACTTGAAATTCGGCATGGAGGTAGGTCTTTAGGTCAAGGTAAAGGAAAAAATCTAAAAATGGCCAAGTGTGAGTCGGTTTTAAAAATAATGAAGGTGTAAATTCATACCCCTAAGGAACTAAAACAAAACATTTATCTATATCTTCCAATCGTCGTACCAACCTAAAATTCGTTACGAAGGTTTGTATTTAGTCAAAGTAAAGTATAAATGAGATATTTCCTATCCTAACTTAATCATAAGAAAAAAATAAAATAAACCTTACAAAAATAAATGAAATCCCACCCAAAATATAAATGTGAAGGGCTGCCAAGTTCGATAATATTGGAATGCTTCGCCTATAAAAGAAGTGAGATCTAAATAAGTACCAAGTTCCATACACAGACCTCAGTTAAAAATAGTTACAGGAATGCACACTTGATTTTCCGCAGTTTGGAAAGTAGATTCTTATTTCCAAACTGCGAAAAATCAATCATTCCAATATTATCGAACTTGGCAGCCTTTCACGTTAATGTTTTGGGTGGGATTTTTATTTATGAATCTTAAAATAATGATTTATATTATTTAACCTATTCATAGAAACAACATTAATTATACAGGGTGTAAGGGACAGCTCTCCGAATACTGATAGGGTGCATTTAGACCATTAAACTGAACAACTTTCCGTGGGATTTTTTTTCAGGAGACGTAAAAATTTTTTTTCTTTCCTTAGTAATTGCAATCAGCTGATCGTGATTTTGTATGGGAGGTCAAAATTTTTTTTACCTCTCCTGAAAAAATTTCCCACGGGAAGTTGTTCAGTTTAATGGTCTAAATGCACCCTATCAGTATTCGGAGAGCTGTCCCTTACACCCCGTATTTATCCAGTTTTCAATACAGTTCTGAGAATCACAAAATTAAAGCTGTTTTCCTTTCAGTTTTTATAGAAACTGATGTAAACTGGACTTAATATACAGGGTAACAAAAAAGGGTATCACAGGGCGAAAGAAGGTCAAGAAGATACGTATGAAACTGAACAGCTTTCCTCAGGGAACATGGGACGAAAAATGTAAAAAAATTTGACATCTCGTATAAAGTCTCCAATCAGCTGTTTAATTTACTTTTTATATTTCGACCCATGTTCCATGAGGAATGTTGTCCAGTTGCATACGTACCTTCACTTCTTTTCGGCTTGTTACCTACTCCCGGTAGAGCTCGCCTGATACTGAAATAGATTTTGTTGCGCCAACTCTGGGGCGGACATTTCTATCTTCAAACATGGTGACGTTTCAAACTGCGACCAAATAAACGCGTGGTTTGGATTCCGGGGCGTTCACATCCGTATCACTTCTCACTGCTCTGTAGAGAATCAAACTGATAGAAGCAATAAAGCAAATACGTACGTATTTGTATAGGTACGTTTCGCTTCAAAAGTTATGCAGATCTAAACTAATTTAAACTGACTCAAAACCTATATCATTACAGCTTTGTTAGCTGCTCGTACTTAATAAAAGTTAGTTAAAAAATCCTAACGACAGGATTCATCAAGTCGATCAACATACCACGGCATGGTAAACTACTGGGTAGAATTTCAGAACTACCCATTATTATGTGTTACGGACTGCGCATCACTAGCCGTGACCGAACACAGTGCAGCACTAGTCGCGAGCGTAAACGAAACATTGAAACGGAGCGCGCACATTCTAGATCGCGCAAACGTCATCCGCGGGAAAGAGACGGCGCGAGAGTAATAGAGAGGGAAATATCAGCGGCATAATCGCACCAACTCTCGAACTTTCTAGATTGTGCTATACGTCATCCGTGAGAAAGAGAGAGTACTACGAGTGAAAGAAAAGGAACGTGAGCAAATCATATATAAGCGGAGCATTTCGGCGAAAAATTGGAAGTTTTCTGAAGTGATCAGATAAGTGAACTCAAGTGGAAAGCGAGAAGTGAAAAGTGAAAAATAAGTAAAAGTGTTGTGAAAGTGCAATAAATCCAGAACGTGGTGTTTTCTTCCCCGAACCTTCCTCTTTAGCCCCGCCCACTTTCCCTTTAGCCCCGCCCACTTTCCCTTTAGCCCCGCCCACTTTCCCTTTAGCCCCGCCTACTCCCCCTCTAAGCCCCGCCCACTTGTCCCAAGCCACGCCCATTTGTACCTAAGCCCCGCCCACGTGTCCCCAAGCCCCGCCCACTTGTCTCTAAGCCCCGCCCACCTGTCCCTAAGCTCCGCCTACTTATCCCTAAGCCCCGCCTACTTTGCCCGTAAGCCCCGCCCACTTGCCAATTGACCACGCCCCCTTGGACACGCCCCTTTTATTCGAGCCTTTGGAGCTTCTTTTTCATAGTCCCTTTTGCCCCGCCCCCTTACCCTTGATTCCTTCCTGAACCCTACCCCGATCCCGAACCAACCCGTCTATCCCGATCCAGATCCGTTACAATTATGTATAACACATTTTGTATGGTACGATAGAAACGCCCCCAAGTATTAATAGGAAATTAAGAAACCAAGCATCCTACGTGACTTATTTTATCAAGAAGAATAACTAACTATACGTTTAAAATACTCACGCTACCAAAGTTTTGACGTGTAGTGATGGCATAGAATAGCATCACCTCAATTTTACCAGACGGAGTCGTAAAAACGGTTGGTTTTTGAAATAGATAGAGTGATTCAGGAGGAAGGTTGATATATGTATAACACCTGTTTTTCCCCATGGGAAAATGAGTTGCAGCGAGTAAAACCACTTACGGGCTCACCGCTAGCAGTAATCTAAATAAATTAAAATACTAACTCGAGCTGTTGTCAATATCACTAGAATTTACGAACAAGATGTCCGTCCTGATCCACAGGCAGCTACAATTCAATTGGGAAATGTAAATGTGGGGACACATGTGTCCGGAAGTGTCCTCAAGACCGGTTTGTTTGTTCAAGCGACAGATGCTGGGCTGTCTCCGTATTGTGCTGCGAATTGATTTAAATTGGACGCCTACAGTACCATCAATACTATTCGACGAAAGCATGTTTGATTATTTTATTGCCACAGGCCAAAAAGTGTTAGCTAGTGTGCGCGCTAGCTTGTGATTTTTCCCGAACCAAAACATCCGTCTGAATTGCATGAATAAGTATCAAAGTATCGATCTGTTTTTCTTCTTTGCTTCTGTTCATGAAGCAAAGTCTTTTATCCAGCACGGTTAAAAATGCAAATAAAGGCGGAGTTACTCGTTATTTATGTTCACTCAATGAAAGAAGCGCTCTCAGGCTACGTGACAAGCAAAGACTGACTTGTCTGATAGACAATTATTGTCCTGTGTTACGTTATTTTTCAAGAAAAAAACTTTCTTGTATACTCTTGATTGAGATGAAAGTATAAATTAGTTTTGGTTATTCGAGGGTTGTTCCCGGCGCAGCCGTTTATTGATATATTATGTTAGGTAGGGATTGAATGGGACACCAAGTCCTCCAACGACCGTGTGTATCTATCTAGCGGGGTCCCCAGAGGTATAATGATGAAATATATGAAAATGAATAGGCTTTTCAATGTACTTCACGACTTTGATAATGAAATCCAATGTACCTCACTCCTTTTTGAAAAAAACTCAAAAAACTACGTGATCTGGCTAGCGGGCTACTTTTTCATTTCAAAACAAATATAAATTATAATTATACAGTTTGATTCGCCTTCCAATGTACCCCCCAAAACAGGTTAGTAGTAGTAGCAGTTTTAGGGTCAACCGACCTAATAATATTTTCGTTTGAACCCTTGTAACCTCTAACTTGGACATTGGCAAAATTGTCCTTTCCTGACAGAGGCCACTTTTAACAACAACACTGCAACTTTTTTGCACGCCATACCGACATGCCTCAGAGTTTTTTAGTACAGGGGGTTACATCTACAAGCATGATAAAAAATATTCTAAATCAGGTAGTAAATCAGTTAGGTGATCATTGATATGGTAAATTTGTGTGAAAGTCAACTATGTTCCTCACTTTCATTTCAAATTCCTTGCTAAAATTGGTTGACATTTGAACACACACATAACCATAATGGAGTTTTATGTTTGTACAGCATCCTGTATAAGGCATTATCGTTTTTTCAAAATATTTTTGCATTAGGATATTATCTCACATCAAACTTAGCAAAACTGAGGGGTACATTGAAAATGCAACCAAATGGTATATTTCTCAAGTCTGTACGTGGTAAATATAAAAAGTAGCCCGCTGGATAGAGAAATCTTTTGTTGTGGTATTTCGCATAAAATAACAAACTTTTTTAAGATTTAAAACCTGTTTTGGGAGGTACATTGGAAGGCGAATCAAACTGTATAATTATAATTTATATTTGTTTTGAAATGAAAAAGTAGCCCGCTAGCCAGATCACGTAGTTTTTTGGCTTTTTTCCAAAAAGGAATGAGGTACATTGGATTTCATTATCAAAGTCGTAAAGTACATTGAAATGCCTGTTCATTTTTATATATTTCATCATTTTACCTCTGGGGACCCCGCTAGATAGCGTCCCTGGTGTCCGAGTTTTTTAACCAGCTACTGCCAAGTAGCCAGGCCTCTGACATGATTGTGTTACGCCCGCCGTATTAGTGATCATAGACAAAAACCAGGACCGACGACTTAACGTGCCCTCAGAAGCACGGAACCATCTTGCTTTTCTGACAATCAGGTGGTTCAGCCTGCTATGTCCTGACCAGACTGGGAACAAATTCACAAAGTAATAAAATATCCAATTTGTGAGTGACCCCACTACTGTGCCACATCAGCTGTTAACCTGAGGGTTATTTCCCTAAAAAGCGGCATTTTGTTGATATATTGTTAATGCTTAAAGGTGTAGCGTTTGGTACGGTGTTACGACCAACGTACATCACAAATATAATTCTTATTTATTTATTTATTACTTTACTAACAACACTTTTGTTTGGTTCAATATTTTTAATGTAAATAAAGCCATCATTTCCATAACAGTTCAAAATGCGAACCGAATTTACTAACTAGTAAAAGCGCCTGTAAATTTGCGCCATCAAATACGTAACGATTGCCCCAACTTAATTGCTAGGCGTTGACCTGCAAAAACTTTGAGATAATTATTTGAGCTAAATTAAGGCTTAGCATTTACTCTTATTGTTTGAAAAACAAGTATTGTTCATTGTGATTTGGATTGGGTTGATTGTTTGATGTTTAGAGTCAGTTTAGCCTCAAACCGTGGCTGAACCCTTTTCATATTGGTAGACTAATAATTCCGGAACAACGTAATATTTCATACTTTTAATGAATTTTATTCTCAAATATTATATTCCGGATTCTTGTTAGGTACATAGAAATTCGTTAGGCCTTCGTTTAGAGATTTTAGATTTGCTTAGGTATAACATGGTCAGATAGTCCATGGGATTTGAGCCGAAGATTGTATGGACGGTAGCGTCATCTATCAGAATGGTGTAGTACTCGCACGGGTGTGTGACAGCAATACAGACGTTTGTATTTGATCATATTGGTAGTGTGAAGCGGTGCAATCCGGCCAAATTGGTAGGTCTACTTTTCTTTGGATGCAGCTATTATCTAGTATCGCGATGAAGTTTGCAGGATTTTATTTGCCGACCGTGAGCGTCTTTCCTGGCGTCTATTTTATGTTGGTATCATTGTAAGATTTTGAATGAAATCTAAAACGCAAACGGAAGTAATGTTAAACTACACAATTTTTATCATACTTTTTCCCATAATTATGCATTTTGAATTTCAGATTAAGAGGTTCGTAAATATTTAAGTTGCAACGTATTTTGCATTATATTTAAAGGAGTAAACATCTGTTTTTAGGGAAATAGGTAGTTTTACTATGGTACTTGGGAAAACAATAGATAGTAATGTCGTGAGTAATTCACGCGTGACTAATTCACTCATCATTCGTTCTCGGGTAGGATTGAGTTGAGTCTTCAAGTAGATTTCCATAGTACGCCATCAGTGTAGTTAAAGAGTGAATCAGTTCGAATGGATCAAACACTGATCAGTTCGTTATTTACTACCGAACTAGCTGCAGGACAAAGGAATTGGATGCTACTTAAACGCATGTCGCTTAGAATCATCCTCTTAGTTTGAACGGGACACCTGAGGAGAAGACATGAAGACACCGGAGCTGCCCGGCAGACCAGAAGCGGATGGCGAGGCCTGAAGATCAGAAGCGGTTGGCTGCGAAGAGGAGGCGAGCGGCTGCAGGTGCCATGCTGTTCCAGGACCCCGAAGCTGCGTGGCTGTCCGGAGGAGGAAGCTGAGGCGGTGCGTTCAAGGAGCTGCAGGACGGATGCTGAGCAGGCGATCGGCGGGCAGGTGCCGCGTGAGTTTTTGAACATGGTCGCTCTATTGTTTGACGGTGCTTATCTTCCTGTGTTTCATTTATCAAGTGTTAAAAAGGGGTCGCATTCTTTTATTGTATGAGGCGTGGTCAATTCATACAGTTACTTCTGTGCGGGTAGATTCCATGTGGTAGTTTTACTGAATCTCGGGTTTTAAAAGAAAAGGGGTTGTGTTCTTTTGATTTGCTTTATCAGGCGTGGTCGATTTGTAGTTTATTTCATGCGGGTATTCCACGAGGTAGCTTTTAACCGATACGCGTGGTTTTAGGAAAGAGGGGTTGTGTTCTTTGGATTTGCTTTATCGGGCGTGGTCAGGTTATAGATTACTTTTGTGCGGGTACATGCCACTTGGTAGCTTTTAACCGATTCACGTGGTTTTGTAAAAGAGGGGTTGTGTTCTCTTTGATTATTTTTATTGGGCGTGGTCAATTTATATGCTGTGTCTAGTAAATGCTTTGAATTAAGTGGAATTCATACTGATTAATGATTTTACGTTATATATTGTAGTTCAGTGTTTAATAAGATCACGTGTGGGTTTAGTGTGACCGCGTGGTAATTTCTTGGGTTCCGCTCGTAGGTTTTTATTGAAAAGTGTAGTCGGGTTTTAATTTTTTTTATGCAATAATTTCGCAGCGTTTTAATAGACCACGTGCTATTCGAATTTACGTATTAGGTTGGCTGATTGAATATTAGGTTTATGGGGTGGTTTTCCAATTAGGTTTTTATTATTTTACAGGATTGTTTTACGACAGTTTCGCCATTTATATTTTGTGGTTTTATTTGTTGTGTACCTACATATATTTGAATTTCCCCTGTTTTTTTTTATCATGACTTGTTCCAGCATTTATTTTATTTGGCGGTGTTTTCAATTTTCGTGATTTACTTATTACGTTCTGCAGCATATTCTTTCTTTTGCGTCCATTTGAATATTCTTTTGTTGCATTATTTTATTTCTGTGTGACTACCCTCGTTTCTCGTCTTTGATTAATCCCCATGCTTTTTTATTTTGTGCAATCTTTTGACTTTCTTTTTGAATTTTATTTGCGGCATAATTTATTTTTGATTATTTTCTAATGCTTTTGTGTTGCGTTATTTTCTTTCAACATTTATTTGCGTACGCTTTCATTTTACGTTTTATTTGCATTATTTGTGTGCGGCATTTTATTTATTTTTTTACAATTGTTTTATTGTGTGTTTTATACATGCTTTTCCTTTGTTGCGGTTTTATTGGGGATATTTTTCCTCAAGTGTTTATTTTTATATTCCACTTACATTTGTGGATGCTTTTTGGTTTTATTTTGCGTTTCTGAATTTGGCTATTTCCTCTGTGATTTTATTTTGCATTTTTCCCTTTAGGTTTGCTGTTGAAATCATTTCTTTTACTAATCTACTTTATTTACTTCATTCCCTTTCAAATATGTTTTCTTTCATAAAGTGCGCTTTTCTTGAATTTACATGTTTCTATATTACAAATTAACATCATTATTATACAGGGTTCTATTTATAGAACGCTTCTTCTTTTCGCTAAATGTCGTTGCTAATTAGGTTGTGTATTGGTTAATACCCTTACGCGCTTCCAATGATTCGAGCAGAGTACCTACGGATACGGGTTCGATTCCGCACGCGTACTAATTACATTGGAGGGTATTTTTGTTAGAAGCGCGTCGCCCGTCGGTTGTATTACGCGGCATGGTGTGCGGGGGAGGGGTAGATCTATGCGGGGTTTGTCATGTAGTTGATAGATATAGCCAGTTTAGTTGGTCCCTTGAACTTGGTAGGTCTCCCTTTACTGGTTTTCCATATAATTGTTAGTAATAACCAGTTAGTTAGGTCCTTTGTATTTGGTAGGTCTACCTAGATTGGTTCTTCATACAGTTGCTAAATATAACCAGTTTAGTCTGGTCCTTGGATTCGATAGGCTTACCTACGATGGTTTCTCATATAGATTGTTAGGTATAACCATCTTATTTTGGTTCCTTAATTTGATACGTTTTCCTATGCTGGCGTCTCATACATTTGTTAGGGAAAAACCAGTCTAAATTGGTAGCTAGAAGTTGTGAGGTCTATCTAACCTAGGTTCCCATACAGTCACCAAGACCGACCAGTTTAGTAAGGTCCCTTGTACTTGGTAGGTCTACATTATATTGGTTTCTCATACAGGTGTTAGGTATAACCAGATTAGTTAGATCCATTGTATTTGAGAGGTCATTATACGTTGGTTTTCCATACTGTTACTAGGTCCGACCGTTGTAGATTGATCCGTCGTATTTGGGAGGTCTTTAGATGTTGGTTTTCATATTGTCACTAGGTCCGACCGTTGTAGATTGATCCGTCGTATTTGGGAGGTCTTTAAATGTTGGTTTTTTATGCAGTTGCTAGGTTCGTCCGATGTAGTTTGATCCTTTGTGTTTGGGAGGTCTATGTAACCTGGGTTTCGATACAGTTACTAAGAACGACCAGTATAGGTAGATCCTTTGTATTTGGGAGGTCTGTCTAAAATGGTTTTCTATACATTTTCTATGACCAACCGGTGTAGGTTGCACTTTGGTATTTGGGAGGTCTATCTAAAATGGTTAACTATACAGTTACTAGGCATGACCGATTTAGGTTGGTCCTTTGAGTAGGTTTATGGAGCTGCTGGCGATAGGTAGAGGTTCCGAATAGATTATGCTTTACGTAGGGTATGAAATGGTTTAACTTATTTCTTATTGTGAGAATGGTTTAGGTTATAGGTATCAGATCAGTGTTTCGAAGGGCACGTTTTGTCCGTCGCTGTTAGGTAATCTTATACGTTTGCGTTGGAAGTTTCGAAACAGTCGTAGGTAGATTATAATGCTCCTAGGTTTAGTCGGTATTGGTTGGTTATACGTATATTCTGTACCTACGGATGTTGGGGTTAGTAGGGGCATTCGTCGACTCGGTGTCCCACACATTATGGTATCGATAGTAAGACAGCGTTTCGAAAGTTTTATAATGTTTTAATTATTTTAAAGATTGTAGTGCATTTTTATAAGGTATCTAGGTACTTTCGCATTTTTGATTTTATTTCTGAACTCAATTTTGGGTACCCGATATTTATATTTAGTTTCATTCTTTCATTCATTTAGACATTTATATTTAGGTTCATTTATTTACTCTCTTACTTTCAAGGATTCCGAGTTTTTACAAATTTCAGTTGTGCACAGATGATTAACCCTTTGGACGTAGTTGTGCCATAGTTGCATACGGCTATCCTTACGGCAATTTACCTGAACCAGGTTATTGTTGCCGGTAATCCTGTATTATGCAGTTGCGTACTTTTACCCGTCGTGAAACTGAAGTTAACTTTAATTTCATTAAACTGAAGTTAACTTTCATAAATATTAATAGGTAATTAAATTAACTTAGTACTTGCGGTTCTTGTACACTTGCGGTCAATCATAAATATTTTAGGATTTTAAACATTTTATAATTTTGTTTGGAATTATTAATATTTTACCTACATGCCTTTTGGATTGGATCGTTTAGGGTTGCTTCTTAATTAAAATAATTTAGAAACTTTAGAATATTTTGGAATATTAAATATTTTTTTTTTATCTTTTTTTTGGAATTAATAATATTTCACTTACTGACTTTAAATATTTTTCATCCTTTTAAGAATTAATAATATTTTCCTTAGGTATGATTTAGTTTGGGGTATTTAATCCTGGTTTCAAATTTAAATACGATTAGATTTTTTTATTTAATTTATTTTATTTACTTTTGAAATTTCTTTACCATCCACACTTGCGTATTTTTACCCAACTTCGAGTCAACTTTATTGCGTATTTTACAAAATTTTGGAGTTAACTTTTACTGCGTATTCTTATCCAACCTTAATAGAAGTCAACTTTTATTAATTCAATATCACATTAAATAATACTTTTTATTAAAACATTTCTTTAAATAAAATTGAACGGGATTTGTTTCATGGTTGAGTTTATTATTTTAAAATAAAATACTAAATTTCGGTTTGCATAACTATTGATGGTTTTTAAATAAGTTTATCTTGAATGGAAACGGTTGTTATTATCAGCCTTTTAGTAATACAACAAACATGTTATAAAGTTAAATTCAAATGATACTAAAGACGTATTATCTATTGCGATTCTTGTAAGTTAATTCAAAGACAATTACTTACTTGAATGTAATGTTGAAGTTAATCATACTTAGGCCAAGCAGGTCAGTGCCTTGATAGCTATACCTATACTAAGATGGAATGGGATACTATCACCAAGTTGGTTAAAGTCACCATTGCCTTATTAAATCAATTTGGTTAAATAATTACCTAGTTTTTCTACAGTTGTATTTAAACTGGACGGTTGTAAATAAATACCTATTTTACTTAATTAATAACGATAAACTGCTGTTGTGAGAAATGATGACTCAGTAGTTAATAATAAATCTTTTTCCAAATTCAAAATTCCATTGTGTATAAATTATGCACTTTTGGCTTCTCATTATTAAATTCCTGGTGAGGAATGGTGATTCAGGAGCGGAGGAGATGGCTGAATCCCGCATCCCTTTAGGGATGCGGTAATAGGTAGTCACTTCTCTCACATAGGCAGTACACTTCCGTTAACCTTGAATCGTCAAAGCTAAACCATGTAACATTCTTGCAGTTATTCATTAACTTCGCAAATTGACAATCATTTATTATTATGAATCAGTTACTTCTATTTAAGTTATCTTTCCTTTTGCTCTCGAGTACATACTGCGCAATCTTACCCTTAATCAATTATCATAGTTCGGACTAGCTGCGCACTCTTACTCATATTAATAGCCATAGCATACTTGACTTTGTACGAATGAAATTTACTATTTTGAAGAATTATTATTTTATTTCTTTATCATAATTTGAGTTTTCAAACAGTACTTGAATTTTATATGCGGTTCTTATTAGGATCATTTCTTTTGATTGTTTTATTTACCTTTAACTTTTGTTCTGACAGTATACTACTTCTTTACGCATAGTTCACTTAGCTTTTAGGGAATTTATTATCTTGGGATAGTAAGTTATTGTATAGGGGTTAACTTAGTTAAATACCATTCCGTATCATAAAACAACCTTGGGATACTACACACGGTTCACAACGTAGGACACACTATGACGATCACACATGGCCTGTTTTATGAACCTTCGTGAACCCAACTCCGGTAACCAACTTTAAGATTTAGCTTAGAATTTTATTTACACGGTTTCAGTTTACACTTAGGTCACTTTATCATTTACAGTTAGGTCACTTTATCATTTACAGTTAGGTCGCTTTATCATTTAGTTAGTTCGCGTTCACTAGTTAGGTTAGCTAGGATAAAAAAAAAAAAATTCGTAGGCAGGGGGTTGTTACAATTTGGTGGTATGCCGATGACCAGGATATGTTTATGTTTTCTCTTTCATTTATATTTTTGATATTTACAGTCTATTTTTCAACGTCATCAAAATAGGAATAGTATTTCAGTTCTTTATAAGTCTTGCCTTTCCCTTTAGTTATCGATTTCTCAGTCATATTTATTTCAAGAACTTTTAATAGCTGATAGTTTACTTAATTGTTAATGCTGGGTTGGTTTCGCTTTGGTTCGCAGTGGTTACTTTTAGTAGCCACAATTTGTTGACGTGAAAGAGGAGTGATAGGAATGGTATTATAGTTGGTTTAGGACGGTTTTATACTTTATAGAATACATTGTTGTAGGTGACCGTATATTTATTAGATAGGGTATTGTTACTAAATAATGGGGGTCGTTGGTTTTGTTTAAGGATTAGGTAGCAATTTTTCGGATGGGGGGTCGATTATAAAACTATGGGGGTCGTAAGGTTGATGCGTTTTGAGGGTTTAAAGCTTAAGTTTACGACTGTGTTTAATCTTTCAAGCTTCTGTTCAGTTATTAACTTTTATTTTAAAAATTCTAGGTCATCGGGGCACTTATGGTGGCAGACTGTCATCGGTCTTTCAAACTATTAAATAAACTTTTTGGTTGAGGGTAGATAGTTTCATTTGGGCAATCATTTAGAGCAAATAAGGCATAGTTTCTTTTGGCTTTCGGCGTCATGGCATCTTGCGCGTAAATTATTGCTTTTGCGTTTTTTCTTGAGTAATATTTAACTTTTTTTTTGCAACTTGGCGTAATTGCATTTGGCGTTGAATCTGATGTTTGTCAATTCATTCCCACGTTTTTCTTAAATTTTGCCAATAACTTTTTGATTTGCAAATGCGATTCTCTTAGTATGTAATTTGTGTTGTTTTATATTTTGTGTTTAGATTTAAGAGAATTGGGCGAGAGTGTAGGGGTCACGTGGTTCGGTGGTGAGACTGCTCTGATTATTGAGGCATGCGATAAGTTCTAAGCCAACAGACAGGAGCTTTCTCGACCTTTATCTAGGGCTCTTCACTACTCGTTGCAACAAAAGATTGTGTTTGTCTTGTGCTGTCCTTTATGTATGTGTCAGTCCCATTGCAAAGCGTAAAATCATTTCATATTTGAGATTTTCGGGTAACGTTATTAGATAAACGTTAAAACGATTAAAAATTGCTTAAATTATGCGTTACCTTTGGCAAAATAGGCGTAGCTTCATGGCAGTTTGCGTAGATTTAGTAATAAAAAAAAAACTAACAAATATCCCCTTTAGATTTAAGAGGTACAGGCTGAACATAAGAGCTTAGCCGAGCGTATTTTCAGTCTAATTGTGGTACAGGCTGAACATAAGAGCTTAACCGAGCGTATTTTCAGTCTAAAAGGTTTTTGATTGAGGTACAGGTCGAACATAAGAGCTTAACCGAGCGTATTTTCGACTTAACTAATTACTTTTAAGTTGCATGTGCGAGCTATTGCGTAATTTTTAGCGAGGGAAATTTTCTTGCGTAAAGAACAATTTTTGTCTATTCCAAGTGTTTGGCTTGTTGGCTTGTCTATGTGGCGTGAACAGTTCGCGGCGATGTGGGGAAATCAGTACAGAACGTTGTATGGTTACATGCAACGGAACGTATGTGATAACTTTCTGTGACCCCTTGGTCTTAGATGATGAAAAGAGGTTATTTTACATAACTTACTGACAGACGAAATGTTAGGGAAGGGCAAGGCCAGAAAGGGGTTATCAGTTGTTAGGTTTGACAAAATCAAGTATGTAGGGCATAAATAAGCTGACAAGATTCATGCCTTGGATACACTTTATTGACAATTTCACCTAGATTCAGATAAGTACACGGTACATTCGAGGGTTTATGAAAAGTTGGTGTTAGATTAGAGTCAAATGCTTGGTAATTAAAATTTAATCAAGTTGTTTGACTATTACAGAGTAATCTGTGTGTTTCATAAACCACTCCACTAACACGCAGCGCTCAGCGCAAATGCAATCTTCCCCACACTCAAGTAAATCTGCAGTATTTACTAACTTTAGGATTATCTTCTCATCGCTAAAGTTTGCGATATTTCAATTTTTGTTTTACAACATTTGAACAAATTTCATTGTTGTAAATAGGCAGGTTTATTTGTAACCTTCTTCAGATTGTTGGCGGTTGCTATTTTGGGTTAAGATTCTGAGTTGGATTTTTGGTCAATTGGATGGAAATGACCCATGAGCTATTAAAGTCAACATGTTTTGACACGGGTGTTCTATGTCGGTTCAATTTCAAATCCTAAAGAGAGTATTGGTTGAAACGCCTTGTACAGTGCCACTCGGGTCGGCTGGCCTCACAACCCAGTTCCCTAGGTAGCAAGATATGTTGTCTTGTGGGAGATTTTTATCCTTGGCTTCTTATCATGAGCTCAAAATTTCGATTCTAGTAGTCGCTGCTAACTTTTTGAAGCACCACTCTACATGCACTATTTTACATTCTAGGCAAAGTGTCAATAAAATTTTGTTTCAGAATTATATTTGTGAAAACTCAAATACATTTGAGTCATGAAAATTTCCTTCGTTGAAGTTTTAAATCAACTCCTGAAATTTGGGGTCGATTGTAGCGTTTGGTACGGTGTTACGACCAACGTACATCACAAATATAATTCTTATTTATTTATTTATTACTTTACTAACAACACTTTTGTTTGGTTCAATATTTTTAATGTAAATAAAGCCATCATTTCCATAACAGTTCAAAATGCGAACCGAATTTACTAACTAGTAAAAGCGCCTGTAAATTTGCGCCATCAAATACGTAACGATTGCCCCAACTTAATTGCTAGGCGTTGACCTGCAAAAACTTTGAGATAATTATTTGAGCTAAATTAAGGCTTAGCATTTACTCTTATTGTTTAAAAAACAAGTATTGTTCATTGTGATTTGGATTGGGTTGATTGTTTGATGTTTAGAGTCAGTTTAGCCTCAAACCGTGGCTGAACCCTTTTCATATTGGTAGACTAATAATTCCGGAACAACGTAATATTTCATACTTTTAATGAATTTTATTCTCAAATATTATATTCCGGATTCTTGTTAGGTACATAGAAATTCGTTAGGCCTTCGTTTAGAGATTTTAGATTTGCTTAGGTATAACATGGTCAGATAGTCCATGGGATTTGAGCCAAAGATTGTATGGACGGTAGCGTCATCTATCAGAATGGTGTAGTACTCGCACGGGTGTGTGACAGCAATACAGACGTTTGTATTTGATCATATTGGTAGTGTGAAGCGGTGCAATCCGGCCAAATTGGTAGGTCTACTTTTCTTTGGATGCAGCTATTATCTAGTATCGCGATGAAGTTTGCAGGATTTTATTTGCCGACCGTGAGCGTCTTTCCTGGCGTCTATTTTATGTTGGTATCATTGTAAGATTTTGAATGAAATCTAAAACGCAAACGGAAGTAATGTTAAACTACACAATTTTTATCATACTTTTTCCCATAATTATGCATTTTGAATTTCAGATTAAGAGGTTCGTAAATATTTAAGTTGCAACGTATTTTGCATTATATTTAAAGGAGTAAACATCTGTTTTTAGGGAAATAGGTAGTTTTACTATGGTACTTGGAAAACAATAGATAGTAATGTCGTGAGTAATTCACGGGTGACTAATTCACTCATCATTCGTTCTCGGGTAGGATTGAGTTGAGTCTTCAAGTAGATTTCCATAGTACGCCATCAGTGTAGTTAAAGAGTGAATCAGTTCGAATGGATCAAACACTGATCAGTTCGTTATTTACTACCGAACTAGCTGCAGGACAAAGGAATTGGATGCTACTTAAACGCATGTCGCTTAGAATCATCCTCTTAGTTTGAACGGGACACCTGAGGAGAAGACATGAAGACACCGGAGCTGCCCGGCAGACCAGAAGCGGATGGCGAGGCCTGAAGATCAGAAGCGGTTGGCTGCGAAGAGGGAGGCGAGCGGCTGCAGGTGCCATGCTGTTCCAGGACCCCGAAGCTGCGTGGCTGTCCGGAGGAGGAAGCTGAGGCGGTGCGTTCAAGGAGCTGCAGGACGGATGCTGAGCAGGCGATCGGCGGGCAGGTGCCGCGTGAGTTTTTGAACATGGTCGCTCTATTGTTTGACGGTGCTTATCTTCCTGTGTTTCATTTATCAAGTGTTAAAAGGGGTCGCATTCTTTTATTGTATGAGGCGTGGTCAATTCATACAGTTACTTCTGTGCGGGTAGATTCCATGTGGTAGTTTTACTGAATCTCGGGTTTTAAAAGAAAAGGGGTTGTGTTCTTTTGATTTGCTTTATCAGGCGTGGTCGATTTGTAGTTTTATTTCATGCGGGTATTCCACGAGGTAGCTTTTAACCGATACGCGTGGTTTTAGGAAAGAGGGGTTGTGTTCTTTGGATTTGCTTTATCGGGCGTGGTCAGGTTATAGATTACTTTTGTGCGGGTACATGCCACTTGGTAGCTTTTAACCGATTCACGTGGTTTTGTAAAAGAGGGGTTGTGTTCTCTTTGATTATTTTTATTGGGCGTGGTCAATTTATATGCTGTGTCTAGTAAATGCTTTGAATTAAGTGGAATTCATACTGATTAATGATTTTACGTTATATATTGTAGTTCAGTGTTTAATAAGATCACGTGTGGGTTTAGTGTGACCGCGTGGTAATTTCTTGGGTTCCGCTCGTAGGTTTTTATTGAAAAGTGTAGTCGGGTTTTAATTTTTTTATGCAATAATTTCGCAGCGTTTTAATAGACCACGTGCTATTCGAATTTACGTATTAGGTTGGCTGATTGAATATTAGGTTTATGGGGTGGTTTTCCAATTAGGTTTTTATTATTTTACAGGATTGTTTTACGACAGTTTCGCCATTTATATTTTGTGGTTTTATTTGTTGTGTACCTACCCTCCTTTATATTTGAATTTCCCTGTTTTTTTATCATGACTTGTTCCAGCATTTATTTTATTTGGCGGTGTTTTCAATTTTCGTGATTTACTTATTACGTTCTGCAGCATATTCTTTCTTTTGCGTCCATTTGAATATTCTTTTGTTGCATTATTTTATTTCTGTGTGACTACCCTCGTTTCTCGTCTTTGATTAATCCCCATGCTTTTTTATTTTGTGCAATCTTTTGACTTTCTTTTTGAATTTTATTTGCGGCATAATTTATTTTTGATTATTTTCTAATGCTTTTGTGTTGCGTTATTTTCTTTCAACATTTATTTGCGTACGCTTTCATTTTACGTTTTATTTGCATTATTTGTGTGCGGCATTTTATTTATTTTTTTACAATTGTTTTATTGTGTGTTTTATACATGCTTTTCCTTTGTTGCGGTTTTATTGGGGATATTTTTCCTCAAGTGTTTATTTTTATATTCCACTTACATTTGTGGATGCTTTTTGGTTTTATTTTGCGTTTCTGAATTTGGCTATTTCCTCTGTGATTTTATTTTGCATTTTTCCCTTTAGGTTTGCTGTTGAAATCATTTCTTTTACTAATCTACTTTATTTACTTCATTCCCTTTCAAATATGTTTTCTTTCATAAAGTGCGCTTTTCTTGAATTTACATGTTTCTATATTACAAATTAACATCATTATTATACAGGGTTCTATTTATAGAACGCTTCTTCTTTTCGCTAAATGTCGTTGCTAATTAGGTTGTGTATTGGTTAATACCTTACGCGCTTCCAATGATTCGAGCAGAGTACCTACGGATACGGGTTCGATTCCGCACGCGTACTAATTACATTGGAGGGTATTTTTGTTAGAAGCGCGTCGCCCGTCGGTTGTATTACGCGGCATGGTGTGCGGGGGAGGGGTAGATCTATGCGGGGTTTGTCATGTAGTTGATAGATATAGCCAGTTTAGTTGGTCCCTGAACTTGGTAGGTCTCCTTTACTGGTTTTCCATATAATTGTTAGTAATAACCAGTTAGTTAGGTCCTTGTATTTGGTAGGTCTACCTAGATTGGTTCTTCATACAGTTGCTAAATATAACCAGTTTAGTCTGGTCCTTGGATTCGATAGGCTTACCTACGATGGTTTCTCATATAGATTGTTAGGTATAACCATCTTATTTTGGTTCCTTGAATTTGATACGTTTTCCTATGCTGGCGTCTCATACATTTGTTAGGAAAACCAGTCTAAATTGGTAGCTAGAAGTTGTGAGGTCTATCTAACCTAGGTTCCCATACAGTCACCAAGACCGACCAGTTTAGTAAGGTCCCTTGTACTTGGTAGGTCTACATTATATTGGTTTCTCATACAGGTGTTAGGTATAACCAGATTAGTTAGATCCATTGTATTTGAGAGGTCATTATACGTTGGTTTTCCATACTGTTACTAGGTCCGACCGTTGTAGATTGATCCGTCGTATTTGGGAGGTCTTTAGATGTTGGTTTTCATATTGTCACTAGGTCCGACCGTTGTAGATTGATCCGTCGTATTTGGGAGGTCTTTAAATGTTGGTTTTTTATGCAGTTGCTAGGTTCGTCCGATGTAGTTTGATCCTTTGTGTTTGGGAGGTCTATGTAACCTGGGTTTCGATACAGTTACTAAGAACGACCAGTATAGGTAGATCCTTTGTATTTGGGAGGTCTGTCTAAAATGGTTTTCTATACATTTTCTATGACCAACCGGTGTAGGTTGCACTTTGGTATTTGGGAGGTCTATCTAAAATGGTTAACTATACAGTTACTAGGCATGACCGATTTAGGTTGGTCCTTTGAGTAGGTTTATGGAGCTGCTGGCGATAGGTAGAGGTTCCGGAATAGATTATGCTTTACGTAGGGTATGAAATGGTTTAACTTATTTCTTATTGTGAGAATGGTTTAGGTTATAGGTATCAGATCAGTGTTTCGAAGGGCACGTTTTGTCCGTCGCTGTTAGGTAATCTTATACGTTTGCGTTGGAAGTTTCGAAACAGTCGTAGGTAGATTATAATGCTCCTAGGTTTAGTCGGTATTGGTTGGTTATACGTATATTCTGTACCTACGGATGTTGGGGTTAGTAGGGGCATTCGTCGACTCGGTGTCCCACACATTATGGTATCGATAGTAAGACAGCGTTTCGAAAGTTTTATAATGTTTTAATTATTTTAAAGATTGTAGTGCATTTTTATAAGGTATCTAGGTACTTTCGCATTTTGATTTTATTTCTGAACTCAATTTTGGGTACCCGATATTTATATTTAGTTTCATTCTTTCATTCATTTAGACATTTATATTTAGGTTCATTTATTTACTCTTACTTTCAAGGATTCCGAGTTTTACAAATTTCAGTTGTGCACAGATGATTAACCCTTTGACGTAGTTGTGCCATAGTTGCATACGGCTATCCTTACGGCAATTTACCTGAACCAGGTTATTGTTGCCGGTAATCCTGTATTATGCAGTTGCGTACTTTTACCTGTCGAAACTGAAGTTAACTTTAATTTCATTAAACTGAAGTTAACTTTCATAAATATTAATAGGTAATTAAATTAACTTAGTACTTGCGGTTCTTGTACACTTGCGGTCAATCATAAATATTTTAGGATTTTAAACATTTTATAATTTTGTTTGGAATTATTAATATTTTACCTACATGCCTTTTGGATTGGATCGTTTAGGTTGCTTCTTAATTAAAATAATTTAGAAACTTTAGAATATTTTGGAATTTTAAATATTTTTTTATCTTTTTGGAATTAATAATATTTCACTTACTGACTTTAAATATTTTTCATCCTTTTAAGAATTAATATTTTCCTTAGGTATGATTTAGTTTGGGGTATTTAATCCTGGTTTCAAATTTAAATACGATTAGATTTTTTTATTTAATTTATTTTATTTACTTTTGAAATTTCTTTACCATCCACACTTGCGTATTTTTACCCAACTTCGAGTCAACTTTTATTGCGTATTTTTACAAAATTTTGAGTTAACTTTTACTGCGTATTCTTATCCAACCTTAATAGAAGTCAACTTTTATTAATTCAATATCACATTAAATAATACTTTTTATTAAAACATTTCTTTAAATAAAATTGAACGGGATTTGTTTCATGGTTGAGTTTATTATTTTAAAATAAAATACTAAATTTCGGTTTGCATAACTATTGATGGTTTTTAAATAAGTTTATCTTGAATGGAAACGGTTGTTATTATCAGCCTTTTAGTAATACAACAAACATGTTATAAAGTTAAATTCAAATGATACTAAAGACGTATTATCTATTGCGATTCTTGTAAGTTAATTCAAAGACAATTACTTACTTGAATGTAATGTTGAAGTTAATCATACTTAGGCCAAGCAGGTCAGTGCCTTGATAGCTATACCCTATACTAAGATGGAATGGGATACTATCACCAAGTTGGTTAAAGTCACCATTGCCTTATTAAATCAATTTGGTTAAATAATTACCTAGTTTTTCTACAGTTGTATTTAAACTGGACGGTTGTAAATAAATACCTATTTTACTTAATTAATAACGATAAACTGCTGTTGTGAGAAATGATGACTCAGTAGTTAATAATAAATCTTTTTCCAAATTCAAAATTCCATTGTGTATAAATTATGCACTTTTGGCTTCTCATTATTAAATTCCTGGTGAGGAATGGTGATTCAGGAGCGGAGGAGATGGCTGAATCCCGCATCCCTTTAGGGATGCGGTAATAGGTAGTCACTTCTCTCACATAGGCAGTACACTTCCGTTAACCTTGAATCGTCAAAGCTAAAC
Source organism: Phthorimaea operculella (assembly GCA_024500475.1). NCBI lineage: Eukaryota > Metazoa > Arthropoda > Insecta > Lepidoptera > Gelechiidae > Phthorimaea > Phthorimaea operculella. The sequence continues at coordinate 2,974,585 of JANFCV010000061.1, forward strand.
CATGTAACATTCTTGCAGTTATTCATTAACTTCGCAAATTGACAATCATTTATTATTATGAATCAGTTACTTCTATTTAAGTTATCTTTCCTTTTGCTCTCGAGTACATACTGCGCAATCTTACCCTTAATCAATTATCATAGTTCGGACTAGCTGCGCACTCTTACTCATATTAATAGCCATAGCATACTTGACTTTGTACGAATGAAATTTACTATTTTGAAGAATTATTATTTTATTTCTTTATCATAATTTGAGTTTTCAAACAGTACTTGAATTTTATATGCGGTTCTTATTAGGATCATTTCTTTTGATTGTTTTATTTACCTTTAACTTTTGTTCTGACAGTATACTACTTCTTTACGCATAGTTCACTTAGCTGTTAGGGAATTTATTATTTTGGGATAGTAAGTCATAGGAGTTAAGTTAGTTAAATACCATTCCGTATCATAAAACAACCTTGGGATACTACACACGGTTCACAACGTAGGACACACTATGACGATCACACATGGCCTGTTTTATGAACCTTCGTGAACCCAACTCCGGTAACCAACTTTAAGATTTAGCTTAGAATTTTATTTACACGGTTTCAGTTTACACTTAGGTCACTTTATCATTTACAGTTAGGTCGCTTTATCATTCACAGTTAGGTCGCTTTAACATTTAGTTAGTTCGCGTTCAGTAGGTTAGGTTAGCTAAAATAAAAAAATAAAAAATTCGTAAGCAGGGGGTTGTTACAATTTGGTGGTATGCCGGTGACCAGGATATGTTTGGTTTTCTTTTTCATTTATATTTTGATATTTACAGTTTAATTTTCAACGTTATCAAAATAGGAATAGTATTTCAGTTGTTTATTAGTCTTGCTCTCTCCTTTAGTTATCGATTTCTCGGTTATATTTATTTCACGTATTTACAACAGCAGATAGTTCACGTAATTGTTAATGCTGGGTTGGTTTCGCTTTGGTTCGCAGTGGTTACTTTTAGTAGCCACAATTTGTTGACGTGAAAGAGGAGTGATAGGAATGGTATTATAGTTGGTTTAGGACGGTTTTATACTTTATAGAATACATTGTTGTAGGTGACCGTATATTTATTAGATAGGTATTGTTACTAAATAATGGGGTCGTTGGTTTTGTTTAAGGATTAGGTAGCAATTTTTCGGATGGGGGTCGATTATAAAACTATGGGGGTAAGGTTGATGCGTTTTGAGGGTTTAAAGCTTAAGTTTACGACTGTGTTTAATCTTTCAAGCTTCTGTTCAGTTATTAACTTTTATTTTAAAAATTCTAGGTCATCGGGGCACTTATGGTGGCAGACTGTCATCGGTCTTTCAAACTATTAAATAAACTTTTGGTTGAGGGTAGATAGTTTCATTTGGGCAATCATTTAGAGCAAATAAGGCATAGTTTCTTTTGGCTTTCGGCGTCATGGCATCTTGCGCGTAAATTATTGCTTTGCGTTTTTCTTGAGTAATATTTAACTTTTTTTTGCAACTTGGCGTAATTGCATTTGGCGTTGAATCTGATGTTTGTCAATTCATTCCCACGTTTTTCTTAAATTTTGCCAATAACTTTTGATTTGCAAATGCGATTCTCTTAGTATGTAATTTGTGTTGTTTTATATTTTGTGTTTAGATTTAAGAGAATTGGGCGAGAGTGTAGGGTCACGTGGTTCGGTGGTGAGACTGCTCTGATTATTGAGGCATGCGATAAGTTCTAAGCCAACAGACAGGAGCTTTCTCTCGACCTTTATCTAGGGCTCTTCACTACTCGTTGCAACAAAAGATTGTGTTTGTCTTGTGCTGTCCTTTATGTATGTGTCAGTCCCATTGCAAAGCGTAAAATCATTTCATATTTGAGATTTTCGGGTAACGTTATTAGATAAACGTTAAAACGATTAAAAATTGCTTAAATTATGCGTTACCTTTGGCAAAATAGGCGTAGCTTCATGGCAGTTTGCGTAGATTTAGTAATAAAAAAAAAACTAACAAATATCCCCTTTAGATTTAAGAGGTACAGGCTGAACATAAGAGCTTAGCCGAGCGTATTTTCAGTCTAATTGTGGTACAGGCTGAACATAAGAGCTTAACCGAGCGTATTTTCAGTCTAAAAGGTTTTTGATTGAGGTACAGGTCGAACATAAGAGCTTAACCGAGCGTATTTTCGACTTAACTAATTACTTTTAAATTGCATGTGCGAGCTATTGCGTAATTTTTAGCGAGGGAAATTTTCTTGCGTAAAGAACAATTTTTGTCTATTCCAAGTGTTTGGCTTGTTGGCTTGTCTATGGCGTGAACAGTTCGCGGCGATGTGGGAAATCAGTACAGAACGTTGTATGGTTACATGCAACGGAACGTATGTGATAACTTTCTGTGACCCCTTGGTCTTAGATGATGAAAAAGAGGTTATTTTTACATAACTTACTGACAGACGAAATGTTAGGGGGAAGGGGCAAGGCCAGAAAGGGGTTATCAGTTGTTAGGTTTGACAAAATCAAGTATGTAGGGCATAAATAAGCTGACAAGATTCATGCCTTGGATACACTTTATTGACAATTTCACCTAGATTCAGATAAGTACACGGTACATTCGAGGGTTTATGAAAAGTTGGTGTTAGATTAGAGTCAAATGCTTGGTAATTAAAATTTAATCAAGTTGTTTGACTATTACAGAGTAATCTGTGTGTTTCATAAACCACTCCACTAACACGCAGCGCTCAGCGCAAATGCAATCTTCCCCACACTCAAGTAAATCTGCAGTATTTACTAACTTTAGGATTATCTTCTCATCGCTAAAGTTTGCGATATTTCAATTTTGTTTTACAACATTTGAACAAATTTCATTGTTGTAAATAGGCAGGTTTATTTGTAACCTTCTTCAGATTGTTGGCGGTTGCTATTTTGGGTTAAGATTCTGAGTTGGATTTTTGGTCAATTGGATGGAAATGACCCATGAGCTATTAAAGTCAACATGTTTTGACACGGGTGTTCTATGTCGGTTCAATTTCAAATCCTAAAGAGAGTATTGGTTGAAACGCCTTGTACAGTGCCACTCGGGTCGGCTGGCCTCACAACCCAGTTCCCCTAGGTAGCAAGATATGTTGTCTTTGTGCGGGAGATTTTTATCCTTGGCTTCTTATCATGAGCTCAAAATTTCGATTCTAGTAGTCGCTGCTAACTTTTTGAAGCACCACTCTACATGCACTATTTTACATTCTAGGCAAAGTGTCAATAAAATTTTGTTTCAGAATTATATTTGTGAAAACTCAAATACATTTGAGTCATGAAAATTTCCTTCGTTGAAGTTTTAAATCAACTCCTGAAATTTGGGGGTCGATTGTAGCGTTTGGTACGGTGTTACGACCAACGTACATCACAAATATAATTCTTATTTATTTATTTATTACTTTACTAACAACACTTTTGTTTGGTTCAATATTTTTAATGTAAATAAAGCCATCATTTCCATAACAGTTCAAAATGCGAACCGAATTTACTAACTAGTAAAAGCGCCTGTAAATTTGCGCCATCAAATACGTAACGATTGCCCCAACTTAATTGCTAGGCGTTGACCTGCAAAAACTTTGAGATAATTATTTGAGCTAAATTAAGGCTTAGCATTTACTCTTATTGTTTAAAAAACAAGTATTGTTCATTGTGATTTGGATTGGGTTGATTGTTTGATGTTTAGAGTCAGTTTAGCCTCAAACCGTGGCTGAACCCTTTTCATATTGGTAGACTAATAATTCCGGAACAACGTAATATTTCATACTTTTAATGAATTTTATTCTCAAATATTATATTCCGGATTCTTGTTAGGTACATAGAAATTCGTTAGGCCTTCGTTTAGAGATTTTAGATTTGCTTAGGTATAACATGGTCAGATAGTCCATGGGATTTGAGCCGAAGATTGTATGGACGGTAGCGTCATCTATCAGAATGGTGTAGTACTCGCACGGGTGTGTGACAGCAATACAGACGTTTGTATTTGATCATATTGGTAGTGTGAAGCGGTGCAATCCGGCCAAATTGGTAGGTCTACTTTTCTTTGGATGCAGCTATTATCTAGTATCGCGATGAAGTTTGCAGGATTTTATTTGCCGACCGTGAGCGTCTTTCCTGGCGTCTATTTTATGTTGGTATCATTGTAAGATTTTGAATGAAATCTAAAACGCAAACGGAAGTAATGTTAAACTACACAATTTTTATCATACTTTTCCCATAATTATGCATTTTGAATTTCAGATTAAGAGGTTCGTAAATATTTAAGTTGCAACGTATTTTGCATTATATTTAAAGGAGTAAACATCTGTTTTTAGGGAAATAGGTAGTTTTACTATGGTACTTGGGAAAACAATAGATAGTAATGTCGTGAGTAATTCACGGGTGACTAATTCACTCATCATTCGTTCTCGGGTAGGATTGAGTTGAGTCTTCAAGTAGATTTCCATAGTACGCCATCAGTGTAGTTAAAGAGTGAATCAGTTCGAATGGATCAAACACTGATCAGTTCGTTATTTACTACCGAACTAGCTGCAGGACAAAGGAATTGGATGCTACTTAAACGCATGTCGCTTAGAATCATCCTCTTAGTTTGAACGGGACACCTGAGGAGAAGACATGAAGACACCGGAGCTGCCCGGCAGACCAGAAGCGGATGGCGAGGCCTGAAGATCAGAAGCGGTTGGCTGCGAAGAGGAGGCGAGCGGCTGCAGGTGCCATGCTGTTCCAGGACCCCGAAGCTGCGTGGCTGTCCGGAGGAGGAAGCTGAGGCGGTGCGTTCAAGGAGCTGCAGGACGGATGCTGAGCAGGCGATCGGCGGGCAGGTGCCGCGTGAGTTTTTGAACATGGTCGCTCTATTGTTTGACGGTGCTTATCTTCCTGTGTTTCATTTATCAAGTGTTAAAAGGGTCGCATTCTTTTATTGTATGAGGCGTGGTCAATTCATACAGTTACTTCTGTGCGGGTAGATTCCATGTGGTAGTTTTACTGAATCTCGGGTTTTAAAAGAAAAGGGGTTGTGTTCTTTTGATTTGCTTTATCAGGCGTGGTCGATTTGTAGTTTATTTCATGCGGGTATTCCACGAGGTAGCTTTTAACCGATACGCGTGGTTTTAGGAAAGAGGGTTGTGTTCTTTGGATTTGCTTTATCGGGCGTGGTCAGGTTATAGATTACTTTTGTGCGGGTACATGCCACTTGGTAGCTTTTAACCGATTCACGTGGTTTTGTAAAAGAGGGTTGTGTTCTCTTTGATTATTTTTATTGGGCGTGGTCAATTTATATGTTGTGTCTAGTAAATGCTTTGAATTAAGTGGAATTCATACTGATTAATGATTTTACGTTATATATTGTAGTTCAGTGTTTAATAAGATCACGTGTGGGTTTAGTGTGACCGCGTGGTAATTTCTTGGTTCCGCTCGTAGGTTTTATTGAAAAGTGTAGTCGGGTTTTAATTTTTTATGCAATAATTTCGCAGCGTTTTAATAGACCACGTGCTATTCGAATTTACGTATTAGGTTGGCTGATTGAATATTAGGTTTATGGGGTGGTTTTCCAATTAGGTTTTTATTATTTTACAGGATTGTTTTACAACAGTTTCGCCATTTATATTTTGTGGTTTTATTTGTTGTGTACCTACATATATTTGAATTTCCCCTGTTTTTTTTTATCATGACTTGTTCCAGCATTTATTTTATTTGGCGGTGTTTTCAATTTTCGTGATTTACTTATTACGTTCTGCAGCATATTCTTTCTTTTGCGTCCATTTGAATATTCTTTTGTTGCATTATTTTATTTCTGTGTGACTACCCTCGTTTCTCGTCTTTGATTAATCCCCATGCTTTTTTATTTTGTGCAATCTTTTGACTTTCTTTTTGAATTTTATTTGCGGCATAATTTATTTTTGATTATTTTCTAATGCTTTTGTGTTGCGTTATTTTCTTTCAACATTTATTTGCGTACGCTTTCATTTTACGTTTTATTTGCATTATTTGTGTGCGGCATTTTATTTATTTTTTTACAATTGTTTTATTGTGTGTTTTATACATGCTTTTCCTTTGTTGCGGTTTTATTGGGATATTTTTCCTCAAGTGTTTATTTTTATATTCCACTTACATTTGTGGATGCTTTTGGTTTTATTTTGCGTTTCTGAATTTGGCTATTTCTCTGTGATTTTATTTTGCATTTTTCCCTTTAGGTTTGCTGTTGAAATCATTTCTTTTACTAATCTACTTTATTTACTTCATTCCCTTTCAAATATGTTTTCTTTCATAAAGTGCGCTTTTCTTGAATTTACATGTTTCTATATTACAAATTAACATCATTATTATACAGGGTTCTATTTATAGAACGCTTCTTCTTTTCGCTAAATGTCGTTGCTAATTAGGTTGTGTATTGGTTAATACCCTTACGCGCTTCCAATGATTCGAGCAGAGTACCTACGGATACGGGTTCGATTCCGCACGCGTACTAATTACATTGGAGGGTATTTTTGTTAGAAGCGCGTCGCCCGTCGGTTGTATTACGCGGCATGGTGTGCGGGGGAGGGGTAGATCTATGCGGGGTTTGTCATGTAGTTGATAGATATAGCCAGTTTAGTTGGTCCCTTGAACTTGGTAGGTCTCCCTTTACTGGTTTTCCATATAATTGTTAGTAATAACCAGTTAGTTAGGTCCTTTGTATTTGGTAGGTCTACCTAGATTGGTTCTTCATACAGTTGCTAAATATAACCAGTTTAGTCTGGTCCTTGGATTCGATAGGCTTACCTACGATGGTTTCTCATATAGATTGTTAGGTATAACCATCTTATTTTGGTTCCTTAATTTGATACGTTTTCCTATGCTGGCGTCTCATACATTTGTTAGGAAAACCAGTCTAAATTGGTAGCTAGAAGTTGTGAGGTCTATCTAACCTAGGTTCCCATACAGTCACCAAGACCGACCAGTTTAGTAAGGTCCTTGTACTTGGTAGGTCTACATTATATTGGTTTCTCATACAGGTGTTAGGTATAACCAGATTAGTTAGATCCATTGTATTTGAGAGGTCATTATACGTTGGTTTTCCATACTGTTACTAGGTCCGACCGTTGTAGATTGATCCGTCGTATTTGGGAGGTCTTTAGATGTTGGTTTTTCATATTGTCACTAGGTCCGACCGTTGTAGATTGATCCGTCGTATTTGGGAGGTCTTTAAATGTTGGTTTTTTATGCAGTTGCTAGGTTCGTCCGATGTAGTTTGATCCTTTGTGTTTGGGAGGTCTATGTAACCTGGGTTTCGATACAGTTACTAAGAACGACCAGTATAGGTAGATCCTTTGTATTTGGGAGGTCTGTCTAAAATGGTTTTCTATACATTTTCTATGACCAACCGGTGTAGGTTGCACTTTGGTATTTGGGAGGTCTATCTAAAATGGTTAACTATACAGTTACTAGGCATGACCGATTTAGGTTGGTCCTTTGAGTAGGTTTATGGAGCTGCTGGCGATAGGTAGAGGTTCCGGAATAGATTATGCTTTACGTAGGGTATGAAATGGTTTAACTTATTTCTTATTGTGAGAATGGTTTAGGTTATAGGTATCAGATCAGTGTTTCGAAGGGCACGTTTTGTCCGTCGCTGTTAGGTAATCTTATACGTTTGCGTTGGAAGTTTCGAAACAGTCGTAGGTAGATTATAATGCTCCTAGGTTTAGTCGGTATTGGTTGGTTATACGTATATTCTGTACCTACGGATGTTGGGGTTAGTAGGGCATTCGTCGACTCGGTGTCCCACACATTATGGTATCGATAGTAAGACAGCGTTTCGAAAGTTTTATAATGTTTTAATTATTTTAAAGATTGTAGTGCATTTTTATAAGGTATCTAGGTACTTTCGCATTTTTGATTTTATTTCTGAACTCAATTTTGGGTACCCGATATTTATATTTAGTTTCATTCTTTCATTCATTTAGACATTTATATTTAGGTTCATTTATTTACTCTCTTACTTTCAAGGATTCCGAGTTTTTACAAATTTCAGTTGTGCACAGATGATTAACCCTTTGGACGTAGTTGTGCCATAGTTGCATACGGCTATCCTTACGGCAATTTACCTGAACCAGGTTATTGTTGCCGGTAATCCTGTATTATGCAGTTGCGTACTTTTACCCGTCGTGAAACTGAAGTTAACTTTAATTTCATTAAACTGAAGTTAACTTTCATAAATATTAATAGGTAATTAAATTAACTTAGTACTTGCGGTTCTTGTACACTTGCGGTCAATCATAAATATTTTAGGATTTTAAACATTTTATAATTTTGTTTGGAATTATTAATATTTTACCTACATGCCTTTTGGATTGATCGTTTAGGTTGCTTCTTAATTAAAATAATTTAGAAACTTTAGAATATTTTGGAATTTTAAATATTTTTTTATCTTTTTGGAATTAATAATATTTCACTTACTGACTTTAAATATTTTTCATCCTTTTAAGAATTAATAATATTTTCCTTAGGTATGATTTAGTTTGGGGTATTTAATCCTGGTTTCAAATTTAAATACGATTAGATTTTTTTATTTAATTTATTTTATTTACTTTTGAAATTTCTTTACCATCCACACTTGCGTATTTTTACCCAACTTCGGAGTCAACTTTTATTGCGTATTTTTACAAAATTTTGGAGTTAACTTTACTGCGTATTCTTATCCAACCTTAATAGAAGTCAACTTTTATTAATTCAATATCACATTAAATAATACTTTTATTAAAACATTTCTTTAAATAAAATTGAACGGGATTTGTTTCATGGTTGAGTTTATTATTTTAAAATAAAATACTAAATTTCGGTTTGCATAACTATTGATGGTTTTAAATAAGTTTATCTTGAATGAAACGGTTGTTATTATCAGCCTTTTAGTAATACAACAAACATGTTATAAAGTTAAATTCAAATGATACTAAAGACGTATTATCTATTGCGATTCTTGTAAGTTAATTCAAAGACAATTACTTACTTGAATGTAATGTTGAAGTTAATCATACTTAGGCCAAGCAGGTCAGTGCCTTGATAGCTATACCCTATACTAAGATGGAATGGGATACTATCACCAAGTTGGTTAAAGTCACCATTGCCTTATTAAATCAATTTGGTTAAATAATTACCTAGTTTTTCTACAGTTGTATTTAAACTGGACGGTTGTAAATAAATACCTATTTTACTTAATTAATAACGATAAACTGCTGTTGTGAGAAATGATGACTCAGTAGTTAATAATAAATCTTTTTCCAAATTCAAAATTCCATTGTGTATAAATTATGCACTTTTGGCTTCTCATTATTAAATTCCTGGTGAGGAATGGTGATTCAGGAGCGGAGGAGATGGCTGAATCCTGCATCCCTTTAGGGATGCGGTAATAGGTAGTCACTTCTCTCACATAGGCAGTACACTTCCGTTAACCTTGAATCGTCAAAGCTAAACCATGTAACATTCTTGCAGTTATTCATTAACTTCGCAAATTGACAATCATTTATTATTATGAATCAGTTACTTCTATTTAAGTTATCTTTCCTTTTGCTCGAGTACATACTGCGCAATCTTACCCTTAATCAATTATCATAGTTCGGACTAGCTGCGCACTCTTACTCATATTAATAGCCATAGCATACTTGACTTTGTACGAATGAAATTTACTATTTTGAAGAATTATTATTTTATTTCTTTATCATAATTTGAGTTTTCAAACAGTACTTGAATTTTATATGCGGTTCTTATTAGGATCATTTCTTTTGATTGTTTTATTTACCTTTAACTTTTGTTCTGACAGTATACTACTTCTTTACGCATAGTTCACTTAGCTTTTAGGGAATTTATTATCTTGGGATAGTAAGTTATTGTATAGGGGTTAACTTAGTTAAATACCATTCCGTATCATAAAACAACCTTGGGATACTACACACGGTTCACAACGTAGGACACACTATGACGATCACACATGGCCTGTTTTATGAACCTTCGTGAACCCAACTCCGGTAACCAACTTTAAGATTTAGCTTAGAATTTTATTTACACGGTTTCAGTTTACACTTAGGTCACTTTATCATTTACAGTTAGGTCACTTTATCATTTACAGTTAGGTCGCTTTATCATTTAGTTAGTTCGCGTTCACTAGTTAGGTTAGCTAGGATAAAAAAAAAAAAAAAAAATTCGTAGGCAGGGGTTGTTACAATTTGGTGGTATGCCGATGACCAGGATATGTTTATGTTTTCTTCATTTATATTTTTGATATTTACAGTCTATTTTTCAACGTCATCAAAATAGGAATAGTATTTCAGTTCTTTATAAGTCTTGCCTTTCCTTTAGTTATCGATTTCTCAGTCATATTTATTTCAAGAACTTTTAATAGCTGATAGTTTACTTAATTGTTAATGCTGGGTTGGTTTCGCTTTGGTTCGCAGTGGTTACTTTTAGTAGCCACAATTTGTTGACGTGAAAGAGGAGTGATAGGAATGGTATTATAGTTGGTTTAGGACGGTTTTATACTTTATAGAATACATTGTTGTAGGTGACCGTATATTTATTAGATAGGGTATTGTTACTAAATAATGGGGGTCGTTGGTTTTGTTTAAGGATTAGGTAGCAATTTTTCGGATGGGGGGTCGATTATAAAACTATGGGGGTCGTAAGGTTGATGCGTTTTGAGGGTTTAAAGCTTAAGTTTACGACTGTGTTTAATCTTTCAAGCTTCTGTTCAGTTATTAACTTTTATTTTAAAAATTCTAGGTCATCGGGGCACTTATGGTGGCAGACTGTCATCGGTCTTTCAAACTATTAAATAAACTTTTTGGTTGAGGGTAGATAGTTTCATTTGGGCAATCATTTAGAGCAAATAAGGCATAGTTTCTTTTGGCTTTCGGCGTCATGGCATCTTGCGCGTAAATTATTGCTTTTGCGTTTTTTCTTGAGTAATATTTAACTTTTTTTTTTTTGCAACTTGGCGTAATTGCATTTGGCGTTGAATCTGATGTTTGTCAATTCATTCCCACGTTTTTCTTAAATTTTGCCAATAACTTTTTGATTTGCAAATGCGATTCTCTTAGTATGTAATTTGTGTTGTTTTATATTTTGTGTTTAGATTTAAGAGAATTGGGCGAGAGTGTAGGGGTCACGTGGTTCGGTGGTGAGACTGCTCTGATTATTGAGGCATGCGATAAGTTCTAAGCCAACAGACAGGAGCTTTCTCTCGACCTTTATCTAGGGCTCTTCACTACTCGTTGCAACAAAAGATTGTGTTTGTCTTGTGCTGTCCTTTATGTATGTGTCAGTCCCATTGCAAAGCGTAAAATCATTTCATATTTGAGATTTTCGGGTAACGTTATTAGATAAACGTTAAAACGATTAAAAATTGCTTAAATTATGCGTTACCTTTGGCAAAATAGGCGTAGCTTCATGGCAGTTTGCGTAGATTTAGTAATAAAAAAAAAACTAACAAATATCCCCTTTAGATTTAAGAGGTACAGGCTGAACATAAGAGCTTAGCCGAGCGTATTTTCAGTCTAATTGTGGTACAGGCTGAACATAAGAGCTTAACCGAGCGTATTTTCAGTCTAAAAGGTTTTTGATTGAGGTACAGGTCGAACATAAGAGCTTAACCGAGCGTATTTTCGACTTAACTAATTACTTTTAAATTGCATGTGCGAGCTATTGCGTAATTTTTAGCGAGGGAAATTTTCTTGCGTAAAGAACAATTTTTGTCTATTCCAAGTGTTTGGCTTGTTGGCTTGTCTATGTGGCGTGAACAGTTCGCGGCGATGTGGGGAAATCAGTACAGAACGTTGTATGGTTACATGCAACGGAACGTATGTGATAACTTTCTGTGACCCCTTGGTCTTAGATGATGAAAAAGAGGTTATTTTTACATAACTTACTGACAGACGAAATGTTAGGGGGAAGGGGCAAGGCCAGAAAGGGGTTATCAGTTGTTAGGTTTGACAAAATCAAGTATGTAGGGCATAAATAAGCTGACAAGATTCATGCCTTGGATACACTTTATTGACAATTTCACCTAGATTCAGATAAGTACACGGTACATTCGAGGGTTTATGAAAAGTTGGTGTTAGATTAGAGTCAAATGCTTGGTAATTAAAATTTAATCAAGTTGTTTGACTATTACAGAGTAATCTGTGTGTTTCATAAACCACTCCACTAACACGCAGCGCTCAGCGCAAATGCAATCTTCCCCACACTCAAGTAAATCTGCAGTATTTACTAACTTTAGGATTATCTTCTCATCGCTAAAGTTTGCGATATTTCAATTTTTGTTTTCAACATTTGAACAAATTTCATTGTTGTAAATAGGCAGGTTTATTTGTAACCTTCTTCAGATTGTTGGCGGTTGCTATTTTGGGTTAAGATTCTGAGTTGGATTTTTGGTCAATTGGATGGAAATGACCCATGAGCTATTAAAGTCAACATGTTTTGACACGGGTGTTCTATGTCGGTTCAATTTCAAATCCTAAAGAGAGTATTGGTTGAAACGCCTTGTACAGTGCCACTCGGGTCGGCTGGCCTCACAACCCAGTTCCCCTAGGTAGCAAGATATGTTGTCCTTGTGCGGGAGATTTTTATCCTTGGCTTCTTATCATGAGCTCAAAATTTCGATTCTAGTAGTCGCTGCTAACTTTTTGAAGCACCACTCTACATGCACTATTTTACATTCTAGGCAAAGTGTCAATAAAATTTTGTTTCAGAATTATATTTGTGAAAACTCAAATACATTTGAGTCATGAAAATTTCCTTCGTTGAAGTTTTAAATCAACTCCTGAAATTTGGGGGTCGATTGTAGCGTTTGGTACGGTGTTACGACCAACGTACATCACAAATATAATTCTTATTTATTTATTTATTACTTTACTAACAACACTTTTGTTTGGTTCAATATTTTTAATGTAAATAAAGCCATCATTTCCATAACAGTTCAAAATGCGAACCGAATTTACTAACTAGTAAAAGCGCCTGTAAATTTGCGCCATCAAATACGTAACGATTGCCCCAACTTAATTGCTAGGCGTTGACCTGCAAAAACTTTGAGATAATTATTTGAGCTAAATTAAGGCTTAGCATTTACTCTATTGTTTAAAAACAAGTATTGTTCATTGTGATTTGGATTGGGTTGATTGTTTGATGTTTAGAGTCAGTTTAGCCTCAAACCGTGGCTGAACCCTTTTCATATTGGTAGACTAATAATTCCGGAACAACGTAATATTTCATACTTTTAATGAATTTTATTCTCAAATATTATATTCCGGATTCTTGTTAGGTACATAGAAATTCGTTAGGCCTTCGTTTAGAGATTTTAGATTTGCTTAGGTATAACATGGTCAGATAGTCCATGTGATTTGAGCCAAAGATTGTATGGACGGTAGCGTCATCTATCAGAATGGTGTAGTACTCGCACGGGTGTGTGACAGCAATACAGACGTTTGTATTTGATCATATTGGTAGTGAAGCGGTGCAATCCGGCCAAATTGGTAGGTCTACTTTTCTTTGGATGCAGCTATTATCTAGTATCGCGATGAAGTTTGCAGGATTTTATTTGCCGACCGTGAGCGTCTTTCCTGGCGTCTATTTTATGTTGGTATCATTGTAAGATTTTGAATGAAATCTAAAACGCAAACGGAAGTAATGTTAAACTACACAATTTTATCATACTTTTTCCCATAATTATGCATTTTGAATTTCAGATTAAGAGGTTCGTAAATATTTAAGTTGCAACGTATTTTGCATTATATTTAAAGAGTAAACATCTGTTTTTAGGGAAATAGGTAGTTTTACTATGGTACTTGGGAAAACAATAGATAGTAATGTCGTGAGTAATTCACGGGTGACTAATTCACTCATCATTCGTTCTCGGGTAGGATTGAGTTGAGTCTTCAAGTAGATTTCCATAGTACGCCATCAGTGTAGTTAAAGAGTGAATCAGTTCGAATGGATCAAACACTGATCAGTTCGTTATTTACTACCGAACTAGCTGCAGGACAAAGGAATTGGATGCTACTTAAACGCATGTCGCTTAGAATCATCCTCTTAGTTTGAACGGGACACCTGAGGAGAAGACATGAAGACACCGGAGCTGCCCGGCAGACCAGAAGCGGATGGCGAGGCCTGAAGATCAGAAGCGGTTGGCTGCGAAGAGGGAGGCGAGCGGCTGCAGGTGCCATGCTGTTCCAGGACCCCGAAGCTGCGTGGCTGTCCGGAGGAGGAAGCTGAGGCGGTGCGTTCAAGGAGCTGCAGGACGGATGCTGAGCAGGCGATCGGCGGGCAGGTGCCGCGTGAGTTTTTGAACATGGTCGCTCTATTGTTTGACGGTGCTTATCTTCCTGTGTTTCATTTATCAAGTGTTAAAAGGGGTCGCATTCTTTTATTGTATGAGGCGTGGTCAATTCATACAGTTACTTCTGTGCGGGTAGATTCCATGTGGTAGTTTTACTGAATCTCGGGTTTTAAAAGAAAAGGGGTTGTGTTCTTTTGATTTGCTTTATCAGGCGTGGTCGATTTGTAGTTTATTTCATGCGGGTATTCCACGAGGTAGCTTTTAACCGATACGCGTGGTTTTAGGAAAGAGGGGTTGTGTTCTTTGGATTTGCTTTATCGGGCGTGGTCAGGTTATAGATTACTTTTGTGCGGGTACATGCCACTTGGTAGCTTTTAACCGATTCACGTGGTTTTGTAAAGAGGGTTGTGTTCTCTTTGATTATTTTTATTGGGCGTGGTCAATTTATATGCTGTGTCTAGTAAATGCTTTGAATTAAGTGGAATTCATACTGATTAATGATTTTACGTTATATATTGTAGTTCAGTGTTTAATAAGATCACGTGTGGGTTTAGTGTGACCGCGTGGTAATTTCTTGGGTTCCGCTCGTAGGTTTTTATTGAAAAGTGTAGTCGGGTTTTAATTTTTTTTATGCAATAATTTCGCAGCGTTTTAATAGACCACGTGCTATTCGAATTTACGTATTAGGTTGGCTGATTGAATATTAGGTTTATGGGGTGGTTTTCCAATTAGGTTTTTATTATTTTACAGGATTGTTTTACGACAGTTTCGCCATTTATATTTTGTGGTTTTATTTGTTGTGTACCTACCCTCCTTTATATTTGAATTTCCCCTGTTTTTTTTATCATGACTTGTTCCAGCATTTATTTTATTTGGCGGTGTTTTCAATTTTCGTGATTTACTTATTACGTTCTGCAGCATATTCTTTCTTTTGCGTCCATTTGAATATTCTTTTGTTGCATTATTTTATTTCTGTGTGACTACCCTCGTTTCTCGTCTTTGATTAATCCCCATGCTTTTTTATTTTGTGCAATCTTTTGACTTTCTTTTTGAATTTTATTTGCGGCATAATTTATTTTTGATTATTTTCTAATGCTTTTGTGTTGCGTTATTTTCTTTCAACATTTATTTGCGTACGCTTTCATTTTACGTTTTATTTGCATTATTTGTGTGCGGCATTTTATTTATTTTTTTACAATTGTTTTATTGTGTGTTTTATACATGCTTTTCCTTTGTTGCGGTTTTATTGGGGATATTTTTCCTCAAGTGTTTATTTTTATATTCCACTTACATTTGTGGATGCTTTTTGGTTTTATTTGCGTTTCTGAATTTGGCTATTTTCTGTGATTTTATTTTGCATTTTTCCTTTAGGTTTGCTGTTGAAATCATTTCTTTTACTAATCTACTTTATTTACTTCATTCCCTTTCAAATATGTTTTCTTTCATAAAGTGCGCTTGAATTTACATGTTTCTATATTACAAATTAACATCATTATTATACAGGGTTCTATTTATAGAACGCTTCTTCTTTCGCTAAATGTCGTTGCTAATTAGGTTGTGTATTGGTTAATACCCTTACGCGCTTCCAATGATTCGAGCAGAGTACCTACGGATACGGGTTCGATTCCGCACGCGTACTAATTACATTGGAGGGTATTTTTGTTAGAAGCGCGTCGCCCGTCGGTTGTATTACGCGGCATGGTGTGCGGGGAGGTAGATCTATGCGGGTTTGTCATGTAGTTGATAGATATAGCCAGTTTAGTTGGTCCCTTGAACTTGGTAGGTCTCCTTTACTGGTTTTCCATATAATTGTTAGTAATAACCAGTTAGTTAGGTCCTTTGTATTTGGTAGGTCTACCTAGATTGGTTCTTCATACAGTTGCTAAATATAACCAGTTTAGTCTGGTCCTTGGATTCGATAGGCTTACCTACGATGGTTTCTCATATAGATTGTTAGGTATAACCATCTTATTTTGGTTCCTTGAATTTGATACGTTTTCCTATGCTGGCGTCTCATACATTTGTTAGGGAAAAACCAGTCTAAATTGGTAGCTAGAAGTTGTGAGGTCTATCTAACCTAGGTTCCCATACAGTCACCAAGACCGACCAGTTTAGTAAGGTCCCTTGTACTTGGTAGGTCTACATTATATTGGTTTCTCATACAGGTGTTAGGTATAACCAGATTAGTTAGATCCATTGTATTTGAGAGGTCATTATACGTTGGTTTTCCATACTGTTACTAGGTCCGACCGTTGTAGATTGATCCGTCGTATTTGGGAGGTCTTTAGATGTTGGTTTTTCATATTGTCACTAGGTCCGACCGTTGTAGATTGATCCGTCGTATTTGGGAGGTCTTTAAATGTTGGTTTTTTATGCAGTTGCTAGGTTCGTCCGATGTAGTTTGATCCTTTGTGTTTGGGAGGTCTATGTAACCTGGGTTTCGATACAGTTACTAAGAACGACCAGTATAGGTAGATCCTTTGTATTTGGGAGGTCTGTCTAAAATGGTTTTCTATACATTTTCTATGACCAACCGGTGTAGGTTGCACTTTGGTATTTGGGAGGTCTATCTAAAATGGTTAACTATACAGTTACTAGGCATGACCGATTTAGGTTGGTCCTTTGAGTAGGTTTATGGAGCTGCTGGCGATAGGTAGTAGGTTCCGGAATAGATTATGCTTTACGTAGGGTATGAAATGGTTTAACTTATTTCTTATTGTGAGAATGGTTTAGGTTATAGGTATCAGATCAGTGTTTCGAAGGGCACGTTTTGTCCGTCGCTGTTAGGTAATCTTATACGTTTGCGTTGGAAGTTTCGAAACAGTCGTAGGTAGATTATAATGCTCCTAGGTTTAGTCGGTATTGGTAGGTTATACGTATATTCTGTACCTACGGATGTTGGGGTTAGTAGGGGCATTCGTCGACTCGGTGTCCCACACATTATGGTATCGATAGTAAGACAGCGTTTCGAAAGTTTTATAATGTTTTAATTATTTTAAAGATTGTAGTGCATTTTTATAAGGTATCTAGGTACTTTCGCATTTTTGATTTTATTTCTGAACTCAATTTTGGGTACCCGATATTTATATTTAGTTTCATTCTTTCATTCATTTAGACATTTATATTTAGGTTCATTTATTTACTCTCTTACTTTCAAGGATTCCGAGTTTTTACAAATTTCAGTTGTGCACAGATGATTAACCCTTTGGACGTAGTTGTGCCATAGTTGCATACGGCTATCCTTACGGCAATTTACCTGAACCAGGTTATTGTTGCCGGTAATCCTGTATTATGCAGTTGCGTACTTTTACCCGTCGTGAAACTGAAGTTAACTTTAATTTCATTAAACTGAAGTTAACTTTCATAAATATTAATAGGTAATTAAATTAACTTAGTACTTGCGGTTCTTGTACACTTGCGGTCAATCATAAATATTTTAGGATTTTAAACATTTTATAATTTTGTTTGGAATTATTAATATTTTACCTACATGCCTTTTGGATTGGATCGTTTAGGGTTGCTTCTTAATTAAAATAATTTAGAAACTTTAGAATATTTTGGAATTTTAAATATTTTTTTTTTTTATCTTTTTTTTGGAATTAATAATATTTCACTTAGGTTTCGATTAGGTTGGGATGATTTATGCTGATTCCAAATTTAAATAATTTTAGAATTTTAATTTTTTTTTTTATTAGAGAATTAATAATTTTAGAAAGTTTAAATATTTTGGGACTTTAATATTTTTTTTTTATCTTTTTTTTTTTGGATTACAAATATTTTACTTAGGTGTTGTTTAGTATGGGTTGATTTATGCTGCTTCCAAATTAAAATTATTTTAGAATTTCATTTTTTTTCATTTTATTTATAAATAAATATTTTTAGAAACTTTGCAATATTTTGGGACTTTAAATATTTTTCATCCTTTTAAGAATTAATAATATTTTCCTTAGGTATGATTTAGTTTGGGGTATTTAATCCTGGTTTCAAATTTAAATACGATTAGATTTTTTTATTTAATTTATTTTATTTACTTTTGAAATTTCTTTACCATCCACACTTGCGTATTTTTACCCAACTTCGGAGTCAACTTTTATTGCGTATTTTTACAAAATTTTGGAGTTAACTTTTACTGCGTATTCTTATCCAACCTTAATAGAAGTCAACTTTTATTAATTCAATATCACATTAAATAATACTTTTTATTAAAACATTTCTTTAAATAAAATTGAACGGGATTTGTTTCATGGTTGAGTTTATTATTTTAAAATAAAATACTAAATTTCGGTTTGCATAACTATTGATGGTTTTTAAATAAGTTTATCTTGAATGGAAACGGTTGTTATTATCAGCCTTTTAGTAATACAACAAACATGTTATAAAGTTAAATTCAAATGATACTAAAGACGTATTATCTATTGCGATTCTTGTAAGTTAATTCAAAGACAATTACTTACTTGAATGTAATGTTGAAGTTAATCATACTTAGGCCAAGCAGGTTGATAGCTATACCCTATACTAAGATGGAATGGGATACTATCACCAAGTTGGTTAAAGTCACCATTGCCTTATTAAATCAATTTGGTTAAATAATTACCTAGTTTTTCTACAGTTGTATTTAAACTGGACGGTTGTAAATAAATACCTATTTTACTTAATTAATAACGATAAACTGCTGTTGTGAGAAATGATGACTCAGTAGTTAATAATAAATCTTTTTCCAAATTCAAAATTCCATTGTGTATAAATTATGCACTTTTGGCTTCTCATTATTAAATTCCTGGTGAGGAATGGTGATTCAGGAGCGGAGGAGATGGCTGAATCCCGCATCCCTTTAGGGATGCGGTAATAGGTAGTCACTTCTCTCACATAGGCAGTACACTTCCGTTAACCTTGAATCGTCAAAGCTAAACCATGTAACATTCTTGCAGTTATTCATTAACTTCGCAAATTGACAATCATTTATTATTATGAATCAGTTACTTCTATTTAAGTTATCTTTCCTTTTGCTCTCGAGTACATACTGCGCAATCTTACCCTTAATCAATTATCATAGTTCGGACTAGCTGCGCACTCTTACTCATATTAATAGCCATAGCATACTTGACTTTGTACGAATGAAATTTACTATTTTGAAGAATTATTATTTTATTTCTTTATCATAATTTGAGTTTTCAAACAGTACTTGAATTTTATATGCGGTTCTTATTAGGATCATTTCTTTTGATTGTTTTATTTACCTTTAACTTTTGTTCTGACAGTATACTACTTCTTTACGCATAGTTCACTTAGCTTTTAGGGAATTTATTATCTTGGGATAGTAAGTTATTGTATAGGGGTTAACTTAGTTAAATACCATTCCGTATCATAAAACAACCTTGGGATACTACACACGGTTCACAACGTAGGACACACTATGACGATCACACATGGCCTGTTTTATGAACCTTCGTGAACCCAACTCCGGTAACCAACTTTAAGATTTAGCTTAGAATTTTATTTACACGGTTTCAGTTTACACTTAGGTCACTTTATCATTTACAGTTAGGTCACTTTATCATTTACAGTTAGGTCGCTTTATCATTTAGTTAGTTCGCGTTCACTAGTTAGGTTAGCTAGGATAAAAAAAAAAAAAAATTCGTAGGCAGGGGGTTGTTACAAAGGGATTTTAATAAACCACTTGCAGATACACACACATCGCGGCTAGCCCCCATATACCTACTGGCCGACGGTTGTCAAAAACTGCAACATGTTCAAGTCAAAGGAGAAGCAGAGTGATGAAGGATCGGTTTCTTTTATCCCTTTCTTTGATCCGTCTTGTCTGAAAATGGAAATAAAATATGTGTGTTCTACTTTGCTAGGTAAGAAAAAAGGTTAGGCGTAAGCTTCACAGGAGACGTGTGACGAAGAAAAACATCTGTCAGACAAGTGATCGTCAGCCGTCATCGATGCCACACGCGTCTCACGAGTACAGCCAGCATCTCTTTTGTTTCATACATTTTACATAGAAATGATTTCAAACGTTGCGATGTCACACGTCTCACATGTCCGTCTCACGTTTCACGTCTCCCCTGTGGAGTTTGCGCCTTAACCTTGGTATAACAAAATAAGTGTTTTATTTTTTCAGTAATAAATATTTTGAGGACTACCCGATCCAAATTATGTATTTATTTCCAAAATTTCCTTTCCCTGCCACTTCTCCCTGCAATTCATTTTATTTTTCAGAATTTCTTACTCTCAGAATGTTAGTTTCATGAAAAGAGGCTGCAGTCCACGTAAATTAAATTAAATTACTGAAGTCTCGGTGCAGTAAGACTAAGGGTCAGTTCCCACAGAAGGCGACGAGACGAGACGCGACGCGACGCTACAATGTCATTTTCATCATCATCATTTTCAGATGCATCTTCATGTCGCTTCCGGCCGCTCGGTGCTGCTTGTCATCTTGTCAATTCATTTTAGTAGTTCAAGAGCTTGATGTATGTGCAGGTTATATGATATGATAGCTTTGTGTGAGCCTCAATCGGAACGGAACGGAAGACTGTGTTTCAGTAAGGGCCCAAAATTCTTTTATTATTGACTGCCCATTTTTGAAGTTAACAGCTACTTTTACGATATAAAATATTATAGATAAATACTAGTCGTTTTTTGATTTATGATTTGCTTGAGAGTCAAATAAATTAAGTATTCTTTAAATTTCTGGGAATCAGCAACAGTTTTCTGTGTGTACAATACCTTGCACAAGGCAAGAATGGCGAATAAGGTTTGCCAGAAGATAGTTCATGTCCAAACAGTGGACTGTTGTGACAGCCACAACTTGTGGCTGTTAAGTTTCAGAACTTAGAGTAAAAATGCTGAGAGATAGATAGACAGCGTTATCTACATCTTTCTCTTCGTCTGGGACACTGAGACGTCCAACGACTAGATGATCTCTGGTGCCAGAGTTAATGACCGCCGCGCCGTCTAAGTAACACAGCAACCAGGATAGACGAATTAGCGCCTGTTAATTTATCAATTAACATATCATTCATAACATAACATAAGAGCCTTTCTACGTTCTTTGCAAATCGACTAGTCGGCGGGAGAATGATATATGGCCATGAATACATAATATATCTGGGCCAAATAGTCTCCTTCCAGGCACGACAAAACAAAGAAGATGCGAGATGCACCGAAAAAGCCTGGAGGAGCTATTTGTTCTTCAAGGAATAAATGAAAGGCGACTACCCTATCATTAAAGCGCAAAATCAGGTACATTTGCATTTTCCCGATACTCACTTATGGTGAACTGACGTGGTCTTTCACAAAAGTTCAGAACACCCGCTTTAAAGTATCTCAGTGAGCAATAGAGCGCACTAGGTCTGAAACTCGTAGATCAGGTCAGAAATACTATACTGCGTCCCAAAACGTAAATTGCCGATGTGGCGCGTGCAGCCGCGAAGCTTAAATGGGATTAGGCTGATCAGGTCTGCCACATGCCATGCGAACTATGGGCTAAAACCATCACTGAATGGAGCCCAAGTGCCGGTAGACGTCGTCACGAGAGGCCCAGACGCAGATGGCGTGATGAATTTGCCAGGTATTTCAATGAAATGTATGCGGATGCACAGGATGGTGAGCTGTGGAAGAAGGGGAGGGGGGCCTTTGACCAGCAGTGGGATCCTAATAGCATTTGTAGAGCAAGGTAAGCGTAGATATACGGACAGGGTGTAAAGGTGTAAGTTCGTCAGGTGTGGCTATAGTCATATGAAAGTCGAAGGCCTCTGTCGCACCCCTTGACTGCAGTGCCGTATACTTTTATACTACGACTATAGCCGCACAACGTAGTGACCGAAAACTTTGCTGGCATGATTAGAGAATAAAACCGAATAACCTTTTGTGTATATTCATTATGTCCTCACGTACGTATTGCGAAGCAGCTTTCAGCCTTGGTAAATTGCATAGTAGAGTGTTGCCGTTTTAGCTAATTATTACAGAATTGTGTGTAAAATCCTCTGGTCTTTCCTGTCTATATAGTATTTAATTTTTTTTGTTTATTTTGATTAAAATCTACATTTCAGGTCAAATAAAGACCAAGCGCGGCGGCTCATAGTGCTCCGTCAACGTGACAGCGTCGTTCATAGTATAACTCGTATGACTGGTTTGTATGGGTTTATATGGGGATGCCAGAAAAAAGATGCTATAATAGATGATATAATATGCTAGACTATCAGATTGTTTGAGAAAATGGTAGGTCTTGAAGTGATCTTTCAGATGACAGCTGTCGAAAATAAGATCCGTTTATCTCGGAAACCATAAATCTTAGACTATCAATTTCTTTACGGAAATGGTAAGCCTTGACGAGTTTTATTAAACGACAGCTGTCAAACTAAAATCACATTTATCTCGGCAATCATTCATGCCAGTCTATCAGTTCGTTTGGGAAAGTTGTAGGCCTTGAAGAGACCTTTATTTTATGTGACAGCTGTCAACCTAAAAACTAGTTTATCTCAGCAATCGTTCATGCTAGACTATCAGTTTGTTTGGGAAAGTTGTAGGCCTTGAAGAGACCTTTATTTTATGTGACAGCTGTCAAACTTAAAACTCGTTTATCTTGTCAATTGTTCATGCTAGACTATCAGTTTGTTTGGGAAAGTCGTTGGCTTTCATGAGACCTTTATTTTCAGTGACAGCTGTCAAACTTCAAACTCGTTTATCTCGTTACCTGTGCATGCTACACTACTAGTTTCTTTGGAAAAGTTGTAGGTCTTGCCAATATCTACATTTAATGTGACAGCTGTCAAACTAAAAACTCGTTTATCTCGTTAACTGTGTATGCTACACTACTAGTTTCTTCAGAAAAGTTGTAGGTCTGGACGAGATCTACATTTTAAGTGACAGCTGTCAAACTTCAAACTCGTTTATCTCGTGACCTGTGCATGCTACACTACTAGTTTCTTTGGAAAAGTTGTAGGCCTTGCCAATATCTACATTTTATGTGACAGCTGTCAAACTAAAAACTCGTTTATCTCGTTAACTGTGTATGCTACACTACTAGTTTCTTCAAAAAAGTTGTAGGTCTGGACGACATCTACATTTTAAGTGACAGCTGTCAAACTTCAAACTCGTTTATCTCGTTACCTGTGCATGCTACACTACTAGTTTCTTTGGAAAAGTTGTAGGTCTTGCCAATATCTACATTTTATGTGACAGCTGTCAAACAAAAACTCGTTTATCTCGTTAACTGTGTATGCTACACTACTAGTTTCTTCAAAAAAGTTGTAGGTCTGGACGAGATCTACATTTTAAGTGACAGCTGTCAAACTAAAAACTCATTTATCTCGTTACCTGTGCATGCTACACTACTAGTTTCTTCGGAAAAGTTGTAGGTCTTGCCAATATCTACATTTTATGTGACAGCTGTCAAACAAAAACTCGTTTATCTCGTTAACTGTGTATGCTACACTCACAGAGCAAAAATATGGCGAAAAAGGTTTCATTTGTCTGTGGCTAAACTACTAGTTTCTTCAGAAAAGTTGTAGGTCTGGACAAGATCTACATTTTAAGTGACAGCTGTCAAACTTCAATTTTGTTTATCTCGTTAACTGTGCATGCTACACTACTAGTTTTTTCAGAAAAGTTGTAGGTCTGGACGAGACCTACATTTTAAGTGACAGCTGTCAAACTTCAAACTCGTTTATCTCGTTAACTGTGTATGCTAAACTACTAGTTTCTTCAGAAAAGTTGTAGGTCTGGACGAGATCTACATTTTAAGTGACAGCTGTCAAACTTCAAACTCATTTATCTCGTTAACAGTGCATGCTACACTACTAGTTTCTTCAGAAAAGTTGTAGGTTTGGACGAGATCTACATTTTAAGTGACAGCTGTCAAACATCAAACTCGTTTATCTCGTTACCTGTGCATGCTACACTACTAGTTTCTTTGGAAAAGTTGTAGGCCTTGCCAATATCTACATTTTATGTGACATGTTTTTTTGTTTTGCACGAGTAACCATTAGTTCACAAAGACACATGAAGTCTCCGGTACGTCTTTGTTATTTCTGTACAAAGTTTAATTAGTGTCGTTGTACCGGGGCAGGATCACACCATGAAATTAAAAGTTTGTTCTGGGGAGGAGGATATGTTTGTAAGAACCAATAATATTTTGATCATACTTAAAGTCCTTGCGTACACCATACCTTATACTCGGCATCATCGGCATTAACAATTTAATTGACACACACACACACACACACACACACACTACTACACCTAAATCGTATTAATTTAATAATGTTAATGCACTCAAATTATAGAACGCGGTAAGAATTAATTACGTAAGGGCAAAATATTTTAAAATTGTAAATGTTTCTGTTACTGCGATTTTCATTGTAATTTATCTCAAAATTAATAAAAATGTAAGCATAAATAGGTTAAAATATTGTTCTCAACAAACTGACAAGTTGTTAAGAAGTTTGAAGTTGTGAATAAATAAAATACTTTACAATCAAAAGTAGAAATTGAAATTCGTAGCTGCAAGTTGTACGAAGCAGACAGCTGGTATCGACACTTTGCGACGGCGTTTCGAGTTGAGACAGCCTCGTGGCTCCCGACAGGCTGGCATTAGAAATAAACTTTCAACCGAAGGGTTCACTTATAATAATTGTAGTACGAGTATTAATCCTGATGCTCCTGAACCTGAATGTTTAGTAACATTTATCTGAACTTTTACAATATCACTTTCACCTCTATATTCAGATAACTTCAATACACATAATTATAATATCGAAAATTAAATGAAAGCACTTGTTATATACTTTGAGATTTGGGGCTCTCTCTGATTGCTCTTATTTAATGCTGAATGCCTGCGTCTGTACATGATAATATTTTTTAACATTTTGTCATGTTTTTCTGGTTTAGAGGGTCGTCTTATTATTTGTAATACTTTTGAGGATACCTGAAAATTAAAACCTCGTAGCATATAGCTACAAAGCCTACGGAGTCATAAAACGTCAGTCGTTTTTTTTGCCCCTATATCAGACGAGTGAAGCAAAATGATACCTGCAACTGCAAGAGGCAGCGGTGCAGCCACTGAGCCGACAACCCGATATGATCCGCCCGCCGCCGCCATTCAATCC